>OZ026496.1:22675012-23343545 GCA_964019985.1 Aurelia sp. 4 Dawson et al 2005 | reverse complement strand
TCCCGGAGGGAGACAAAGGTTGTCTCCCGGAGGGAGACAGTTTGTCTCATTGAGGGACACAAAGGTTGTCTCCCGGAGGGAGACAAATGTTGTCTCCCGGAGGGAGACAAAGGTTGTCTCCCGGAGGAAGACAGTTTGTCTCATAGAGGGAGACAAATGTTGTCTCCCGGAGGGAGACAAATGTTGTCTCCCGGAGGGGGACAAATGTTGTCTTCTGGAGGGAGACAAAGGTTCTCTCCCGGAGGGAGACAAAGGTTGTCTCCCGGAGGGAGACAGTTTGTTTCATAGAGGGAGACAAATGTTGTCTCCCGGAGGGAGACAGTTTGTCTCCCGGAGGGAGACAAAGGTTGTCTCCCGGAGGGAGACAGTTTGTCTCATAGAGGGAGACAAAGGTTGTCTCCCGGATGGAGACAAATGTTGTCTCCCGGAGGGGGACAAATGTTGTCTTCTGGAGGGAGACAAAGGTTGTCTCCCGGAGGGAGACAAAGGTTGTCTCCCGGAGGGAGACAGTTTGTCTCATAGAGGGAGACAAATGTTGTCTCCCGGAGGGAGACAAAGGTTGTCTCCCGGAGGGAGACAGTTTGTCTCATAGAGGGAGACAAAGGTTTTCTCCCGGATGGAGACAAATGTTGTCTCCCGGAGGGAGACAAATGTTATCTCCCGGAGGGAGACAAAGGTTGTCTCCCGGAGGAAGACAGTTTGTCTCATAGAGGGAGACAAATGTTGTCTCCCGGAGGGAGACAAAGGTTGTTTCCCGGAGGGAGACAAAGGTTGTCTCCCGGAGGGAGACAGTTTGTCTCATAGAGGGACACAAAGGTTGTCTCCCGGAGGGAGACAAAGGTTGTCTCCCGGAGGGAGACAAAGGTTGTCTCCAGGAGGGAGACAAAGGTTGTCTCCCGGAGGGAGACAGTTTGTCTCATAGAGGGAGACAAAGGTTGTCTCCCGGATGGAGACAAATGTTGTCTCCCGGAGGGAGACAAAGGTTGTCTCCCGGAGGGAGACAAAGGTTGTCTCCCGGAGGGAGACAGTTTGTCTCATAGAGGGACACAAAGGTTGTCTCCCGGAGGGAGACAAATGTTGTCTCCCGGAGGGAGACAAAGGTTGTCTCCCGGGTGGAGACAAATGTTGTCTCCCGGAGGGAGACAAAGGTTGTCTCCCGGAGGAAGACAGTTTGTCTCATAGAGGGAGACAAATGTTGTCTCCCGGAGGGAGACAAATGTTGTCTCCCGGAGGGGGACAAATGTTGTCTTCTGGAGGGAGACAAAGGTTGTCTCCCGGAGGGAGACAAAGGTTGTCTCCCGGAGGGAGACAAAGGTTGTCTCCCGGAGGGAGACAGTTTGTTTCATAGAGGGAGACAAATGTTGTCTCCCGGAGGGAGACAAAGGTTGTCTCCCGGAGGGAGACAGTTTGTCTCATAGAGGGAGACAAATGTTGTCTCCCGGAGGGAGACAAAGGTTGTCTCCCGGAGGGATACAGTTTGTCTCATAGAGGGAGACAAAGGTTGTCTCCCGGAGGGAGACAAAGGTTGTCTCCCGGAGGGAGACAAAGGTTGTCTCCAGGAGGGAGACAAAGGTTGTCTCCCGGAGGGAGACAGTTTGTCTCATAGAGGGAGACAAAGGTTGTCTCCCGGATGGAGACAAATGTTGTCTCCCGGAGGGAGACAAAGGTTGTCTCCCGGAGGGAGACAAATGTTGTCTCCCGGAGGGAGACAAAGGTTGTCTCCCGGAGGGAGACAAAGGTTGTCTCCCGGAGGGAGACAAAGGTTGTCTCCCGGAGGGAGACAAAGGTTGTCTCCCGGATGGAGACAAATGTTGTCTCCCGGAGGGAGACAAAGGTTGTCTCCCAGAGGAAGACAGTTTGTCTCATAGAGGGAGACAAATGTTGTCTCCCGGAGGGAGACAAATGTTGTCTCCCGGAGGGGGACAAATGTTGTCTTCTGGAGGGAGACAAAGGTTGTCTCCCGGAGGGAGACAAAGGTTGTCTCCCGGAGGGAGACAAAGGTTGTCTCCCGGAGGGAGACAGTTTGTTTCATAGAGGGAGACAAATGTTGTCTCCCGGAGGGAGACAAAGGTTGTCTCCCGGAGGGAGACAGTTTGTCTCATAGAGGGAGACAAATGTTGTCTCCCGGAGGGAGACAAAGGTTGTCTCCCGGAGGGAGACAGTTTGTCTCATAGAGGGAGACAAAGGTTGTCTCCCGGAGGGAGACAAAGGTTGTCTCCCGGAGGGAGACAAAGGTTGTCTCCAGGAGGGAGACAAAGGTTGTCTCCCGGAGGGAGACAAAGGTTGTCTCCCGGAGGGAGACAGTTTGTCTCATAGAGGGAGACAAAGGTTGTCTCCCGGATGGAGACAAATGTTGTCTCCCGGAGGGAGACAAAGGTTGTCTCCCGGAGGGAGACAAATGTTGTCTCCCGGAGGGAGACAAAGGTTGTCTCCCGGAGGGAGACAAAGGTTGTCTCCCGGAGGGAGACAAAGGTTGTCTCCCGGAGGGAGACAAAGGTTGTCTCCCGGAGGGAGACAAATGTTGTCTCCCGGAGGGAGACAAATGTTGTCTCCCGGAGGGAGACAAATGTTGTCTTCCGGAGGGAGACATTTTGTCTCCCGGAGGGAGACAAAGGTTGTCTCCCGGAGGGAGACAAATGTTGTCTCCCGGAGGGAGACAAATGTTGTCTCCCGGAGGGAGACAAATGTTGTCTCCCGGAGGGAGACAAAGGTTGTCTCCCGGAGGGAGACAAAGGTTGTCTCCCGGAGGGAGACAAAGGTTGTCTCCCGGAGGGAGACAAAGGTTGTCTCCCGGAGGGAGACAAAGGTTGTCTCCCGGAGGGAGACAAAGGTTGTCTCCCGGAGGGAGACAAATGTTGTCTACCGGAGGAAGACAGTTTGTCTGATAGAGGGAGACAAAGGTTTTCTCCCGGATGGAGACAAATGTTGTCTCATAGAGGGAGACAAATGTTGTCTCCCAGAGGGAGACAAATGTTGTCTCCCGGAGGGAGACAAAGGTTGTCTCCCGGAGGGAGACAAAGGTTGTCTCCCGGATGGAGACAGTTTGTCTCATAGAGGGAGACAAATGTTGTCTCCCGGAGGGAGACAAAGGTTGTCTCCCGGAGGGAGACAGTTTGTCTGATAGAGGGAGACAAAGGTTTTCTCCCGGATGGAGACAAATGTTGTCTCCCGGAGGGAGACAAAAATTGTCTCCCGGAGGGAGACAGTTTGTCTCCCGGAGGGAGACAAAGGTTGTCTCCCGGAGGGAGACAGTTTGTCTCATAGAGGGAGACAAATGTTGTCTCCCGGAGGGAGACAAATGTTGTCCCCGGAGGGAGATAAATGTTGTCTCCCGGAGGGAGACAAATGTTGTCTCCCGGAGGGAGACAAAGGTTGTCTCCCGGTTTGAGACAGTTTGTCTCCCGGAGGGAGACAAAGGTTGTCTCCCGGAGGGAGACAGTTTGTCTGATAGAGGGAGACAAATGTTGTCTCCCGGAGGGAGACAAATGTTGTCTCCCGGAGGGAGACAAATGTTGTCTCCCGGAGGGAGATAAATGTTGTCTCCCGGAGGGAGACAAATGTTGTCTCCCGGAGGGAGACAAAGTTTGTCTCCCGGAGGGAGACAGTTTGTCTCATAGAGGGAGACAAAGGTTGTCTCCCGGAGGGAGACAAATGTTGTCTCCCGGAGGGAGACAAATGTTGTCTCCCGGAGGGAGACAAATGTTGTCTCCCGGAGGGAGACAAAGGTTGTCTCCCGGAGGGAGACAAAGGTTGTCTCCCGGAGGGAGACAAAGGTTGTCTCCCGGAGGGAGACAAAGGTTGTCTCCCGGAGGGAGACAAAGGTTGTCTCCCGGAGGGAGACAAAGGTTGTCTCCCGGAGGGAGACAAATGTTGTCTACCGGAGGAAGACAGTTTGTCTGATAGAGGGAGACAAAGGTTTTCTCCCGGATGGAGACAAATGTTGTCTCCCGGAGGGAGACAAAGGTTGTCTCCCGGAGGGAGACAAATGTTGTCTCCCGGAGGGAGACAAATGTTGTCTCCCGGAGGGAGACAAAGGTTGTCTCCCGGAGGGAGACAAAGGTTGTCTCCAGGAGGGAGACAAAGGTTGTCTCCCGGAGGGAGACAAAGGTTGTCTCCAGGAGGGAGACAAAGGTTGTCTCCCGGAGGGAGACAGTTTGTCTCATAGAGGGAGACAAATGTTGTCTCCCGGAGGGAGACAAATGTTGTCTCCCGGAGGGAGACAAAGGTTGTCTCCCGGAGGGAGACAAAGGTTGTCTCCTGGAGGGAGACAGTTTGTCTCATAGAGGGAAACAAAGGTTGTCTCCCGGGGGGAGACAAATGTTGTCTCCCGGAGGGAGAAAAATGTCGCCTCCCGGAGGGAGAAAAATGTTGTCTCCCGGAGGGAGACAAAGGTTGTCTCCCGGAGGGAGACAAATGTTGTCTCCCGGAGGGAGACAAATGTTGTCTCCCAGAGGGAGACAAAGGTTGTCTCCCGGAGGGAGACAAATGTTGTCTCTCGGAGGGAGACAAAGGTTGTCTCCCGGAGGGAGACAAAGGTTGTCTCCCGGAGGGAGACAGTTTGTCTCATAGAGGGAGACAAAGGATGTCTCCCGGAGGGAGACAAAGGTTGTCTCCTGGAGGGAGACAGTTTGTCTCATAGAGGGAGACAAAGGATGTCTCCCGGAGGGAGACAAAGGTTGTCTCCCGGAGGGAGACAGTTTGTCTCATAGAGGGAGACAGTTTGTCTAATAGAGGGAGACAAATGTTGTCTCCCGGAGGGAGACAAAGGTTGTCTCCCGGAGGGAGACAAAGGTTGTCTCCCGGAGGGAGACAAAGGTTGTCTCCCGGAGGGAGACAAAGGTTGTCTCCCGGAGGGAGACAGTTTGTCTCATAGAGGGAGACAAATGTTGTCTCCCGGAGGGAGACAGTTTGTCTCATAGAGGGAGACAAAGGTTGTCTCCCGGAGGGAGACAAATGTTGTCTCCCGGAGGGAGACAAAGGTTGTCTCCCGGAGGGAGACAAAGGTTGTCTCCAGGAGGGAGACAAAGGTTGTCTCCCGGAGGGAGACAAAGGTTGTCTCCAGGAGGGAGACAAAGGTTGTCTCCCGGAGGGAGACAGTTTGTCTCATAGAGGGAGACAAATGTTGTCTCCCGGAGGGAGACAAAGGTTGTCTCCCGGAGGGAGACAAAGGTTGTCTCCCGGATGGAGACAGTTTGTCTCATAGAGGGAGACAAATGTTGTCTCCCGGAGGGAGACAAAGGTTGTCTCCCGGAGGGAGACAAATGTTGTCTCCCGGAGGGAGACAAATGTTGTCTCTCGGAGGGAGACAAAGGTTGTCTCCCGGAGGGAGACAGTTTGTCTCATAGAGGGAAACAAAGGTTGTCTCCCGGGGGGAGACAAATGTTGTCTCCCGGAGGGAGAAAAATGTCGCCTCCCGGAGGGAGAAAAATGTTGTCTCCCGGAGGGAGACAAAGGTTGTCTCCCGGAGGGAGACAAATGTTGTCTCCCGGAGGGAGACAAATGTTGTCTCCCAGAGGGAGACAAAGGTTGTCTCCCGGAGGGAGACAAATGTTGTCTCTCGGAGGGAGACAAAGGTTGTCTCCCGGAGGGAGACAAAGGTTGTCTCCCGGAGGGAGACAGTTTGTCTCATAGAGGGAGACAAAGGATGTCTCCCGGAGGGAGACAAAGGTTGTCTCCTGGAGGGAGACAGTTTGTCTCATAGAGGGAGACAAAGGATGTCTCCCGGAGGGAGACAAAGGTTGTCTCCCGGAGGGAGACAGTTTGTCTCATAGAGGGAGACAGTTTGTCTAATAGAGGGAGACAAATGTTGTCTCCCGGAGGGAGACAAAGGTTGTCTCCCGGAGGGAGACAAAGGTTGTCTCCCGGAGGGAGACAAAGGTTTTCTCCCGGAGGGAGACAAAGGTTGTCTCCCGGAGGGAGACAGTTTGTCTCCCGGATGGAGACAAATGTTGTCTCCCGGAGGGAGACAAAGGTTGTCTCCCGGAGGGAGACAGTTTGTCTCATAGAGGGAAACAAAGGTTGTCTCCCGGGGGGAGACAAATGTTGTCTCCCGGAGGGAGAAAAATGTTGTCTCCCGGAGGGAGAAAAATGTTGTCTCCCGGAGGGAGACAAATGTTGTCTCCCGGAGGGAGACAGTTTGTCTCATAGAGGGAGACAAAGGTTGTCTCCCGGATGGAGACAAATGTTGTCTCCCGGAGGGAGACAAAGGTTGTCTCCCGGAGGGAGACAGTTTGTCTCATAGAGGGAAACAAAGGTTGTCTCCCGGGGGGAGACAAATGTTGTCTCCCGGAGGGAGAAAAATGTTGTCTCCCGGAGGGAGAAAAATGTTGTCTCCCGGAGGGAGAAAAATGTTGTCTCCCGGAGGGAGAAAAATGTTGTCTCCCGGAGGGAGACAAAGGTTGTCTCCCGGAGGGAGACAAATGTTGTCTCCCGGAGGGAGACAAATGTTGTCTCCCAGAGGGAGACAAAGGTTGTCTCCCGGAGGGAGACAAATGTTGTCCCTCGGAGGGAGACAAAGGTTGTCTCCCGGAGGGAGACAGTTTGTCTCATAGAGGGAGACAAAGGATGTCTCCCGGAGGGAGACAAAGGTTGTCTCCCGGAGGGAGACAGTTTGTCTCATAGAGGGAGACAGTTTGTCTCATAGAGGGAGACAAATGTTGTCTCCCGGAGGGAGACAAAGGTTGTCTCCCGGAGGGAGACAAAAGTTGTCTCCCGGAGGGAGACAAAGGTTGTCTCCCGGAGGGAGACAGTTTGTCTCATAGAGGGAGACAAATGTTGTCTCCCAGTGGGAGACAGTTTGTCTCCCGGAGGGAGACAAAGGTTGTCTCCCGGAGGGAGACAAAGGTTGTCTCCCGGAGGGAGACAAATGTTGTCTCCTAGAGGGAGACAAAGGTTGTCTCCCGGAGGGAGACAAAGGTTGTCTCCCGGAGGGAGACAAATGTTGTCTCCCAGAGGGAGACAAATGTTGTCTCCCGGAGGGAGACAAAGGTTGTCTCCCGGAGGGAGACAATTTGTCTCATAGAGGGAGACAAATGTTGTCTCCCGGAGGGAGACAAAGGTTGTCTCCCGGAGGGAGACAAAGGTTGTCTCCCGGAGGGAGACAAAGGTTGTCTCCCGGAGGGAGACAAAGGTTGTCTCCCGGAGGGAGACAAATGTTGTCTCCCGGAGGAAGACAAAGGTTGTCTCCCGGAGGGAGACAAAGGTTGTCTCCTGGAGGGAGACAAAGGTTGTCTCCCGGAGGGAGACAAATGTTGTCTCCCGGAGGGAGACAAATGTTGTCTCCCGGAGGGAGACAAAGGTTGTCTCCCGGAGGGAGACAAAGGTTGTCTCCCGGAGGGAGACAAAGGTTGTCTCCCGGAGGGAGACAAATGTTGTCTCCCGGAGGAAGACAAAGGTTGTCTCCCGGAGGGAGACAAAGGTTGTCTCCCGGAGGGAGACAAAGGTAGTCTCCCGGAGGGAGACAAATGTTGTCTCCCGGAGGGAGACAAATGTTGTCTCCCAGAGGGAGACAAAGGTTGTCTCCCGGAGGGAGACAAAGGTTGTCTCCCGGAGGGAGACAAATGTTGTCTCCCGGAGGGAGACAATTTGTCTCATAGAGGGAGACATTTGACAATTTGTCTCATAGAGGGAGACAAAGGATGTCTCCCGGAGGGAGACAAAGGTTGTCTCCCGGAGGGAGACAGTTTGTCTCATAGAGGGAGACAGTTTGTCTCATAGAGGGAGACAAATGTTGTCTCCCGGAGGGAGACAAAGGTTGTCTCCCGGAGGGAGACAAAGGTTGTCTCCCGGAGGGAGACAAATGTTGTCTCCCAGAGGGAGACAAAGGTTGTCTCCCGGAGGGAGACAAATGTTGTCTCCCAGAGGGAGACAAAGGTTGTCTCCCGGAGGGAGACAAAGGTTGTCTCCCGGAGGGAGACAAAGGTTGTCTCCCGGAGGGAGACAAATGTTGTCTCCCAGAGGGAGACAAATGTTGTCTCCCGGAGGGAGACAAAGGTTGTCTCCCGGAGGGAGACAGTATGTCTCATAGAGGGAGACAAAGGTTGTCTCCCGGAGGGAGACAAATGTTGTCTCCCAGAGGGAGACAAATGTTGTCTCCCGGAGGGAGACAAAGGTTGTCTCCCGGAGGGAGACAGTATGTCTCATAGAGGGAGACAAATGTTGTCTCCCGGAGGGAGACAAAGGTTGTCTCCCGGAGGGAGTCAAAGGTTGTCTCCCGGAGGGAGACAGTTTGTCTCATAGAGGGAAACAAAGGTTGTCTCCCGGAGGGAGACAAATGTTGTCTCCCGGAGGGAGACAAATGTTGTCTCTCGGAGGGAGACAAAGGTTGTCTCCCGGAGGGAGACAAAGGTTGTCTCCCGGAGGGAGACAATTTGTCTCATAGAGGGAGACAAAGGATGTCTCCCGGAGGGAGACAAAGGTTGTCTCCCGGAGGGAGACAGTTTGTCTCATAGAGGGAGACAGTTTGTCTCATAGAGGGAGACAAATGTTGTCTCCCGGAGGGAGACAAAGGTTGTCTCCCGGAGGGAGACAAATGTTGTCTCCCGAAGGGAGACAAATGTTGTCTCCCGGAGGGAGACAAAGGTTGTCTCCCGGAGGGAGACAAAGGTTGTCTCCCGGAGGGAGACAAATGTTGTCTCCCAGAGGGAGACAAAGGTTGTCTCCCGGAGGGAGACAAAGGTTGTCTCCCGGAGGGAGACAAATGTTGTCTCCCGGAGGGAGACAAATGTTGTCTCCCGGAGGGAGACAAAGGTTGTCTCCCGGAGGGAGACAAAGGTTGTCTCCCGGAGGGAGACAAATGTTGTCTCCCAGAGGGAGACAAAGGTTGTCTCCCGGAGGGAGACAAAGGTTGTCTCCCGGAGGGAGACAAAGGTTGTCTCCCGGAGGGAGACAAATGTTGTCTCCCAGAGGGAGACAAATGTTGTCTCCCGGAGGGAGACAAAGGTTGTCTCCCGGAGGGAGACAGTATGTCTCATAGAGGGAGACAAATGTTGTCTCCCGGAGGGAGACAAAGGTTGTCTCCCGGAGGGAGTCAAAGGTTGTCTCCCGGAGGGAGACAGTTTGTCTCATAGAGGGAAACAAAGGTTGTCTCCCGGGGGGAGACAAATGTTGTCTCCCGGAGGGAGAAAAATGTTGTCTCCCGGAGGGAGAAAAATGTTGTCTCCCGGAGGGAGACAAATGTTGTCTCCCGGAGGGAGACAAATGTTGTCTCCCAGAGGGAGACAAAGGTTGTCTCCCGGAGGGAGACAAAGGTTGTCTCCCGGAGGGAGACAAATGTTGTCTCCCGGAGGAAGACAAAGGTTGTCTCCCGGAGGGAGACAAAGGTTGTCTCCCGGAGGGAGACAAAGTTTGTCTCCCGGAGGGAGACAAATGTTGTCTCCCGGAGGGAGACAAATGTTGTCTCCCAGAGGGAGACAAAGGTTGTCTCCCGGAGGGAGACAAATGTTGTCTCTCGGAGGGAGACAAAGGTTGTCTCCCGGAGGGAGACAAAGGTTGTCTCCCGGAGGGAGACAGTTTGTCTCATAGAGGGAGACAAAGGATGTCTCCCGGAGGGAGACAAAGGTTGTCTCCCGGAGGGAGACAAATGTTGTCTCCCGGAGGGAGACAAATGTTGTCTCCCGGAGGGAGACAAATGTTGTCTCTCGGAGGGAGACAAAGGTTGTCTCCCGGAGGGAGACAGTTTGTCTCATAGAGGGAAACAAAGGTTGTCTCCCGGGGGGAGACAAATGTTGTCTCCCGGAGGGAGAAAAATGTTGTCTCCCGGAGGGAGAAAAATGTTGTCTCCCGGAGGGAGACAAAGGTTGTCTCCCGGAGGGAGACAAATGTTGTCTCCCAGAGGGAGACAAAGGTTGTCTCCCGGAGGGAGACAAATGTTGTCTCTCGGAGGGAGACAAAGGTTGTCTCCCGGAGGGAGACAAAGGTTGTCTCCCGGAGGGAGACAATTTGTCTCATAGAGGGAGACAAAGGATGTCTCCCGGAGGGAGACAAAGGTTGTCTCCCGGAGGGAGACAGTTTGTCTCATAGAGGGAGACAGTTTGTCTCATAGAGGGAGACAAATGTTGTCTCCCGGAGGGAGACAAAGGTTGTCTCCCGGAGGGAGACAAATGTTGTCTCCCGAAGGGAGACAAATGTTGTCTCCCGGAGGGAGACAAAGGTTGTCTCCCGGACGGAGACAAAGGTTGTCTCCCGGAGGGAGACAAATGTTGTCTCCCAGAGGGAGACAAAGGTTGTCTCCCGGAGGGAGACAAAGGTTGTCTCCCGGAGGGAGACAAATGTTGTCTCCCAGAGGGAGACAAATGTTGTCTCCCGGAGGGAGACAAAGGTTGTCTCCCGGAGGGAGACAGTATGTCTCATAGAGGGAGACAAATGTTGTCTCCCGGAGGGAGACAAAGGTTGTCTCCCGGAGGGAGAAAAATGTTGTCTCCCGGAAGGAGACAAAGGTTGTCTCCCGGAGGGAGACAAATGTTGTCTCCCGGAGGGAGACAAAGGTTGTCTCCCGGAGGGAGACAAAGGTTGTCTCCCGGAGGGAGACAAAGGTTGTCTCCCGGAGGGAGACAAATGTTGTCTCCCGGAGGAAGACAAAGGTTGTCTCCCGGATGGAGACAAAGGTTGTCTCCTGGAAGGAGACAAAGGTTGTCTCCCGGAGGGAGACAAATGTTGTCTCCCGGAGGGAGACAAATGTTGTCTCTCGGAGGGAGACAAAGGTTGTCTCCCGGAGGGAGACAGTTTGTCTCATAGAGGGAAACAAAGGTTGTCTCCCGGGGGGAGACAAATGTTGTCTCCCGGAGGGAGAAAAATGTTGTCTCCCGGAGGGAGAAAAATGTTGTCTCCCGGAGGGAGACAAAGGTTGTCTCCCGCAGGGAGACAAATGTTGTCTCCCAGAGGGAGACAAAGGTTGTCTCCCGGAGGGAGACAAATGTTGTCTCTCGGAGGGAGACAAAGGTTGTCTCCCGGAGGGAGACAAAGGTTGTCTCCCGGAGGGAGACAATTTGTCTCATAGAGGGAGACAAAGGATGTCTCCCGGAGGGAGACAAAGGTTGTCTCCCGGAGGGAGACAGTTTGTCTCATAGAGGGAGACAGTTTGTCTCATAGAGGGAGACAAATGTTGTCTCCCGGAGGGAGACAAAGGTTGTCTCCCGGAGGGAGACAAATGTTGTCTCCCGAAGGGAGACAAATGTTGTCTCCCGGAGGGAGACAAAGGTTGTCTCCCGGAGGGAGACAAAGGTTGTCTCCCGGAGGGAGACAAATGTTGTCTCCCAGAGGGAGACAAAGGTTGTCTCCCGGAGGGAGACAAAGGTTGTCTCCCGGAGGGAGACAAATGTTGTCTCCCGGAGGGAGACAAATGTTGTCTCCCGGAGGGAGACAAAGGTTGTCTCCCGGAGGGAGACAAAGGTTGTCTCCCGGAGGGAGACAAATGTTGTCTCCCAGAGGGAGACAAAGGTTGTCTCCCGGAGGGAGACAAAGGTTGTCTCCCGGAGGGAGACAAAGGTTGTCTCCCGGAGGGAGACAAATGTTGTCTCCCAGAGGGAGACAAATGTTGTCTCCCGGAGGGAGACAAAGGTTGTCTCCCGGAGGGAGACAGTATGTCTCATAGAGGGAGA
Source organism: Aurelia sp. 4 Dawson et al 2005 (assembly GCA_964019985.1). Taxonomy (NCBI): domain Eukaryota; kingdom Metazoa; phylum Cnidaria; class Scyphozoa; order Semaeostomeae; family Ulmaridae; genus Aurelia; species Aurelia sp. 4 Dawson et al 2005. Next base: position 23,331,948 of record OZ026496.1, on the reverse strand, counting down.
CAAATGTTGTCTCCCGGAGGGAGACAAAGGTTGTCTCCCGGAGGGAGTCAAAGGTTGTCTCCCGGAGGGAGACAGTTTGTCTCATAGAGGGAAACAAAGGTTGTCTCCCGGGGGGAGACAAATGTTGTCTCCCGGAGGGAGAAAAATGTTGTCTCCCGGAGGGAGAAAAATGTTGTCTCCCGGAGGGAGACAAATGTTGTCTCCCGGAGGGAGACAAATGTTGTCTCCCAGAGGGAGACAAAGGTTGTCTCCCGGAGGGAGACAAAGGTTGTCTCCCGGAGGGAGACAAATGTTGTCTCCCGGAGGAAGACAAAGGTTGTCTCCCGGAGGGAGACAAAGGTTGTCTCCCGGAGGGAGACAAAGTTTGTCTCCCGGAGGGAGACAAATGTTGTCTCCCGGAGGGAGACAAATGTTGTCTCCCAGAGGGAGACAAAGGTTGTCTCCCGGAGGGAGACAAATGTTGTCTCTCGGAGGGAGACAAAGGTTGTCTCCCGGAGGGAGACAAAGGTTGTCTCCCGGAGGGAGACAGTTTGTCTCATAGAGGGAGACAAAGGATGTCTCCCGGAGGGAGACAAAGGTTGTCTCCCGGAGGGAGACAAAGGTTGTCTCCCGGATGGAGACAGTTTGTCTCATAGAGGGAGACAAATGTTGTCTCCCGGAGGGAGACAAAGGTTGTCTCCCGGAGGGAGACAAATGTTGTCTCCCGGAGGGAGACAAAGGTTGTCTCCCGGAGGGAGACAAATGTTGTCTCTCGGAGGGAGACAAAGGTTGTCTCCCGGAGGGAGACAGTTTGTCTCATAGAGGGAAACAAAGGTTGTCTCCCGGGGGGAGACAAATGTTGTCTCCCGGAGGGAGAAAAATGTTGTCTCCCGGAGGGAGAAAAATGTTGTCTCCCGGAGGGAGACAAAGGTTGTCTCCCGGAGGGAGACAAATGTTGTCTCCCAGAGGGAGACAAAGGTTGTCTCCCGGAGGGAGACAAATGTTGTCTCTCGGAGGGAGACAAAGGTTGTCTCCCGGAGGGAGACAAAGGTTGTCTCCCGGAGGGAGACAATTTGTCTCATAGAGGGAGACAAAGGATGTCTCCCGGAGGGAGACAAAGGTTGTCTCCCGGAGGGAGACAGTTTGTCTCATAGAGGGAGACAGTTTGTCTCATAGAGGGAGACAAATGTTGTCTCCCGGAGGGAGACAAAGGTTGTCTCCCGGAGGGAGACAAATGTTGTCTCCCGAAGGGAGACAAATGTTGTCTCCCGGAGGGAGACAAAGGTTGTCTCCCGGACGGAGACAAAGGTTGTCTCCCGGAGGGAGACAAATGTTGTCTCCCAGAGGGAGACAAAGGTTGTCTCCCGGAGGGAGACAAAGGTTGTCTCCCGGAGGGAGACAAATGTTGTCTCCCAGAGGGAGACAAATGTTGTCTCCCGGAGGGAGACAAAGGTTGTCTCCCGGAGGGAGACAGTATGTCTCATAGAGGGAGACAAATGTTGTCTCCCGGAGGGAGACAAAGGTTGTCTCCCGGAGGGAGAAAAATGTTGTCTCCCGGAAGGAGACAAAGGTTGTCTCCCGGAGGGAGACAAATGTTGTCTCCCGGAGGGAGACAAAGGTTGTCTCCCGGAGGGAGACAAAGGTTGTCTCCCGGAGGGAGACAAAGGTTGTCTCCCGGAGGGAGACAAATGTTGTCTCCCGGAGGAAGACAAAGGTTGTCTCCCGGATGGAGACAAAGGTTGTCTCCTGGAAGGAGACAAAGGTTGTCTCCCGGAGGGAGACAAATGTTGTCTCCCGGAGGGAGACAAATGTTGTCTCTCGGAGGGAGACAAAGGTTGTCTCCCGGAGGGAGACAGTTTGTCTCATAGAGGGAAACAAAGGTTGTCTCCCGGGGGGAGACAAATGTTGTCTCCCGGAGGGAGAAAAATGTTGTCTCCCGGAGGGAGAAAAATGTTGTCTCCCGGAGGGAGACAAAGGTTGTCTCCCGGAGGGAGACAAATGTTGTCTCCCAGAGGGAGACAAAGGTTGTCTCCCGGAGGGAGACAAATGTTGTCTCTCGGAGGGAGACAAAGGTTGTCTCCCGGAGGGAGACAAAGGTTGTCTCCCGGAGGGAGACAATTTGTCTCATAGAGGGAGACAAAGGATGTCTCCCGGAGGGAGACAAAGGTTGTCTCCCGGAGGGAGACAGTTTGTCTCATAGAGGGAGACAGTTTGTCTCATAGAGGGAGACAAATGTTGTCTCCCGGAGGGAGACAAAGGTTGTCTCCCGGAGGGAGACAAATGTTGTCTCCCGAAGGGAGACAAATGTTGTCTCCCGGAGGGAGACAAAGGTTGTCTCCCGGAGGGAGACAAAGGTTGTCTCCCGGAGGGAGACAAATGTTGTCTCCCAGAGGGAGACAAAGGTTGTCTCCCGGAGGGAGACAAAGGTTGTCTCCCGGAGGGAGACAAATGTTGTCTCCCAGAGGGAGACAAATGTTGTCTCCCGGAGGGAGACAAAGGTTGTCTCCCGGAGGGAGACAGTATGTCTCATAGAGGGAGACAAATGTTGTCTCCCGGAGGGAGACAAAGGTTGTCTCCCGGAGGGAGAAAAATGTTGTCTCCCGGAAGGAGACAAAGGTTGTCTCCCGGAGGGAGACAAATGTTGTCTCCCGGAGGGAGACAAAGGTTGTCTCCCGGAGGGAGACAAAGGTTGTCTCCCGGAGGGAGACAAAGGTTGTCTCCCGGAGGGAGACAAATGTTGTCTCCCGGAGGAAGACAAAGGTTGTCTCCCGGATGGAGACAAAGGTTGTCTCCTGGAAGGAGACAAAGGTTGTCTCCCGGAGGGAGACAAATGTTGTCTCCCGGAGGGAGACAAATGTTGTCTCCCAGAGGGAGACAAAGGTTGTCTCCCGGAGGGAGACAAAGGTTGTCTCCCGGAGGGAGACAAATGTTGTCTCCCGGAGGAAGACAAAGGTTGTCTCCCGGAGGGAGACAAAGGTTGTCTCCCGGAGGGAGACAAAGTTTGTCTCCCGGAGGGAGACAAATGTTGTCTCCCGGAGGGAGACAAATGTTGTCTCCCAGAGGGAGACAAAGGTTGTCTCCCGGAGGGAGACAAATGTTGTCTCTCGGAGGGAGACAAAGGTTGTCTCCCGGAGGGAGACAAAGGTTGTCTCCCGGAGGGAGACAGTTTGTCTCATAGAGGGAGACAAAGGATGTCTCCCGGAGGGAGACAAAGGTTGTCTCCCGGAGGGAGACAGTTTGTCTCATAGAGGGAGACAGTTTGTCTCATAGAGGGAGACAAATTTTGTCTCCCGGAGGGAGACAGTTTGTCTCATAGAGGGAGACAAATGTTGTCTCCCGGAGGGAGACAAAGGTTGTCTCCCGGAGGGAGACAGTTTGTCTCATGGAGGGAGACAAAGGTTTTCTCCCGGATGGAGACAAATGTTGTCTCCCGGCGGGAGACAAATGTTGTCTCCCGGAGGGAGACAAAGGTTGTCTCCCGGAGGGAGACAGTTTGTCTCATGGAGGGAGACAAAGGTTTTCTCCCGGATGGAGACAAATGTTGTCTCCCGGCGGGAGACAAAGGTTGTCTCCCGGAGGGAGACAGTTTGTCTCATAGAGGGAGACAAATGTTGTCTCCCGGAGGGAGACAGTTTGTCTCATAGAGGGAGACAAATGTTGTCTCCCGGAGGGAGACAAAGGTTGTCTCCCGGAGGGAGACAGTTTGTCTCATAGAGGGAGACAAAGGTTTTCTCCCGGATGGAGACAAATGTTGTCTCCCGGAGGGAGACAAATGTTGTCTCCCGGAGGGAGACAAAGGTTGTCTCCCGGAGGAAGACAGTTTGTCTCATAGAGGGAGACAAATGTTGTCTCCCGGAGGGAGACAAAGGTTGTCTCCCGGAGGGAGACAAAGGTTGTCTCCCGGAGGGAGACAAAGGTTGTCTCCCGGAGGGAGACAGTTTGTCTCATAGAGGGAGACAAATGTTGTCTCCCGGAGGGAGACAAAGGTTGTCTCCCGGAGGGAGACAGTTTGTCTCATAGAGGGAGACAAAGGTTTTCTCCCGGATGGAGACAAATGTTGTCTCCCGGAGGGAGACAAATGTTGTCTCCCGGAGGGAGACAAAGGTTGTCTCCCGGAGGGAGACAAAGGTTGTCTCCCGGAGGGAGACAGTTTGTCTCATTGAGGGACACAAAGGTTGTCTCCCGGAGGGAGACAAATGTTGTCTCCCGGAGGGAGACAAAGGTTGTCTCCCGGAGGAAGACAGTTTGTCTCATAGAGGGAGACAAATGTTGTCTCCCGGAGGGAGACAAATGTTGTCTCCCGGAGGGGGACAAATGTTGTCTTCTGGAGGGAGACAAAGGTTCTCTCCCGGAGGGAGACAAAGGTTGTCTCCCGGAGGGAGACAAAGGTTGTCTCCCGGAGGGAGACAGTTTGTTTCATAGAGGGAGACAAATGTTGTCTCCCGGAGGGAGACAGTTTGTCTCCCGGAGGGAGACAAAGGTTGTCTCCCGGAGGGAGACAGTTTGTCTCATAGAGGGAGACAAATGTTGTCTCCCGGAGGGAGATAAATGTTGTCTCCCGGAGGGAGACAAATGTTGTCTCCCGGAGGGAGACAAAGTTTGTCTCCCGGAGGGAGACAGTTTGTCTCATAGAGGGAGACAAATGTTGTCTCCCGGAGGGAGACAAAGGTTGTCTCCCGGAGGGAGACAGTTTGTCTCATAGGGGGAGACAAAGGTTGTCTCCCGGATAGAGACAAATGTTGTCTCCCGGAGGGAGACAAAGGTTGTCTCCCGGAGGGAGACAGTTTGTCTCATAGAGGGAGACAAATGTTGTCTCCCGGAGGGAGACAAAGGTTGTCTCCCGGAGGGAGACAGTTTGTCTCATAGAGGGAGACAAAGGTTTTCTCCCGGATGGAGACAAATGTTGTCTCCCGGAGGGAGACAAATGTTATCTCCCGGAGGGAGACAAAGGTTGTCTCCCGGAGGGAGACAAAGGTTGTCTCCCGGAGGGAGACAAAGGTTGTCTCCCGGAGGGAGACAAATGTTGTCTCCCGGAGGAAGACAAAGGTTGTCTCCCGGATGGAGACAAAGGTTGTCTCCTGGAAGGAGACAAAGGTTGTCTCCCGGAGGGAGACAAATGTTGTCTCCCGGAGGGAGACAAATGTTGTCTCCCAGAGGGAGACAAAGGTTGTCTCCCGGAGGGAGACAAAGGTTGTCTCCCGGAGGGAGACAAATGTTGTCTCCCGGAGGAAGACAAAGGTTGTCTCCCGGAGGGAGACAAAGGTTGTCTCCCGGAGGGAGACAGTTTGTCTCATAGAGGGAGACAGTTTGTCTCATAGAGGGAGACAAATTTTGTCTCCCGGAGGGAGACAGTTTGTCTCATAGAGGGAGACAAATGTTGTCTCCCGGAGGGAGACAAAGGTTGTCTCCCGGAGGGAGACAAATGTTGTCTCCCGGAGGGAGACAAATGTTGTCTCCCAGAGGGAGACAAAGGTTGTCTCCCGGAGGGAGACAAATGTTGTCTCTCGGAGGGAGACAAAGGTTGTCTCCCGGAGGGAGACAAAGGTTGTCTCCCGGAGGGAGACAGTTTGTCTCATAGAGGGAGACAAAGGATGTCTCCCGGAGGGAGACAAAGGTTGTCTCCCGGAGGGAGACAGTTTGTCTCATAGAGGGAGACAGTTTGTCTCATAGAGGGAGACAAATTTTGTCTCCCGGAGGGAGACAGTTTGTCTCATAGAGGGAGACAAATGTTGTCTCCCGGAGGGAGACAAAGGTTGTCTCCCGGAGGGAGACAGTTTGTCTCATGGAGGGAGACAAAGGTTTTCTCCCGGATGGAGACAAATGTTGTCTCCCGGCGGGAGACAAATGTTGTCTCCCGGAGGGAGACAAAGGTTGTCTCCCGGAGGGAGACAGTTTGTCTCATGGAGGGAGACAAAGGTTTTCTCCCGGATGGAGACAAATGTTGTCTCCCGGCGGGAGACAAAGGTTGTCTCCCGGAGGGAGACAGTTTGTCTCATAGAGGGAGACAAATGTTGTCTCCCGGAGGGAGACAGTTTGTCTCATAGAGGGAGACAAATGTTGTCTCCCGGAGGGAGACAAAGGTTGTCTCCCGGAGGGAGACAGTTTGTCTCATAGAGGGAGACAAAGGTTTTCTCCCGGATGGAGACAAATGTTGTCTCCCGGAGGGAGACAAATGTTGTCTCCCGGAGGGAGACAAAGGTTGTCTCCCGGAGGAAGACAGTTTGTCTCATAGAGGGAGACAAATGTTGTCTCCCGGAGGGAGACAAAGGTTGTCTCCCGGAGGGAGACAAAGGTTGTCTCCCGGAGGGAGACAAAGGTTGTCTCCCGGAGGGAGACAGTTTGTCTCATAGAGGGAGACAAATGTTGTCTCCCGGAGGGAGACAAAGGTTGTCTCCCGGAGGGAGACAGTTTGTCTCATAGAGGGAGACAAAGGTTTTCTCCCGGATGGAGACAAATGTTGTCTCCCGGAGGGAGACAAATGTTGTCTCCCGGAGGGAGACAAAGGTTGTCTCCCGGAGGGAGACAAAGGTTGTCTCCCGGAGGGAGACAGTTTGTCTCATTGAGGGACACAAAGGTTGTCTCCCGGAGGGAGACAAATGTTGTCTCCCGGAGGGAGACAAAGGTTGTCTCCCGGAGGAAGACAGTTTGTCTCATAGAGGGAGACAAATGTTGTCTCCCGGAGGGAGACAAATGTTGTCTCCCGGAGGGGGACAAATGTTGTCTTCTGGAGGGAGACAAAGGTTCTCTCCCGGAGGGAGACAAAGGTTGTCTCCCGGAGGGAGACAAAGGTTGTCTCCCGGAGGGAGACAGTTTGTTTCATAGAGGGAGACAAATGTTGTCTCCCGGAGGGAGACAGTTTGTCTCCCGGAGGGAGACAAAGGTTGTCTCCCGGAGGGAGACAGTTTGTCTCATAGAGGGAGACAAATGTTGTCTCCCGGAGGGAGATAAATGTTGTCTCCCGGAGGGAGACAAATGTTGTCTCCCGGAGGGAGACAAAGTTTGTCTCCCGGAGGGAGACAGTTTGTCTCATAGAGGGAGACAAATGTTGTCTCCCGGAGGGAGACAAAGGTTGTCTCCCGGAGGGAGACAGTTTGTCTCATAGGGGGAGACAAAGGTTGTCTCCCGGATGGAGACAAATGTTGTCTCCCGGAGGGAGACAAAGGTTGTCTCCCGGAGGGAGACAGTTTGTCTCATAGAGGGAGACAAATGTTGTCTCCCGGAGGGAGACAAAGGTTGTCTCCCGGAGGGAGACAGTTTGTCTCATAGAGGGAGACAAAGGTTTTCTCCCGGATGGAGACAAATGTTGTCTCCCGGAGGGAGACAAATGTTATCTCCCGGAGGGAGACAAAGGTTGTCTCCCGGAGGAAGACAGTTTGTCTCATAGAGGGAGACAAATGTTGTCTCCCGGAGGGAGACAAAGGTTGTCTCCCGGAGGGAGACAGTTTGTCTCATAGAGGGAGACAAATGTTGTCTCCCGGAGGGAGACAAAGGTTGTCTCCCGGAGGGAGACAGTTTGTCTCATAGAGGGAGACAAAGGTTTTCTCCCGGATGGAGACAAATGTTGTCTCCCGGAGGGAGACAAATGTTATCTCCCGGAGGGAGACAAAGGTTGTCTCCCGGAGGAAGACAGTTTGTCTCATAGAGGGAGACAAATGTTGTCTCCCGGAGGGAGACAAAGGTTGTTTCCCGGAGGGAGACAAAGGTTGTCTCCCGGAGGGAGACAGTTTGTCTCATAGAGGGACACAAAGGTTGTCTCCCGGAGGGAGACAAAGGTTGTCTCCCGGAGGGAGACAAAGGTTGTCTCCAGGAGGGAGACAAAGGTTGTCTCCCGGAGGGAGACAGTTTGTCTCATAGAGGGAGACAAAGGTTGTCTCCCGGATGGAGACAAATGTTGTCTCCCGGAGGGAGACAAAGGTTGTCTCCCGGAGGGAGACAGTTTGTCTCATAGAGGGACACAAAGGTTGTCTCCCGGAGGGAGACAAATGTTGTCTCCCGGAGGGAGACAAAGGTTGTCTCCCGGATGGAGACAAATGTTGTCTCCCGGAGGGAGACAAAGGTTGTCTCCCGGAGGAAGACAGTTTGTCTCATAGAGGGAGACAAATGTTGTCTCCCGGAGGGAGACAAATGTTGTCTCCCGGAGGGGGACAAATGTTGTCTTCTGGAGGGAGACAAAGGTTGTCTCCCGGAGGGAGACAAAGGTTGTCTCCCGGAGGGAGACAAAGGTTGTCTCCCGGAGAGAGACAGTTTGTTTCATAGAGGGAGACAAATGTTGTCTCCCGGAGGGAGACAAAGGTTGTCTCCCGGAGGGAGACAGTTTGTCTCATAGAGGGAGACAAATGTTGTCTCCCGGAGGGAGACAAAGGTTGTCTCCCGGAGGGAGACAGTTTGTCTCATAGAGGGAGACAAAGGTTGTCTCCCGGAGGGAGACAAAGGTTGTCTCCCGGAGGGAGACAAAGGTTGTCTCCCGGAGGGAGACAAAGGTTGTCTCCAGGAGGGAGACAAAGGTTGTCTCCCGGAGGGAGACAGTTTGTCTCATAGAGGGAGACAAAGGTTGTCTCCCGGATGGAGACAAATGTTGTCTCCCGGAGGGAGACAAAGGTTGTCTCCCGGAGGGAGACAAATGTTGTCTCCCGGAGGGAGACAAAGGTTGTCTCCCGGAGGGAGACAAAGGTTGTCTCCCGGAGGGAGACAAAGGTTGTCTCCCGGAGGGAGACAAAGGTTGTCTCCCGGAGGGAGACAAATGTTGTCTCCCGGAGGGAGACAAATGTTGTCTCCCGGAGGGAGACAAATGTTGTCTTCCGGAGGGAGACAAAGGTTGTCTCCCGGAGGGAGACATTTTGTCTCCCGGAGGGAGACAAAGGTTGTCTCCCGGATGGAGACAGTTTGTCTCATAGAGGGAGACAAATGTTGTCTCCCGGAGGGAGACAAATATTGTCTCCCGGAGGGAGACAAAGGTTGTCTCCCGGAGGGAGACAAATATTGTCTCCCGGAGGGAGACAAATGTTGTCTCCCGGGGGGAGACAAATGTTGTCTCCTTGAGGGAGACAAATGTTGTCTCCCGGAGGGAGAAAAATGTTGTCTCCCGGAGGGAGACAAAGGTTGTCTCCCGGAGGGAGACAAATGTTGTCTCCCGGAGGGAGACAAAGGTTGTCTCCCGGAGGGAGACAAAGGTTGTCTAACGGAGGGAGACAAAGGTTGTCTCCCGGAGGGAGACAAAGGTTGTCTCCCGGAGGGAGACAAAGGTTGTCTCCCGGAGGGAGACAAATGTTGTCTCCCGGAGGAAGACAAAGGTTGTCTCCCGGAGGGAGACAAAGGTTGTCTCCCGGAGGGAGATAAAGGTTGTCTCCCGGAGGGAGACAAAGGTTGTCTCCCGGAGGGAGACAAATGTTGTCTCCCGGAGGGAGACAAATGTTGTCTTCCGGAGGGAGACAAAGGTTGTCTCCCGGAGGGAGACAAATGTTGTCTCCCGGAGGGAGACAAATGTTGTCTCCCGGAGGGAGACAGTTTGTCTCATAGAGGGAGACAAATGTTGTCTCCCGGAGGGAGACAAATGTTGTCTCCCGGAGGAAGACAAAGGTTGTCTCCCGGAGGGAGACAAAGGTTGTCTCCCGGAGGGAGACAAATGTTGTCTCCCGGAGGGAGACAAATGTTGTCTCCCGGAGGGAAACAAAGGTTGTCTCCCGGAGGGAGACAGTTTGTCTCATAGAGGGAGACAAAGGTTGTCTCCCGGATGGAGACAAATGTTGTCTCCCGGAGGGAGACAAAGGTTGTCTCCCGGAGGGAGACAGTTTGTCTCCCGGAGGGAGACAAAGGTTGTCTCCCGGAGGGAGACAGTTTGTCTCATAGAGGGAGACAAATGTTGTCTCCCGGAGGGAGATAAATGTTGTCTCCCGGAGGGAGACAAATGTTGTCTCCCGGAGGGAGACAAAGTTTGTCTCCCGGAGGGAGACAGTTTGTCTCATAGAGGGAGACAAATGTTGTCTCCCGGAGGGAGACAAAGGTTGTCTCCAGGAGGGAGACAAATGTTGTCTCCCGGAGGGAGACAGTTTGTCTGATAGAGGGAGACAAAGGTTTTCTCCCGGATGGAGACAAATGTTGTCTCCCGGAGGGAGACAAAGGTTGTCTCCCGGAGGGAGACAGTTTGTCTCCCGGGGGGAGACAAAGGTTGTCTCCCGGAGGGAGACAGTTTGTCTCATAGAGGGAGACAAATGTTGTCTCCCGGAGGGAGACAAATGTTGTCCCCGGAGGGAGATAAATGTTGTCTCCCGGAGGGAGACAAATGTTGTCTCCCGGAGGGAGACAAAGGTTGTCTCCCGGTTTGAGACAGTTTGTCTCATAGAGGGAGACAAATGTTGTCTCCCGGAGGGAGACAAATGTTGTCTCCCGGAGGGAGACAAATGTTGTCTCCCGGAGGGAGATAAATGTTGTCTCCCGGAGGGAGACAAATGTTGTCTCCCGGAGGGAGACAAAGTTTGTCTCCCGGAGGGAGACAGTTTGTCTCATAGAGGGAGACAAAGGTTGTCTCCCGGAGGGAGACAAATGTTGTCTCCCGGAGGGAGACAAATGTTGTCTCCCGGAGGGAGACAAATGTTGTCTCCCGGAGGGAGACAAAGGTTGTCTCCCGGAGGGAGACAAAGGTTGTCTCCCGGAGGGAGACAAAGGTTGTCTCCCGGAGGGAGACAAAGGTTGTCTCCCGGAGGGAGACAAAGGTTGTCTCCCGGAGGGAGACAAAGGTTGTCTCCCGGAGGGAGACAAATGTTGTCTACCGGAGGAAGACAGTTTGTCTGATAGAGGGAGACAAAGGTTTTCTCCCGGATGGAGACAAATGTTGTCTCCCGGAGGGAGACAAAGGTTGTCTCCCGGAGGGAGACAAATGTTGTCTCCCGGAGGGAGACAAATGTTGTCTCCCGGAGGGAGACAAAGGTTGTCTCCCGGAGGGAGACAAAGGTTGTCTCCAGGAGGGAGACAAAGGTTGTCTCCCGGAGGGAGACAAAGGTTGTCTCCAGGAGGGAGACAAAGGTTGTCTCCCGGAGGGAGACAGTTTGTCTCATAGAGGGAGACAAATGTTGTCTCCCAGAGGGAGACAAATGTTGTCTCCCGGAGGGAGACAAAGGTTGTCTCCCGGAGGGAGACAAAGGTTGTCTCCCGGAGGGAGACAAAGGTTGTCTCCCGGATGGAGACAGTTTGTCTCATAGAGGGAGACAAATGTTGTCTCCCGGAGGGAGACAAAGGTTGTCTCCCGGAGGGAGACAAAGGTTGTCTCCCGGAGGGAGACAAAGGTTGTCTCCCGGAGGGAGACAAATGTTGTCTACCGGAGGAAGACAGTTTGTCTGATAGAGGGAGACAAAGGTTTTCTCCCGGATGGAGACAAATGTTGTCTCCCGGAGGGAGACAAAGGTTGTCTCCCGGAGGGAGACAAATGTTGTCTCCCGGAGGGAGACAAATGTTGTCTCCCGGAGGGAGACAAAGGTTGTCTCCCGGAGGGAGACAAAGGTTGTCTCCAGGAGGGAGACAAAGGTTGTCTCCCGGAGGGAGACAAAGGTTGTCTCCAGGAGGGAGACAAAGGTTGTCTCCCGGAGGGAGACAGTTTGTCTCATAGAGGGAGACAAATGTTGTCTCCCAGAGGGAGACAAATGTTGTCTCCCGGAGGGAGACAAAGGTTGTCTCCCGGAGGGAGACAAAGGTTGTCTCCCGGAGGGAGACAAAGGTTGTCTCCAGGAGGGAGACAAAGGTTGTCTCCCGGAGGGAGACAAAGGTTGTCTCCAGGAGGGAGACAAAGGTTGTCTCCCGGAGGGAGACAGTTTGTCTCATAGAGGGAGACAAATGTTGTCTCCCAGAGGGAGACAAATGTTGTCTCCCGGAGGGAGACAAAGGTTGTCTCCCGGAGGGAGACAAAGGTTGTCTCCCGGATGGAGACAGTTTGTCTCATAGAGGGAGACAAATGTTGTCTCCCGGAGGGAGACAAAGGTTGTCTCCCGGAGGGAGACAAAGGTTGTCTCCCGGAGGGAGACAAAGGTTGTCTCCCGGAGGGAGACAAATGTTGTCTACCGGAGGAAGACAGTTTGTCTGATAGAGGGAGACAAAGGTTTTCTCCCGGATGGAGACAAATGTTGTCTCCCGGAGGGAGACAAAGGTTGTCTCCCGGAGGGAGACAAATGTTGTCTCCCGGAGGGAGACAAATGTTGTCTCCCGGAGGGAGACAAAGGTTGTCTCCCGGAGGGAGACAAAGGTTGTCTCCAGGAGGGAGACAAAGGTTGTCTCCCGGAGGGAGACAAAGGTTGTCTCCAGGAGGGAGACAAAGGTTGTCTCCCGGAGGGAGACAGTTTGTCTCATAGAGGGAGACAAATGTTGTCTCCCAGAGGGAGACAAATGTTGTCTCCCGGAGGGAGACAAAGGTTGTCTCCCGGAGGGAGACAAAGGTTGTCTCCCGGATGGAGACAGTTTGTCTCATAGAGGGAGACAAATGTTGTCTCCCGGAGGGAGACAAAGGTTGTCTCCCGGAGGGAGACAGTTTGTCTGATAGAGGGAGACAAAGGTTTTCTCCCGGATGGAGACAAATGTTGTCTCCCGGAGGGAGACAAAGGTTGTCTCCCGGAGGGAGACAGTTTGTCTCCCGGAGGGAGACAAAGGTTGTCTCCCGGAGGGAGACAGTTTGTCTCATAGAGGGAGACAAATGTTGTCTCCCGGAGGGAGACAAATGTTGTCCCCGGAGGGAGATAAATGTTGTCTCCCGGAGGGAGACAAATGTTGTCTCCCGGAGGGAGACAAAGGTTGTCTCCCGGTTTGAGACAGTTTGTCTCCCGGAGGGAGACAAAGGTTGTCTCCCGGAGGGAGACAGTTTGTCTCATAGAGGGAGACAAATGTTGTCTCCCGGAGGGAGACAAAGGTTGTCTCCCGGAGGGAGACAAATGTTGTCTACCGGAGGAAGACAGTTTGTCTGATAGAGGGAGACAAATGTTGTCTCCCGGAGGGAGACAAATGTTGTCTCCCGGAGGGAGACAAAGGTTGTCTCCCGGAGGGAGACAAAGGTTGTCTCCCGGAGGGAGACAAAGGTTGTCTCCAGGAGGGAGACAAAGGTTGTCTCCCGGAGGGAGACAAAGGTTGTCTCCAGGAGGGAGACAAAGGTTGTCTCCCGGAGGGAGACAGTTTGTCTCATAGAGGGAGACAAATGTTGTCTCCCAGAGGGAGACAAATGTTGTCTCCCGGAGGGAGACAAAGGTTGTCTCCCGGAGGGAGACAAAGGTTGTCTCCCGGATGGAGACAGTTTGTCTCATAGAGGGAGACAAATGTTGTCTCCCGGAGGGAGACAAAGGTTGTCTCCCGGAGGGAGACAAATGTTGTCTACCGGAGGAAGACAGTTTGTCTGATAGAGGGAGACAAAGGTTTTCTCCCGGATGGAGACAAATGTTGTCTCCCGGAGGGAGACAAAGGTTGTCTCCCGGAGGGAGACAAATGTTGTCTCCCGGAGGGAGACAAATGTTGTCTCCCGGAGGGAGACAAAGGTTGTCTCCAGGAGGGAGACAAAGGTTGTCTCCCGGAGGGAGACAAAGGTTGTCTCCAGGAGGGAGACAAAGGTTGTCTCCCGGAGGGAGACAGTTTGTCTCATAGAGGGAGACAAATGTTGTCTCCCAGAGGGAGACAAATGTTGTCTCCCGGAGGGAGACAAAGGTTGTCTCCCGGAGGGAGACAAAGGTTGTCTCCCGGATGGAGACAGTTTGTCTCATAGAGGGAGACAAATGTTGTCTCCCGGAGGGAGACAAAGGTTGTCTCCCGGAGGGAGACAGTTTGTCTGATAGAGGGAGACAAAGGTTTTCTCCCGGATGGAGACAAATGTTGTCTCCCGGAGGGAGACAAAGGTTGTCTCCCGGAGGGAGACAGTTTGTCTCCCGGAGGGAGACAAAGGTTGTCTCCCGGAGGGAGACAGTTTGTCTCATAGAGGGAGACAAATGTTGTCTCCCGGAGGGAGACAAATGTTGTCCCCGGAGGGAGATAAATGTTGTCTCCCGGAGGGAGACAAATGTTGTCTCCCGGAGGGAGACAAAGGTTGTCTCCCGGTTTGAGACAGTTTGTCTCCCGGAGGGAGACAAAGGTTGTCTCCCGGAGGGAGACAGTTTGTCTCATAGAGGGAGACAAATGTTGTCTCCCGGAGGGAGACAAAGGTTGTCTCCCGGAGGGAGACAAATGTTGTCTACCGGAGGAAGACAGTTTGTCTGATAGAGGGAGACAAATGTTGTCTCCCGGAGGGAGACAAAGTTTGTCTCCCGGAGGGAGACAGTTTGTCTCATAGAGGGAGACAAAGGTTGTCTCCCGGAGGGAGACAAATGTTGTCTCCCGGAGGGAGACAAATGTTGTCTCCCGGAGGGAGACAAATGTTGTCTCCCGGAGGGAGACAAAGGTTGTCTCCCGGAGGGAGACAAAGGTTGTCTCCCGGAGGGAGACAAAGGTTGTCTCCCGGAGGGAGACAAAGGTTGTCCCCCGGAGGGAGACAAAGGTTGTCTCCCGGAGGGAGACAAAGGTTGTCTCCCGGAGGGAGACAAATGTTGTCTACCGGAGGAAGACAGTTTGTCTGATAGAGGGAGACAAAGGTTTTCTCCCGGATGGAGACAAATGTTGTCTCCCGGAGGGAGACAAAGGTTGTCTCCCGGAGGGAGACAAATGTTGTCTCCCGGAGGGAGACAAATGTTGTCTCCCGGAGGGAGACAAAGGTTGTCTCCCGGAGGGAGACAAAGGTTGTCTCCAGGAGGGAGACAAAGGTTGTCTCCCGGAGGGAGACAAAGGTTGTCTCCAGGAGGGAGACAAAGGTTGTCTCCCGGAGGGAGACAGTTTGTCTCATAGAGGGAGACAAATGTTGTCTCCCAGAGGGAGACAAATGTTGTCTCCCGGAGGGAGACAAAGGTTGTCTCCCGGAGGGAGACAAAGGTTGTCTCCCGGATGGAGACAGTTTGTCTCATAGAGGGAGACAAATGTTGTCTCCCGGAGGGAGACAAAGGTTGTCTCCCGGAGGGAGACAGTTTGTCTGATAGAGGGAGACAAAGGTTTTCTCCCGGATGGAGACAAATGTTGTCTCCCGGAGGGAGACAAAGGTTGTCTCTCGGAGGGAGACAGTTTGTCTCCCGGAGGGAGACAAAGGTTGTCTCCCGGAGGGAGACAGTTTGTCTCATAGAGGGAGACAAATGTTGTCTCCCGGAGGGAGACAAATGTTGTCCCCGGAGGGAGATAAATGTTGTCTCCCGGAGGGAGACAAATGTTGTCTCCCGGAGGGAGACAAAGGTTGTCTCCCGGTTTGAGACAGTTTGTCTCCCGGAGGGAGACAAAGGTTGTCTCCCGGAGGGAGACAGTTTGTCTCATAGAGGGAGACAAATGTTGTCTCCCGGAGGGAGACAAAGGTTGTCTCCCGGAGGGAGACAAATGTTGTCTACCGGAGGAAGACAGTTTGTCTGATAGAGGGAGACAAATGTTGTCTCCCGGAGGGAGACAAAGTTTGTCTCCCGGAGGGAGACAAATGTTGTCTACCGGAGGAAGACAGTTTGTCTGATAGAGGGAGACAAAGGTTTTCTCCCGGATGGAGACAAATGTTGTCTCCCGGAGGGAGACAAAGGTTGTCTCCCGGAGGGAGACAAATGTTGTCTCCCGGAGGGAGACAAATGTTGTCTCCCGGAGGGAGACAAAGGTTGTCTCCCGGAGGGAGACAAAGGTTGTCTCCAGGAGGGAGACAAAGGTTGTCTCCCGGAGGGAGACAAAGGTTGTCTCCAGGAGGGAGACAAAGGTTGTCTCCCGGAGGGAGACAAAGGTTGTCTCCCGGAGGGAGACAAAGGTTGTCTCCCGGAGGGAGACAAAGGTTGTCTCCAGGAGGGAGACAAAGGTTGTCTCCCGGAGGGAGACAAAGGTTGTCTCCAGGAGGGAGACAAAGGTTGTCTCCCGGAGGGAGACAGTTTGTCTCATAGAGGGAGACAAATGTTGTCTCCCGGAGGGAGACAAATGTTGTCCCCCGGAGAGAGACAAAGGTTGTCTCCCGGAGGGAGACAAAGGTTGACTCCCGGATGGAGACAGTTTGTCTCATAGAGGGAGACAAAGGTTTTCTCCCGGATGGAGACAAATGTTGTCTCCCGGAGGGAGACAGTTTGTCTCATAGAGGGAGACAAATGTTGTCTCCCGGAGGGAGATAAATGTTGTCTCCCGGAGGGAGACAAATGTTGTCTCATAGAGGGAGACAGAGGGACCCGGAGGGAGACAGTTTGTCTCATAGAGGGAGACAAATGTTGTCTCCCGGAGGGAGACAAAGGTTGTCTCCAGGAGGGAGACAAATGTTGTCTCCCGGAGGGAGACAGTTTGTCTGATAGAGGGAGACAAAGGTTTTCTCCCGGATGGAGACAAATGTTGTCTCCCGGAGGGAGACAAAGGTTGTCTCCCGGAGGGAGACAGTTTGTCTCCCGGGGGGAGACAAAGGTTGTCTCCCGGAGGGAGACAGTTTGTCTCATAGAGGGAGACAAATGTTGTCTCCCGGAGGGAGACAAATGTTGTCCCCGGAGGGAGATAAATGTTGTCTCCCGGAGGGAGACAAATGTTGTCTCCCGGAGGGAGACAAAGGTTGTCTCCCGGTTTGAGACAGTTTGTCTCATAGAGGGAGACAAATGTTGTCTCCCGGAGGGAGACAAATGTTGTCTCCCGGAGGGAGACAAATGTTGTCTCCCGGAGGGAGATAAATGTTGTCTCCCGGAGGGAGACAAATGTTGTCTCCCGGAGGGAGACAAAGTTTGTCTCCCGGAGGGAGACAGTTTGTCTCATAGAGGGAGACAAAGGTTGTCTCCCGGAGGGAGACAAATGTTGTCTTCCGGAGGGAGACAAATGTTGTCTCCCGGAGGGAGACAAATGTTGTCTCCCGGAGGGAGACAAAGGTTGTCTCCCGGAGGGAGACAAAGGTTGTCTCCCGGAGGGAGACAAAGGTTGTCTCCCGGAGGGAGACAAAGGTTGTCTCCCGGAGGGAGACAAAGGTTGTCTCCAGGAGGGAGACAAAGGTTGTCTCCCGGAGGGAGACAAAGGTTGTCTCCAGGAGGGAGACAAAGGTTGTCTCCCGGAGGGAGACAGTTTGTCTCATAGAGGGAGACAAATGTTGTCTCCCAGAGGGAGACAAATGTTGTCTCCCGGAGGGAGACAAAGGTTGTCTCCCGGAGGGAGACAAAGGTTGTCTCCCGGATGGAGACAGTTTGTCTCATAGAGGGAGACAAATGCTGTCTCCCGGAGGGAGACAAAGGTTGTCTCCCGGAGGGAGACAGTTTGTCTGATAGAGGGAGACAAAGGTTTTCTCCCGGATGGAGACAAATGTTGTCTCCCGGAGGGAGACAAAGGTTGTCTCCCGGAGGGAGACAGTTTGTCTCCCGGAGGGAGACAAAGGTTGTCTCCCGGAGGGAGACAGTTTGTCTCATAGAGGGAGACAAATGTTGTCTCCCGGAGGGAGACAAATGTTGTCCCCGGAGGGAGATAAATGTTGTCTCCCGGAGGGAGAAAAATGTTGTCTCCCGGAGGGAGACAAATGTTGTCTCCCGGTTTGAGACAGTTTGTCTCCCGGAGGGAGACAAAGGTTGTCTCCCGGAGGGAGACAGTTTGTCTCATAGAGGGAGACAAATGTTGTCTCCCGGAGGGAGACAAATGTTGTCTCCCGGAGGGAGACAAAGGTTGTCTCCCGGAGGGAGACAAAGGTTGTCTCCCGGAGGGAGACAAAGGTTGTCTCCCGGAGGGAGACAAAGGTTGTCTCCCGGAGGGAGACAAAGGTTGTCTCCCGGAGGGAGACAAAGGTTGTCTCCCGGAGGGAGACAAAGGTTGTCTCCCGGAGGGAGACAAATGTTGTCTACCGGAGGAAGACAGTTTGTCTGATAGAGGGAGACAAAGGTTTTCTCCCGGATGGAGACAAATGTTGTCTCCCGGAGGGAGACAAAGGTTGTCTCCCGGAGGGAGACAAATGTTGTCTCCCGGAGGGAGACAAATGTTGTCTCCCGGAGGGAGACAAAGGTTGTCTCCCGGAGGGAGACAAAGGTTGTCTCCAGGAGGGAGACAAAGGTTGTCTCCCGGAGGGAGACAAAGGTTGTCTCCAGGAGGGAGACAAAGGTTGTCTCCCGGAGGGAGACAGTTTGTCTCATAGAGGGAGACAAATGTTGTCTCCCAGAGGGAGACAAATGTTGTCTCCCGGAGGGAGACAAAGGTTGTCTCCCGGAGGGAGACAAAGGTTGTCTCCCGGATGGAGACAGTTTGTCTCATAGAGGGAGACAAATGTTGTCTCCCGGAGGGAGACAAAGGTTGTCTCCCGGAGGGAGACAGTTTGTCTGATAGAGGGAGACAAAGGTTTTCTCCCGGATGGAGACAAATGTTGTCTCCCGGAGGGAGACAAAGGTTGTCTCCCGGAGGGAGACAGTTTGTCTCCCGGAGGGAGACAAAGGTTGTCTCCCGGAGGGAGACAGTTTGTCTCATAGAGGGAGACAAATGTTGTCTCCCGGAGGGAGACAAATGTTGTCCCCGGAGGGAGATAAATGTTGTCTCCCGGAGGGAGACAAATGTTGTCTCCCGGAGGGAGACAAATGTTGTCTCCCGGAGGGAGACAAAGGTTGTCTCCCGGTTTGAGACAGTTTGTCTCCCGGAGGGAGACAAAGGTTGTCTCCCGGAGGGAGACAGTTTGTCTCATAGAGGGAGACAAATGTTGTCTCCCGGAGGGAGACAAATGTTGTCTCCCGGAGGGAGACAAATGTTGTCTCCCGGAGGGAGATAAATGTTGTCTCCCGGAGGGAGACAAATGTTGTCTCCCGGAGGGAGACAAAGTTTGTCTCCCGGAGGGAGACAGTTTGTCTCATAGAGGGAGACAAAGGTTGTCTCCCGGAGGGAGACAAATGTTGTCTCCCGGAGGGAGACAAATGTTGTCTCCCGGAGGGAGAAAAATGTTGTCTCCCGGAGGGAGACAAAGGTTGTCTCCCGGAGGGAGACAAAGGTTGTCTCCCGGAGGGAGACAAAGGTTGTCCCCCGGAGGGAGACAAAGGTTGTCTCCCGGAGGGAGACAAAGGTTGTCTCCCGGAGGGAGACAAATGTTGTCTACCGGAGGAAGACAGTTTGTCTGATAGAGGGAGACAAAGGTTTTCTCCCGGATGGAGACAAATGTTGTCTCCCGGAGGGAGACAAAGGTTGTCTCCCGGAGGGAGACAAATGTTGTCTCCCGGAGGGAGACAAATGTTGTCTCCCGGAGGGAGAGAAATGTTGTCTCCCGGAGGGAGACAAAGGTTGTCTCCCGGAGGGAGACAAAGGTTGTCTCCCGGAGGGAGACAAAGGTTGTCTCCAGGAGGGAGACAAAGGTTGTCTCCCGGAGGGAGACAAAGGTTGTCTCCAGGAGGGAGACAAAGGTTGTCTCCCGGAGGGAGACAGTTTGTCTCATAGAGGGAGACAAATGTTGTCTCCCGGAGGGAGACAAATGTTGTCCCCCGGAGAGAGACAAATGTTGTCTCCCGGAGGGAGACAAAGGTTGTCTCCCGGAGGGAGACAGTTTGTCTCCCGGAGGGAGACAAAGGTTGTCTCCCGGAGGGAGACAGTTTGTCTCATAGAGGGAGACAAATGTTGTCTCCCGGATGGAGACAGTTTGTCTCATAGAGGGAGACAAATGTTGTCTCCCGGAGGGAGACAAAGGTTGTCTCCCGGAGGGAGACAGTTTGTCTGATAGAGGGAGACAAAGGTTTTCTCCCGGATGGAGACAAATGTTGTCTCCCGGAGGGAGACAAAGGTTGTCTCCCGGAGGGAGACAGTTTGTCTCCCGGAGGGAGACAAAGGTTGTCTCCCGGAGGGAGACAGTTTGTCTCATAGAGGGAGACAAATGTTGTCTCCCGGAGGGAGACAAATGTTGTCCCCGGAGGGAGATAAATGTTGTCTCCCGGAGGGAGACAAATGTTGTCTCCCGGAGGGAGACAAATGTTGTCTCCCGGAGGGAGACAAAGGTTGTCTCCCGGTTTGAGACAGTTTGTCTCCCGGAGGGAGACAAAGGTTGTCTCCCGGAGGGAGACAGTTTGTCTCATAGAGGGAGACAAATGTTGTCTCCCGGAGGGAGACAAATGTTGTCTCCCGGAGGGAGACAAATGTTGTCTCCCGGAGGGAGACAAATGTTGTCTCCCGGAGGGAGATAAATGTTGTCTCCCGGAGGGAGACAAATGTTGTCTCCCGGAGGGAGACAAAGTTTGTCTCCCGGAGGGAGACAGTTTGTCTCATAGAGGGAGACAAAGGTTGTCTCCCGGAGGGAGACAAATGTTGTCTCCCGGAGGGAGACAAATGTTGTCTCCCGGAGGGAGAAAAATGTTGTCTCCCGGAGGGAGACAAAGGTTGTCTCCCGGAGGGAGACAAAGGTTGTCTCCCGGAGGGAGACAAAGGTTGTCCCCCGGAGGGAGACAAAGGTTGTCTCCCGGAGGGAGACAAAGGTTGTCTCCCGGAGGGAGACAAATGTTGTCTACCGGAGGAAGACAGTTTGTCTGATAGAGGGAGACAAAGGTTTTCTCCCGGATGGAGACAAATGTTGTCTCCCGGAGGGAGACAAAGGTTGTCTCCCGGAGGGAGACAAATGTTGTCTCCCGGAGGGAGACAAATGTTGTCTCCCGGAGGGAGAGAAATGTTGTCTCCCGGAGGGAGACAAAGGTTGTCTCCCGGAGGGAGACAAAGGTTGTCTCCCGGAGGGAGACAAAGGTTGTCTCCAGGAGGGAGACAAAGGTTGTCTCCCGGAGGGAGACAAAGGTTGTCTCCAGGAGGGAGACAAAGGTTGTCTCCCGGAGGGAGACAGTTTGTCTCATAGAGGGAGACAAATGTTGTCTCCCGGAGGGAGACAAATGTTGTCCCCCGGAGAGAGACAAATGTTGTCTCCCGGAGGGAGACAAAGGTTGTCTCCCGGAGGGAGACAGTTTGTCTCCCGGAGGGAGACAAAGGTTGTCTCCCGGAGGGAGACAGTTTGTCTCATAGAGGGAGACAAATGTTGTCTCCCGGAGGGAGACAAATGTTGTCCCCGGAGGGAGATAAATGTTGTCTCCCGGAGGGAGACAAATGTTGTCTCCCGGAGGGAGACAAATGTTGTCTCCCGGAGGGAGACAAAGGTTGTCTCCCGGTTTGAGACAGTTTGTCTCCCGGAGGGAGACAAAGGTTGTCTCCCGGAGGGAGACAGTTTGTCTCATAGAGGGAGACAAATGTTGTCTCCCGGAGGGAGACAAATGTTGTCTCCCGGAGGGAGACAAATGTTGTCTCCCGGAGGGAGATAAATGTTGTCTCCCGGAGGGAGACAAATGTTGTCTCCCGGAGGGAGACAAAGTTTGTCTCCCGGAGGGAGACAGTTTGTCTCATAGAGGGAGACAAAGGTTGTCTCCCGGAGGGAGACAAATGTTGTCTCCCGGAGGGAGACAAATGTTGTCTCCCGGAGGGAGAAAAATGTTGTCTCCCGGAGGGAGACAAAGGTTGTCTCCCGGAGGGAGACAAAGGTTGTCTCCCGGAGGGAGACAAAGGTTGTCCCCCGGAGGGAGACAAAGGTTGTCTCCCGGAGGGAGACAAAGGTTGTCTCCCGGAGGGAGACAAATGTTGTCTACCGGAGGAAGACAGTTTGTCTGATAGAGGGAGACAAAGGTTTTCTCCCGGATGGAGACAAATGTTGTCTCCCGGAGGGAGACAAAGGTTGTCTCCCGGAGGGAGACAAATGTTGTCTCCCGGAGGGAGACAAATGTTGTCTCCCGGAGGGAGACAAAGGTTGTCTCCCGGAGGGAGACAAAGGTTGTCTCCAGGAGGGAGACAAAGGTTGTCTCCCGGAGGGAGACAAAGGTTGTCTCCAGGAGGGAGACAAAGGTTGTCTCCCGGAGGGAGACAGTTTGTCTCATAGAGGGAGACAAATGTTGTCTCCCGGAGGGAGAGAAATGTTGTCTCCCGGAGGGAGACAAAGGTTGTCTCCCGGAGGGAGACAAAGGTTGTCTCCCGGAGGGAGACAAAGGTTGTCTCCAGGAGGGAGACAAAGGTTGTCTCCCGGAGGGAGACAAAGGTTGTCTCCAGGAGGGAGACAAAGGTTGTCTCCCGGAGGGAGACAGTTTGTCTCATAGAGGGAGACAAATGTTGTCTCCCGGAGGGAGACAAATGTTGTCCCCCGGAGAGAGACAAAGGTTGTCTCCCGGAGGGAGACAAAGGTTGACTCCCGGATGGAGACAGTTTGTCTCATAGAGGGAGACAAAGGTTTTCTCCCGGATGGAGACAAATGTTGTCTCCCGGAGGGAGACAGTTTGTCTCATAGAGGGAGACAAATGTTGTCTCCCGGAGGGAGATAAATGTTGTCTCCCGGAGGGAGACAAATGTTGTCTCATAGAGGGAGACAGAGGGACCCGGAGGGAGACAGTTTGTCTCATAGAGGGAGACAAATGTTGTCTCCCGGAGGGAGACAAAGGTTGTCTCCAGGAGGGAGACAAATGTTGTCTCCCGGAGGGAGACAGTTTGTCTGATAGAGGGAGACAAAGGTTTTCTCCCGGATGGAGACAAATGTTGTCTCCCGGAGGGAGACAAAGGTTGTCTCCCGGAGGGAGACAGTTTGTCTCCCGGGGGGAGACAAAGGTTGTCTCCCGGAGGGAGACAGTTTGTCTCATAGAGGGAGACAAATGTTGTCTCCCGGAGGGAGACAAATGTTGTCCCCGGAGGGAGATAAATGTTGTCTCCCGGAGGGAGACAAATGTTGTCTCCCGGAGGGAGACAAAGGTTGTCTCCCGGTTTGAGACAGTTTGTCTCATAGAGGGAGACAAATGTTGTCTCCCGGAGGGAGACAAATGTTGTCTCCCGGAGGGAGACAAATGTTGTCTCCCGGAGGGAGATAAATGTTGTCTCCCGGAGGGAGACAAATGTTGTCTCCCGGAGGGAGACAAAGTTTGTCTCCCGGAGGGAGACAGTTTGTCTCATAGAGGGAGACAAAGGTTGTCTCCCGGAGGGAGACAAATGTTGTCTTCCGGAGGGAGACAAATGTTGTCTCCCGGAGGGAGACAAATGTTGTCTCCCGGAGGGAGACAAAGGTTGTCTCCCGGAGGGAGACAAAGGTTGTCTCCCGGAGGGAGACAAAGGTTGTCTCCCGGAGGGAGACAAAGGTTGTCTCCCGGAGGGAGACAAAGGTTGTCTCCCGGAGGGAGACAAAGGTTGTCTCCCGGAGGGAGACAAATGTTGTCTACCGGAGGAAGACAGTTTGTCTGATAGAGGGAGACAAAGGTTTTCTCCCGGATGGAGACAAATGTTGTCTCCCGGAGGGAGAGAAAGGTTGTCTCCCGGAGGGAGACAAATGTTGTCTCCCGGAGGGAGACAAATGTTGTCTCCCGGAGGGAGACAAAGGTTGTCTCCCGGAGGGAGACAAAGGTTGTCTCCAGGAGGGAGACAAAGGTTGTCTCCCGGAGGGAGACAAAGGTTGTCTCCAGGAGGGAGACAAAGGTTGTCTCCCGGAGGGAGACAGTTTGTCTCATAGAGGGAGACAAATGTTGTCTCCCAGAGGGAGACAAATGTTGTCTCCCGGAGGGAGACAAAGGTTGTCTCCCGGAGGGAGACAAAGGTTGTCTCCCGGATGGAGACAGTTTGTCTCATAGAGGGAGACAAATGTTGTCTCCCGGAGGGAGACAAAGGTTGTCTCCCGGAGGGAGACAGTTTGTCTGATAGAGGGAGACAAAGGTTTTCTCCCGGATGGAGACAAATGTTGTCTCCCGGAGGGAGACAAAGGTTGTCTCCCGGAGGGAGACAGTTTGTCTCCCGGAGGGAGACAAAGGTTGTCTCCCGGAGGGAGACAGTTTGTCTCATAGAGGGAGACAAATGTTGTCCCCGGAGGGAGATAAATGTTGTCTCCCGGAGGGAGAAAAATGTTGTCTCCCGGAGGGAGACAAAGGTTGTCTCCCGGTTTGAGACAGTTTGTCTCCCGGAGGGAGACAAAGGTTGTCTCCCGGAGGGAGACAGTTTGTCTCATAGAGGGAGACAAATGTTGTCTCCCGGAGGGAGACAAATGTTGTCTCCCGGAGGGAGACAAAGGTTGTCTCCCGGAGGGAGACAAAGGTTGTCTCCCGGAGGGAGACAAAGGTTGTCTCCCGGAGGGAGACAAAGGTTGTCTCCCGGAGGGAGACAAAGGTTGTCTCCCGGAGGGAGACAAAGGTTGTCTCCCGGAGGGAGACAAATGTTGTCTACCGGAGGAAGACAGTTTGTCTGATAGAGGGAGACAAAGGTTTTCTCCCGGATGGAGACAAATGTTGTCTCCCGGAGGGAGACAAAGGTTGTCTCCCGGAGGGAGACAAATGTTGTCTCCCGGAGGGAGACAAATGTTGTCTCCCGGAGGGAGACAAAGGTTGTCTCCCGGAGGGAGACAAAGGTTGTCTCCAGGAGGGAGACAAAGGTTGTCTCCCGGAGGGAGACAAAGGTTGTCTCCAGGAGGGAGACAAAGGTTGTCTCCCGGAGGGAGACAGTTTGTCTCATAGAGGGAGACAAATGTTGTCTCCCAGAGGGAGACAAATGTTGTCTCCCGGAGGGAGACAAATGTTGTCTCCCGGAGGGAGACAAAGGTTGTCTCCCGGAGGGAGACAAAGGTTGTCTCCAGGAGGGAGACAAAGGTTGTCTCCCGGAGGGAGACAAAGGTTGTCTCCAGGAGGGAGACAAAGGTTGTCTCCCGGAGGGAGACAGTTTGTCTCATAGAGGGAGACAAATGTTGTCTCCCAGAGGGAGACAAATGTTGTCTCCCGGAGGGAGACAAAGGTTGTCTCCCGGAGGGAGACAAAGGTTGTCTCCCGGATGGAGACAGTTTGTCTCATAGAGGGAGACAAATGTTGTCTCCCGGAGGGAGACAAAGGTTGTCTCCCGGAGGGAGACAGTTTGTCTGATAGAGGGAGACAAAGGTTTTCTCCCGGATGGAGACAAATGTTGTCTCCCGGAGGGAGACAAAGGTTGTCTCCCGGAGGGAGACAGTTTGTCTCCCGGAGGGAGACAAAGGTTGTCTCCCGGAGGGAGACAGTTTGTCTCATAGAGGGAGACAAATGTTGTCCCCGGAGGGAGATAAATGTTGTCTCCCGGAGGGAGAAAAATGTTGTCTCCCGGAGGGAGACAAAGGTTGTCTCCCGGTTTGAGACAGTTTGTCTCCCGGAGGGAGACAAAGGTTGTCTCCCGGAGGGAGACAGTTTGTCTCATAGAGGGAGACAAATGTTGTCTCCCGGAGGGAGACAAATGTTGTCTCCCGGAGGGAGACAAAGGTTGTCTCCCGGAGGGAGACAAAGGTTGTCTCCCGGAGGGAGACAAAGGTTGTCTCCCGGAGGGAGACAAAGGTTGTCTCCCGGAGGGAGACAAAGGTTGTCTCCCGGAGGGAGACAGTTTGTCTCATAGAGGGAGACAAATGTTGTCTCCCAGAGGGAGACAAATGTTGTCTCCCGGAGGGAGACAAAGGTTGTCTCCCGGAGGGAGACAAAGGTTGTCTCCCGGATGGAGACAGTTTGTCTCATAGAGGGAGACAAATGTTGTCTCCCGGAGGGAGACAAAGGTTGTCTCCCGGAGGGAGACAGTTTGTCTGATAGAGGGAGACAAAGGTTTTCTCCCGGATGGAGACAAATGTTGTCTCCCGGAGGGAGACAAAGGTTGTCTCCCGGAGGGAGACAGTTTGTCTCCCGGAGGGAGACAAAGGTTGTCTCCCGGAGGGAGACAGTTTGTCTCATAGAGGGAGACAAATGTTGTCCCCGGAGGGAGATAAATGTTGTCTCCCGGAGGGAGAAAAATGTTGTCTCCCGGAGGGAGACAAAGGTTGTCTCCCGGTTTGAGACAGTTTGTCTCCCGGAGGGAGACAAAGGTTGTCTCCCGGAGGGAGACAGTTTGTCTCATAGAGGGAGACAAATGTTGTCTCCCGGAGGGAGACAAATGTTGTCTCCCGGAGGGAGACAAAGGTTGTCTCCCGGAGGGAGACAAAGGTTGTCTCCCGGAGGGAGACAAAGGTTGTCTCCCGGAGGGAGACAAAGGTTGTCTCCCGGAGGGAGACAAAGGTTGTCTCCCGGAGGGAGACAAAGGTTGTCTCCCGGAGGGAGACAAATGTTGTCTACCGGAGGAAGACAGTTTGTCTGATAGAGGGAGACAAAGGTTTTCTCCCGGATGGAGACAAATGTTGTCTCCCGGAGGGAGACAAAGGTTGTCTCCCGGAGGGAGACAAATGTTGTCTCCCGGAGGGAGACAAATGTTGTCTCCCGGAGGGAGACAAAGGTTGTCTCCCGGAGGGAGACAAAGGTTGTCTCCAGGAGGGAGACAAAGGTTGTCTCCCGGAGGGAGACAAAGGTTGTCTCCAGGAGGGAGACAAAGGTTGTCTCCCGGAGGGAGACAGTTTGTCTCATAGAGGGAGACAAATGTTGTCTCCCAGAGGGAGACAAATGTTGTCTCCCGGAGGGAGACAAAGGTTGTCTCCCGGAGGGAGACAAAGGTTGTCTCCCGGATGGAGACAGTTTGTCTCATAGAGGGAGACAAATGTTGTCTCCCGGAGGGAGACAAAGGTTGTCTCCCGGAGGGAGACAGTTTGTCTGATAGAGGGAGACAAAGGTTTTCTCCCGGATGGAGACAAATGTTGTCTCCCGGAGGGAGACAAAGGTTGTCTCCCGGAGGGAGACAGTTTGTCTCCCGGAGGGAGACAAAGGTTGTCTCCCGGAGGGAGACAGTTTGTCTCATAGAGGGAGACAAATGTTGTCCCCGGAGGGAGATAAATGTTGTCTCCCGGAGGGAGAAAAATGTTGTCTCCCGGAGGGAGACAAAGGTTGTCTCCCGGTTTGAGACAGTTTGTCTCCCGGAGGGAGACAAAGGTTGTCTCCCGGAGGGAGACAGTTTGTCTCATAGAGGGAGACAAATGTTGTCTCCCGGAGGGAGACAAAGGTTGTCTCCCGGATGGAGACAGTTTGTCTCATAGAGGGAGACAAATGTTGTCTCCCGGAGGGAGACAAAGGTTGTCTCCCGGAGGGAGACAGTTTGTCTGATAGAGGGAGACAAAGGTTTTCTCCCGGATGGAGACAAATGTTGTCTCCCGGAGGGAGACAAAGGTTGTCTCCCGGAGGGAGACAGTTTGTCTCCCGGAGGGAGACAAAGGTTGTCTCCCGGAGGGAGACAGTTTGTCTCATAGAGGGAGACAAATGTTGTCCCCGGAGGGAGATAAATGTTGTCTCCCGGAGGGAGAAAAATGTTGTCTCCCGGAGGGAGACAAAGGTTGTCTCCCGGTTTGAGACAGTTTGTCTCCCGGAGGGAGACAAAGGTTGTCTCCCGGAGGGAGACAGTTTGTCTCATAGAGGGAGACAAATGTTGTCTCCCGGAGGGAGACAAATGTTGTCTCCCGGAGGGAGACAAAGGTTGTCTCCCGGAGGGAGACAAAGGTTGTCTCCCGGAGGGAGACAAAGGTTGTCTCCCGGAGGGAGACAAAGGTTGTCTCCCGGAGGGAGACAAAGGTTGTCTCCCGGAGGGAGACAAAGGTTGTCTCCCGGAGGGAGACAAATGTTGTCTACCGGAGGAAGACAGTTTGTCTGATAGAGGGAGACAAAGGTTTTCTCCCGGATGGAGACAAATGTTGTCTCCCGGAGGGAGACAAAGGTTGTCTCCCGGAGGGAGACAAATGTTGTCTCCCGGAGGGAGACAAATGTTGTCTCCCGGAGGGAGACAAAGGTTGTCTCCCGGAGGGAGACAAAGGTTGTCTCCAGGAGGGAGACAAAGGTTGTCTCCCGGAGGGAGACAAAGGTTGTCTCCAGGAGGGAGACAAAGGTTGTCTCCCGGAGGGAGACAGTTTGTCTCATAGAGGGAGACAAATGTTGTCTCCCAGAGGGAGACAAATGTTGTCTCCCGGAGGGAGACAAAGGTTGTCTCCCGGAGGGAGACAAAGGTTGTCTCCCGGATGGAGACAGTTTGTCTCATAGAGGGAGACAAATGTTGTCTCCCGGAGGGAGACAAAGGTTGTCTCCCGGAGGGAGACAGTTTGTCTGATAGAGGGAGACAAAGGTTTTCTCCCGGATGGAGACAAATGTTGTCTCCCGGAGGGAGACAAAGGTTGTCTCCCGGAGGGAGACAGTTTGTCTCCCGGAGGGAGACAAAGGTTGTCTCCCGGAGGGAGACAGTTTGTCTCATAGAGGGAGACAAATGTTGTCCCCGGAGGGAGATAAATGTTGTCTCCCGGAGGGAGAAAAATGTTGTCTCCCGGAGGGAGACAAAGGTTGTCTCCCGGTTTGAGACAGTTTGTCTCCCGGAGGGAGACAAAGGTTGTCTCCCGGAGGGAGACAGTTTGTCTCATAGAGGGAGACAAATGTTGTCTCCCGGAGGGAGACAAATGTTGTCTCCCGGAGGGAGACAAAGGTTGTCTCCCGGAGGGAGACAAAGGTTGTCTCCCGGAGGGAGACAAAGGTTGTCTCCCGGAGGGAGACAAAGGTTGTCTCCCGGAGGGAGACAAAGGTTGTCTCCCGGAGGGAGACAATGGTTGTCTCCCGGAGGGAGACAAAGGTTGTCTCCCGGAGGGAGACAAATGTTGTCTACCGGAGGAAGACAGTTTGTCTGATAGAGGGAGACAAAGGTTTTCTCCCGGATGGAGACAAATGTTGTCTCCCGGAGGGAGACAAAGGTTGTCTCCCGGAGGGAGACAAATGTTGTCTCCCGGAGGGAGACAAATGTTGTCTCCCGGAGGGAGACAAAGGTTGTCTCCCGGAGGGAGACAAAGGTTGTCTCCAGGAGGGAGACAAAGGTTGTCTCCCGGAGGGAGACAAAGGTTGTCTCCAGGAGGGAGACAAAGGTTGTCTCCCGGAGGGAGACAGTTTGTCTCATAGAGGGAGACAAATGTTGTCTCCCAGAGGGAGACAAATGTTGTCTCCCGGAGGGAGACAAAGGTTGTCTCCCGGAGGGAGACAAAGGTTGTCTCCCGGATGGAGACAGTTTGTCTCATAGAGGGAGACAAATGTTGTCTCCCGGAGGGAGACAAAGGTTGTCTCCCGGAGGGAGACAGTTTGTCTGATAGAGGGAGACAAAGGTTTTCTCCCGGATGGAGACAAATGTTGTCTCCCGGAGGGAGACAAAGGTTGTCTCCCGGAGGGAGACAGTTTGTCTCCCGGAGGGAGACAAAGGTTGTCTCCCGGAGGGAGACAGTTTGTCTCATAGAGGGAGACAAATGTTGTCTCCCGGAGGGAGACAAATGTTGTCCCCGGAGGGAGATAAATGTTGTCTCCCGGAGGGAGACAAATGTTGTCTCCCGGAGGGAGACAAAGGTTGTCTCCCGGTTTGAGACAGTTTGTCTCCCGGAGGGAGACAAAGGTTGTCTCCCGGAGGGAGACAGTTTGTCTCATAGAGGGAGACAAATGTTGTCTCCCGGAGGGAGACAAATGTTGTCTCCCGGAGGGAGACAAAGGTTGTCTCCCGGAGGGAGACAAAGGTTGTCTCCCGGAGGGAGACAAAGGTTGTCTCCCGGAGGGAGACAAAGGTTGTCCCCCGGAGGGAGACAAAGGTTGTCTCCCGGAGGGAGACAAAGGTTGTCTCCCGGAGGGAGACAAATGTTGTCTACCGGAGGAAGACAGTTTGTCTGATAGAGGGAGACAAAGGTTTTCTCCCGGATGGAGACAAATGTTGTCTCCCGGAGGGAGACAAAGGTTGTCTCCCGGAGGGAGACAAATGTTGTCTCCCGGAGGGAGACAAATGTTGTCTCCCGGAGGGAGACAAAGGTTGTCTCCCGGAGGGAGACAAAGGTTGTCTCCAGGAGGGAGACAAAGGTTGTCTCCCGGAGGGAGACAAAGGTTGTCTCCAGGAGGGAGACAAAGGTTGTCTCCCGGAGGGAGACAGTTTGTCTCATAGAGGGAGACAAATGTTGTCTCCCGGAGGGAGACAAATGTTGTCTCCCGGAGGGAGACAAAGGTTGTCTCCCGGAGGGAGACAAAGGTTGTCTCCCGGAGGGAGACAAAGGTTGTCTCCAGGAGGGAGACAAAGGTTGTCTCCCGGAGGGAGACAAAGGTTGTCTCCAGGAGGGAGACAAAGGTTGTCTCCCGGAGGGAGACAGTTTGTCTCATAGAGGGAGACAAATGTTGTCTCCCGGAGGGAGACAAATGTTGTCTCCCGGAGGGAGACAAAGGTTGTCTCCCGGAGGGAGACAAATGTTGTCTCCCAGAGGGAGACAAAGGTTGTCTCCCGGAGGGAGACAAATGTTGTCTCTCGGAGGGAGACAAAGGTTGTCTCCCGGAGGGAGACAAATGTTGTCTCCCGGAGGGAGACAAATGTTGTCTCTCGGAGGGAGACAAAGGTTGTCTCCCGGAGGGAGACAGTTTGTCTCATAGAGGGAAACAAAGGTTGTCTCCCGGGGGGAGACAAATGTTGTCTCCCGGAGGGAGAAAAATGTTGTCTCCCGGAGGGAGAAAAATGTTGTCTCCCGGAGGGAGACAAAGGTTGTCTCCCGGAGGGAGACAAATGTTGTCTCCCGGAGGGAGACAAATGTTGTCTCCCAGAGGGAGACAAAGGTTGTCTCCCGGAGGGAGACAAATGTTGTCCCTCGGAGGGAGACAAAGGTTGTCTCCCGGAGGGAGACAGTTTGTCTCATAGAGGGAGACAAAGGATGTCTCCCGGAGGGAGACAAAGGTTGTCTCCCGGAGGGAGACAGTTTGTCTCATAGAGGGAGACAGTTTGTCTCATAGAGGGAGAGAAATGTTGTCTCCCGGAGGGAGACAAAGGTTGTCTCCCGGAGGGAGACAAAAGTTGTCTCCCGGAGGGAGACAAAGGTTGTCTCCCGGAGGGAGACAGTTTGTCTCATAGAGGGAGACAAATGTTGTCTCCCAGTGGGAGACAGTTTGTCTCCCGGAGGGAGACAAAGGTTGTCTCCCGGAGGGAGACAAAGGTTGTCTCCCGGAGGGAGACAAATGTTGTCTCCCAGAGGGAGACAAAGGTTGTCTCCCGGAGGGAGACAAAGGTTGTCTCCCGGAGGGAGACAAATGTTGTCTCCCAGAGGGAGACAAATGTTGTCTCCCGGAGGGAGACAAAGGTTGTCTCCCGGAGGGAGACAAAGGTTGTCTCCCGGAGGGAGACAAAGGTTGTCTCCCGGAGGGAGACAAATGTTGTCTCCCGGAGGAAGACAAAGGTTGTCTCCCGGAGGGAGACAAAGGTTGTCTCCTGGAGGGAGACAAAGGTTGTCTCCCGGAGGGAGACAAATGTTGTCTCCCGGAGGGAGACAAATGTTGTCTCCCGGAGGGAGACAAAGGTTGTCTCCCGGAGGGAGACAAAGGTTGTCTCCCGGAGGGAGACAAAGGTTGTCTCCCGGAGGGAGACAGTTTGTCTCATAGAGGGAAACAAAGGTTGTCTCCCTGGGGGAGACAAATGTTGTCTCCCGGAGGGAGAAAAATGTTGTCTCCCGGAGGGAGAAAAATGTTGTCTCCCGGAGGGAGACAAAGGTTGTCTCCCGGAGGGAGACAAATGTTGTCTCCCGGAGGGAGACAAAGGTTGTCTCCCGGAGGGAGACAAAGGTTGTCTCCCGGAGGGAGACAAAGGTTGTCTCCCGGAGGGAGACAAAGGTTGTCTCCCGGAGGGAGACAAATGTTGTCTCCCGGAGGAAGACAAAGGTTGTCTCCCGGAGGGAGACAAAGGTTGTCTCCCGGAGGGAGACAAACGTAGTCTCCCGGAGGGAGACAAATGTTGTCTCCCGGAGGGAGACAAATGTTGTCTCCCAGAGGGAGACAAAGGTTGTCTCCCGGAGGGAGACAAAGGTTGTCTCCCGGAGGGAGACAAATGTTGTCTCCCGGAGGGAGACAAATGTTGTCTCCCGGAGGGAGACAAAGGTTGTCTCCCGGAGGGAGACAAAGGTTGTCTCCCGGAGGGAGACAAAGGTTGTCTCCAGGAGGGAGACAAAGGTTGTCTCCCGGAGGGAGACAAAGGTTGTCTCCCGGATGGAGACAGTTTGTCTCATAGAGGGAGACAAATGTTGTCTCCCGGAGGGAGACAAAGGTTGTCTCCCGGAGGGAGACAAATGTTGTCTCCCGGAGGGAGACAAATGTTGTCTCCCGGAGGGAGACAAATGTTGTCTCTCGGAGGGAGACAAAGGTTGTCTCCCGGAGGGAGACAGTTTGTCTCATAGAGGGAAACAAAGGTTGTCTCCCGGGGGGAGACAAATGTTGTCTCCCGGAGGGAGAAAAATGTTGTCTCCCGGAGGGAGACAAAGGTTGTCTCCCGGAGGGAGACAAAGGTTGTCTCCCGGAGGGAGACAAATGTTGTCTCCCAGAGGGAGACAAAGGTTGTCTCCCGGAGGGAGACAAAGGTTGTCTCCCGGAGGGAGACAAATGTTGTCTCCCAGAGGGAGACAAATGTTGTCTCCCGGAGGGAGACAAAGGTTGTCTCCCGGCGGGAGACAGTATGTCTCATAGAGGGAGACAAATGTTGTCTCCCGGAGGGAGACAAAACTTGTCTCCCGGAGGGAGTCAAAGGTTGTCTCCCGGAGGGAGACAGTTTGTCTCATAGAGGGAAACAAAGGTTGTCTCCCGGGGGGAGACAAATGTTGTCTCCCGGAGGGAGAAAAATGTTGTCTCCCGGAGGGAGAAAAATGTTGTCTCCCGGAGGGAGACAAAGGTTGTCTCCCGGAGGGAGACAAATGTTGTCTCCCGGAGGGAGACAAAGGTTGTCTCCCGGAGGGAGACAAAGGTTGTCTCCCGGAGGGAGGCAAAGGTTGTCTCCCGGAGGGAGACAAATGTTGTCTCCCGGAGGAAGACAAAGGTTGTCTCCCGGAGGGAGACAAAGGTTGTCTCCTGGAAGGAGACAAAGGTTGTCTCCCGGAGGGAGACAAATGTTGTCTCCCGGAGGGAGACAAATGTTGTCTCCCAGAGGGAGACAAAGGTTGTCTCCCGGAGGGAGACAAAGGTTGTCTCCCGGAGGGAGACAAATGTTGTCTCCCGGAGGAAGACAAAGGTTGTCTCCCGGAGGGAGACAAAGGTTGTCTCCCGGAGGGAGACAGTTTGTCTCATAGAGGGAGACAAAGGATGTCTCCCGGAGGGAGACAAAGGTTGTCTCCCGGAGGGAGACAGTTTGTCTCATAGAGGGAGACAGTTTGTCTCATAGAGGGAGACAAATTTTGTCTCCCGGAGGGAGACAGTTTGTCTCATAGAGGGAGACAAATGTTGTCTCCCGGAGGGAGACAAAGGTTGTCTCCCGGAGGGAGACAGTTTGTCTCATGGAGGGAGACAAAGGTTTTCTCCCGGATGGAGACAAATGTTGTCTCCCGGCGGGAGACAAAGGTTGTCTCCCGGAGGGAGACAGTTTGTCTCATAGAGGGAAACAAAGGTTGTCTCCCGGGGGGAGACAAATGTTGTCTCCCGGAGGGAGAAAAATGTTGTCTCCCGGAGGGAGAAAAATGTTGTCTCCCGGAGGGAGACAAATGTTGTCTCTCGGAGGGAGACAAAGGTTGTCTCCCGGAGGGAGACAAAGGTTGTCTCCCGGAGGGAGACAAAGGTTGTCTCCCGGAGGGAGACAAATGTTGTCTCCCAGAGGGAGACAAAGGTTGTCTCCCGGAGGGAGACAAAGGTTGTCTCCCGGAGGGAGACAAATGTTGTCTCCCAGAGGGAGACAAATGTTGTCTCCCGGAGGGAGACAAAGGTTGTCTCCCGGAGGGAGACAGTTTGTCTCATAGAGGGAGACAAATGTTGTCTCCCGGAGGGAGACAAAGGTTGTCTCCCGGAGGGAGTCAAAGGTTGTCTCCCGGAGGGAGACAGTTTGTCTCATAGAGGGAAACAAAGGTTGTCTCCCGGGGGGAGACAAATGTTGTCTCCCGGAGGGAGAAAAATGTTGTCTCCCGGAGGGAGAAAAATGTTGTCTCCCGGAGGGAGACAAAGGTTGTCTCCCGGAGGGAGACAAATGTTGTCTCCCGGAGGGAGACAAAGGTTGTCTCCCGGAGGGAGACAAAGGTTGTCTCCCGGAGGGAGACAAAGGTTGTCTCCCGGAGGGAGACAAATGTTGTCTCCCGGAGGAAGACAAAGGTTGTCTCCCGGAGGGAGACAAAGGTTGTCTCCTGGAGGGAGACAAAGGTTGTCTCCCGGAGGGAGACAAATGTAGTCTCCCGGAGGGAGACAAATGTTGTCTCCCAGAGGGAGACAAAGGTTGTCTCCCGGAGGGAGACAAAGGTTGTCTCCCGGAGGGAGACAAATGTTGTCTCCCGGAGGAAGACAAAGGTTGTCTCCCGGAGGGAGACAAAGGTTGTCTCCCGGAGGGAGACAAAGTTTGTCTCCCGGAGGGAGACAAATGTTGTCTCCCGGAGGGAGACAAATGTTGTCTCCCAGAGGGAGACAAAGGTTGTCTCCCGGAGGGAGACAAATGTTGTCTCTCGGAGGGAGACAAAGGTTGTCTCCCGGAGGGAGACAAAGGTTGTCTCCCGGAGGGAGACAGTTTGTCTCATAGAGGGAGACAAAGAATGTCTCCCGGAGGGAGACAAAGGTTGTCTCCCGGAGGGAGACAGTTTGTCTCATAGAGGGAGACAGTTTGTCTCATAGAGGGAGACAAATTTTGTCTCCCGGAGGGAGACAAAGGTTGTCTCCCGGAGGGAGACAAAGGTTGTCTCCCGGAGGGAGACAGTTTGTCTCATAGAGGGAGACAAATGTTGTCTCCCGGAGGGAGACAGTTTGTCTCATAGAGGGAGACAAAGGTTGTCTCCCTTATGGAGACAAATGTTGTCTCCCGGAGGGAGACAAAGGTTGTCTCCCGGAGGGAGACAGTTTGTCTCATAGAGGGAGACAAATGTTGTCTCCCGGAGGGAGACAAAGGTTGTCTCCCGGAGGGAGACAGTTTGTCTCATGGAGGGAGACAAAGGTTTTCTCCCGGATGGAGACAAATGTTGTCTCCCGGAGGGAGACAAAGGTTGTCTCCCGGAGGGAGACAAAGGTTGTCTCCCAGAGGGAGACAAAGGTTGTCTCCCGAAGGGAGACAAATGTTGTCTCCCGGAGGAAGACAAAGGTTGTCTCCCGGAGGGAGACAAATGTTGTCTCCCGGAGGGAGACAAAGGTTGTCTCCCGGAGGGAGACAAAGGTTGTCTCCCGGAGGGAGACAAAGGTTGTCTCCCGGAGGGAGACAAAGGTTGTCTCCCGGAGGGAGACAAAGGTTGTCTCCCGGAGGGAGACAAAGGTTGTCTCCCGGAGGGAGACAAATGTTGTCTCCCGGAGGAAGACAAAGGTTGTCTCCCGGAGGGAGACAAAGGTTGTCTCCCGGAGGGAGACAGTTTGTCTCATAGAGGGAGACAAAGGTTGTCTCCCGGATGGAGACAAATGTTGTCTCCCGGAGGGAGACAAAGGTTGTCTCCCGGAGGGAGACATTTTGTCTCATAGAGGGAGACAAAGGTTTTCTCCCGGATGGAGACAAATGTTGTCTCCCGGAGGGAGACAAAGGTTGTCTCCCGGAGGGAGACAAATGTTGTCTCCCGGAGGGAGACAAATGTTGTCTCCCGGAGGGAGACAAAGGTTGTCTCCCGGAGGGAGACAGTTTGTCTCATAGAGGGAGACAAATGTTGTCTCCCGGAGGGAGACAGTTTGTCTCATAGAGGGAGACAAAGGTTGTCTCCCTTATGGAGACAAATGTTGTCTCCCGGAGGGAGACAAAGGTTGTCTCCCGGAGGGAGACAGTTTGTCTCATAGAGGGAGACAAATGTTGTCTCCCGGAGGGAGACAAAGGTTGTCTCCCGGAGGGAGACAGTTTGTCTCATGGAGGGAGACAAAGGTTTTCTCCCGGATGGAGACAAATGTTGTCTCCCGGAGGGAGACAAAGGTTGTCTCCCGGAGGGAGACAAAGGTTGTCTCCCAGAGGGAGACAAAGGTTGTCTCCCGAAGGGAGACAAATGTTGTCTCCCGGAGGAAGACAAAGGTTGTCTCCCGGAGGGAGACAAATGTTGTCTCCCGGAGGGAGACAAAGGTTGTCTCCCGGAGGGAGACAAAGGTTGTCTCCCGGAGGGAGACAAAGGTTGTCTCCCGGAGGGAGACAAAGGTTGTCTCCCGGAGGGAGACAAAGGTTGTCTCCCGGAGGGAGACAAAGGTTGTCTCCCGGAGGGAGACAAATGTTGTCTCCCGGAGGAAGACAAAGGTTGTCTCCCGGAGGGAGACAAAGGTTGTCTCCCGGAGGGAGACAGTTTGTCTCATAGAGGGAGACAAAGGTTGTCTCCCGGATGGAGACAAATGTTGTCTCCCGGAGGGAGACAAAGGTTGTCTCCCGGAGGGAGACAGTTTGTCTCATAGAGGGAGACAAAGGTTTTCTCCCGGATGGAGACAAATGTTGTCTCCCGGAGGGAGACAAAGGTTGTCTCCCGGAGGGAGACAAATGTTGTCTCCCGGAGGGAGACAAATGTTGTCTCCCGGAGGGAGACAAAGGTTGTCTCCCGGAGGGAGACAATTTGTCTCATAGAGGGAGACAAATGTTGTCTCCCGGAGGGAGACAAAGGTTGTCTCCCGGAGGGAGATAAATGTTGTCTCCCGGAGGGAGACAAATGTTGTCTCCCGGAGGGAGACAAAGGTTGTCTCCCGGAGGGAGACAGTTTGTCTCATAGAGGGAGACAAAGGTTGTCTCCCGGAGGGAGACAAATGTTGTCTCCCGGAGGGAGACAAAGGTTGTCTCATAGAGGGACACAAAGGTTGTCTCCCGGAGGGAGACAAATGTTGTCTCCCGGAGGGAGACAAAGGTTGTCTCCCGGAGGGACACAAAGGTTGTCTCCCGGAGGGAGACAGTTTGTCTCATAGAGGGAGACAATGGTTGTCTCCCGGAGGGAGACAGTTTGTCTCATAGAGGGAGACAAATGTTGTCTCCCGGAGGGAGACAAAGGTTGTCTCCCGGAGGGAGACAGTTTGTCTCATAGAGGGAGACAAAGGTTTTCTCCCGGATGGAGACAAATGTTGTCTCCCGGAGGGAGACAAAGGTTGTCTCCCGGAGGGAGACAATTTGTCTCATAGAGGGAGACAAATGTTGTCTCCCGGAGGGAGACAAAGTTTGTCTCCCGGAGGGAGATAAATGTTGTCTCCCGGAGGGAGACAAATGTTGTCTCCCGGAGGGAGACAAAGGTTGTCTCCCGGAGGGAGACAGTTTGGTTCATAGAGGGAGACAAAGGTTGTCTCCCGGAGGGAGACAAATGTTGCCTCCCGGAGGGAGACAAAGGTTGTCTCATAGAGGGACACAAAGGTTGTCTCCCGGAGGGAGACAAATGTTGTCTCCCGGAGGGAGACAAAGGTTGTCTCCCGGAGGGACACAAAGGTTGTCTCCTGGAGGGAGACAGTTTGTCTCATAGAGGGAGACAAAGGTTGTCTCCCGGAGGGAGACAGTTTGTCTCATAGAGGGAGACAAATGTTGTCTCCCGGAGGGAGACAAAGGTTGTCTCCCGGAGGGAGACAATTTGTCTCATAGAGGGAGACAAATGTTGTCTCCCGGAGGGAGACAAAGGTTGTCTCCCGGAGGGAGATAAATGTTGTCTCCCGGAGGGAGACAAATGTTGTCTCCCGGAGGGAGACAAAGGTTGTCTCCCGGAGGGAGACAGTTTGTCTCATAGAGGGAGACAAAGGTTGTCTCCCGGAGGGAGACAAATGTTGTCTCCCGGAGGGAGACAAAGGTTGTCTCATAGAGGGACACAAAGGTTGTCTCCCGGAGGGAGACAAATGTTGTCTCCCGGATGGAGACAAAGGTTGTCTCCCGGAGGGACACAAAGGTTGTCTCCCGGAGGGAGACAGTTTGTCTCATAGAGGGAGACAAAGGTTGTCTCCCGGAGGGAGACAGTTTGTCTCATAGAGGGAGACAAATGTTGTCTCCCGGAGGGAGACAAAGGTTGTCTCCCGGAGGGAGACAGTTTGTCTCATAGAGGGAGACAAAGGTTTTCTCCCGGATGGAGACAAATGTTGTCTCCCGGAGGGAGACAAAGGTTGTCTCCCGGAGGGAGACAAATGTTGTCTCCCGGAGGGAGACAAAGGTTGTCTCCCGGAGGGAGACAATTTGTCTCATAGAGGGAGACAAATGTTGTCTCCCGGAGGGAGACAAAGGTTGTCTTCCGGAGGGAGATAAATGTTGTCTCCCGGAGGGAGACAAATGTTGTCTCCCGGAGGGAGACATAGGTTGTCTCCCGGAGGGAGACAGTTTGTCTCATAGAGGGAGACAAAGGTTGTCTCCCGGAGGGAGACAAATGTTGTCTCCCGGAGGGAGACAAAGGTTGTCTCATAGAGGGACACAAAGGTTGTCTCCCGGAGGGAGACAAATGTTGTCTCCCGGAGGGAGACAAAGGTTGTCTCCCGGAGGGAGACAAAGGTTGTCTAACGGAGGGAGACAAAGGTTGTCTCCCGGAGGGAGAAAAAGGTTGTCTGCCGGAGGGAGACAAAGGTTGTCTCCCGGAGGAAGACAAAGGTTGTCTCCCGGAGGGAGACAAAGGTTGTCTCCCGGAGGGAGACAAAGGTTGTCTCCCGGAGGGAGACAAAGGTTGTCTCCCGGAGGGAGACAAATGTTGTCTCCCAGAGGGAGACAAAGGTTGTCTCCCAGAGGGAGACAAAGGTTGTCTCCCGGAGGGAGACAAAGGTTGTCTCCCGGAGGGAGACAGTTTGTCT
This sequence comes from Aurelia sp. 4 Dawson et al 2005, assembly GCA_964019985.1. NCBI lineage: Eukaryota > Metazoa > Cnidaria > Scyphozoa > Semaeostomeae > Ulmaridae > Aurelia > Aurelia sp. 4 Dawson et al 2005. Next base: position 23,293,429 of record OZ026496.1, on the reverse strand, counting down.
CATAGAGGGAGACAAATGATGTCTCCCGGAGGGAGACAAAGGTTGTCTCCCGGAGGGAGACAAAGGTTGTCTCCCGGAGGGAGACAGTTTGTCTCATAGAGGGAGACAAAGGTTGTCTCCCGGATGGAGACAAATGTTGTCTCCCGGAGGGAGACAAAGGTTGTCTCCCGGAGGGAGACAGTTTGTCTCATAGAGGGAGACAAATGTTGTCTCCCGGAGGGAGACAAAGGTTGTCTCCCGGAGGGACACAAAGGTTGTCTCCCGGAGGGAGACAGTTTGTCTCATAGAGGGAGACAAAGGTTGTCTCCCGGATGGAGAAAAATGTTGTCTCCCGGAGGGAGACAAAGGTTGTCTCCCGGAGGGAGACAAAGGTTGTCTAACGGAGGGAGACAAAGGTTGTCTCCCGGAGGGAGACAAAGGTTGTCTCCCGGAGGGAGACAAAGGTTGTCTCATAGAGGGACACAAAGGTTGTCTCCCGGAGGGAGACAAATGTTGTCTCCCGGAGGGAGACAAAGGTTGTCTCCCGGAGGGAGACAAAGGTTGTCTCCCGGAGGGAGACAAAGGTTGTCTCCCGGAGGGACACAAAGGTTGTCTCCCGGAGGGAGACAGTTTGTCTCATAGAGGGAGACAAAGGTTGTCTCCCGGATGGAGAAAAATGTTGTCTCCCGGAGGGAGACAAAGGTTGTCTCCCGGAGGGAGACAAAGGTTGTCTAACGGAGGGAGACAAAGGTTGTCTCCCGGAGGGAGACAAAGGTTGTCTCCCGGAGGGAGACAAAGGTTGTCTCCCGGAGGGAGACAAAGGTTGTCTCCCGGAGGGAGACAAATGTTGTCTCCCGGAGGAAGACAAAGGTTGTCTCCCGGAGGGAGACAAAGGTTGTCTCCCGGATGGAGACAAAGGTTGTCTCCCGGAGGGAGACAAAGGTTGTCTCCCGGAGGGAGACAAATGTTGTCTCCCAGAGGGAGACAAAGGTTGTCTCCCGGAGGGAGACAAAGGTTGTCTCCCGGAGGGAGATAAAGGTTGTCTCCCGGAGGGAGACAGTTTGTCTCATAGAGGGAGACAAAGGTTGTCTCCCGGAGGGAGACAGTTTGTCTCATAGAGGGAGACAAATGTTGTCTCCCGGAGGGAGACAAAGGTTGTCTCCCGGAGGGAGACAGTTTCTCTCATAGAGGGAGACAAAGGTTTTCTCCCGGATGGAGACAAATGTTGTCTCCCAGAGGGAGACAAAGGTTGTCTCCCGGAGGGAGACAAATGTTGTCTCCCGGAGGGAGACAAATTATGTCTCCCGGAGGGAGACAAAGGTTGTCTCCCGGAGGGAGACAAAGGTTGTCTCCCGGAGGGACACAAAGGTTGTCTCCCGGAGGGAGATAGTTTGTCTCATAGAGGGAGACAAAGGTTGTCTCCCGGATGGAGAAAAATGTTGTCTCCCGGAGGGAGACAAAGGTTGTCTCCCGGAGGGAGACAAAGGTTGTCTAACGGAGGGAGACAAAGGTTGTCTCCCGGAGGGAGACAAAGGTTGTCTCCCGAAGGGAGACAAAGGTTGTCTCCCGGAGGGAGACAAAGGTTGTCTCCCGGAGGGAGACAAATGTTGTCTCCCGGAGGAAGACAAAGGTTGTCTCCCGGAGGGAGACAAAGGTTGTCTCCCGGAGGGAGACAAAGGTTGTCTCCCGGAGGGAGACAAATGTTGTCTCCCAGAGGGAGACAAAGGTTGTCTCTCGGAGGGAGACAAAGGTTGTCTCCCGGAGGGAGATAAATGTTGTCTCCCGGAGGGAGACAAATGTTGTCTCCCGGAGGGAGACAAAGGTTGTCTCCCGGAGGGAGACAGTTTGTCTCATAGAGGGAGACAAAGGTTGTCTCCCGGAGGGAGACAAAGGTTGTCTCCCGGAGGGAGACAGTTTGTCTCATAAAGGGAGACAAAGGTTGTCTCCCGGATGGAGAAAAATGTTGTCTCCCGGAGGGAGACAAAGGTTGTCTCCCGGAGGGAGACAGTTTGTCTCATAGAGGGAGACAAATGTTGTCTCCCGGAGGGAGACAAAGGTTGTCTTCCGGAGGGAGACAAAGGTTGTCTCCCGGAGGGAGACAGTTTGTCTCATAGAGGGAGACAAAGGTTGTCTCCCGGATGGAGACAAATGTTGTCTCCCGGAGGGAGACAAAGGTTGTCTCCCGGAGGGAGATAAATGTTGTCTCCCGGAGGGAGACAAATGTTGTCTCCCGGAGGGAGACAAAGGTTGTCTCCCGGAGGGAGACAGTTTGTCTCATAGAGGGAGACAAAGGTTGTCTCCCAGTTTGCAAGATACCACAGTTGAAGTAGAATCCCTTGAGAAAAAGAATGATACGCCGAAGAAAAGAATTGTACGCCCTGGGGAGGATGACTATGCTACCGTTGTGAAGCGTAGAAGTCAGTGGTCTAATGATGTTATGCAAGGGACAAAGAATATGATTTCGATCCCTGGCAATAAAGAATACGGAAATCAAAATTTTCCCAGTAGAGCAGCAGACATGGAGAAAGCAGATTCATCCTTCAAGGGTCAAAATGAGGAAACAAACAAAATGAATACTACTACGAAGAGTTCAGATGTGGCTGCCAAACAATGGGGGGACAGTTTGGAATCCAATGAAAAATTTCGAAAGGGAAAGAATCAGTCAAGAATGAGAAGCCAAAAGCCTACAGTTTCTATCGTAGGTGACTCAATGATCAGAAAGATTAGGAGGCAAGACATAAATCGCGAAGCACCGCAAGTAAAAACCAGCATCAAGACATTTCCAGGTGCAACTATAGATCAAATGAAATCATATATCAGGCCAACAATTGAGGAAGATCCTGATGGAGTAATCATAGTTTGCGGCACAAATAACTTACGATCAGCCACTCCAGAGGAAGTAGCTAACAAGATGATCAGTCTGGCTTTCGAAGTAAAAAAGGAAATCAATGATGTTGCGATTTCGAGCATAATTAGGAGGACTGATTCAGATGACCTCGAAAGGAAGAGAATACACGTGAATCAACTGGTGAGAGCTGGTTTATTGGGAACTGGTATGAAATTTATTGAACATGATAATATATTAGATAATCATTTAGATAAGTGGGGATTACACCTCAATTTTCATGGTATGAACATTTTGACTGAAAATTTGATTGATTTTATAAATGGGGAATGACTAGATATCATAAAAAAACGTATGAATAATAATAACATAACACGAACGCATGACACGGCAAACATTGCAGATAACGATGCAGCGTTACAAACCACAAAATCGTTGGATGATAGGTGCAGCGAAGCTGCAGGACTGTTCCGAACTGCAGACCTTAAGTTGGTAACTTTTTCTCATTTTCCACATCGACTCCAACCAACGGGACCCCAACCATCGGACCCCCAAGATACGCCTCTTGGGAGTTTGGTAAAAACATCTTTGGTTCTAAGCCCTAGCCCAGACAGTATTCCGCGAATAGAAACGCCTCCCGTATGCGAACCTTCCTTTTCTGCAACTACAAACGATACAAGGCAGATCGTTGAGGCCACTCCCCTTCCGCAGAATGGTCACCCTTCGGCTCCGCAGACTGGACCACCTACAAAAAGAGTAACTACACTTGGGCACAGGAAGGGTATGACTATCGCATCTTTAAATGTAAATAGTCTGCTCTTGCATATTGATGAAATACGAATGCTTGTAAACGAACAAGGGATTCATATCTTGGCCTTAAATGAGACTAAGCTTGACAAAAGTATTGATGATAGTTTGGTAGGCATCGAAGGGTATACTTTAAAGAGATGCGATCGTGACCGTCATGGTGGAGGTGTTGCAATTTACATAAAAGATACTTTGTTGGACAAGTTTACTGTGCGAGAAGACCTTCCTAAGTCAAATCTAGAGCTTGTATGCATTGAGATTAAACCTGTTCGTGCTGCTCCTTTCTTTGTTATGGCTTGGTACAGGCCACCTAACGTAAGTGATGGTTTTGATCTGATGGAAGAATGTCTACAATTTCTTGATAGGGAAGACAAGGAAACTATTCTTCTAGGCGACACAAACTGTGATTTCCTCCCTAAATATTCCAGAGAGGGGGATACCAACCCAAATGACCTGCCAGCTCAGTCTCTACGTCTGCTAGAATTATATAATTTGTTTGGCTTCCATCAATTAATTGAAAGCCCTACTCGTGAGACACTGACCACTACTACTCTTATAGATCACATAGCTACGACAAACAAAAGTAATATAGTATCTTCGGGGATACATAAATCTTGTCTCAGTGATCATTATTTAATCTTTTGTGTTAGAAAATTTCGTGGTTCTTGCAAAAAACAACACAAGAACATTTCTACCAGGCAAATGAAAAATTTTGAGCAAAATGAGTTTATAAACGACCTTTTAGGGGTTGACTGGAGAGGCATCGTACGGAATACAGACGATATAAATATTGTAGTTAACAACTGGACAAAAACTTTCTCACTTATTCTTGAAAAACACGCCCCGACACGTAACAGGCGCGTCTCTGACAAATTCTGTCCTTGGTTGACTAACGACTTCAAACTTATGTGCAAGGCAAGGGATAATATAAAAAAACGAGCCATTCGTACAAAGTCCGAACTATTGATTAAGTCCTATAAACATGTACGTAACCAAGTTAATAAACTAAATGAGCAGCTTAAGCGCGACTATTTTACTCACAAAATTGCTTTCTGCGAAGGAGACCTCAAAAACACATGGAAGACCATCAATAACGTTTTAAACAAGAAATCCAAAACCACCAACATTTCGTCCATAAGTATCGAAGGGAAACACATCTCTTCCAGTGCTGGCATAGCAGAATCTATGAATGATTTCTTCTGTACCATAGGAGAGACACTTAGTGGAAAAATTCCCAGAGCGAAAAACCCTCTTCTTGAGAATGATTACGAGGTTAATCCACAAAAAACTATGTTTAATTTCCACGTTATTGACACCTTTCAATTAGGAAAAGTTTTTGGCAAATTGAAAACATCAAAGGGATGTGGGAATGATGGTATTGCTAGCTGTTTTCTAAAAATTGCACTTCCGGTTATTTCAGAATCTCTTTGTGATATTTTCAACCTTTCAATTGCTACTGGTTGCTTTCCAGATAGCTGGAAAGTTGCCAGAGTAGCACCCATTTTTAAAAGTGGCCAACCTGATGACCGATCTAATTACCGACCAATATCGGTTCTGCCTGTTTTAGCTAGGGTCTTTGAAAAACTTATTCATAACCAATTATATGGTTATTTGGACAGAAACAAACATCTGTTTTCAAACCAATCCGGCTTCAGTGCTCTTCATTCTGTTGTCACGTGTCTTCTTAACAACACAGATGACTGGTATGTGAACATGGACGATGGCAGATACACTGCAAATATCTTCATTGATCTCAAAAAAGCATTTGATACTGTGGATCACGACATTTTACTTGCTAAGTTGAGGAAATATGGCGTTGAAAATCTAGAACATTCTTGGTTTACGTCTTATCTAAGCAACAGAAAGCAATTTTGCAAAGTTAACGGGATATGTTCCAAAACTAAAGATATTCATTGCGGTGTGCCCCAGGGTTCTTGTCTTGGCCCTCTTTTGTTTTTGATTTATATCAATGATCTTCCGTTCGCCTTAAAGAACAGCAAAGTGACGATGTACGCAGACGATACGAGTATTTCTCATTCCTCCTCAAGTTTAGTAGACATAGAACAAACTCTAAATAGTGAACTGAATGATTTGAAGCTATGGATGCAAGGTAATAAACTCTCTTTGAATGTCCTAAAAACTCAGGCTATGGTTGTAGGCTCCAAGCCCAAAATTAAGAAAATTACTGACAAAATTGTTGATCATCCAAAATTTTTTATTGGAGGCTCTCAAGTTGAAAATGTAGACCGAGCAAAATACCTGGGTGTGATAATCGATAAGAACTTAAATTGGGAAGAGCACATTAGCAATGTCCGTAAAAAAGTTTCTCGTGCAATTGGGTTTCTGAAATACTCCAGGAAATTTTTACCTCAAAACACATTGAGTAAAATGTATTCGGGTATCGTCGAGCCCCATTTTCGGTTCTGTTGTTCGGTATGGGGGTGCTGCGGGGTGACCAAGCTGCAAACCTTACAAAAGTTGCAAAATCGAGCTGCTAGAATCGTTACGAAAAGCAATTTTGATACCCCTTCTATAGGTTTGATACAAAGTTTAAAATGGCCTACTGTAAGCGACATCATTAGAGGCGAAACCGCAACTACAGTGCACAAATCGCTAAACGGTCTCGTCCCAGAGTAACTTTCCAGCTTGTTTAAAAAAAGGTCGACTCGAAATGTCAGGGAACTCAGAAACACCGAAACTGATCTTTCGATACCTTTACGAAAAACTAACAATGGGCAGAGGGCTATATCTTTTCGTGGACCTAAGCTTTGGAATAGCCTTGAACTTGATGTTAAACAGGCACCATCTCTTGCCACCTTTAAGAGAAGAATCAAATCGTAAAGTGGTAACGTTTGTGCCACGGCCCCCTGAAAAGCAGTTCTCATGGACTGATGGGGCTACCGTGCCTAAATAAATAAAAATGAAATGAATGAATGAAAATGAGTCTCCCGGAGGGAGACAAATGTTGTCTCCCGGAGGGAGACAAAGGTTGTCTCATAGAGGGACACAAAGGTTGTCTCCCGGAGGGAGACAAATGTTGTCTCCCGGAGGGAGACAAAGGTTGTCTCCCGGAGGGAGACAAAGGTTGTCTCCCGGAGGGAGACAAAGGTTGTCTCCCGGAGGGAGATAAATGTTGTCTCCCGGAGGGAGACAAATGTTGTCTCCCGGAGGGAGACAAAGGTTGTCTCCCGGAGGGAGACAAAGGTTGTCTCCCGGAGGGAGACAAAGGTTGTCTCCCGGAGGGAGACAAAGGTTGTCTCCCGGAGGGAGATAAATGTTGTCTCCCGGAGGGAGACAAATGTTGTCTCCCGGGGGGAGACAAAGGTTGTCTCCCGGAGGGAGACAATTTGTCTCATAGAGGAAGACAAAGGTTGTCTCCCGGAGGGAGACAAAGGTTGTCTCCCGGAGGGAGACAAAGGTTGTCTCCCGGAGGGAGACAAATGTTGTCTCCCGGAGGAAGACAAAGGTTGTCTCCCGGAGGGAGACAAAGGTTGTCTCCCGGAGGGAGACAAAGGTTATCTCCCGGAGGGAGACAAATGTTGTCTCCCGGAGGAAGACAAAGGTTGTCTCCCGGAGGGAGACAAAGGTTTTCTCCCGGAGGGAGACAAAGGTTGTCTCCCGGAGGGAGACAGTATGTCTCATAGAGGGAGACAAAGGTTGTCTCCCGGATGGAGACAAATGTTGTCTCCCGGAGGGAGACAAAGGTTGTCTTTCGGAGGGAGACAGTTTGTCTCATAGAGGGAGACAAATGTTGTCTCCCGGAGGGAGACAAAGGTTGTCTCCCGGAGGGAGATAAATGTTGTCTCCCGGAGGGAGACAAATGTTGTCTCCCGGAGGGAGACAAAGGTTGTCTCCCGGAGGGAGACAAAGGTTGTCTCCCGGAGGGAGACAAAGGTTGTCTCCCGGAGGGAGACAAAGGTTGTCTCCCGGAGGGAGATAAATGTTGTCTCCCGGAGGGAGACAAATGTTGTCTCCCGGGGGGATACAAAGGTTGTCTCCCGGAGGGAGACAATTTGTCTCATAGAGGGAGACAAAGGTTGTCTCCCGGAGGGAGACAAAGGTTGTCTCGCGGAGGGAGACAAAGGTTGTCTCCCGGAGGGAGACAAATGTTGTCTCCCGGAGGAAGACAAAGGTTGTCTCCCGGAGGGAGACAAAGGTTTTCTCCCGGAGGGAGACAAAGGTTGTCTCCCGGAGGGAGACAAAGGTTGTCTCCCGGAGGGAGACAAAGGTTATCTCCCGGAGGGAGACAAATGTTGTCTCCCAGAGGGAGACAAAGGTTGTCTCCCGGAGGGAGACAAAGGTTGTCTCCCGGAGGGAGACAGTTTGTCTCATAGAGGGAGAGAAAGGTTGTCTCCCGGATGGAGACAAATGTTGTCTCCCGGAGGGAGACAAAGGTTGTCTCCAAGAGGGAGACAGTTTGTCTCATAGAGGGAGACAAATGTTGTCTCCCGGAGGGAGACAAAGGTTGTCTCCCGGAGGGAGATAAATGTTGTCTCCCGGAGGGAGACAAATGTTGTCTCCCGGAGGGAGACAAATGTTGTCTCCCGGAGGGAGACAAAGGTTGTCTCATAGAGGGACACAAAGGTTGTCTCCCGGAGGGAGACAAATGTTGTCTCCCGGAGGGAGACAAAGGTTGTTTCCCGGAGGGAGACAAAGGTTGTCTCCCGGAGGGAGACAGTTTGTCTCATAGAGGGAGACAAATGTTGTCTCCCGGAGGGAGACAGTTTGTCTCATAGAGGGAGACAAATGTTGTCTCCCGGAGGGAGACAAAGGTTGTCTCCCGGAGGGAGATAAATGTTGTCTCCCGGAGGGAGACAAATGTTGTCTCCCGGAGGGAGACAAAGGTTGTCTCCCGGAGGGAGACAAAGGTTGTCTCCCGGAGGGAGACAAAGGTTGTCTCCCGGAGGGAGACAAAGGTTGTCTCCCGGAGGGAGACAAAGGTTGTCTCCCGGAGGGAGATAAATGTTGTCTCCCGGAGGGAGACAAATGTTGTCTCCCGGGGGGAGACAAAGGTTGTCTCCCGGAGGGAGACAAATGTTGTCTCCCGGAGGAAGACAAAGGTTGTCTCCCGGAGGGAGACAAAGGTTTTCTCCCGGAGGGAGACAAAGGTTGTCTCCCGGAGGGAGACAAAGGTTGTCTCCCGGAGGGAGACAAAGGTTGTCTCCCGGAGGGAGACAAAGGTTATCTCCCGGAGGGAGACAAATGTTGTCTCCCAGAGGGAGACAAAGGTTGTCTCCCGGAGGGAGACAAAGGTTGTCTCCCGGAGGGAGACAGTTTGTCTCATAGAGGGAGAAAAAGGTTGTCTCCCGGATGGAGACAAATGTTGTCTCCCGGAGGGAGACAAAGGTTGTCTCCCGGAGGGAGACAGTTTGTCTCATAGAGGGAGACAAATGTTGTCTCCAGGAGGGAGACAAAGGTTGTCTCCCGGAGGGAGATAAATGTTGTCTCCCGGAGGGAGACAAATGTTGTCTCCCGGAGGGAGACAAAGGTTGTTTCCCGGAGGGAGACAAAGGTTGTCTCCCGGAGGGAGACAGTTTGTCTCATAGAGGGAGACAAATGTTGTCTCCCGGAGGGAGACAAAGGTTGTCTCCCGGAGGGAGATAAATGTTGTCTCCCGGAGGGAGACAAATGTTGTCTCCCGGAGGGAGACAAAGGTTGTCTCCCGGAGGGAGACAAAGGTTGTCTCCCGGAGGGAGACAAAGGTTGTCTCCCGGAGGGAGACAAAGGTTGTCTCCCGGAGGGAGACAAAGGTTGTCTCCCGGAGGGAGATAAATGTTGTCTCCCGGAGGGAGACAAATGTTGTCTCCCGGGGGGAGACAAAGGTTGTCTCCCGGAGGGAGACAAATGTTGTCTCCCGGAGGAAGACAAAGGTTGTCTCCCGGAGGGAGACAAAGGTTTTCTCCCGGAGGGAGACAAAGGTTGTCTCCCGGAGGGAGACAAAGGTTGTCTCCCGGAGGGAGACAAAGGTTGTCTCCCGGAGGGAGACAAAGGTTATCTCCCGGAGGGAGACAAATGTTGTCTCCCAGAGGGAGACAAAGGTTGTCTCCCGGAGGGAGACAAAGGTTGTCTCCCGGAGGGAGACAGTTTGTCTCATAGAGGGAGAAAAAGGTTGTCTCCCGGATGGAGACAAATGTTGTCTCCCGGAGGGAGACAAAGGTTGTCTCCCGGAGGGAGACAGTTTGTCTCATAGAGGGAGACAAATGTTGTCTCCAGGAGGGAGACAAAGGTTGTCTCCCGGAGGGAGATAAATGTTGTCTCCCGGAGGGAGACAAATGTTGTCTCCCGGAGGGAGACAAATGTTGTCTCCCGGAGGGAGACAAAGGTTGTCTCATAGAGGGACACAAAGGTTGTCTCCCGGAGGGAGACAAATGTTGTCTCGCGGAGGGAGACAAAGGTTGTCTCCCGGAGGGAGACAAAGGTTGTCTCCCGGAGGGAGACAAAGGTTGTCTCCCGGAGGGAGACAGTTTGTCTCATAGAGGGAGACAAATGTTGTCTCCCGGAGGGAGACAGTTTGTCTCATAGAGGGAGAAAAAGGTTGTCTCCCGGATGGAGACAAATGTTGTCTCCCGGAGGGAGACAAAGGTTGTCTCCCGGAGGGAGACAGTTTGTCTCATAGAGGGAGACAAATGTTGTCTCCCGGAGGGAGACAAAGGTTGTCTCCCGGAGGGAGACAAAGGTTATCTCCCGGAGGGAGACAAATGTTGTCTCCCAGAGGGAGACAAAGGTTGTCTCCCGGAGGGAGACAAAGGTTGTCTCCCGGAGGGAGACAGTTTGTCTCATAGAGGGAGAAAAAGGTTGTCTCCCGGATGGAGACAAATGTTGTCTCCCGGAGGGAGACAAAGGTTGTCTCCCGGAGGGAGACAGTTTGTCTCATAGAGGGAGACAAATGTTGTCTCCAGGAGGGAGACAAAGGTTGTCTCCCGGAGGGAGATAAATGTTGTCTCCCGGAGGGAGACAAATGTTGTCTCCCGGAGGGAGACAAATGTTGTCTCCCGGAGGGAGACAAAGGTTGTCTCATAGAGGGACACAAAGGTTGTCTCCCGGAGGGAGACAAATGTTGTCTCGCGGAGGGAGACAAAGGTTGTCTCCCGGAGGGAGACAAAGGTTGTCTCCCGGAGGGAGACAAAGGTTGTCTCCCGGAGGGAGACAGTTTGTCTCATAGAGGGAGACAAATGTTGTCTCCCGGAGGGAGACAGTTTGTCTCATAGAGGGAGAAAAAGGTTGTCTCCCGGATGGAGACAAATGTTGTCTCCCGGAGGGAGACAAAGGTTGTCTCCCGGAGGGAGACAGTTTGTCTCATAGAGGGAGACAAATGTTGTCTCCCGGAGGGAGACAAAGGTTGTCTCCCGGAGGGAGATAAATGTTGTCTCCCGGAGGGAGACAAAAATTGTCTCCCGGAGGGAGACAAAGGTTGTCTCCCGGAGGGAGATAAATGTTGTCTCCCGGAGGGAGACAAATGTTGTCTCCCGGGGGGAGACAAAGGTTGTCTCCCGGAGGGAGACAATTTGTCTCATAGAGGGAGACAAAGGTTGTCTCCCGGAGGGAGACAAAGGTTGTCTCCCGGAGGGAGACAAAGGTTGTCTCCCGGAGGGAGACAAATGTTGTCTCCCGGAGGAAGACAAAGGTTGTCTCCCGGAGGGAGACAAAGGTTTTCTCCCGGAGGGAGACAAAGGTTGTCTCCCGGAGGGAGACAAAGGTTGTCTCCCGGAAGGAGACAGAGGTTATCTCCCGGAGGGAGACAAATGTTGTCTCCCAGAGGGAGACAAAGGTTGTCTCCCGGAGGGAGACAAAGGTTGTCTCCCGGAGGGAGACAGTATGTCTCATAGAGGGAGACAAAGGTTGTCTCCCGGATGGAGACAAATGTTGTCTCCCGGAGGGAGACAAAGGTTGTCTTTCGGAGGGAGACAGTTTGTCTCATAGAGGGAGACAAATGTTGTCTCCCGGAGGGAGACAAAGGTTGTCTCCCGGAGGGAGATAAATGTTGTCTCCCGGAGGGAGACAAATGTTGTCTCCCGGAGGGAGACAAAGGTTGTCTCCCGGAGGGAGACAAAGGTTGTCTCCCGGAGGGAGACAAAGGTTGTCTCCCAGAGGGAGACAAATGTTGTCTCCCGGAGGGAGACAAAGGTTGTCTCCCGGAGGGAGATAAATGTTGTCTCCCGGAGGGAGACAAAGGTTGTCTCCCGGAGGGAGACAGTTTGTCTCATAGAGGGAGACAAATGTTGTCTCCCGGAGGGAGACAAAGGTTGTCTCCCGGAGGGAGATAAATGTTGTCTCCCGGAGGGAGACAAATGTTGTCTCCCGGAGGGAGACAAAGGTTGTCTCCCGGAGGGAGACAAAGGTTGTCTCCCGGAGGGAGACAAAGGTTGTCTCCCGGAGGGAGACAGTTTGTCTCATAGAGGGAGAAAAAGGTTGTCTCCCGGATGGAGACAAATGTTGTCTCCCGGAGGGAGACAAAGGTTGTCTCCCGGAGGGAGACAGTTTGTCTCATAGAGGGAGACAAATGTTGTCTCCCGGAGGGAGACAAAGGTTGTCTCCCGGAGGGTGATAAATGTTGTCTCCCGGAGGGAGACAAAAATTGTCTCCCGGAGGGAGACAAAGGTTGTCTCCCGGAGGGAGATAAATGTTGTCTCCCGGAGGGAGACAAATGTTGTCTCCCGGGGGGAGACAAAGGTTGTCTCCCGGAGGGAGACAATTTGTCTCATAGAGGGAGACAAAGGTTGTCTCCCGGAGGGAGACAAAGGTTGTCTCCCGGAGGGAGACAAAGGTTGTCTCCCGGAGGGAGACAAATGTTGTCTCCCGGAGGAAGACAAAGGTTGTCTCCCGGAGGGAGACAAAGGTTTTCTCCCGGAGGGAGACAAAGGTTGTCTCCCGGAGGGAGACAAAGGTTGTCTCCCGGAAGGAGACAGAGGTTATCTCCCGGAGGGAGACAAATGTTGTCTCCCAGAGGGAGACAAAGGTTGTCTCCCGGAGGGAGACAAAGGTTGTCTCCCGGAGGGAGACAGTATGTCTCATAGAGGGAGACAAAGGTTGTCTCCCGGATGGAGACAAATGTTGTCTCCCGGAGGGAGACAAAGGTTGTCTTTCGGAGGGAGACAGTTTGTCTCATAGAGGGAGACAAATGTTGTCTCCCGGAGGGAGACAAAGGTTGTCTCCCGGAGGGAGATAAATGTTGTCTCCCGGAGGGAGACAAATGTTGTCTCCCGGAGGGAGACAAAGGTTGTCTCCCGGAGGGAGACAAAGGTTGTCTCCCGGAGGGAGACAAAGGTTGTCTCCCAGAGGGAGACAAATGTTGTCTCCCGGAGGGAGACAAAGGTTGTCTCCCGGAGGGAGATAAATGTTGTCTCCCGGAGGGAGACAAAGGTTGTCTCCCGGAGGGAGACAGTTTGTCTCATAGAGGGAGACAAATGTTGTCTCCCGGAGGGAGACAAAGGTTGTCTCCCGGAGGGAGATAAATGTTGTCTCCCGGAGGGAGACAAATGTTGTCTCCCGGAGGGAGACAAAGGTTGTCTCCCGGAGGGAGACAAAGGTTGTCTCCCGGAGGGAGACAAAGGTTGTCTCCCGGAGGGAGACAAAGGTTGTCTCCCGGAGGGAGACAAAGGTTGTCTCCCGGAGGAAGACAGTTTGTCTCATAGAGGGAGACAAATGTTGTCTCCCGGAGGGAGACAAAGGTTGTCTCCCGGAGGGAGATAAATGTTGTCTCCCGGAGGGAGACAAATGTTGTCTCCCGGAGGGAGACAAAGGTTGTCTCCCGGAGGGAGACAAAGGTTGTCTCCCGGAGGGAGATAAATGTTGTCTCCCGGAGGGAGACAAATGTTGTCTCCCGGGGGGAGACAAAGGTTGTCTCCCGGAGGAAGACAAAGGTTGTCTCCCGGAGGGAGACAAAGGTTTTCTCCCGGAGGGAGACAAAGGTTGTCTCCCGGAGGGAGACAAAGGTTGTCTCCCGGAGGGAGACAAAGGTTATCTCCCGGAGGGAGACAAATGTTGTCTCCCAGAGGGAGACAAAGGTTGTCTCCCGGAGGGAGACAAAGGTTGTCTCCCGGAGGGAGACAGTATGTCTCATAAAGGGAGACAAAGGTTGTCTCCCGGAGGAAGACAGTTTGTCTCATAGAGGGAGACAAATGTTGTCTCCCGGAGGGAGACAGTTTGTCTCATAGAGGGAGACAAATGTTGTCTCCCGGAGGGAGACAAAGGTTGTCTCCCGGAGGGAGATAAATGTTGTCTCCCGGAGGGAGACAAATGTTGTCTCCCGGAGGGAGACAAAGGTTGTCTCCCGGAGGGAGATAAATGTTGTCTCCCGGAGGGAGACAAATGTTGTCTCCCGGGGGGAGACAAAGGTTGTCTCCCGGAGGGAGACAATTTGTCTCATAGAGGGAGACAAAGGTTGTCTCCCGGAGGGAGACAAAGGTTGTCTCCCGGAGGGAGACAAAGGTTGTCTCCCGGAGGGAGACAAATGTTGTCTCCCGGAGGAAGACAAAGGTTGTCTCCCGGAGGGAGACAAAGGTTTTCTCCCGGAGGGAGACAAAGGTTGTCTCCCGGAGGGAGACAAAGGTTGTCTCCCGGAAGGAGACAGAGGTTATCTCCCGGAGGGAGACAAATGTTGTCTCCCAGAGGGAGACAAAGGTTGTCTCCCGGAGGGAGACAAAGGTTGTCTCCCGGAGGGAGACAGTATGTCTCATAGAGGGAGACAAAGGTTGTCTCCCGGATGGAGACAAATGTTGTCTCCCGGAGGGAGACAAAGGTTGTCTTTCGGAGGGAGACAGTTTGTCTCATAGAGGGAGACAAATGTTGTCTCCCGGAGGGAGACAAAGGTTGTCTCCCGGAGGGAGATAAATGTTGTCTCCCGGAGGGAGAAAAATGTTGTCTCCCGGAGGGAGACAAAGGTTGTCTCCCGGAGGGAGACAAAGGTTGTCTCCCGGAGGGAGACAAAGGTTGTCTCCCAGAGGGAGACAAATGTTGTCTCCCGGAGGGAGACAAAGGTTGTCTCCCGGAGGGAGATAAATGTTGTCTCCCGGAGGGAGACAAAGGTTGTCTCCCGGAGGGAGACAGTTTGTCTCATAGAGGGAGACAAATGTTGTCTCCCGGAGGGAGACAAAGGTTGTCTCCCGGAGGGAGATAAATGTTGTCTCCCGGAGGGAGACAAATGTTGTCTCCCGGAGGGAGACAAAGGTTGTCTCCCGGAGGGAGACAAAGGTTGTCTCCCGGAGGGAGACAAAGGTTGTCTCCCGGAGGGAGACAAAGGTTGTCTCCCGGAGGGAGACAAAGGTTGTCTCCCGGAGGAAGACAGTTTGTCTCATAGAGGGAGACAAATGTTGTCTCCCGGAGGTAGACAAAGGTTGTCTCCCGGAGGGAGATAAATGTTGTCTCCCGGAGGGAGACAAATGTTGTCTCCCGGAGGGAGACAAAGGTTGTCTCCCGGAGGGAGACAAAGGTTGTCTCCCGGAGGGAGATAAATGTTGTCTCCCGGAGGGAGACAAATGTTGTCTCCCGGGGGGAGACAAAGGTTGTCTCCCGGAGGAAGACAAAGGTTGTCTCCCGGAGGGAGACAAAGGTTTTCTCCCGGAGGGAGACAAAGGTTGTCTCCCGGAGGGAGACAAAGGTTGTCTCCCGGAGGGAGACAAAGGTTATCTCCCGGAGGGAGACAAATGTTGTCTCCCAGAGGGAGACAAAGGTTGTCTCCCGGAGGGAGACAAAGGTTGTCTCCCGGAGGGAGACAGTATGTCTCATAAAGGGAGACAAAGGTTGTCTCCTGGAGGAAGACAGTTTGTCTCATAGAGGGAGACAAATGTTGTCTCCCGGAGGGAGACAGTTTGTCTCATAGAGGGAGACAAATGTTGTCTCCCGGAGGGAGACAAAGGTTGTCTCCCGGAGGGAGATAAATGTTGTCTCCCGGAGGGAGACAAATGTTGTCTCCCGGAGGGAGACAAAGGTTATCTCCCGGTGGGAGACAAATGTTGTCTCCCAGAGGGAGACAAAGGTTGTCTCCCGGAGGGAGACAAAGGTTGTCTCCCGGAGGGAGACAAAGGTTATCTCCCGGAGGGAGACAAATGTTGTCTCCCAGAGGGAGACAAATGTTGTCTCCCGGAGGGAGACAAATGTTGTCTCCCGGAGGGAGACAAAGGTTGTCTCCCGGAGGGAGACAAAGGTTGTCTCCCGGAGGGAGACAGTTTGTCTCCCGGAGGGAGACAAAGGTTGTCTCCCGGATGGAGACAGTTTGTCTCATAGAGGGAGACAAATGTTGTCTCCCGGAGGGAGACAGTTTGTCTCATAGAGGGAGAAAAAGGTTGTCTCCCGGATGGAGACAAATGTTGTCTCCCGGAGGGAGACAAATGTTGTCTCCCGGAGGGAGACAAAGGTTGTCTCCCCGAGGGAGACAAAGGTTGTCTCCCGGAGGGAGACAAAGGTTGTCTCCCGGAGGGAGACAAATGTTGTCTCCCGGAGGGAGACAAATGTTGTCTCCCGGAGGGAGACAAAGGTTGTCTCATAGAGGGACACAAAGGTTGTCTCCCGGATGGAGACAAATGTTGTCTCCCGGAGGGAGACAAAGGTTGTCTCATAGAGGGACACAAAGGTTGTCTCCCGGAGGGAGACAAATGTTGTCTCCCGGAGGGAGACAAATGTTGTCTCCCGGAGGGAGACAAAGGTTGTCTCCCGGAGGGAGACAAAGGTTGTCTCCCGGAGGGAGACAGTTTGTCTCCCGGAGGGAGACAAAGGTTGTCTCCCGGATGGAGACAAATGTTGTCTCCCGGAGGGAGACAAAGGTTGTCTCCTGGATGGAGACAGTTTGTCTCATAGAGGGAGACAAATGTTGTCTCCCGGAGGGAGACAGTTTGTCTCATAGAGGGAGAAAAAGGTTGTCTCCCGGATGGAGACAAATGTTGTCTCCCGGAGGGAGACAAAGGTTGTCTCCCGGAGGGAGACAGTTTGTCTCATAGAGGGAGACAAATGTTGTCTCCCGGAGGGAGACAAAGGTTGTCTCCCGGAGAGAGATAAATGTTGTCTCCCGGAGGGAGACAAATGTTGTCTCCCGGAGGGAGACAAAGGTTGTCTCCCGGAGGGAGACAAAGGTTGTCTCCCGGAGGGAGACAAAGGTTGTCTCCCGGAGGGAGACAAATGTTGTCTCCCGGAGGGAGACAAATGTTGTCTCCCGGAGGGAGACAAAGGTTGTCTCATAGAGGGACACAAAGGTTGTCTCCCGGAGGGAGACAAATGTTGTCTCCCGGAGGGAGACAAAGGTTGTCTCCCGGAGGGAGACAAAGGTTGTCTCCCGGAGGGAGACAGTTTGTCTCCCGGAGGGAGACAAAGGTCGTCTCCCGGATGGAGACAAATGTTGTCTCCCGGAGGGAGACAAAGGTTGTCTCCTGGATGGAGACAGTTTGTCTCATAGAGGGAGAAAAAGGTTGTCTCCCGGAAGGAGACAAAGGTTGTCTCCCGGAGGGAGACAAATGTTGTCTCATAGAGGGAGACAAATGTTGTCTCCCGGAGGGAGACAAAGGTTGTCTCCCGGAGGGAGATAAATGTTGTCTCCCGGAGGGAGACAAATGTTGTCTCCCGGAGGGAGACAAAGGTTGTCTCCCGGAGGGAGACAAAGGTTGTCTCCCGGAGGGAGATAAATGTTGTCTCCCGGAGGGAGACAAATGTTGTCTCCCGGGGGGAGACAAAGGTTGTCTCCCGGAGGAAGACAAAGGTTGTCTCCCGGAGGGAGACAAAGGTTTTCTCCCGGAGGGAGACAAAGGTTGTCTCCCGGAGGGAGACAAAGGTTGTCTCCCGGAGGGAGACAAAGGTTATCTCCCGGAGGGAGACAAATGTTGTCTCCCAGAGGGAGACAAAGGTTGTCTCCCGGAGGGAGACAAAGGTTGTCTCCCGGAGGGAGACAGTATGTCTCATAAAGGGAGACAAAGGTTGTCTCCCGGAGGAAGACAGTTTGTCTCATAGAGGGAGACAAATGTTGTCTCCCGGAGGGAGACAGTTTGTCTCATAGAGGGAGACAAATGTTGTCTCCCGGAGGGAGACAAAGGTTGTCTCCCGGAGGGAGATAAATGTTGTCTCCCGGAGGGAGACAAATGTTGTCTCCCGGAGGGAGACAAAGGTTGTCTCCCGGAGGGAGATAAATGTTGTCTCCCGGAGGGAGACAAATGTTGTCTCCCGGGGGGAGACAAAGGTTGTCTCCCGGAGGGAGACAATTTGTCTCATAGAGGGAGACAAAGGTTGTCTCCCGGAGGGAGACAAAGGTTGTCTCCCGGAGGGAGACAAAGGTTGTCTCCCGGAGGGAGACAAATGTTGTCTCCCGGAGGAAGACAAAGGTTGTCTCCCGGAGGGAGACAAAGGTTTTCTCCCGGAGGGAGACAAAGGTTGTCTCCCGGAGGGAGACAAAGGTTGTCTCCCGGAAGGAGACAGAGGTTATCTCCCGGAGGGAGACAAATGTTGTCTCCCAGAGGGAGACAAAGGTTGTCTCCCGGAGGGAGACAAAGGTTGTCTCCCGGAGGGAGACAGTATGTCTCATAGAGGGAGACAAAGGTTGTCTCCCGGATGGAGACAAATGTTGTCTCCCGGAGGGAGACAAAGGTTGTCTTTCGGAGGGAGACAGTTTGTCTCATAGAGGGAGACAAATGTTGTCTCCCGGAGGGAGACAAAGGTTGTCTCCCGGAGGGAGATAAATGTTGTCTCCCGGAGGGAGAAAAATGTTGTCTCCCGGAGGGAGACAAAGGTTGTCTCCCGGAGGGAGACAAAGGTTGTCTCCCGGAGGGAGACAAAGGTTGTCTCCCAGAGGGAGACAAATGTTGTCTCCCGGAGGGAGACAAAGGTTGTCTCCCGGAGGGAGATAAATGTTGTCTCCCGGAGGGAGACAAAGGTTGTCTCCCGGAGGGAGACAGTTTGTCTCATAGAGGGAGACAAATGTTGTCTCCCGGAGGGAGACAAAGGTTGTCTCCCGGAGGGAGATAAATGTTGTCTCCCGGAGGGAGACAAATGTTGTCTCCCGGAGGGAGACAAAGGTTGTCTCCCGGAGGGAGACAAAGGTTGTCTCCCGGAGGGAGACAAAGGTTGTCTCCCGGAGGGAGACAAAGGTTGTCTCCCGGAGGGAGACAAAGGTTGTCTCCCGGAGGAAGACAGTTTGTCTCATAGAGGGAGACAAATGTTGTCTCCCGGAGGTAGACAAAGGTTGTCTCCCGGAGGGAGATAAATGTTGTCTCCCGGAGGGAGACAAATGTTGTCTCCCGGAGGGAGACAAAGGTTGTCTCCCGGAGGGAGACAAAGGTTGTCTCCCGGAGGGAGATAAATGTTGTCTCCCGGAGGGAGACAAATGTTGTCTCCCGGGGGGAGACAAAGGTTGTCTCCCGGAGGAAGACAAAGGTTGTCTCCCGGAGGGAGACAAAGGTTTTCTCCCGGAGGGAGACAAAGGTTGTCTCCCGGAGGGAGACAAAGGTTGTCTCCCGGAGGGAGACAAAGGTTATCTCCCGGAGGGAGACAAATGTTGTCTCCCAGAGGGAGACAAAGGTTGTCTCCCGGAGGGAGACAAAGGTTGTCTCCCGGAGGGAGACAGTATGTCTCATAAAGGGAGACAAAGGTTGTCTCCCGGAGGAAGACAGTTTGTCTCATAGAGGGAGACAAATGTTGTCTCCCGGAGGGAGACAGTTTGTCTCATAGAGGGAGACAAATGTTGTCTCCCGGAGGGAGACAAAGGTTGTCTCCCGGAGGGAGATAAATGTTGTCTCCCGGAGGGAGACAAATGTTGTCTCCCGGAGGGAGACAAAGGTTATCTCCCGGTGGGAGACAAATGTTGTCTCCCAGAGGGAGACAAAGGTTGTCTCCCGGAGGGAGACAAAGGTTGTCTCCCGGAGGGAGACAAAGGTTATCTCCCGGAGGGAGACAAATGTTGTCTCCCAGAGGGAGACAAATGTTGTCTCCCGGAGGGAGACAAATGTTGTCTCCCGGAGGGAGACAAAGGTTGTCTCCCGGAGGGAGACAAAGGTTGTCTCCCGGAGGGAGACAGTTTGTCTCCCGGAGGGAGACAAAGGTTGTCTCCCGGATGGAGACAGTTTGTCTCATAGAGGGAGACAAATGTTGTCTCCCGGAGGGAGACAGTTTGTCTCATAGAGGGAGAAAAAGGTTGTCTCCCGGATGGAGACAAATGTTGTCTCCCGGAGGGAGACAAATGTTGTCTCCCGGAGGGAGACAAAGGTTGTCTCCCCGAGGGAGACAAAGGTTGTCTCCCGGAGGGAGACAAAGGTTGTCTCCCGGAGGGAGACAAATGTTGTCTCCCGGAGGGAGACAAATGTTGTCTCCCGGAGGGAGACAAAGGTTGTCTCATAGAGGGACACAAAGGTTGTCTCCCGGATGGAGACAAATGTTGTCTCCCGGAGGGAGACAAAGGTTGTCTCATAGAGGGACACAAAGGTTGTCTCCCGGAGGGAGACAAATGTTGTCTCCCGGAGGGAGACAAATGTTGTCTCCCGGAGGGAGACAAAGGTTGTCTCCCGGAGGGAGACAAAGGTTGTCTCCCGGAGGGAGACAGTTTGTCTCCCGGAGGGAGACAAAGGTTGTCTCCCGGATGGAGACAAATGTTGTCTCCCGGAGGGAGACAAAGGTTGTCTCCTGGATGGAGACAGTTTGTCTCATAGAGGGAGACAAATGTTGTCTCCCGGAGGGAGACAGTTTGTCTCATAGAGGGAGAAAAAGGTTGTCTCCCGGATGGAGACAAATGTTGTCTCCCGGAGGGAGACAAAGGTTGTCTCCCGGAGGGAGACAGTTTGTCTCATAGAGGGAGACAAATGTTGTCTCCCGGAGGGAGACAAAGGTTGTCTCCCGGAGAGAGATAAATGTTGTCTCCCGGAGGGAGACAAATGTTGTCTCCCGGAGGGAGACAAAGGTTGTCTCCCGGAGGGAGACAAAGGTTGTCTCCCGGAGGGAGACAAAGGTTGTCTCCCGGAGGGAGACAAATGTTGTCTCCCGGAGGGAGACAAATGTTGTCTCCCGGAGGGAGACAAAGGTTGTCTCATAGAGGGACACAAAGGTTGTCTCCCGGAGGGAGACAAATGTTGTCTCCCGGAGGGAGACAAAGGTTGTCTCCCGGAGGGAGACAAAGGTTGTCTCCCGGAGGGAGACAGTTTGTCTCCCGGAGGGAGACAAAGGTCGTCTCCCGGATGGAGACAAATGTTGTCTCCCGGAGGGAGACAAAGGTTGTCTCCTGGATGGAGACAGTTTGTCTCATAGAGGGAGAAAAAGGTTGTCTCCCGGAAGGAGACAAAGGTTGTCTCCCGGAGGGAGACAAATGTTGTCTCCCGGAGGGAGACAAATGTTGTCTCCCAGAGGGAGACAAAGGTTGTCTCCCGGAGGGAGAAAAAGGTTGTCTCCCGGAGGGAGACAGTTTGTCTCATAGAAGGAGACAAAGGTTGTCTCCCGGATGGAGACAAATGTTGTCTCCCGGAGGGAGACAAAGTTTGTCTCCCGGAGGGAGACAAAGGTTGTCTCCCGGAGGGAGACAGTTTGTCTCATAGAGGGAGACAAATGTTGTCTCCCGGAGGGAGACAAATGTTGTCTCCCGGAGGGAGACAAATGTTGTCTCCCGGAGGGAGACAAAGGTTGTCTCATAGAGGGACACAAAGGTTGTCTCCCTGAGGGAGACAAATGTTGTCTCCCGGAGGGAGACAAATGTTGTCTACCGGAGGGAGACAAAGGTTGTCTCCCGGAGGGAGACAAAAGTTGTCTCCCGGAGGGAGACAGTTTGTCTCATAGAGGGAGACAAAGGTTGTCTCCCGGATGGAGACAAATATTGTCTCCCGGAGGGAGACAAAGGTTGTCTCCCGGATGGAGACAGTTTGTTTCATAGAGGGAGACAAATGTTGTCTCCCGGAGGGAGACAAAGGTTGTCTCCCGGAGGGAGATAAATGTTGTCTCCCGGAGGGAGACAAATGTTGTCTCCCGGAGGGAGACAAAGGTTGTCTCCCGGAGGGAGACAAAGGTTGTCTGCCGGAGGGAGACAAAAGGTTGTCTCCCGGAGGGAGACAAAGGTTGTCTGCCGGAGGGAGACAAAGGTTGTCTCCCGGAGGGAGACAAATGTTGTCTCCCAGAGGGAGACAAAGGTTGTCTCCCGGAGGGAGACAGTTTGTCTCATAGAGGGAGACAAAGGTTGTCTCCCGGATGGAGACAAATATTGTCTCCCGGAGGGAGACAAAGGTTGTCTCCCGGATGGAGACAGTTTGTCTCATAGAGGGACACAAATGTTGTCTCCCGGAGGGAGACAAAGGTTGTCTCCCGGAAGGAGACAAATGTTGTCTCCCGGAGGGAGACAAATGTTGTCTCCCGGAGGGAGACAAAGGTTGTCTCCCGGAGGGAGACAGTTTGTCTCCCGGAGGGAGACAGTTTGTCTCATAGAGGGAGACAAATGTTGTCTCCCGGAGGGAGACAAATGTTGTCTCCCGGAGGGAGACAAATGTTGTCTCCCGGAGGGAGACAAAGGTTGTCTCATAGAGGGACACAAAGGTTGTCTCCCTGAGGGAGACAAATGTTGTCTCCCGGAGGGAGACAAATGTTGTCTACCGGAGGGAGACAAAGGTTGTCTCCCGGAGGGAGACAAAAGTTGTCTCCCGGAGGGAGACAGTTTGTCTCATAGAGGGAGACAAAGGTTGTCTCCCGGATGGAGACAAATATTGTCTCCCGGAGGGAGACAAAGGTTGTCTCCCGGATGGAGACAGTTTGTTTCATAGAGGGAGACAAATGTTGTCTCCCGGAGGGAGACAAAGGTTGTCTCCCGGAGGGAGATAAATGTTGTCTCCCGGAGGGAGACAAATGTTGTCTCCCGGAGGGAGACAAAGGTTGTCTCCCGGAGGGAGACAAAGGTTGTCTGCCGGAGGGAGACAAAAGGTTGTCTCCCGGAGGGAGACAAAGGTTGTCTGCCGGAGGGAGACAAAGGTTGTCTCCCGGAGGGAGACAAATGTTGTCTCCCAGAGGGAGACAAAGGTTGTCTCCCGGAGGGAGACAGTTTGTCTCATAGAGGGAGACAAAGGTTGTCTCCCGGATGGAGACAAATATTGTCTCCCGGAGGGAGACAAAGGTTGTCTCCCGGATGGAGACAGTTTGTCTCATAGAGGGACACAAATGTTGTCTCCCGGAGGGAGACAAAGGTTGTCTCCCGGAAGGAGACAAATGTTGTCTCCCGGAGGGAGACAAATGTTGTCTCCCGGAGGGAGACAAAGGTTGTCTCCCGGAGGGAGACAGTTTGTCTCATAGAGGGAGACAAAGGATGTCTCCCGGAGGGAGACAAATGTTGTCTCCCGGAGGGAGACAAAGGTTGTCTCCCGGAGGGAGAAAAATGTTGTCTCCCGGAGGGAGACAAAGGTTGTCTCCCGGAGGGAGACAAATGTTGTCTCCCGGAGGGAGACAAATGTTGTTTCCCGGAGGAAGACAAAGGTTGTCTCCCGGAGGGAGACAGTTTGTCTCATAGAGGGAGACAAAGGTTGTCTCCCGGAGGGAGACAAATGTTGTCTCTCGGAGGGAGACAAATGTTGTCTCCCGGAGGGAGACAAAGGTTGTCTCCCGGAGGGAGACAAAGGTTGTCTCCCGGAGGGAGACAGTTTGTCTCATAGAGGGAGACAAAGGATGTCTCCCGGAGGGAGACAAAGGTTGTCTCCCGGAGGGAAACAAATGTTGTCTCCCGGAGGGAGACAAATGTTGTCTCCCGGAGGGAGACAAAGGTTGTCTCCCGGAGGGAGACAAAGGTTGTCTCCCGGAGGGAAACAAAGGTTGTCTCCCGGAGGGAGACAAATGTTGTCTCCCGGAGGGAGACAAAGGTTGTCTCCCGGAGGGAGACAAAGGTTGTCTCCCGGAGGGAGACAAAGGTTGTCTCCCGGAGGGAGACAAACGTTGTCTCCCGGAGGAAGACAAAGGTTGTCTCCCGGAGGGAGACAAAGGTTGTCTCCCGGAGGGAGACAAAGGTAGTCTCCCGGAGGGAAACAAAGGTTGTCTCCCGGAGGGAGACAAATGTTGTCTCCCGGAGGGAGACAAATGTTGTCTCTCGGAGGGAGACAAAGGTTGTCTCCCGGAGGGAGACAAAGGTTGTCTCCCGGAGGGAGACAAAGGTTGTCTCCCGGAGGGAGACAGTTTGTCTCATAGAGGGAGACAAAGGTTGTCTCCCGGAGGGAGACAGTTTGTCTCATAGAGGGAGACAGTTTGTCTCATAGAGGGAGACAAATGTTGTCTCCCGAAGGAGAAAATTGTTGTCTCCCGGAGGGAGAAAAATGTTGTCTCCCGGAGGGAGACAAAGGTTGTCTCCCGGAGGGAGACAAAGGTTGTCTCCCGGAGGGAGTCAAATGTTGTCTCCCGGAGGGAGACAAAGGTTGTCTCCCGGAGGGAGACAAAGGTTGTCTCCCGGAGGGAGACAAAGGTTGTCTCCCGGAGGGAGACAAATGTTGTCTCCCGGAGGAAGACAAAGGTTGTCTCCCGGAGGGAGACAAAGGTTGTCTCCCGGAGGGAGACAAAGGTTGTCTCCCGGAGGGAAACAAAGGTTGTCTCCCGGAGGGAGACAAAGGTTGTCTCCCGGAGGGAAACAAAGGTTGTCTCCCGGAGGGAGACAAATGTTGTCTCCCGGAGGGAGACAAAGGTTGTCTCCCGGAGGGAGACAAAGGTTGTCTCCCGGAGGGAGACAAAGGTTGTCTCCCGGAGGGAGACAAACGTTGTCTCCCGGAGGAAGACAAAGGTTGTCTCCCGGAGGGAGACAAAGGTTGTCTCCCGGAGGGAGACAAAGGTAGTCTCCCGGAGGGAAACAGTTTGTCTCATAGAGGGAGACAGTTTGTCTCATAGAGGGAGACAAATGTTGTCTCCCGAAGGAGAAAATTGTTGTCTCCCGGAGGGAGAAAAATGTTGTCTCCCGGAGGGAGACAAAGGTTGTCTCCCGGAGGGAGACAAAGGTTGTCTCCCGGAGGGAGACAAATGTTGTCTCCCGGAGGGAGACAAAGGTTGTCTCCCAGAGGGAGACAAATGTTGTCTCCCGGAGGAAGACAAAGGTTGTCTCCCGGAGGGAGACAAAGGTTGTCTCCCGGAGGGAGACAAAGGTTGTCTCCCGGAGGGAAACAAAGGTTGTCTCCCGGAGGGAGACAAATGTTGTCTCCCAGAGGGAGACAAAGGTTGTCTCCCGGAGGGAGACAAAGGTTGTCTCCCGGAGGGAGACAGTTTGTCTCATAGAGGGAGACAAAGGATGTCTCCCGGAGGGAGACAAAGGTTGTCTCCCGGAGGGAGACAAAGGTTGTCTCCCGGAGGGAGACAAAGGTTGTCTCCCGGAGGGAGACAAATGTTGTCTCCCGGAGGGAGACAAATGTTGTCTCCCGGAGGGAGACAAAGGTTGTCTCCCGGAGGGAGACAAAGGTTGTCTCCCGGAGGGAAACAAAGGTTGTCTCCCGGAGGGAGACAAATGTTGTCTCCCGGAGGGAGACAAATGTTGTCTCCCAGAGGGAGGCAAAGGTTGTCTCCCGGAGGGAGACAAATGTTGTCTCTCGGAGGGAGACAAAGGTTGTCTCCCGGAGGGAGACAAAGGTTGTCTCCCGGAGGGAGACAAAGGTTGTCTCCCGGAGGGAGACAGTTTGTCTCATAGAGGGAGACAAAGGTTGTCTCCCGGAGGGAGACAGTTTGTCTCATAGAGGGAGACAGTTTGTCTCATAGAGGGAGACAAATGTTGTCTCCCGAAGGAGAAAATTGTTGTCTCCCGGAGGGAGAAAAATGTTGTCTCCCGGAGGGAGACAAAGGTTGTCTCCCGGAGGGAGACAAAGGTTGTCTCCCGGAGGGAGACAAAAGTTGTCTCCCGGAGGGAGACAAAGGTTGTCTCCCGGAGGGAGACAAAGGTTGTCTCCCGGAGGGAGACAAAGGTTGTCTCCCGGAGGGAGACAAATGTTGTCTCCCGGAGGAAGACAAAGGTTGTCTCCCGGAAGGAGACAAAGGTTGTCTCCCGGAGGGAGACAAAGGTTGTCTCCCGGAGGGAAACAAAGGTTGTCTCCCGGAGGGAGACAAATGTTGTCTCCCAGAGGGAGACAAAGGTTGTCTCCCGGAGGGAGACAAAGGTTGTCTCCCGGAGGGAGACAGTTTGTCTCATAGAGGGAGACAAAGGTTGTCTCCCGGAGGGAGACAAATGTTGTCTCTCGGAGGGAGACAAAGGTTGTCTCCCGGAGGGAGACAAAGGTTGTCTCCCGGAGGGAGACAAAGGTTGTCTCCCGGAGGGAGACAAATGTTGTCTCCCGGAGGGAGACAAATGTTGTCTCCCGGAGGGAGACAAAGGTTGTCTCCCGGAGGGAGACAAAGGTTGTCTCCCGGAGGGAAACAAAGGTTGTCTCCCGGAGGGAGACAAATGTTGTCTCCCGGAGGGAGACAAATGTTGTCTCCCAGAGGGAGACAAAGGTTGTCTCCCGGAGGGAGACAAATGTTGTCTCTCGGAGGGAGACAAAGGTTGTCTCCCGGAGGGAGACAAAGGTTGTCTCCCGGAGGGTGACAGTTTGTCTCATAGAGGGAGACAAAGGTTGTCTCCCGGAGGGAGACAGTTTGTCTCATAGAGGGAGACAGTTTGTCTCATAGAGGGAGACAAATGTTGTCTCCCGAAGGAGAAAATTGTTGTCTCCCGGAGGGAGAAAAATGTTGTCTCCCGGAGGGAGACAAAGGTTGTCTCCCAGAGGGAGACAAAGGTTGTCTCCCGGAGGGAGACAAATGTTGTCTCCCGGAGGGAGACAAAGGTTGTCTCCCGGAGGGAGACAAAGGTTGTCTCCCTGAGGGAGACAAATGTTGTCTCCCGGAGGAAGACAAAGGTTGTCTATCGGAGGGAGACAAAGGTTGTCTCCCGGAGGGAGACAAAGGTTGTCTCCCGGAGGGAAACAAAGGTTGTCTCCCGGAGGGAGACAAATGTTGTCTCCCAGAGGGAGACAAAGGTTGTCTCCCGGAGGGAGACAAAGGTTGTCTCCCGGAGGGAGACAGTTTGTCTCATAGAGGGAGACAAAGGATGTCTCCCGGAGGGAGACAAAGGTTGTCTCCCGGAGGGAGACAAAGGTTGTCTCCCAGAGGGAGACAGTTTGTCTCATAGAGGGAGACAAAGGTTGTCTCCCGGAGGGAGACAAATGTTGTCTCTCGGAGGGAGACAAAGGTTGTCTCCCGGAGGGAGACAAAGGTTGTCTCCCGGAGGGAGACAAAGGTTGTCTCCCGGAGGGAGACAAATGTTGTCTCCCGGAGGGAGACAAATGTTGTCTCCCGGAGGGAGACAAATGTTGTCTTCCGGAGGGAGACATTTTGTCTCCTAGAGGGAGACAAAGGTTGTATCCCGGAGGGAGACAAATGTTGTCTCCCGGAGGGAGACAAATGTTGTCTACCAGAGGAAGACAAAGGTTGTCTCCGGGAGGGAGACAAAGGTTGTCTCCCGGAGGGAGACAAAGGTTGTCTCCCGGAGGGAAACAAAGGTTGTCTCCCGGAGGGAGACAAAGGTTGTCTCCCTTAGGGAGACAGTTTGTCTCATAGAGGGAGACAGTTTGTCTCATAGAGGGAGACAAATGTTGTCTCCCGGAGGGAGAAAAATGTTGTCTCCCGGAGGGAGAAAAATGTTGTCTCCCGGAGGGAGAAAAATGTTGTCTCCCGGAGGGAGACAAAGGTTGTCTCCCGGAGGGAGACAAAGGTTGTCTCCCGGAGGGAGACAGTTTGTCTCATAGAGGGAGACAAAGGTTGTCTCCCGGAGGGAGACAAATGTTGTCTCTCGGAGGGAGACAAATGTTGTCTCCCGGAGGGAGACAAAGGTTGTCTCCCGGAGGGAGACAAAGGTTGTCTTCCGGAGGGAGACATTTTGTCTCCTAGAGGGAGACAAAGGTTGTCTCCCGGAGGGAGACAAATGTTGTCTCCCGGAGGGAGACAAATGTTGTCTCCCAGAGGGAGACAAAGGTTGTCTCCCGGAGGGAGACAAAGGTTGTCTCCCGGAGGGAGACAAATGTTGTCTCCCGGAGGAAGACAAAGGTTGTCTCCCGGAGGGAGACAAATGTTGTCTTCCGGAGGGAGACATTTTGTCTCCTAGAGGGAGACAAAGGTTGTCTCCCGGAGGGAGACAAATGTTGTCTCCCGGAGGGAGACAAATGTTGTCTCCCAGAGGAAGACAAAGGTTGTCTCCCGGAGGGAGACAGTTTGTCTCATAGATGGAGACAAAGGATGTCTCCCGGAGAGAGACAAAGGTTGTCTCCCGGAGGGAGACAAAGGTTGTCTCCCTTAGGGAGACAGTTTGTCTCCCGGAGGGAGACAGTTTGTCTCATAGATGGAGACAAAGGATGTCTCCCGGAGAGAGACAAAGGTTGTCTCCCGGAGGGAGACAAATGTTGTCTCCCGGAGGGAGACAAATGTTGTCTCCCAGAGGGAGACAAAGGTTGTCTCCCGGAGGGAGACAAAGGTTGTCTTCCGGAGGGAGACATTTTGTCTCCTAGAGGGAGACAAAGGTTGTCTCCCGAAGGGAGACAAAAGGTTGTCTCCCGGAGGGAGACAAAGGTTGTCACCCGGAGGGAGACAAAGGTTGTCTCCCGGAGGGAGACAAAGGTTGTCTCCCGGAGGGAGACAAAGGTTGTCTCCCGGAGGGAGACAAAGGTTGTCTCCCGGAGGGAGACAAAGGTTGTCTCCCGGAGGGAGACAAAGGTTGTCTCCCGGAGGGAGACAAAGGTTGTCTCCCGGAGGGAGACAAAGGTTGTCTCCCGGAGGGAGACAGTTTGTCTCATAGAGGGAGACAAAGGATGTCTCCCGGAGGGAGACAAAGGTTGTCTCCCGGAGGGAGACAAAGGTTGTCTCCCGGAGGGAGACAGTTTGTCTCATAGAGGGAGACAAAGGTTGTCTCCCGGAGGGAGACAAATGTTGTCTCTCGGAGGGAGACAAAGGTTGTCTCCCGGAGGGAGACAAAGGTTGTCTCCCGGAGGGAGACAAAGGTTGTCTCCCGGAGGGAGACAAATGTTGTCTCCCGGAGGGAGACAAATGTTGTCTCCCGGAGGGAGACAAATGTTGTCTTCCGGAGGGAGACATTTTGTCTCCTAGAGGGAGACAAAGGTTGTATCCCGGAGGGAGACAAATGTTGTCTCCCGGAGGGAGACAAATGTTGTCTCCCAGAGGAAGACAAAGGTTGTCTCCGGGAGGGAGACAAAGGTTGTCTCCCGGAGGGAGACAAAGGTTGTCTCCCGGAGGGAAACAAAGGTTGTCTCCCGGAGGGAGACAAAGGTTGTCTCCCTTAGGGAGACAGTTTGTCTCATAGAGGGAGACAGTTTGTCTCATAGAGGGAGACAAATGTTGTCTCCCGGAGGGAGAAAAATGTTGTCTCCCGGAGGGAGAAAAATGTTGTCTCCCGGAGGGAGAAAAATGTTGTCTCCCGGAGGGAGACAAAGGTTGTCTCCCGGAGGGAGACAAAGGTTGTCTCCCGGAGGGAGACAGTTTGTCTCATAGAGGGAGACAAAGGTTGTCTCCCGGAGGGAGACAAATGTTGTCTCTCGGAGGGAGACAAATGTTGTCTCCCGGAGGGAGACAAAGGTTGTCTCCCGGAGGGAGACAAAGGTTGTCTCCCGGAGGGAGACAAAGGTTGTCTCCCGGAGGGAGACAAATGTTGTCTCCCGGAGGGAGACAAATGTTGTCTTCCGGAGGGAGACATTTTGTCTCCTAGAGGGAGACAAAGGTTGTCTCCCGGAGGGAGACAAATGTTGTCTCCCGGAGGGAGACAAATGTTGTCTCCCAGAGGGAGACAAAGGTTGTCTCCCGGAGGGAGACAAAGGTTGTCTCCCGGAGGGAGACAAATGTTGTCTCCCGGAGGAAGACAAAGGTTGTCTCCCGGAGGGAGACAAATGTTGTCTTCCGGAGGGAGACATTTTGTCTCCTAGAGGGAGACAAAGGTTGTCTCCCGGAGGGAGACAAATGTTGTCTCCCGGAGGGAGACAAATGTTGTCTCCCAGAGGAAGACAAAGGTTGTCTCC
Organism: Aurelia sp. 4 Dawson et al 2005; assembly: GCA_964019985.1. Lineage (NCBI taxonomy): Eukaryota > Metazoa > Cnidaria > Scyphozoa > Semaeostomeae > Ulmaridae > Aurelia > Aurelia sp. 4 Dawson et al 2005. Next base: position 23,263,858 of record OZ026496.1, on the reverse strand, counting down.
CGGAGGGAGACAGTTTGTCTCATAGATGGAGACAAAGGATGTCTCCCGGAGAGAGACAAAGGTTGTCTCCCGGAGGGAGACAAAGGTTGTCTCCCTTAGGGAGACAGTTTGTCTCCCGGAGGGAGACAGTTTGTCTCATAAATGGAGACAAAGGATGTCTCCCGGAGAGAGACAAAGGTTGTCTCCCGGAGGGAGACAAATGTTGTCTCCCGGAGGGAGACAAATGTTGTCTCCCAGAGGGAGACAAAGGTTGTCTCCCGGAGGGAGACAAAGGTTGTCTTCCGGAGGGAGACATTTTGTCTCCTAGAGGGAGACAAAGGTTGTCTCCCGAAGGGAGACAAAAGGTTGTCTCCCGGAGGGAGACAAAGGTTGTCACCCGGAGGGAGACAAAGGTTGTCTCCCGGAGGGAGACAAAGGTTGTCTCCCGGAGGGAGACAAAGGTTGTCTCCCGGAGGGAGACAAAGGTTGTCTCCCGGAGGGAGACAAAGGTTGTCTCCCGGAGGGAGACAAAGGTTGTCTCCCGGAGGGAGACAAAGGTTGTCTCCCGGAGGGAGACAAAGGTTGTCTCCCGGAGGGAGACAAAGGTTGTCTCCCGGAGGGAGACAAATGTTGTCTTCCGGAGGGAGACATTTTGTCTCCTAAAGGGAGACAAAGGTTGTCTCCCGGAGGGAGACAAATGTTGTCTCCCGGAGGGAGACAAATGTTGTTCTCTTTCAGAGGGAGACAAAGGTTGTCTCCCGGAGGGAAACAAATGATGTCTCCCGGAGGGAGACAAATGTTGTCTCCCGGAGGGAGACATTTTGTCTCCTAGAGGGAGACAAAGGTTGTCTCCCGAAGGGAGACAAAAGGTTGTCTCCCGGAGGGAGACAAATGTTGTCTCCCGGAGGGAGACAAATGTTGTCTCCCAGAGGAAGACAAAGGTTGTCTCCCGGAGGGAGACAAAGGTTGTCTCCCGGAGGGAGACAATGGTTGTCTCCCGGAGGGAGACAAATGTTGTCTCTCGGAGGGAGACAAAGGTTGTCTCCCGGAGGGAGACAAATTATGTCTTTCGGAGGGAGACAAATGTTGTCTTCCGGAGGGAGACATTTTGTCTCCTAGAGGGAGACAAAGGTTGTCTCCCGGATGGAGACAAATGTTGTCTCCCGGAGGGAGACAAATGTTGTCTCCCAGAGGGAGACAAAGGTTGTCTCCCGGAGGGAGACAAAGGTTGTCTTCCGGAGGGAGACATTTTGTCTCCTAGAGGGAGACAAAGGTTGTCTCCCGAAGGGAGACAAAAGGTTGTCTCCCGGAGGGAGACAAAGGTTGTCACCCGGAGGGAGACAAATGTTGTCTCCCAGAGGAAGACAAAGGTTGTCTCCCGGAGGGAGACAAAGGTTGTCTCCCGGAGGGAGACAAAGGTTGTCTCCCGGAGGGAGACAAATGTTGTCTCTCGGAGGGAGACAAAGGTTGTCTCCCGGAGGGAGACAAATTATGTCTTTCGGAGGGAGACAAATGTTGTCTTCCGGAGGGAGACATTTTGTCTCCTAGAGGGAGACAAAGGTTGTCTCCCGGAGGGAGACAAATGTTGTCTCCCGGAGGGAGACAAATGTTGTCTCCCAGAGGGAGACAAAGGTTGTCTCCCGGAGGGAGACAAAGGTTGTCTCCCGGAGGGAGACAGTTTGTCTCATAGAGGGAGACAAAGGTTGTCTCCCGGAGGGAGACAGTTTGTCTCATAGAGGGAGACAGTTTGTCTCATAGAGGGAGACAAATGTTGTCTCCCGAAGGAGAAAATTGTTGTCTCCCGGAGGGAGAAAAATGTTGTCTCCCGGAGGGAGACAAAGGTTGTCTCCCGGAGGGAGACAAAGGTTGTCTCCCGGAGGGAGACAAAAGTTGTCTCCCGGAGGGAGACAAAGGTTGTCTCCCGGAGGGAGACAAAGGTTGTCTCCCGGAGGGAGACAAAGGTTGTCTCCCGGAGGGAGACAAAGGTTGTCTCCCGGAGGGAGACAAATGTTGTCTCCCGGAGGAAGACAAAGGTTGTCTCCCGGAAGGAGACAAAGGTTGTCTCCCGGAGGGAGACAAAGGTTGTCTCCCGGAGGGAAACAAAGGTTGTCTCCCGGAGGGAGACAAAGGTTGTCTCCCGGAGGGAGACAAAGGTTGTCTCCCGGAGGGAGACAAAGGTTGTCTCCCGGAGGGAGACAAAGGTTGTCTCCCGGAGGGAGACAAAGGTTGTCTCCCGGAGGGAGACAAAGGTTGTCTCCCGGAGGGAGACATTTTGTCTCCTAAAGGGAGACAAAGGTTGTCTCCCGGAGGGAGACAAATGTTGTCTCCCGGAGGGAGACAAATGTTGTTCTCTTTCAGAGGGAGACAAAGGTTGTCTCCCGGAGGGAAACAAATGATGTCTCCCGGAGGGAGACAAATGTTGTCTCCCGGAGGGAGACATTTTGTCTCCTAGAGGGAGACAAAGGTTGTCTCCCGAAGGGAGACAAAAGGTTGTCTCCCGGAGGGAGACAAATGTTGTCTCCCGGAGGGAGACAAATGTTGTCTCCCAGAGGAAGACAAAGGTTGTCTCCCGGAGGGAGACAAAGGTTGTCTCCCGGAGGGAGACAATGGTTGTCTCCCGGAGGGAGACAAATGTTGTCTCTCGGAGGGAGACAAAGGTTGTCTCCCGGAGGGAGACAAATTATGTCTTTCGGAGGGAGACAAATGTTGTCTTCCGGAGGGAGACATTTTGTCTCCTAGAGGGAGACAAAGGTTGTCTCCCGGATGGAGACAAATGTTGTCTCCCGGAGGGAGACAAATGTTGTCTCCCAGAGGGAGACAAAGGTTGTCTCCCGGAGGGAGACAAAGGTTGTCTTCCGGAGGGAGACATTTTGTCTCCTAGAGGGAGACAAAGGTTGTCTCCCGAAGGGAGACAAAAGGTTGTCTCCCGGAGGGAGACAAAGGTTGTCACCCGGAGGGAGACAAATGTTGTCTCCCAGAGGAAGACAAAGGTTGTCTCCCGGAGGGAGACAAAGGTTGTCTCCCGGAGGGAGACAAAGGTTGTCTCCCGGAGGGAGACAAATGTTGTCTCTCGGAGGGAGACAAAGGTTGTCTCCCGGAGGGAGACAAATTATGTCTTTCGGAGGGAGACAAATGTTGTCTTCCGGAGGGAGACATTTTGTCTCCTAGAGGGAGACAAAGGTTGTCTCCCGGAGGGAGACAAAGGTTGTCTCCCGGAGGGAAACAAAGGTTGTCTCCCGGAGGGAGACAAATGTTGTCTCCCAGAGGGAGACAAAGGTTGTCTCCCGGAGGGAGACAAAGGTTGTCTCCCGGAGGGAGACAAAGGTTGTCTCCCGGAGGGAAACAAAGGTTGTCTCCCGGAGGGAGACAAATGTTGTCTCCCGGAGGGAGACAAATGTTGTCTCCCAGAGGGAGACAAAGGTTGTCTCCCGGAGGGAGACAAATGTTGTCTCTCGGAGGGAGACAAAGGTTGTCTCCCGGAGGGAGACAAAGGTTGTCTCCCGGAGGGTGACAGTTTGTCTCATAGAGGGAGACAAAGGTTGTCTCCCGGAGGGAGACAGTTTGTCTCATAGAGGGAGACAGTTTGTCTCATAGAGGGAGACAAATGTTGTCTCCCGAAGGAGAAAATTGTTGTCTCCCGGAGGGAGAAAAATGTTGTCTCCCGGAGGGAGACAAAGGTTGTCTCCCAGAGGGAGACAAAGGTTGTCTCCCGGAGGGAGACAAATGTTGTCTCCCGGAGGGAGACAAAGGTTGTCTCCCGGAGGGAGACAAAGGTTGTCTCCCGGAGGGAGACAAAGGTTGTCTCCCTGAGGGAGACAAATGTTGTCTCCCGGAGGAAGACAAAGGTTGTCTATCGGAGGGAGACAAAGGTTGTCTCCCGGAGGGAGACAAAGGTTGTCTCCCGGAGGGAAACAAAGGTTGTCTCCCGGAGGGAGACAAATGTTGTCTCCCAGAGGGAGACAAAGGTTGTCTCCCGGAGGGAGACAAAGGTTGTCTCCCGGAGGGAGACAGTTTGTCTCATAGAGGGAGACAAAGGATGTCTCCCGGAGGGAGACAAAGGTTGTCTCCCGGAGGGAGACAAAGGTTGTCTCCCGGAGGGAGACAGTTTGTCTCATAGAGGGAGACAAAGGTTGTCTCCCGGAGGGAGACAAATGTTGTCTCTCGGAGGGAGACAAAGGTTGTCTCCCGGAGGGAGACAAAGGTTGTCTCCCGGAGGGAGACAAAGGTTGTCTCCCGGAGGGAGACAAATGTTGTCTCCCGGAGGGAGACAAATGTTGTCTCCCGGAGGGAGACAAATGTTGTCTTCCGGAGGGAGACATTTTGTCTCCTAGAGGGAGACAAAGGTTGTATCCCGGAGGGAGACAAATGTTGTCTCCCGGAGGGAGACAAATGTTGTCTCCCAGAGGAAGACAAAGGTTGTCTCCGGGAGGGAGACAAAGGTTGTCTCCCGGAGGGAGACAAAGGTTGTCTCCCGGAGGGAAACAAAGGTTGTCTCCCGGAGGGAGACAAAGGTTGTCTCCCTTAGGGAGACAGTTTGTCTCATAGAGGGAGACAGTTTGTCTCATAGAGGGAGACAAATGTTGTCTCCCGGAGGGAGAAAAATGTTGTCTCCCGGAGGGAGAAAAATGTTGTCTCCCGGAGGGAGAAAAATGTTGTCTCCCGGAGGGAGACAAAGGTTGTCTCCCGGAGGGAGACAAAGGTTGTCTCCCGGAGGGAGACAGTTTGTCTCATAGAGGGAGACAAAGGTTGTCTCCCGGAGGGAGACAAATGTTGTCTCTCGGAGGGAGACAAATGTTGTCTCCCGGAGGGAGACAAAGGTTGTCTCCCGGAGGGAGACAAAGGTTGTCTCCCGGAGGGAGACAAATGTTGTCTCCCGGAGGGAGACAAATGTTGTCTTCCGGAGGGAGACATTTTGTCTCCTAGAGGGAGACAAAGGTTGTCTCCCGGAGGGAGACAAATGTTGTCTCCCGGAGGGAGACAAATGTTGTCTCCCAGAGGGAGACAAAGGTTGTCTCCCGGAGGGAGACAAAGGTTGTCTCCCGGAGGGAGACAAATGTTGTCTCCCGGAGGAAGACAAAGGTTGTCTCCCGGAGGGAGACAAATGTTGTCTTCCGGAGGGAGACATTTTGTCTCCTAGAGGGAGACAAAGGTTGTCTCCCGGAGGGAGACAAATGTTGTCTCCCGGAGGGAGACAAATGTTGTCTCCCAGAGGAAGACAAAGGTTGTCTCCCGGAGGGAGACAGTTTGTCTCATAGATGGAGACAAAGGATGTCTCCCGGAGAGAGACAAAGGTTGTCTCCCGGAGGGAGACAAAGGTTGTCTCCCTTAGGGAGACAGTTTGTCTCCCGGAGGGAGACAGTTTGTCTCATAGATGGAGACAAAGGATGTCTCCCGGAGAGAGACAAAGGTTGTCTCCCGGAGGGAGACAAATGTTGTCTCCCGGAGGGAGACAAATGTTGTCTCCCAGAGGGAGACAAAGGTTGTCTCCCGGAGGGAGACAAAGGTTGTCTTCCGGAGGGAGACATTTTGTCTCCTAGAGGGAGACAAAGGTTGTCTCCCGAAGGGAGACAAAAGGTTGTCTCCCGGAGGGAGACAAAGGTTGTCACCCGGAGGGAGACAAAGGTTGTCTCCCGGAGGGAGACAAAGGTTGTCTCCCGGAGGGAGACAAAGGTTGTCTCCCGGAGGGAGACAAAGGTTGTCTCCCGGAGGGAGACAAAGGTTGTCTCCCGGAGGGAGACAAAGGTTGTCTCCCGGAGGGAGACAAAGGTTGTCTCCCGGAGGGAGACAAAGGTTGTCTCCCGGAGGGAGACAAAGGTTGTCTCCCGGAGGGAGACAAAGGTTGTCTCCCGGAGGGAGACAAAGGTTGTCTCCCGGAGGGAGACAAAGGTTGTCTCCCGGAGGGAGACAAAGGTTGTCTCCCGGAGGGAGACAAAGGTTGTCTCCCGGAGGGAGACAAAGGTTGTCTCCCGGAGGGAGACAAAGGTTGTCTCCCGGAGGGAGACAAATGTTGTCTTCCGGAGGGAGACATTTTGTCTCCTAAAGGGAGACAAAGGTTGTCTCCCGGAGGGAGACAAATGTTGTCTCCCGGAGGGAGACAAATGTTGTTCTCTTTCAGAGGGAGACAAAGGTTGTCTCCCGGAGGGAAACAAATGATGTCTCCCGGAGGGAGACAAATGTTGTCTCCCGGAGGGAGACATTTTGTCTCCTAGAGGGAGACAAAGGTTGTCTCCCGAAGGGAGACAAAAGGTTGTCTCCCGGAGGGAGACAAATGCTGTCTCCCGGAGGGAGACAAATGTTGTCTCCCAGAGGAAGACAAAGGTTGTCTCCCGGAGGGAGACAAAGGTTGTCTCCCGGAGGGAGACAATGGTTGTCTCCCGGAGGGAGACAAATGTTGTCTCTCGGAGGGAGACAAAGGTTGTCTCCCGGAGGGAGACAAATTATGTCTTTCGGAGGGAGACAAATGTTGTCTTCCGGAGGGAGACATTTTGTCTCCTAGAGGGAGACAAAGGTTGTCTCCCGGATGGAGACAAATGTTGTCTCCCGGAGGGAGACAAATGTTGTCTCCCAGAGGGAGACAAAGGTTGTCTCCCGGAGGGAGACAAAGGTTGTCTTCCGGAGGGAGACATTTTGTCTCCTAGAGGGAGACAAAGGTTGTCTCCCGAAGGGAGACAAAAGGTTGTCTCCCGGAGGGAGACAAAGGTTGTCACCCGGAGGGAGACAAAGGTTGTCTTCCGGAGGGAGACATTTTGTCTCCTAGAGGGAGACAAAGGTTGTCTCCCGAAGGGAGACAAAAGGTTGTCTCCCGGAGGGAGACAAAGGTTGTCACCCGGAGGGAGACAAAGGTTGTCTCCCGGAGGGAGACAAAGGTTGTCTCCCGGAGGGAGACAAAGGTTGTCTCCCGGAGGGAGACAAAGGTTGTCTCCCGGAGGGAGACAAAGGTTGTCTCCCGGAGGGAGACAAAGGTTGTCTCCCGGAGGGAGACAAAGGTTGTCTCCCGGAGGGAGACAAAGGTTGTCTCCCGGAGGGAGACAAAGGTTGTCTCCCGGAGGGAGACAAAGGTTGTCTCCCGGAGGGAGACAAAGGTTGTCTCCCGGAGGGAGACAAAGGTTGTCTCCCGGAGGGAGACAAAGGTTGTCTCCCGGAGGGAGACAAAGGTTGTCTCCCGGAGGGAGACAAAGGTTGTCTCCCGGAGGGAGACAAAGGTTGTCTCCCGGAGGGAGACAAATGTTGTCTTCCGGAGGGAGACATTTTGTCTCCTAAAGGGAGACAAAGGTTGTCTCCCGGAGGGAGACAAATGTTGTCTCCCGGAGGGAGACAAATGTTGTTCTCTTTCAGAGGGAGACAAAGGTTGTCTCCCGGAGGGAAACAAATGATGTCTCCCGGAGGGAGACAAATGTTGTCTCCCGGAGGGAGACATTTTGTCTCCTAGAGGGAGACAAAGGTTGTCTCCCGAAGGGAGACAAAAGGTTGTCTCCCGGAGGGAGACAAATGCTGTCTCCCGGAGGGAGACAAATGTTGTCTCCCAGAGGAAGACAAAGGTTGTCTCCCGGAGGGAGACAAAGGTTGTCTCCCGGAGGGAGACAATGGTTGTCTCCCGGAGGGAGACAAATGTTGTCTCTCGGAGGGAGACAAAGGTTGTCTCCCGGAGGGAGACAAATTATGTCTTTCGGAGGGAGACAAATGTTGTCTTCCGGAGGGAGACATTTTGTCTCCTAGAGGGAGACAAAGGTTGTCTCCCGGATGGAGACAAATGTTGTCTCCCGGAGGGAGACAAATGTTGTCTCCCAGAGGGAGACAAAGGTTGTCTCCCGGAGGGAGACAAAGGTTGTCTTCCGGAGGGAGACATTTTGTCTCCTAGAGGGAGACAAAGGTTGTCTCCCGAAGGGAGACAAAAGGTTGTCTCCCGGAGGGAGACAAAGGTTGTCACCCGGAGGGAGACAAATGTTGTCTCCCAGAGGAAGACAAAGGTTGTCTCCCGGAGGGAGACAAAGGTTGTCTCCCGGAGGGAGACAAAGGTTGTCTCCCGGAGGGAGACAAATGTTGTCTCTCGGAGGGAGACAAAGGTTGTCTCCCGGAGGGAGACAAATTATGTCTTTCGGAGGGAGACAAATGTTGTCTTCCGGAGGGAGACATTTTGTCTCCTAGAGGGAGACAAAGGTTGTCTCCCGGAGGGAGACAAATGTTGTCTCCCGGAGGGAGACAAATGTTGTCTCCCAGAGGGAGACAAAGGTTGTCTCCCGGAGGGAGACAAAGGTTGTCTTCCGGAGGGAGACATTTTGTCTCCTAGAGGGAGACAAAGGTTGTCTCCCGAAGGGAGACAAAAGGTTGTCTCCCGGAGGGAGACAAAGGTTGTCACCCGGAGGGAGACAAAGGTTGTCTCCCGGAGGGAGACAAAGGTTGTCTCCCGGAGGGAGACAAAGGTTGTCTCCCGGAGGGAGACAAAGGTTGTCTCCCGGAGGGAGACAAATGTTGTCTTCCGGAGGAAGACATTTTGTCTCCTAACGGGAGACAAAGGTTGTCTCCCGGAGGGAGACAAATGTTGTCTCCCGGAGGGAGACAAATGTTGTCTCCCAGAGGGAGACAAAGGTTGTCTCCCGGAGGGAAACAAATGTTGTCTCCCGGAGGGAGACAAATGTTGTCTCCCGGAGGGAGACATTTTGTCTCCTAGAGGGAGACAAAGGTTGTCTCCCGAAGGGAGACAAATGTTGTCTCCCAGAGGGAGACAAAGGTTGTCTCCCGGAGGGAGACAAATGTTGTCTCTCGGAGGGAGATAAAGGTTGTCTCCCGGAGGGAGACAAAGGTTGTCTCCCGGAGGGAGACAGTTTGTCTCATAGATGGAGACAAAGGATGTCTCCCGGAGAGAGACAAAGGTTGTCTCCCGGAGGGAGACAAAGGTTGTCTCCCTTAGGGAGACAGTTTGTCTCATAGAGGGAGACAGTTTGTCTCATAGAGGGAGACAAATGTTGTCTCCCGGAGGGAGAAAAATGTTGTCTCCCGGAGGGAGAACAATGTTGTCTCCCGGAGGGAGACAAAGGTTGTCTCCCGCAGGGAGACAAAGGTTGTCTCCCGGAGGGAGACAAATGTTGTCTCCCGGAGGGAGACAAAGGTTGTCTCCCGGAGGGAGACAAATGTTGTCTTCCGGAGGAAGACAAAGGTTGTCTCCAAGAGGGAGACAAATGTTGTCTCCCGTAGGGAGACAAATGTTGTCTCCCAGAGGGAGACAAAGGTTGTCTCCCGGAGGGAGACAAATGTTGTCTCCCAGAGGGAGACAACTGTTGTCTCCCGGAGGGAAACAAATGTTGTCTCCCGGAGGGAGACATTTTGTCTCCTAGAGGGAGACAAAGGTTGTCTCCCGAAGGGAGACAAAAGGTTGTCTCCCGGAGGGAGACAAAGGTTGTCACTCGGAGGGAGACAAAGGTTGTCTCCCGGAGGGAGACAGTTTGTCTCATAGAGGGAGACAAAGGTTGTCTCCCGGAGGGAGACAAATGTTGTCTCTCGGAGGGAGACAAAGGTTGTCTCCCGGAGGGAGACAAAGGTTGTCTCCCGGAGTAAGACAAAGGTTGTCTCCCGGAGGGAGACAAATGTTGTCTCCCGGAGGGAGACAAATGTTGTCTCCCGGAGGGAGACAAATGTTGTCTTTTGGAGTGAGACATTTTGTCTCCTAGAGGCAGACAAAGGCTGTCTCCCGGAGGGAGACAAATGTTGTCTCCCAGAGGGAGACAACTGTTGTCTCCCGGAGGGAGACAAATGTTGTCTTCCGGAGGGAGACATTTTGTCTCCTAGAGGGAGACAAAGGTTGTCTCCCGAAGGGAGACAAAAGGTTGTCTCCCGGAGGGAGACAAAGGTTGTCACCCGGAGGGAGACAAAGGTTGTCTCCCGGAGGGAGACAAAGGTTGTCTCCCGGAGGGAGACAAAGGTTGTCTCCCGGAGGGAGACAAAGGTTATCTCCCGGAGGGAGACAAATGTTGTCTTCCGGAGGGAGACATTTTGTCTCCTAAAGGGAGACAAAGGTTGTCTCCCGGAGGGAGACAAATGTTGTCTCCCAGAGGGAGACAAATGTTGTCTCCCAGAGGGAGACAAAGGTTGTCTCCCGGAGGGAGACAAATTATGTCTTTCGGAGGGAGACAAATGTTGTCTTGAGGGAGACATTTTGTCTCCTAGAGGGAGACAAAGGTTGTCTCCCGGATGGAGACAAATGTTGTCTCCCGGAGGGAGACAAATGTTGTCTCCCAGAGGGAGACAAAGGTTGTCTCCCGGAGGGAGACAAAGGTTGTCTTCCGGAGGGAGACATTTTGTCTCCTAGAGGGAGACAAAGGTTGTCTCCCGAAGGGAGACAAAAGGTTGTCTCCCGGAGGGAGACAAAGGTTGTCACCCGGAGGGAGACAAATGTTGTCTCCCAGAGGAAGACAAAGGTTGTCTCCCGGAGGGAGACAAAGGTTGTCTCCCGGAGGGAGACAAAGGTTGTCTCCCGGAGGGAGACAAATGTTGTCTCTCGGAGGGAGACAAAGGTTGTCTCCCGGAGGGAGACAAATTATGTCTTTCGGAGGGAGACAAATGTTGTCTTCCGGAGGGAGACATTTTGTCTCCTAGAGGGAGACAAAGGTTGTCTCCCGGAGGGAGACAAATGTTGTCTCCCGGAGGGAGACAAATGTTGTCTCCCAGAGGGAGACAAAGGTTGTCTCCCGGAGGGAGACAAAGGTTGTCTTCCGGAGGGAGACATTTTGTCTCCTAGAGGGAGACAAAGGTTGTCTCCCGAAGGGAGACAAAAGGTTGTCTCCCGGAGGGAGACAAAGGTTGTCACCCGGAGGGAGACAAAGGTTGTCTCCCGGAGGGAGACAAAGGTTGTCTCCCGGAGGGAGACAAAGGTTGTCTCCCGGAGGGAGACAAAGGTTGTCTCCCGGAGGGAGACAAATGTTGTCTTCCGGAGGGAGACATTTTGTCTCCTAACGGGAGACAAAGGTTGTCTCCCGGAGGGAGACAAATGTTGTCTCCCGGAGGGAGACAAATGTTGTCTCCCAGAGGGAGACAAAGGTTGTCTCCCGGAGGGAAACAAATGTTGTCTCCCGGAGGGAGACAAATGTTGTCTCCCGGAGGGAGACATTTTGTCTCCTAGAGGGAGACAAAGGTTGTCTCCCGAAGGGAGACAAATGTTGTCTCCCAGAGGGAGACAAAGGTTGTCTCCCGGAGGGAGACAAATGTTGTCTCTCGGAGGGAGATAAAGGTTGTCTCCCGGAGGGAGACAAAGGTTGTCTCCCGGAGGGAGACAGTTTGTCTCATAGATGGAGACAAAGGATGTCTCCCGGAGAGAGACAAAGGTTGTCTCCCGGAGGGAGACAAAGGTTGTCTCCCTTAGGGAGACAGTTTGTCTCATAGAGGGAGACAGTTTGTCTCATAGAGGGAGACAAATGTTGTCTCCCGGAGGGAGAAAAATGTTGTCTCCCGGAGGGAGAACAATGTTGTCTCCCGGAGGGAGACAAAGGTTGTCTCCCGCAGGGAGACAAAGGTTGTCTCCCGGAGGGAGACAAATGTTGTCTCCCGGAGGGAGACAAAGGTTGTCTCCCGGAGGGAGACAAATGTTGTCTTCCGGAGGAAGACAAAGGTTGTCTCCAGGAGGGAGACAAATGTTGTCTCCCGTAGGGAGACAAATGTTGTCTCCCAGAGGGAGACAATGGTTGTCTCCCGGAGGGAGACAAATGTTGTCTCCCAGAGGGAGACAACTGTTGTCTCCCGGAGGGAAACAAATGTTGTCTCCCGGAGGGAGACATTTTGTCTCCTAGAGGGAGACAAAGGTTGTCTCCCGAAGGGAGACAAAAGGTTGTCTCCCGGAGGGAGACAAAGGTTGTCACTCGGAGGGAGACAAAGGTTGTCTCCCGGAGGGAGACAGTTTGTCTCATAGAGGGAGACAAAGGTTGTCTCCCGGAGGGAGACAAATGTTGTCTCTCGGAGGGAGACAAAGGTTGTCTCCCGGAGGGAGACAAAGGTTGTCTCCCGGAGTAAGACAAAGGTTGTCTCCCGGAGGGAGACAAATGTTGTCTCCCGGAGGGAGACAAATGTTGTCTCCCGGAGGGAGACAAATGTTGTCTTTTGGAGTGAGACATTTTGTCTCCTAGAGGCAGACAAAGGCTGTCTCCCGGAGGGAGACAAATGTTGTCTCCCAGAGGGAGACAACTGTTGTCTCCCGGAGGGAGACAAATGTTGTCTTCCGGAGGGAGACATTTTGTCTCCTAGAGGGAGACAAAGGTTGTCTCCCGAAGGGAGACAAAAGGTTGTCTCCCGGAGGGAGACAAAGGTTGTCACCCGGAGGGAGACAAAGGTTGTCTCCCGGAGGGAGACAAAGGTTGTCTCCCGGAGGGAGACAAAGGTTGTCTCCCGGAGGGAGACAAAGGTTATCTCCCGGAGGGAGACAAATGTTGTCTTCCGGAGGGAGACATTTTGTCTCCTAAAGGGAGACAAAGGTTGTCTCCCGGAGGGAGACAAATGTTGTCTCCCAGAGGGAGACAAATGTTGTCTCCCAGAGGGAGACAAAGGTTGTCTCCCGGAGGGAGACAAAGGTTGTCACCCGGAGGGAGACAAAGGTTGTCTCCCGGAGGGAGACAGTTTGTCTCATAGAGGGAGACAAAGGTTGTCTCCCGGAGGGAGACAAATGTTGCCTCTCGGAGGGAGACAAAGGTTGTCTCCCGGAGGGAGACAAAGGTTGTCTCCCGGAGGGAGACAAATGTTGTCTCCCGGAGGGAGACATTTTGTCTCCTAGAGGGAGACAAAGGTTGTCTCCTAGAGGGAGACAAAGGTTGTCTCCCGGAGGGAGACAAATGTTGTCTCTCGGAGGGAGACAAATGTTGTCTCCCAGAGGGAGACAAAGGTTGTCTCCCGGAGGGAAACAAATGTTGTCTCCCGGAGGGAGACAAATGTTGTCTCCCGGAAAGAGACATTTTGTCTCCTAGAGGGAGACAAAGGTTGTCTCCCGAAGGAAGACAAAAGGTTGTCTCCCGGAGGGAGACAAAGGTTGTCACCCGGAGGGAGACAAAGGTTGTCTCCTGGAGGGAGACAAAGGTTGTCTCCCGGAGGGAGACAGTTTGTCTCATAGAGGGAGACAAAGGTTGTCTCCCGGAGGGAGACAAATGTTGTCTCTCGGAGGGAGACAAATGTTGTCTCTCGGAGGGAGACAAAGGTTGTCTCCCGGAGGGAGACAAAGGTTGTCTCCCGGAGTAAGACAAAGGTTGTCTCCCGGAGGGAGACAAATGTTGTCTCCCGGAGGGAGACAAATGTTGTCTCCCGGAGGGAGACAAATGTTGTCTTCCGGAGTGAGACATTTTGTCTCCTAGAGGCAGACAAAGGTTGTCTCCCGGAGGGAGACAAATGTTGTCTCCCAGAGGGAGACAACTGTTGTCTCCCGGAGGGAGACAAATGTTGTCTTCCGGAGGGAGACATTTTGTCTCCTAGAGGGAGACAAAGGTTGTCTCCCGAAGGGAGACAAAAGGTTGTCTCCCGGAGGGAGACAAAGGTTGTCACCCGGAGGGAGACAAAGGTTGTCTCCCGGAGGGAGACAAAGGTTGTCTCCCGGAGGGAGACAAAGGTTGTCTCCCGGAGGGAGACAAAGGTTGTCTCCCGGAGTAAGACAAAGGTTGTCTCCCGGAGGGAGACAAATGTTGTCTCCCGGAGGGAGACAAATGTTGTCTCCCGGAGGGAGACAAATGTTGTCTTCCGGAGTGAGACATTTTGTCTCCTAGAGGCAGACAAAGGTTGTCTCCCGGAGGGAGACAAATGTTGTCTCCCAGAGGGAGACAACTGTTGTCTCCCGGAGGGAGACAAATGTTGTCTTCCGGAGGGAGACAAATGTTGTCTCCCGGAGGGAGACAAATGTTGTCTTCCGGAGTGAGACATTTTGTCTCCTAGAGGCAGACAAAGGTTGTCTCCCGGAGGGAGACAAATGTTGTCTCCCAGAGGGAGACAACTGTTGTCTCCCGGAGGGAGACAAATGTTGTCTTCCGGAGGGAGACATTTTGTCTCCTAGAGGGAGACAAAGGTTGTCTCCCGAAGGGAGACAAAAGGTTGTCTCCCGGAGGGAGACAAAGGTTGTCACCCGGAGGGAGACAAAGGTTGTCTCCCGGAGGGAGACAAACGTTGTCTCCCGGAGGGAGACAAACGTTGTCTCCCGGAGGGAGACAAAGGTTGTCTCCCGGAGGGAGACAAATGTTGTCTTCCGGAGGGAGACATTTTGTCTCCTAAAGGGAGACAAAGGTTCTCTCCCGGAGGGAGACAAATGTTGTCTCCCGGAGGGAGACAAATGTTGTCTCCCAGAGGGAGACAAAGGTTGTCTCCCGGAGGGAGACAAAGGTTGTCACCCGGAGGGAGACAAAGGTTGTCTCTCGGAGGGAGACAAAGGTTGTCTCCCGGAGGGAGACAAAGGTTGTATCCCGGAGGGAGACAAATGTTGTCTCCCGGAGGGAGACATTTTGTCTCCTAGAGGGAGACAAAGGTTGTCTCCCGGAGGGAGACAAATGTTGTCTCTCGGAGGGAGACAAATGTTGTCTCCCAGAGGGAGACAAAGGTTGTCTCCCGGAGGGAAACAAATGTTGTCTCCCGGAGGGAGACAAATGTTGTCTCCCGGAAAGAGACATTTTGTCTCCTAGAGGGAGACAAAGGTTGTCTCCCGAAGGGAGACAAAAGGTTGTCTCCCGGACTGAGACAAAGGTTGTCACCCGGAGGGAGACAAAGGTTGTCTCCTGGAGGGAGACAAAGGTTGTCTCCCGGAGGGAGACAAATGTTGTCTCCCGGAGGGAGACATTTTGTCTCCTAGAGGGAGACAAAGGTTGTCTCCCGAAGGGAGACAAAAGGTTGTCTCCCGGAGGGAGACAAAGGTTGTCACCCGGAGGGAGACAAAGCTTGTCTCCCGGAGGGAGACAAAGGTTGTCTCCCGGAGGGAGACAGTTTGTCTCATAGAGGGAGACAAAGGTTGTCTCCCGGAGGGAGACAAATGTTGTCTCTCGGAGGGAGACAAATGTTGTCTCCCGGAGGGAGACAAAGGTTGTCTCCCGGAGGGAGACAAAGGTTGTCTCCCGGAGGGAGACAAAGGTTGTCTCCCGGAGGGAGACAAATGTTGTCTTCCGGAGGGAGACATTTTGTCTCCTAGAGGGAGACAAAGGTTGTCTCCCGAAGGGAGACAGTTTTTCTCATAGAGGGAGACAAAGGTTGTCTCCCGGAGGGAGACAAATGTTGTCTCTCGGAGGGAGACAAAGGTTGTCTCCCGGAGGGAGACAAAGGTTGTCTCCCGGAGGGAGACAAATGTTGTCTTCCGGAGTGAGACATTTTGTCTCCTAGAGGCAGACAAAGGTTGTCTCCCGGAGGGAGACAAATGTTGTCTCCCGGAGGGAGACAAATGTTGTCTCCCAGAGGGAGACAACTGTTGTCTCCCGGAGGGAAACAAATGTTGTCTCCCGGAGGGAGACATTTTGTCTCCTAGAGGGAGACAAAGGTTGTCTCCCGAAGGGAGACAAAAGGTTGTCTCCCGGAGGGAGACAAAGGTTGTCACTCGGAGGGAGACAAAGGTTGTCTCCCGGAGGGAGACAGTTTGTCTCATAGAGGGAGACAAAGGTTGTCTCCCGGAGGGAGACAAATGTTGTCTCTCGGAGGGAGACAAAGGTTGTCTCCCGGAGAGAGACAAAGGTTGTCTCCCAGAGGGAGACAAAGGTTGTCTCCCGGAGGGAGACAAATGTTGTCTCCCGGAGGGAGACAAATGTTGTCTCCCAGAGGGAGACAAAGGTTGTCTCCCGGAGAGAAACAAATGTTGTCTCCCAGAGGGAGACAAATGTTGTCTCCCGGAGGGAGACATTTTGTCTCCTAGAGGGAGACAAAGGTTGTCACCCGGAGGGAGACAAAGGTTGTCTCCCGGAGGGAGACAGTTTGTCTCATAGAGGGAGACAACGGTTGTCTCCCGGAGGGAGACAAATTTTGTCTCCCGGAGGGAGACAAATGTTGTCTCCCGGAGGGAGACAAATGTTGTCTTCCGGAGGGAGACATTTTGTCTCCTAGAGGGAGACAAAGGTTGTCTCCCGGAGGGAGACAAATGTTGTCTCCCGGAGGGAGACAAATGTTGTCTCCCGGAGGGAGACAAATGTTGTCTCCCTCTAGGAGACAAATGTTGTCTTCCGGAGGGAGACATTTTGTCTCCTAGAGGGAGACAAAGTTGTCTCTCGAAGGGAGACAAAAGGTTGTCTCCTAGAGGGAGACAAAGGTTGTCTCCCGGAGGGAGACAAATGTTGTCTCCCGGAGGGAGACAAATGTTGTCTCCCAGAGGGAGACAAAGGTTGTCTCCCGGAGGGAAACAAATGTTGTCTCCCGGAGGGAGACAAATTTTGTCTCCCGGAGGGAGACATTTTGTCTCCTAGAGGGAGACAAAGGTTGTCTCCCGAAGGGAGACAAAAGGTTGTCTCCCGGAGGGAGACAAAGGTTGTCTCCCGGAGGGAGACAAAGGTTGTCTCCCGGAGGGAGAAAAATGTTGTCTCCCGGAGGGAGACAAATGTTGTCTTCCGGAGGGAGACATTTTGTCTCCTAGAGGGAGACAAAGGATGTCTCCCGAAGGGAGACAAAAGGTTGTCTCCCGGAGGGAGACAAAGGTTGTCTCCCGGAGGGAGACAAATGTTGTCTCTCGGAGGGAGACAAAGGTTGTCTCCCGGAGGGAGACAAAGGTTGTCTCCCGGAGGGAGACAAAGGTTGTCTCCCGGAGGGAGACAAATGTTGTCTCCCGGAGGGAGACAAATGTTGTCTCCCGGAGGGAGACAAATGTTGTCTTCCGGAGGGAGACATTTTGTCTCCTAGAGGGAGACAAAGGTTGTCTCCCGGAGGGAGACAAAGGTTGTCACCCGGAGGGAGACAAAGGTTGTCTCCCGGAGGGAGACAAGGGTTGTCTCCCGGAGGGAGACAAATGTCGTCTCCCGGAGGGAGACAAATGTTGTCTCCCGGAGGGAGACAAATGTTGTCTTCCGGAGGGAGACATTTTGTCTCCTAGAGGGAGACAAAGGTTGTCTCTCGAAGGGAGACGAAAGGTTGTCTCCTAGAGGGAGACAAAGGTTGTCTCCCTGAGGGAGACAAATGTTGTCTCCCGGAGGGAGACAGTTTGTCTCATAGAGGGAGACAACGGTTGTCTCCCGGAGGGAGACAAATTTTGTCTCCCGGAGGGAGACAAATGTTGTCTCCCGGAGGGAGACAAATGTTGTCTTCCGGAGGGAGACATTTTGTCTCCTAGAGGGAGACAAAGGTTGTCTCCCGGAGGGAGACAAATGTTGTCTCCCGGAGGGAGACAAATGTTGTCTCCCGGAGGGAGACAAATGTTGTCTCCCTCTAGGAGACAAATGTTGTCTTCCGGAGGGAGACATTTTGTCTCCTAGAGGGAGACAAAGTTGTCTCTCGAAGGGAGACAAAAGGTTGTCTCCTAGAGGGAGACAAAGGTTGTCTCCCGGAGGGAGACAAATGTTGTCTCCCGGAGGGAGACAAATGTTGTCTCCCAGAGGGAGACAAAGGTTGTCTCCCGGAGGGAAACAAATGTTGTCTCCCGGAGGGAGACAAATTTTGTCTCCCGGAGGGAGACATTTTGTCTCCTAGAGGGAGACAAAGGTTGTCTCCCGAAGGGAGACAAAAGGTTGTCTCCCGGAGGGAGACAAAGGTTGTCTCCCGGAGGGAGACAAAGGTTGTCTCCCGGAGGGAGAAAAATGTTGTCTCCCGGAGGGAGACAAATGTTGTCTTCCGGAGGGAGACATTTTGTCTCCTAGAGGGAGACAAAGGATGTCTCCCGAAGGGAGACAAAAGGTTGTCTCCCGGAGGGAGACAAAGGTTGTCTCCCGGAGGGAGACAAATGTTGTCTCTCGGAGGGAGACAAAGGTTGTCTCCCGGAGGGAGACAAAGGTTGTCTCCCGGAGGGAGACAAAGGTTGTCTCCCGGAGGGAGACAAATGTTGTCTCCCGGAGGGAGACAAATGTTGTCTCCCGGAGGGAGACAAATGTTGTCTTCCGGAGGGAGACATTTTGTCTCCTAGAGGGAGACAAAGGTTGTCTCCCGGAGGGAGACAAAGGTTGTCACCCGGAGGGAGACAAAGGTTGTCTCCCGGAGGGAGACAAGGGTTGTCTCCCGGAGGGAGACAAATGTCGTCTCCCGGAGGGAGACAAATGTTGTCTCCCGGAGGGAGACAAATGTTGTCTTCCGGAGGGAGACATTTTGTCTCCTAGAGGGAGACAAAGGTTGTCTCCCGGAGGGAGACAAATGTTGTCTCCCGGAGGGAGACAAAGGTTGTCTCCCGGAGGGAGACAAAGGTTGTCTCCCGGAGGGAGACAAATGTTGTCTCCCGGAGGGAGACAAATGTTGTCTCCCGGAGGGAGACAAATGTTGTCTTCCGGAGGGAGACATTTTGTCTCCTAGAGGGAGACAAAGGTTGTCTCCCGGAGGGAGACAAATGTTGTCTCTCGGAGGGAGACAAATGTTGTCTCCCAGAGGGAGACAAAGGTTGTCTCCCGGAGGGAAACAAATGTTGTCTCCCGGAGGGAGACAAATGTTGTCTCCCGGAGGGAGACATTTTGTCTCCTAGAGGGAGACAAAGGTTGTCTCCCGAAGGGAGACAAAAGGTTGTCTCCCGGAGGGAGACAAAGGTTGTCACCCGGAGGGAGACAAAGGTTGTCTCCCGGAGGGAGACAGTTTGTCTCATAGAGGGAGACAAAGGTTGTCTCCCGGAGGGAGACAAATGTTGTCTCTCGGAGGGAGACAAATGTTGTCTCTCGGAGGGAGACAAATGTTGTCTCCCAGAGGGAGACAAAGGTTGTCTCCCGGAGGGAAACAAATGTTGTCTCCCGGAGGAAGACAAATGTTGTCTCCCGGAGGGAGACATTTTGTCTCCTAGAGGGAGACAAAGGTTGTCTCCCGGAGGAAGACAAATGTTGTCTCCCGGAGGGAGACAAATGTTGTCTCCCGGAGGGAGACAAATGTTGTCTTCCGGAGGGAGACATTTTGTCTCCTAGAGGGAGACAAAGGTTGTCTCCCGGAGGGAGACAAATGTTGTCTCCCGGAGGGAGACAAATGTTGTCTCCCGGAGGGAGACAAATGTTGTCTTCCGGAGGGAGACAAAGGTTGTCTCCCTGAGGGAGACAAGGGTTGTCTCCCGGAGGGAGACAAATGTTGTCTCCCGGAGGGAGACAAATGTTGTCTCCCGGAGGGAGACAAATGTTGTCTTCCGGAGGGAGACATTTTGTCTCCTAGAGGGAGACAAAGGTTGTCTCCCGGAGGGAGACAAATGTTGTCTCCCGGAGGGAGACAAAGGTTGTCTCCCGGAGGGAGACAAAGGTTGTCTCCCGGAGGGAGACAAATGTTGTCTCCCGGAGGGAGACAAATGTTGTCTCCCAGAGGGAGACAAAGGTTGTCTCCCGGAGGGAAACAAATGTTGTCTCCCGGAGGGAGACAAATGTTGTCTCCCGGAGGGAGACATTTTGTCTCCTAGAGGGAGACAAAGGTTGTCTCCCGAAGGGAGACAAAAGGTTGTCTCCCGGAGGGAGACAAAGGTTGTCACCCGGAGGGAGACAAAGTTGTCTCTCGAAGGGAGACAAAAGGTTGTCTCCTAGATGGAGACAAAGGTTGTCTCCCAGAGGGAGACAAATGTTGTCTCCCGGAGTGAGACAAATGTTGTCTCCCAGAGGGAGACAAAGGTTGTCTCCCGGAGGGAAACAAATGTTGTCTCCCGGAGGGAGACAAATGTTGTCTCCCGGAGGGAGACATTTTGTCTCCTAGAGGGAGACAAAGGTTGTCTCCCGAAGGGAGACAAAAGGTTGTCTCCCGGAGGGAGACAAAGGTTGTCTCCCGGAGGGAGACAAAGGTTGTCTCCCGGGGGGAGAAAAATGTTGTCTCCCGGAGGGAGACAAATGTTGTCTTCCGGAGGGAGACATTTTGTCTCCTAGAGGGAGACAAAGGATGTCTCCCGAAGGAAGACAAAAGGTTGTCTCCCGGAGGGAGACAAAGGTTGTCACCCGGGGGAGACAAAGGTTGTCTCCCGGAGGGAGACAGTTTGTCTCATAGAGGGAGACAAAGGTTGTCTCCCGGAGGGAGACAAATGTTGTCTCTCGGAGGGAGACAAAGGTTGTCTCCCGGAGGGAGACAAAGGTTGTCTCCCGGAGGGAGACAAAGGTTGTCTCCCGGAGGGAGACAAATGTTGTCTCCCGGAGGGAGACAAATGTTGTCTCCCGGAGGGAGACAAATGTTGTCTTCCGGAGGGAGACATTTTGTCTCCTAGAGGGAGACAAAGGTTGTCTCCCGGAGGGAGACAAATGTTGTCTCTCGGAGGGAGACAAATGTTGTCTCCCAGAGGGAGACAAAGGTTGTCTCCCGGAGGGAAACAAATGTTGTCTCCCGGAGTGAGACAAATGTTGTCTCCCAGAGGGAGACAAAGGTTGTCTCCCGAAGGGAGACAAAAGGTTGTCTCCCGGAGGGAGACAAATGTTGTCTCCCGGAGGGAGACATTTTGTCTCCTAGAGGGAGACAAAGGTTGTCTCCCGAAGGGAGACAAAAGGTTGTCTCCCGGAGGGAGACAAAGGTTGTCTCCCGGAGGGAGACAAAGGTTGTCTCCCGGGGGGAGAAAAATGTTGTCTCCCGGAGGGAGACAAATGTTGTCTTCCGGAGGGAGACATTTTGTCTCCTAGAGGGAGACAAAGGATGTCTCCCGAAGGAAGACAAAAGGTTGTCTCCCGGAGGGAGACAAAGGTTGTCACCCGGGGGAGACAAAGGTTGTCTCCCGGAGGGAGACAGTTTGTCTCATAGAGGGAGACAAAGGTTGTCTCCCGGAGGGAGACAAATGTCGTCTCTCGGAGGGAGACAAAGGTTGTCTCCCGGAGGGAGACAAAGGTTGTCTCCCGGAGGGAGACAAAGGTTGTCTCCCGGAGGGAGACAAATGTTGTCTCCCGGAGGGAGACATTTTGTCTCCTAGAGGGAGACAAAGGTTGTCTCCCTGAGGGAGACAAATGTTGTCTCCCGGAGGGAGACAAAGGTTGTCTCCCGGAGGGAGACAAAGGTTGTCTCCCGGAGGGAGACAAATGTTGTCTCCCGGAGGGAGACAAATGTTGTCTCCCGGAGGGAGACAAATGTTGTCTTCCGGAGGGAGACATTTTGTCTCCTAGAGGGAGACAAAGGTTGTCTCCCGGAGGGAGACAAATGTTGTCTCCCGGAGGGAGACAAAGGTTGTCTCCCGGAGGGAGACAAAGGTTGTCTCCCGGAGGGAGACAAATGTTGTCTCCCGGAGGGAGACAAATGTTGTCTCCCGGAGGGAGACAAATGTTGTCTTCCGGAGGGAGACATTTTGTCTCCTAGAGGGAGACAAAGGTTGTCTCCCGGAGGGAGACAAAGGTTGTCTCCCGGAGGGAGACAAATGTTGTCTCCCGGAGGGAGACAAATGTTGTCTCCCGGAGGGAGACAAATGTTGTCTTCCGGAGGGAGACATTTTGTCTCCTAGAGGGAGACAAAGGTTGTCTCCCGGAGGGAGACAAATGTTGTCTCCCGGAGGGAGACAAAGGTTGTCTCCCGGAGGGAGACAAAGGTTGTCTCCCGGAGGGAGACAAATGTTGTCTCCCGGAGGGAGACAAATGTTGTCTCCCGGAGGGAGACAAATGTTGTCTCCCGGAGGGAGACAAATGTTGTCTCCCGGAGGGAGACAAATGTTGTCTTCCGGAGGGAGACATTTTGTCTCCTAGAGGGAGACAAAGGTTGTCTCCCGGAGGGAGACAAATGTTGTCTCCCGGAGGGAGACAAAGGTTGTCTCCCGGAGGGAGACAAAGGTTGTCTCCCGGAGGGAGACAAATGTTGTCTCCCGGAGGGAGACAAATGTTGTCTCCCGGAGGGAGACAAATGTTGTCTTCCGGAGGGAGACATTTTGTCTCCTAGAGGGAGACAAAGGTTGTCTCCCGGAGGGAGACAAATGTTGTCTCTCGGAGGGAGACAAATGTTGTCTCCCAGAGGGAGACAAAGGTTGTCTCCCGGAGGGAAACAAATGTTGTCTCCCGGAGGGAGACAAATGTTGTCTCCCGGAGGGAGACATTTTGTCTCCTAGAGGGAGACAAAGGTTGTCTCCCGAAGGGAGACAAAAGGTTGTCTCCCGGAGGGAGACAAAGGTTGTCACCCGGAGGGAGACAAAGGTTGTCTCCCGGAGGGAGACAGTTTGTCTCATAGAGGGAGACAAAGGTTGTCTCCCGGAGGGAGACAAATGTTGTCTCCCGGAGGGAGACAAATGTTGTCTTCCGGAGGGAGACATTTTGTCTCCTAGAGGGAGACAAAGGTTGTCTCCCGGAGGGAGACAAATGTTGTCTCCCGGAGGGAGACAAAGGTTGTCTCCCGGAGGGAGACAAAGGTTGTCTCCCGGAGGGAGACAAATGTTGTCTCCCGGAGGGAGACAAATGTTGTCTCCCGGAGGGAGACAAATGTTGTCTCCCGGAGGGAGACAAATGTTGTCTCCCGGAGGGAGACAAATGTTGTCTTCCGGAGGGAGACATTTTGTCTCCTAGAGGGAGACAAAGGTTGTCTCCCGGAGGGAGACAAATGTTGTCTCCCGGAGGGAGACAAAGGTTGTCTCCCGGAGGGAGACAAAGGTTGTCTCCCGGAGGGAGACAAATGTTGTCTCCCGGAGGGAGACAAATGTTGTCTCCCGGAGGGAGACAAATGTTGTCTTCCGGAGGGAGACATTTTGTCTCCTAGAGGGAGACAAAGGTTGTCTCCCGGAGGGAGACAAATGTTGTCTCTCGGAGGGAGACAAATGTTGTCTCCCAGAGGGAGACAAAGGTTGTCTCCCGGAGGGAAACAAATGTTGTCTCCCGGAGGGAGACAAATGTTGTCTCCCGGAGGGAGACATTTTGTCTCCTAGAGGGAGACAAAGGTTGTCTCCCGAAGGGAGACAAAAGGTTGTCTCCCGGAGGGAGACAAAGGTTGTCACCCGGAGGGAGACAAAGGTTGTCTCCCGGAGGGAGACAGTTTGTCTCATAGAGGGAGACAAAGGTTGTCTCCCGGAGGGAGACAAATGTTGTCTCTCGGAGGGAGACAAATGTTGTCTCTCGGAGGGAGACAAATGTTGTCTCCCAGAGGGAGACAAAGGTTGTCTCCCGGAGGGAAACAAATGTTGTCTCCCGGAGGAAGACAAATGTTGTCTCCCGGAGGGAGACATTTTGTCTCCTAGAGGGAGACAAAGGTTGTCTCCCGAAGGGAGACAAATGGTTGTCTCCCGGAGGGAGACAAAGGTTGTCACCCGGAGGGAGACAAAGGTTGTCTCCCGGAGGGAAACAAATGTTGTCTCCCGGAGGGAGACAAATGTTGTCTCCCGGAGGGAGACATTTTGTCTCCTAGAGGGAGACAAAGGTTGTCTCCCGAAGGGAGACAAAAGGTTGTCTCCCGGAGGGAGACAAAGGTTGTCACCCGGAGGGAGACAAAGGTTGTCTCCCGGAGGGAGACAGTTTGTCTCATAGAGGGAGACAAAGGTTGTCTCCCGGAGGGAGACAAATGTTGTCTCTCGGAGGGAGACAAATGTTGTCTCTCGGAGGGAGACAAATGTTGTCTCCCAGAGGGAGACAAAGGTTGTCTCCCGGAGGGAAACAAATGTTGTCTCCCGGAGGAAGACAAATGTTGTCTCCCGGAGGGAGACATTTTGTCTCCTAGAGGGAGACAAAGGTTGTCTCCCGAAGGGAGACAAATGGTTGTCTCCCGGAGGGAGACAAAGGTTGTCACCCGGAGGGAGACAAAGTTGTCTCTCGAAGGGAGACAAAAGGTTGTCTCCTAGATGGAGACAAAGGTTGTCTCCCAGAGGGAGACAAATGTTGTCTCCCGGAGTGAGACAAATGTTGTCTCCCAGAGGGAGACATAGGTTGTCTCCCGGAGGGAAACAAATGTTGTCTCCCGGAGGGAGACAAATGTTGTCTCCCGGAGGGAGACATTTTGTCTCCTAGAGGGAGACAAAGGTTGTCTCCCGAAGGGAGACAAAAGGTTGTCTCCCGGAGGGAGACAAAGGTTGTCTCCCGGAGGGAGACAAAGGTTGTCTCCCGGGGGGAGAAAAATGTTGTCTCCCGGAGGGAGACAAATGTTGTCTTCCGGAGGGAGACATTTTGTCTCCTAGAGGGAGACAAAGGATGTCTCCCGAAGGAAGACAAAAGGTTGTCTCCCGGAGGGAGACAAAGGTTGTCACCCGGGGGAGACAAAGGTTGTCTCCCGGAGGGAGACAGTTTGTCTCATAGAGGGAGACAAAGGTTGTCTCCCGGAGGGAGACAAATGTTGTCTCTCGGAGGGAGACAAAGGTTGTCTCCCGGAGGGAGACAAAGGTTGTCTCCCGGAGGGAGACAAAGGTTGTCTCCCGGAGGGAGACAAATGTTGTCTCCCGGAGGGAGACAAATGTTGTCTTCCGGAGGGAGACATTTTGTCTCCTAGAGGGAGACAAAGGTTGTCTCCCGGAGGGAGACAAATGTTGTCTCCCGGAGGGAGACAAAGGTTGTCTCCCGGAGGGAGACAAAGGTTGTCTCCCGGAGGGAGACAAATGTTGTCTCCCGGAGGGAGACAAATGTTGTCTCCCGGAGGGAGACTAATGTTGTCTTCCGGAGGGAGACATTTTGTCTCCTAGAGGGAGACAAAGGTTGTCTCCCGGAGGGAGACAAAGGTTGTCACCCGGAGGGAGACAAAGGTTGTCTCCCGGAGGGAGACAGTTTGTCTCATAGAGGGAGACAAAGGTTGTCTCCCGGAGGGAGACAAATGTTGTCTCTCGGAGGGAGACAAAGGTTGTCTCCCGGAGGGAGACAAAGGTTGTCTCCCGGAGGGAGACAAAGGTTGTCTCCCGGAGGGAGACAAATGTTGTCTCCCGGAGGGAGACAAATGTTGTCTCCCGGAGGGAGACAAATGTTGTCTTCCGGAGGGAGACATTTTGTCTCCTAGAGGGAGACAAAGGTTGTCTCCCGGAGGGAGACAAATGTTGTCTCCCGGAGGGAGACAAAGGTTGTCTCCCGGAGGGAGACAAAGGTTGTCTCCCGGAGGGAGACAAATGTTGTCTCCCGGAGGGAGACAAATGTTGTCTCCCGGAGGGAGACAAATGTTGTCTTCCGGAGGGAGACATTTTGTCTCCTAGAGGGAGACAAAGGTTGTCTCCCGGAGGGAGACAAATGTTGTCTCTCGGAGGGAGACAAATGTTGTCTCCCAGAGGGAGACAAAGGTTGTCTCCCGGAGGGAAACAAATGTTGTCTCCCGGAGGGAGACAAATGTTGTCTCCCGGAGGGAGACATTTTGTCTCCTAGAGGGAGACAAAGGTTGTCTCCCGAAGGGAGACAAAAGGTTGTCTCCCGGAGGGAGACAAAGGTTGTCACCCGGAGGGAGACAAAGGTTGTCTCCCGGAGGGAGACAGTTTGTCTCATAGAGGGAGACAAAGGTTGTCTCCCGGAGGGAGACAAAGGTTGTCTCCCGGAGGGAGACAAATGTTGTCTCCCGGAGGGAGACAAATGTTGTCTTCCGGAGGGAGACATTTTGTCTCCTAGAGGGAGACAAAGGTTGTCTCCCGGAGGGAGACAAATGTTGTCTTCCGGAGGGAGACATTTTGTCTCCTAGAGGGAGACAAAGGTTGTCTCCCGGAGGGAGACAAATGTTGTCTCTCGGAGGGAGACAAATGTTGTCTCCCAGTGGGAGACAAAGGTTGTCTCCCGGAGGGAAACAAATGTTGTCTCCCGGAAAGAGACATTTTGTCTCCTAGAGGGAGAAAAAGGTTGTCTCCCGAAGGGAGACAAAAGGTTGTCTCCCGGAGGGAGACAAAGGTTGTCACCCGGAGGGAGACAAAGGTTGTCTCCTGGAGGGAGACAAAGGTTGTCTCCCGGAGGGAGACAGTTTGTCTCATAGAGGGAGACAAAGGTTGTCTCCCGGAGGGAGACTAATGTCGTCTCTCGGAGGGAGACAAAGGTTGTCTCCCAGAGGGAGACAAAGGTTGTCTCCCGGAGGGAAACAAATGTTGTCTCCCGGAGGGAGACAAATGTTGTCTCCCGGAGGGAGACATTTTGTCTCCTAGAGGGAGACAAAGGTTGTCTCCCGAAGGGAGACAAAAGGTTGTCTCCCGGAGGGAGACAAAGGTTGTCACCCGGAGGGAGACAAAGGTTGTCTCCCGGAGGGAGACAAAGGTTGTCTCCCGGAGGGAGACAGTTTGTCTCATAGAGGGAGACAAAGGTTGTCTCCCGGAGGGAGACAAATGTTGTCTCTCGGAGGGAGACAAAGGTTGTCTCCCGGAGGGAGACAAAGGTTGTCTCCCGGAGGGAGACAAAGGTTGTCTCCCGGAGGGAGACAAAGGTTGTCTCCCGGAGGGAGACAAATGTTGTCTCCCGGAGGGAGACAAATGTTGTCTCCCGGAGGGAGACAAATGTTGTCTTCCGGAGGGAGACATTTTGTCTCCTAGAGGGAGACAAAGGTTGTCTCCCGGAGGGAGACAAATGTTGTCTCCCGGAGGGAGACAAAGGTTGTCTCCCGGAGGGAGACAAAGGTTGTCTCCCGGAGGGAGACAAATGTTGTCTCCCGGAGGGAGACAAATGTTGTCTCCCGGAGGGAGACAAATGTTGTCTTCCGGAGGGAGACATTTTGTCTCCTAGAGGGAGACAAAGGTTGTCTCCCGGAGGGAGACAAATGTTGTCTCTCGGAGGGAGACAAATGTTGTCTCCCAGAGGGAGACAAAGGTTGTCTCCCGGAGGGAAACAAATGTTGTCTCCCGGAGGGAGACAAATGTTGTCTCCCGGAGGGAGACATTTTGTCTCCTAGAGGGAGACAAAGGTTGTCTCCCGAAGGGAGACAAAAGGTTGTCTCCCGGAGGGAGACAAAGGTTGTCACCCGGAGGGAGACAAAGGTTGTCTCCCGGAGGGAGACAGTTTGTCTCATAGAGGGAGACAAAGGTTGTCTCCCGGAGGGAGACAAATGTTGTCTCTCGGAGGGAGACAAAGGTTGTCTCCCGGAGGGAGACAAATGTTGTCTCCCGGAGTGAGACAAATGTTGTCTCCCGGAGGGAGACAAATGTTGTCTCCCGGAGGGAGACAAAGGTTGTCTCCCGGAGGGAGACAAAGGTTGTCTCCCGGAGGGAGACAGTTTGTCTCATAGAGGGAGACAAAGGTTGTCTCCCGGAGGGAGACAAATGTTGTCTCTCGGAGGGAGACAAAGGTTGTCTCCCGGAGGGAGACAAAGGTTGTCTCCCGGAGGGAGACAAAGGTTGTCTCCCGGAGGGAGACAAAGGTTGTCTCCCGGAGGGAGACAAATGTTGTCTCCCGGAGGGAGACAAATGTTGTCTCCCGGAGGGAGACAAATGTTGTCTTCCGGAGGGAGACATTTTGTCTCCTAGAGGGAGACAAAGGTTGTCTCCCGGAGGGAGACAAATGTTGTCTCCCGGAGGGAGACAAAGGTTGTCTCCCGGAGGGAGACATTTTGTCTCCTAGAGGGAGACAAAGGTTGTCTCCCGAAGGGAGACAAAAGGTTGTCTCCCGGAGGGAGACAAAGGTTGTCACCCGGAGGGAGACAAAGGTTGTCTCCCGGAGGGAGACAGTTTGTCTCATAGAGGGAGACAAAGGTTGTCTCCCGGAGGGAGACAAATGTTGTCTCTCGGAGGGAGACAAAGGTTGTCTCCCGGAGGGAGACAAATGTTGTCTCCCGGAGTGAGACAAATGTTGTCTCCCGGAGGGAGACAAATGTTGTCTCCCGGAGGGAGACAAAGGTTGTCTCCCGGAGGGAGACAAAGGTTGTCTCCCGGAGGGAGACAGTTTGTCTCATAGAGGGAGACAAAGGTTGTCTCCCGGAGGGAGACAAATGTTGTCTCTCGGAGGGAGACAAAGGTTGTCTCCCGGAGGGAGACAAAGGTTGTCTCCCGGAGGGAGACAAAGGTTGTCTCCCGGAGGGAGACAAAGGTTGTCTCCCGGAGGGAGACAAATGTTGTCTCCCGGAGGGAGACAAATGTTGTCTCCCGGAGGGAGACAAATGTTGTCTTCCGGAGGGAGACATTTTGTCTCCTAGAGGGAGACAAAGGTTGTCTCCCGGAGGGAGACAAATGTTGTCTCCCGGAGGGAGACAAAGGTTGTCTCCCGGAGGGAGACAAAGGTTGTCTCCCGGAGGGAGACAAATGTTGTCTCCCGGAGGGAGACAAATGTTGTCTCCCGGAGGGAGACAAATGTTGTCTTCCGGAGGGAGACATTTTGTCTCCTAGAGGGAGACAAAGGTTGTCTCCCGGAGGGAGACAAATGTTGTCTCTCGGAGGGAGACAAATGTTGTCTCCCAGAGGGAGACAAAGGTTGTCTCCCGGAGGGAAACAAATGTTGTCTCCCGGAGGGAGACAAATGTTGTCTCCCGGAGGGAGACATTTTGTCTCCTAGAGGGAGACAAAGGTTGTCTCCCGAAGGGAGACAAAAGGTTGTCTCCCGGAGGGAGACAAAGGTTGTCACCCGGAGGGAGACAAAGGTTGTCTCCCGGAGGGAGACAGTTTGTCTCATAGAGGGAGACAAAGGTTGTCTCCCGGAGGGAGACAAATGTTGTGTCTCGGAGGGAGACAAAGGTTGTCTCCCGGAGGGAGACAAATGTTGTCTCCCGGAGTGAGACAAATGTTGTCTCCCGGAGGGAGACAAATGTTGTCTCCCGGAGGGAGACAAAGGTTGTCTCCCGGAGGGAGACAAAGGTTGTCTCCCGGAGGGAGACAAATGTTGTCTCCCGGAGGGAGACAAATGTTGTCTTCCGGAGGGAGACATTTTGTCTCCTAGAGGGAGACAAAGGTTGTCTCCCGGAGGGAGACAAATGTTGTCTTCCGGAGGGAGACATTTTGTCTCCTAGAGGGAGACAAAGGTTGTCTCCCGGAGGGAGACAAATGTTGTCTCTCGGAGGGAGACAAATGTTGTCTCCCAGTGGGAGACAAAGGTTGTCTCCCGGAGGGAAACAAATGTTGTCTCCCGGAAAGAGACATTTTGTCTCCTAGAGGGAGAAAAAGGTTGTCTCCCGAAGGGAGACAAAAGGTTGTCTCCCGGAGGGAGACAAAGGTTGTCACCCGGAGGGAGACAAAGGTTGTCTCCTGGAGGGAGACAAAGGTTGTCTCCCGGAGGGAGACAGTTTGTCTCATAGAGGGAGACAAAGGTTGTCTCCCGGAGGGAGACAAATGTTGTCTCTCGGAGGGAGACAAAGGTTGTCTCCCAGAGGGAGACAAAGGTTGTCTCCCGGAGGGAAACAAATGTTGTCTCCCGGAGGGAGGCAAATGTTGTCTCCCGGAGGGAGACATTTTGTCTCCTAGAGGGAGACAAAGGTTGTCTCCCGAAGGGAGACAAAAGGTTGTCTCCCGGAGGGAGACAAAGGTTGTCACCCGGAGGGAGACAAAGGTTGTCTCCCGGAGGGAGACAAAGGTTGTCTCCCGGAGGGAGACAGTTTGTCTCATAGAGGGAGACAAAGGTTGTCTCCCGGAGGGAGACAAATGTTGTCTCTCGGAGGGAGACAAAGGTTGTCTCCCGGAGGGAGACAAAGGTTGTCTCCCGGAGGGAGACAAAGGTTGTCTCCCGGAGGGAGACAAAGGTTGTCTCCCGGAGGGAGACAAATGTTGTCTCCCGGAGGGAGACAAATGTTGTCTCCCGGAGGGAGACAAATGTTGTCTTCCGGAGGGAGACATTTTGTCTCCTAGAGGGAGACAAAGGTTGTCTCCCGAAGGGAGACAGTTTTTCTCATAGAGGGAGACAAAGGTTGTCTCCCGGAGGGAGACAAATGTTGTCTCTCGGAGGGAGACAAAGGTTGTCTCCCGGAGGGAGACAAAGGTTGTCTCCCGGAGGGAGACAAATGTTGTCTTCCGGAGTGAGACATTTTGTCTCCTAGAGGCAGACAAAGGTTGTCTCCCGGAGGGAGACAAATGTTGTCTCCCGGAGGGAGACAAATGTTGTCTCCCAGAGGGAGACAACTGTTGTCTCCCGGAGGGAAACAAATGTTGTCTCCCGGAGGGAGACATTTTGTCTCCTAGAGGGAGACAAATGTTGTCTCCCGAAGGGAGACAAAAGGTTGTCTCCCGGAGGGAGACAAAGGTTGTCACTCGGAGGGAGACAAAGGTTGTCTCCCGGAGGGAGACAGTTTGTCTCATAGAGGGAGACAAAG
This sequence comes from Aurelia sp. 4 Dawson et al 2005, assembly GCA_964019985.1. Classification (NCBI taxonomy): domain Eukaryota; kingdom Metazoa; phylum Cnidaria; class Scyphozoa; order Semaeostomeae; family Ulmaridae; genus Aurelia; species Aurelia sp. 4 Dawson et al 2005. Next base: position 23,233,771 of record OZ026496.1, on the reverse strand, counting down.
GTTGTCTCCCGGAGGGAGACAAATGTTGTCTCTCGGAGGGAGACAAAGGTTGTCTCCCGGAGAGAGACAAAGGTTGTCTCCCAGAGGGAGACAAAGGTTGTCTCCCGGAGGGAGACAAATGTTGTCTCCCGGAGGGAGACAAATGTTGTCTCCCAGAGGGAGACAAAGGTGGTCTCCCGGAGGGAAACAAATGTTGTCTCCCAGAGGGAGACAAATGTTGTCTCCCGGAGGGAGACATTTTGTCTCCTAGAGGGAGACAAAGGTTGTCACCCGGAGGGAGACAAAGGTTGTCTCCCGGAGGGAGACAAAGGTTGTCTCCCGGAGGGAGACAAATGTTGTCTCCCGGTGGGAGACAAATGTTGTCTCCCGGAGGGAGACAAATGTTGTCTTCCAGAGGGAGACATTTTGTCTCCTAGAGGGAGACAAAGGTTGTCTCCCGGAGGGAGACAAATGTTGTCTCTCGGAGGGAGACAAAGGTTGTCTCCCGGAGGGAGACAAAGGTTGTCTCCCGGAGGGAGACAAAGGTTGTCTCCCGGAGGGAGACAAATGTTGTCTCCCGGAGGGAGACAAATGTTGTCTCCCGGAGGGAGACAAATGTTGTCTTCCGGAGGGAGACATTTTGTCTCCTAGAGGGAGACAAAGGTTGTCTCTCGAAGGGAGACAAAAGGTTGTCTCCTAGAGGGAGACAAAGGTTGTCTCCCTGAGGGAGACAAATGTTGTCTCCCGGAGGGAGACAAAGTTTGTCTCATAGAGGGAGACAACGGTTGTCTCCCGGAGGGAGACAAATGTTGTCTCTCGGAGGGAGACAAAGGTTGTCTCCCGGAGGGAGACAAAGGTTGTCTCCCGGAGGGAGACAAAGGTTGTCTCCCGGAGGGAGACAAATGTTGTCTCCCGGATGGAGACAAATGTTGTCTCCCGGAGGGAGACAAATGTTGTCTTCCGGAGGGAGACATTTTGTCTCCTAGAGGGAGACAAATGTTGTCTCCCAGAGGGAGACAAAGGTTGTCTCCCGGAGGGAAACAAATGTTGTCTCCCGGAGGGAGACAAATGTTGTCTCCCGGAGGGAGACAAATGTTGTCTCCCGGAGGGAGACAAATGTTGTCTTCCGGAGGGAGACATTTTGTCTCCTAGAGGGAGACAAAGGTTGTCTCCCGGAGGGAGACAAATGTTGTCTCCCGGAGGGAGACAAATGTTGTCTCCCGGAGGGAGACAAATGTTGTCTTCCGGAGGGAGACATTTTGTCTCCTAGAGGGAGACAAAGTTGTCTCTCGGAGGGAGACAAAGGTTGTCTCCCGGAGAGAGACAAAGGTTGTCTCCCAGAGGGAGACAAAGGTTGTCTCCCGGAGGGAGACAAATGTTGTCTCCCGGAGGGAGACAAATGTTGTCTCCCAGAGGGAGACAAAGGTGGTCTCCCGGAGGGAAACAAATGTTGTCTCCCAGAGGGAGACAAATGTTGTCTCCCGGAGGGAGACATTTTGTCTCCTAGAGGGAGACAAAGGTTGTCACCCGGAGGGAGACAAAGGTTGTCTCCCGGAGGGAGACAGTTTGTCTCATAGAGGGAGACAAAGGTTGTCTCCCGGAGGGAGACAAATGTTGTCTCTCGGAGGGAGACAAAGGTTGTCTCCCGGAGGGAGACAAAGGTTGTCTCCCGGAGGGAAACAAATGTTGTCTCCCAGAGGGAGACAAATGTTGTCTCCCGGAGGGAGACATTTTGTCTCCTAGAGGGAGACATTTTGTCTCCTAGAGGGAGACAAATGTTGTCTCCCAGAGGGAGACAAAGGTTGTCTCCCGGAGGGAAACAAATGTTGTCTCCCGGAGGGAGACAAATGTTGTCTCCCGGAGGGAGACAAATGTTGTCTCCCGGAGGGAGACAAATGTTGTCTTCCGGAGGGAGACATTTTGTCTCCTAGAGGGAGACAAAGGTTGTCTCCCGGAGGGAGACAAATGTTGTCTCCCGGAGGGAGACAAATGTTGTCTCCCGGAGGGAGACAAATGTTGTCTTCCGGAGGGAGACATTTTGTCTCCTAGAGGGAGACAAAGTTGTCTCTCGGAGGGAGACAAAGGTTGTCTCCCGGAGAGAGACAAAGGTTGTCTCCCAGAGGGAGACAAAGGTTGTCTCCCGGAGGGAGACAAATGTTGTCTCCCGGAGGGAGACAAATGTTGTCTCCCAGAGGGAGACAAAGGTGGTCTCCCGGAGGGAAACAAATGTTGTCTCCCAGAGGGAGACAAATGTTGTCTCCCGGAGGGAGACATTTTGTCTCCTAGAGGGAGACAAAGGTTGTCACCCGGAGGGAGACAAAGGTTGTCTCCCGGAGGGAGACAGTTTGTCTCATAGAGGGAGACAAAGGTTGTCTCCCGGAGGGAGACAAATGTTGTCTCTCGGAGGGAGACAAAGGTTGTCTCCCGGAGGGAGACAAAGGTTGTCTCCCGGAGGGAGACAAAGGTTGTCTCCCGGAGGGAGACAAATGTTGTCTCCCGGTGGGAGACAAATGTTGTCTCCCGGAGGGAGACAAATGTTGTCTTCCAGAGGGAGACATTTTGTCTCCTAGAGGGAGACAAAGGTTGTCTCCCGGAGGGAGACAAATGTTGTCTCTCGGAGGGAGACAAAGGTTGTCTCCCGGAGGGAGACAAAGGTTGTCTCCCGGAGGGAGACAAAGGTTGTCTCCCGGAGGGAGACAAAGGTTGTCTCCCAGAGGGAGACAAAGGTTGTCTCCCGGAGGGAGACAAATGTTGTCTCCCGGAGGGAGACAAATGTTGTCTCCCAGAGGGAGACAAAGGTGGTCTCCCGGAGGGAAACAAATGTTGTCTCCCAGAGGGAGACAAATGTTGTCTCCCGGAGGGAGACATTTTGTCTCCTAGAGGGAGACAAAGGTTGTCACCCGGAGGGAGACAAAGGTTGTCTCCCGGAGGGAGACAGTTTGTCTCATAGAGGGAGACAAAGGTTGTCTCCCGGAGGGAGACAAATGTTGTCTCTCGGAGGGAGACAAAGGTTGTCTCCCGGAGGGAGACAAAGGTTGTCTCCCGGAGGGAGACAAAGGTTGTCTCCCGGAGGGAGACAAATGTTGTCTCCCGGTGGGAGACAAATGTTGTCTCCCGGAGGGAGACAAATGTTGTCTTCCAGAGGGAGACATTTTGTCTCCTAGAGGGAGACAAAGGTTGTCTCCCGGAGGGAGACAAATGTTGTCTTCCGGAGGGAGACATTTTGTCTCCTAGAGGGAGACAAAGGTTGTCTCCCGGAGGGAGACAAATGTTGTCTCCCGGAGGGAGACAAAGGTTGTCTCCCGGAGGGAGACATTTTGTCTCCTAGAGGGAGACAAAGGTTGTCTCCCGAAGGAAGACAAAAGGTTGTCTCCCGGAGGGAGACAAAGGTTGTCACCCGGAGGGAGACAAAGGTTGTCTCCCGGAGGGAGACAGTTTGTCTCATAGAGGGAGACAAAGGTTGTCTCCCGGAGGGAGACAAATGTTGTCTTCCGGAGGGAGACATTTTGTCTCCTAGAGGGAGACAAATGTTGTCTCCCAGAGGGAGACAAAGGTTGTCTCCCGGAGGGAAACAAATGTTGTCTCCCGGAGGGAGACAAATGTTGTCTCCCGGAGGGAGACAAATGTTGTCTCCCGGAGGGAGACAAATGTTGTCTTCCGGAGGGAGACATTTTGTCTCCTAGAGGGAGACAAAGGTTGTCTCCCGGAGGGAGACAAATGTTGTCTCCCGGAGGGAGACAAATGTTGTCTCCCGGAGGGAGACAAATGTTGTCTTCCGGAGGGAGACATTTTGTCTCCTAGAGGGAGACAAAGTTGTCTCTCGGAGGGAGACAAAGGTTGTCTCCCGGAGAGAGACAAAGGTTGTCTCCCAGAGGGAGACAAAGGTTGTCTCCCGGAGGGAGACAAATGTTGTCTCCCGGAGGGAGACAAATGTTGTCTCCCAGAGGGAGACAAAGGTGGTCTCCCGGAGGGAAACAAATGTTGTCTCCCAGAGGGAGACAAATGTTGTCTCCCGGAGGGAGACATTTTGTCTCCTAGAGGGAGACAAAGGTTGTCACCCGGAGGGAGACAAAGGTTGTCTCCCGGAGGGAGACAGTTTGTCTCATAGAGGGAGACAAAGGTTGTCTCCCGGAGGGAGACAAATGTTGTCTCTCGGAGGGAGACAAAGGTTGTCTCCCGGAGGGAGACAAAGGTTGTCTCCCGGAGGGAAACAAATGTTGTCTCCCAGAGGGAGACAAATGTTGTCTCCCGGAGGGAGACATTTTGTCTCCTAGAGGGAGACATTTTGTCTCCTAGAGGGAGACAAATGTTGTCTCCCAGAGGGAGACAAAGGTTGTCTCCCGGAGGGAAACAAATGTTGTCTCCCGGAGGGAGACAAATGTTGTCTCCCGGAGGGAGACAAATGTTGTCTCCCGGAGGGAGACAAATGTTGTCTTCCGGAGGGAGACATTTTGTCTCCTAGAGGGAGACAAAGGTTGTCTCCCGGAGGGAGACAAATGTTGTCTCCCGGAGGGAGACAAATGTTGTCTCCCGGAGGGAGACAAATGTTGTCTTCCGGAGGGAGACATTTTGTCTCCTAGAGGGAGACAAAGTTGTCTCTCGGAGGGAGACAAAGGTTGTCTCCCGGAGAGAGACAAAGGTTGTCTCCCAGAGGGAGACAAAGGTTGTCTCCCGGAGGGAGACAAATGTTGTCTCCCGGAGGGAGACAAATGTTGTCTCCCAGAGGGAGACAAAGGTGGTCTCCCGGAGGGAAACAAATGTTGTCTCCCAGAGGGAGACAAATGTTGTCTCCCGGAGGGAGACATTTTGTCTCCTAGAGGGAGACAAAGGTTGTCACCCGGAGGGAGACAAAGGTTGTCTCCCGGAGGGAGACAGTTTGTCTCATAGAGGGAGACAAAGGTTGTCTCCCGGAGGGAGACAAATGTTGTCTCTCGGAGGGAGACAAAGGTTGTCTCCCGGAGGGAGACAAAGGTTGTCTCCCGGAGGGAGACAAAGGTTGTCTCCCGGAGGGAGACAAATGTTGTCTCCCGGTGGGAGACAAATGTTGTCTCCCGGAGGGAGACAAATGTTGTCTTCCAGAGGGAGACATTTTGTCTCCTAGAGGGAGACAAAGGTTGTCTCCCGGAGGGAGACAAATGTTGTCTCTCGGAGGGAGACAAAGGTTGTCTCCCGGAGGGAGACAAAGGTTGTCTCCCGGAGGGAGACAAAGGTTGTCTCCCGGAGGGAGACAAAGGTTGTCTCCCAGAGGGAGACAAAGGTTGTCTCCCGGAGGGAGACAAATGTTGTCTCCCGGAGGGAGACAAATGTTGTCTCCCAGAGGGAGACAAAGGTGGTCTCCCGGAGGGAAACAAATGTTGTCTCCCAGAGGGAGACAAATGTTGTCTCCCGGAGGGAGACATTTTGTCTCCTAGAGGGAGACAAAGGTTGTCACCCGGAGGGAGACAAAGGTTGTCTCCCGGAGGGAGACAGTTTGTCTCATAGAGGGAGACAAAGGTTGTCTCCCGGAGGGAGACAAATGTTGTCTCTCGGAGGGAGACAAAGGTTGTCTCCCGGAGGGAGACAAAGGTTGTCTCCCGGAGGGAGACAAAGGTTGTCTCCCGGAGGGAGACAAATGTTGTCTCCCGGTGGGAGACAAATGTTGTCTCCCGGAGGGAGACAAATGTTGTCTTCCAGAGGGAGACATTTTGTCTCCTAGAGGGAGACAAAGGTTGTCTCCCGGAGGGAGACAAATGTTGTCTTCCGGAGGGAGACATTTTGTCTCCTAGAGGGAGACAAAGGTTGTCTCCCGGAGGGAGACAAATGTTGTCTCCCGGAGGGAGACAAAGGTTGTCTCCCGGAGGGAGACATTTTGTCTCCTAGAGGGAGACAAAGGTTGTCTCCCGAAGGAAGACAAAAGGTTGTCTCCCGGAGGGAGACAAAGGTTGTCACCCGGAGGGAGACAAAGGTTGTCTCCCGGAGGGAGACAGTTTGTCTCATAGAGGGAGACAAAGGTTGTCTCCCGGAGGGAGACAAATGTTGTCTCTCGGAGGGAGACAAAGGTTGTCTCCCGGAGGGAGACAAATGTTGTCTCCCGGAGTGAGACAAATGTTGTCTCCCGGAGGGAGACAAATGTTGTCTCCCGGAGGGAGACAAAGGTTGTCTCCCGGAGGGAGACAAAGGTTGTCTCCCGGAGGGAGACAGTTTGTCTCATAGAGGGAGACAAAGGTTGTCTCCCGGAGGGAGACAAATGTTGTCTCTCGGAGGGAGACAAAGGTTGTCTCCCGGAGGGAGACAAAGGTTGTCTCCCGGAGGGAGACAAAGGTTGTCTCCCGGAGGGAGACAAAGGTTGTCTCCCGGAGGGAGACAAATGTTGTCTCCCGGAGGGAGACAAATGTTGTCTCCCGGAGGGAGACAAATGTTGTCTTCCGGAGGGAGACATTTTGTCTCCTAGAGGGAGACAAAGGTTGTCTCCCGGAGGGAGACAAATGTTGTCTCCCGGAGGGAGACAAAGGTTGTCTCCCGGAGGGAGACAAAGGTTGTCTCCCGGAGGGAGACAAATGTTGTCTCCCGGAGGGAGACAAATGTTGTCTCCCGGAGGGAGACAAATGTTGTCTTCCGGAGGGAGACATTTTGTCTCCTAGAGGGAGACAAAGGTTGTCTCCCGGAGGGAGACAAATGTTGTCTCTCGGAGGGAGACAAATGTTGTCTCCCAGAGGGAGACAAAGGTTGTCTCCCGGAGGGAAACAAATGTTGTCTCCCGGAGGGAGACAAATGTTGTCTCCCGGAGGGAGACATTTTGTCTCCTAGAGGGAGACAAAGGTTGTCTCCCGAAGGGAGACAAAAGGTTGTCTCCCGGAGGGAGACAAAGGTTGTCACCCGGAGGGAGACAAAGGTTGTCTCCCGGAGGGAGACAGTTTGTCTCATAGAGGGAGACAAAGGTTGTCTCCCGGAGGGAGACAAATGTTGTGTCTCGGAGGGAGACAAAGGTTGTCTCCCGGAGGGAGACAAATGTTGTCTCCCGGAGTGAGACAAATGTTGTCTCCCGGAGGGAGACAAATGTTGTCTCCCGGAGGGAGACAAAGGTTGTCTCCCGGAGGGAGACAAAGGTTGTCTCCCGGAGGGAGACAAATGTTGTCTCCCGGAGGGAGACAAATGTTGTCTTCCGGAGGGAGACATTTTGTCTCCTAGAGGGAGACAAAGGTTGTCTCCCGGAGGGAGACAAATGTTGTCTTCCGGAGGGAGACATTTTGTCTCCTAGAGGGAGACAAAGGTTGTCTCCCGGAGGGAGACAAATGTTGTCTCTCGGAGGGAGACAAATGTTGTCTCCCAGTGGGAGACAAAGGTTGTCTCCCAGAGGGAAACAAATGTTGTCTCCCGGAAAGAGACATTTTGTCTCCTAGAGGGAGAAAAAGGTTGTCTCCCGAAGGGAGACAAAAGGTTGTCTCCCGGAGGGAGACAAAGGTTGTCACCCGGAGGGAGACAAAGGTTGTCTCCTGGAGGGAGACAAAGGTTGTCTCCCGGAGGGAGACAGTTTGTCTCATAGAGGGAGACAAAGGTTGTCTCCCGGAGGGAGACAAATGTTGTCTCTCGGAGGGAGACAAAGGTTGTCTCCCAGAGGGAGACAAAGGTTGTCTCCCGGAGGGAAACAAATGTTGTCTCCCGGAGGGAGGCAAATGTTGTCTCCCGGAGGGAGACATTTTGTCTCCTAGAGGGAGACAAAGGTTGTCTCCCGAAGGGAGACAAAAGGTTGTCTCCCGGAGGGAGACAAAGGTTGTCACCCGGAGGGAGACAAAGGTTGTCTCCCGGAGGGAGACAAAGGTTGTCTCCCGGAGGGAGACAGTTTGTCTCATAGAGGGAGACAAAGGTTGTCTCCCGGAGGGAGACAAATGTTGTCTCTCGGAGGGAGACAAAGGTTGTCTCCCGGAGGGAGACAAAGGTTGTCTCCCGGAGGGAGACAAAGGTTGTCTCCCGGAGGGAGACAAAGGTTGTCTCCCGGAGGGAGACAAATGTTGTCTCCCGGAGGGAGACAAATGTTGTCTCCCGGAGGGAGACAAATGTTGTCTTCCGGAGGGAGACATTTTGTCTCCTAGAGGGAGACAAAGGTTGTCTCCCGAAGGGAGACAGTTTTTCTCATAGAGGGAGACAAAGGTTGTCTCCCGGAGGGAGACAAATGTTGTCTCTCGGAGGGAGACAAAGGTTGTCTCCCGGAGGGAGACAAAGGTTGTCTCCCGGAGGGAGACAAATGTTGTCTTCCGGAGTGAGACATTTTGTCTCCTAGAGGCAGACAAAGGTTGTCTCCCGGAGGGAGACAAATGTTGTCTCCCGGAGGGAGACAAATGTTGTCTCCCAGAGGGAGACAACTGTTGTCTCCCGGAGGGAAACAAATGTTGTCTCCCGGAGGGAGACATTTTGTCTCCTAGAGGGAGACAAATGTTGTCTCCCGAAGGGAGACAAAAGGTTGTCTCCCGGAGGGAGACAAAGGTTGTCACTCGGAGGGAGACAAAGGTTGTCTCCCGGAGGGAGACAGTTTGTCTCATAGAGGGAGACAAAGGTTGTCTCCCGGAGGGAGACAAATGTTTTCTCTCGGAGGGAGACAAAGGTTGTCTCCCGGAGAGAGACAAAGGTTGTCTCCCAGAGGGAGACAAAGGTTGTCTCCCGGAGGGAGACAAATGTTGTCTCCCGGAGGGAGACAAATGTTGTCTCCCAGAGGGAGACAAAGGTGGTCTCCCGGAGGGAAACAAATGTTGTCTCCCAGAGGGAGACAAATGTTGTCTCCCGGAGGGAGACATTTTGTCTCCTAGAGGGAGACAAAGGTTGTCACCCGGAGGGAGACAAAGGTTGTCTCCCGGAGGGAGACAAAGGTTGTCTCCCGGAGGGAGACAAATGTTGTCTCCCGGTGGGAGACAAATGTTGTCTCCCGGAGGGAGACAAATGTTGTCTTCCAGAGGGAGACATTTTGTCTCCTAGAGGGAGACAAAGGTTGTCTCCCGGAGGGAGACAAATGTTGTCTCTCGGAGGGAGACAAACGTTGTCTCCCGGAGGGAGACAAAGGTTGTCTCCCGGAGGGAGACAAAGGTTGTCTCCCGGAGGGAGACAAATGTTGTCTCCCGGAGGGAGACAAATGTTGTCTCCCGGAGGGAGACAAATGTTGTCTTCCGGAGGGAGACATTTTGTCTCCTAGAGGGAGACAAAGGTTGTCTCTCGAAGGGAGACAAAAGGTTGTCTCCTAGAGGGAGACAAAGGTTGTCTCCCTGAGGGAGACAAATGTTGTCTCCCGGAGGGAGACAAAGTTTGTCTCATAGAGGGAGACAACGGTTGTCTCCCGGAGGGAGACAAATGTTGTCTCTCGGAGGGAGACAAAGGTTGTCTCCCGGAGGGAGACAAAGGTTGTCTCCCGGAGGGAGACAAAGGTTGTCTCCCGGAGGGAGACAAATGTTGTCTCCCGGATGGAGACAAATGTTGTCTCCCGGAGGGAGACAAATGTTGTCTTCCGGAGGGAGACATTTTGTCTCCTAGAGGGAGACAAATGTTGTCTCCCAGAGGGAGACAAAGGTTGTCTCCCGGAGGGAAACAAATGTTGTCTCCCGGAGGGAGACAAATGTTGTCTCCCGGAGGGAGACAAATGTTGTCTCCCGGAGGGAGACAAATGTTGTCTTCCGGAGGGAGACATTTTGTCTCCTAGAGGGAGACAAAGGTTGTCTCCCGGAGGGAGACAAATGTTGTCTCCCGGAGGGAGACAAATGTTGTCTCCCGGAGGGAGACAAATGTTGTCTTCCGGAGGGAGACATTTTGTCTCCTAGAGGGAGACAAAGTTGTCTCTCGGAGGGAGACAAAGGTTGTCTCCCGGAGAGAGACAAAGGTTGTCTCCCAGAGGGAGACAAAGGTTGTCTCCCGGAGGGAGACAAATGTTGTCTCCCGGAGGGAGACAAATGTTGTCTCCCAGAGGGAGACAAAGGTGGTCTCCCGGAGGGAAACAAATGTTGTCTCCCAGAGGGAGACAAATGTTGTCTCCCGGAGGGAGACATTTTGTCTCCTAGAGGGAGACAAAGGTTGTCACCCGGAGGGAGACAAAGGTTGTCTCCCGGAGGGAGACAGTTTGTCTCATAGAGGGAGACAAAGGTTGTCTCCCGGAGGGAGACAAATGTTGTCTCTCGGAGGGAGACAAAGGTTGTCTCCCGGAGGGAGACAAAGGTTGTCTCCCGGAGGGAGACAAAGGTTGTCTCCCGGAGGGAGACAAATGTTGTCTCCCGGTGGGAGACAAATGTTGTCTCCCGGAGGGAGACAAATGTTGTCTTCCAGAGGGAGACATTTTGTCTCCTAGAGGGAGACAAAGGTTGTCTCCCGGAGGGAGACAAATGTTGTCTCTCGGAGGGAGACAAAGGTTGTCTCCCGGAGGGAGACAAAGGTTGTCTCCCGGAGGGAGACAAAGGTTGTCTCCCGGAGGGAGACAAAGGTTGTCTCCCAGAGGGAGACAAAGGTTGTCTCCCGGAGGGAGACAAATGTTGTCTCCCGGAGGGAGACAAATGTTGTCTCCCAGAGGGAGACAAAGGTGGTCTCCCGGAGGGAAACAAATGTTGTCTCCCAGAGGGAGACAAATGTTGTCTCCCGGAGGGAGACATTTTGTCTCCTAGAGGGAGACAAAGGTTGTCACCCGGAGGGAGACAAAGGTTGTCTCCCGGAGGGAGACAGTTTGTCTCATAGAGGGAGACAAAGGTTGTCTCCCGGAGGGAGACAAATGTTGTCTCTCGGAGGGAGACAAAGGTTGTCTCCCGGAGGGAGACAAAGGTTGTCTCCCGGAGGGAGACAAAGGTTGTCTCCCGGAGGGAGACAAATGTTGTCTCCCGGTGGGAGACAAATGTTGTCTCCCGGAGGGAGACAAATGTTGTCTTCCAGAGGGAGACATTTTGTCTCCTAGAGGGAGACAAAGGTTGTCTCCCGGAGGGAGACAAATGTTGTCTCTCGGAGGGAGACAAAGGTTGTCTCCCGGAGGGAGACAAAGGTTGTCTCCCGGAGGGAGACAAAGGTTGTCTCCCGGAGGGAGACAAATGTTGTCTCCCGGAGGGAGACAAATGTTGTCTCCCGGAGGGAGACAAATGTTGTCTTCCGGAGGGAGACATTTTGTCTCCTAGAGGGAGACAAAGGTTGTCTCTCGAAGGGAGACAAAAGGTTGTCTCCTAGAGGGAGACAAAGGTTGTCTCCCTGAGGGAGACAAATGTTGTCTCCCGGAGGGAGACAAAGTTTGTCTCATAGAGGGAGACAACGGTTGTCTCCCGGAGGGAGACAAATGTTGTCTCTCGGAGGGAGACAAAGGTTGTCTCCCGGAGGGAGACAAAGGTTGTCTCCCGGAGGGAGACAAAGGTTGTCTCCCGGAGGGAGACAAATGTTGTCTCCCGGATGGAGACAAATGTTGTCTCCCGGAGGGAGACAAATGTTGTCTTCCGGAGGGAGACATTTTGTCTCCTAGAGGGAGACAAATGTTGTCTCCCAGAGGGAGACAAAGGTTGTCTCCCGGAGGGAAACAAATGTTGTCTCCCGGAGGGAGACAAATGTTGTCTCCCGGAGGGAGACAAATGTTGTCTCCCGGAGGGAGACAAATGTTGTCTTCCGGAGGGAGACATTTTGTCTCCTAGAGGGAGACAAAGGTTGTCTCCCGGAGGGAGACAAATGTTGTCTCCCGGAGGGAGACAAATGTTGTCTCCCGGAGGGAGACAAATGTTGTCTTCCGGAGGGAGACATTTTGTCTCCTAGAGGGAGACAAAGTTGTCTCTCGAAGGGAGACAAAAGGTTGTCTCCTAGAGGGAGACAAAGGTTGTCTCCCGAAGGGAGACAAAAGGTTGTCTCCCGGAGGGAGACAAAGGTTGTCTCCCGGAGGGAGACAAAGGTTGTCTCCCGGAGGGAGACAAAGGTTGTCTCCCGGAGGGAGAAAAATGTTGTCTCCCGGAGGGAGACAAATGTTGTCTTCCGGAGGGAGACATTTTGTCTCCTAGAGGGAGACAAAGGATGTCTCCCGAAGGGAGACAAAAGGTTGTCTCCCGGAGGGAGACAAAGGTTGTCACCCGGAGGGAGACAAAGGTTGTCTCCCGGAGGGAGACAGTTTGTCTCATAGAGGGAGACAAAGGTTGTCTCCCGGAGGGAGACAAATGTTGTCTCTCGGAGGGAGACAAAGGTTGTCTCCCGGAGGGAGACAAAGGTTGTCTCCCGGAGGGAGACAAAGGTTGTCTCCCGGAGGGAGACAAATGTTGTCTCCCGGAGGGAGACAAATGTTGTCTCCCGGAGGGAGACAAATGTTGTCTTCCGGAGGGAGACATTTTGTCTCCTAGAGGGAGACAAAGGTTGTCTCCCGGAGGGAGACAAATGTTGTCTCCCGGAGGGAGACAAAGGTTGTCTTCCGGAGGGAGACATTTTGTCTCCTAGAGGGAGACAAAGGTTGTCTCCCGGAGGGAGACAAAGGTTGTCACCCGGAGGGAGACAAAGGTTGTCTCCCGGAGGGAGACAGTTTGTCTCATAGAGGGAGACAAAGGTTTTCTCCCGGAGGGAGACAAATGTTGTCTCTCGAAGGGAGACAAATGTTGTCTCCCAGAGGGAGACAAAGGTTGTCTCCCGGAGGGAAACAAAGGTTGTCTCCCGGAGGGAGACAAATGTTGTCTCTCGGAGGGAGACAAAGGTTGTCTCCCGGAGGGAGACAAAGGTTGTCTCCCGGTGGGAGACAAAGGTTGTCTCCCGGAGGGAGACAAATGTTGTCTCCCGGAGGGAGACAAATGTTGTCTCCCGGAGGGAGACAAATGTTGTCTTCCGGAGGGAGACATTTTGTCTCCTAGAGGGAGACAAAGGTTGTCTCTCGAAGGGAAACAAATGTTGTCTCCCGGAGGGAGACAAATGTTGTCTCCCGGAGGGAGACAAATGTTGTCTCCCGGAGGGAGACAAATGTTGTCTTCCGGAGGGAGACAAATGTTGTCTCTCGGAGGGAGACAAAGGTTGTCTCCCGGAGGGAGACAAAGGTTGTCTCCCGGAGGGAGACAAAGGTTGTCTCCCGGAGGGAGACAAATGTTGTCTCCCGGAGGGAGACAAATGTTGTCTCCCGGAGGGAGACAAATGTTGTCTCCCGGAGGGAGACAAATGTTGTCTTCCGGAGGGAGACAAAGGTTGTCTCCCGGAGGGAAACAAATGTTGTCTCCCGGAGGGAGACAAATGTTGTCTCCCGGAGGGAGACAAATGTTGTCTCCCGGAGGGAGACAAATGTTGTCTTCCGGAGGGAGACATTTTGTCTCCTAGAGGGAGACAAAGGTTGTCTCCCGGAGGGAGACAAATGTTGTCTCCCGGAGGGAGACAAATGTTGTCTCCCGGAGGGAGACAAATGTTGTCTTCCGGAGGGAGACATTTTGTCTCCTAGAGGGAGACAAAGTTGTCTCTCGAAGGGAGACAAAAGGTTGTCTCCTAGAGGGAGACAAAGGTTGTCTCCCGAAGGGAGACAAAAGGTTGTCTCCCGGAGGGAGACAAAGGTTGTCTCCCGGAGGGAGACAAAGGTTGTCTCCCGGAGGGAGACAAAGGTTGTCTCCCGGAGGGAGAAAAATGTTGTCTCCCGGAGGGAGACAAATGTTGTCTTCCGGAGGGAGACATTTTGTCTCCTAGAGGGAGACAAAGGATGTCTCCCGAAGGGAGACAAAAGGTTGTCTCCCGGAGGGAGACAAAGGTTGTCACCCGGAGGGAGACAAAGGTTGTCTCCCGGAGGGAGACAGTTTGTCTCATAGAGGGAGACAAAGGTTGTCTCCCGGAGGGAGACAAATGTTGTCTCTCGGAGGGAGACAAAGGTTGTCTCCCGGAGGGAGACAAAGGTTGTCTCCCGGAGGGAGACAAAGGTTGTCTCCCGGAGGGAGACAAATGTTGTCTCCCGGAGGGAGACAAATGTTGTCTCCCGGAGGGAGACAAATGTTGTCTTCCGGAGGGAGACATTTTGTCTCCTAGAGGGAGACAAAGGTTGTCTCCCGGAGGGAGACAAATGTTGTCTCCCGGAGGGAGACAAAGGTTGTCTTCCGGAGGGAGACATTTTGTCTCCTAGAGGGAGACAAAGGTTGTCTCCCGGAGGGAGACAAAGGTTGTCACCCGGAGGGAGACAAAGGTTGTCTCCCGGAGGGAGACAGTTTGTCTCATAGAGGGAGACAAAGGTTTTCTCCCGGAGGGAGACAAATGTTGTCTCTCGAAGGGAGACAAAGGTTGTCTCCCGGAGGGAGAGAAAGGTTGTCTCCCGGAGGGAGACAAAGGTTGTCTCCCGGAGGGAGACAAATGTTGTCTCCCGGAGGGAGACAAATGTTGTCTCCCGGAGGGAGACAAATGTTGTCTTCCGGAGGGAGACATTTTGTCTCCTAGAGGGAGACAAAGGTTGTCTCCCGGAGGGAGACAAATGTTGTCTCCCGGAGGGAGACAAAGGTTGTCTCCCGGAGGGAGACAAAGGTTGTCTCCCGGAGGGAGACAAATGTTGTCTCCCGGAGGGAGACAAATGTTGTCTCCCGGAGGGAGACAAATGTTGTCTTCCGGAGGGAGACATTTTGTCTCCTAGAGGGAGACAAAGGTTGTCTCCCGGAGGGAGACAAATGTTGTCTTCCGGAGGGAGACATTTTGTCTCCTAGAGGGAGACAAATGTTGTCTCCCAGAGGGAGACAAAGGTTGTCTCCCGGAGGGAAACAAAGGTTGTCTCCCGGAGGGAGACAAATGTTGTCTCTCGGAGGGAGACAAAGGTTGTCTCCCGGAGGGAGACAAAGGTTGTCTCCCGGAGGGAGACAAAGGTTGTCTCCCGGAGGGAGACAAATGTTGTCTCCCGGAGGGAGACAAATGTTGTCTCCCGGAGGGAGACAAATGTTGTCTTCCGGAGGGAGACATTTTGTCTCCTAGAGGGAGACAAAGGTTGTCTCTCGAAGGGAGACAAAAGGTTGTCTCCTAGAGGGAGACAAAGGTTGTCTCCCTGAGGGAGACAAATGTTGTCTCCCGGAGGGAGACAAAGTTTGTCTCATAGAGGGAGACAACGGTTGTCTCCCGGAGGGAGACAAATGTTGTCTCTCGGAGGGAGACAAAGGTTGTCTCCCGGAGGGAGACAAAGGTTGTCTCCCGGAGGGAGACAAATGTTGTCTCCCGGAGGGAGACAAATGTTGTCTCCCGGAGGGAGACAAATGTTGTCTCCCGGAGGGAGACAAATGTTGTCTTCCGGAGGGAGACATTTTGTCTCCTAGAGGGAGACAAATGTTGTCTCCCAGAGGGAGACAAAGGTTGTCTCCCGGAGGGAAACAAATGTTGTCTCCCGGAGGGAGACAAATGTTGTCTCCCGGAGGGAGACAAATGTTGTCTCCCGGAGGGAGACAAATGTTGTCTTCCGGAGGGAGACATTTTGTCTCCTAGAGGGAGACAAAGGTTGTCTCCCGGAGGGAGACAAATGTTGTCTCCCGGAGGGAGACAAATGTTGTCTCCCGGAGGGAGACAAATGTTGTCTCCTGGAGGGAGACAAATGTTGTCTCCCGGAGGGAGACAAATGTTGTCTCCCGGAGGGAGACAAATGTTGTCTTCCGGAGGGAGACATTTTGTCTCCTAGAGGGAGACAAAGGTTGTCTCCCGGAGGGAGACAAATGTTGTCTCCCGGAGGGAGACAAAGGTTGTCTCCCGGAGGGAGACAAAGGTTGTCTCCCGGAGGGAGACAAATGTTGTCTCCCGGAGGGAGACAAATGTTGTCTCCCGGAGGGAGACAAATGTTGTCTTCCGGAGGGAGACATTTTGTCTCCTAGAGGGAGACAAAGGTTGTCTCCCGGAGGGAGACAAATGTTGTCTTCCGGAGGGAGACATTTTGTCTCCTAGAGGGAGACAAATGTTGTCTCCCAGAGGGAGACAAAGGTTGTCTCCCGGAGGGAAACAAAGGTTGTCTCCCGGAGGGAGACAAATGTTGTCTCTCGGAGGGAGACAAAGGTTGTCTCCCGGAGGGAGACAAAGGTTGTCTCCCGGAGGGAGACAAAGGTTGTCTCCCGGAGGGAGACAAATGTTGTCTCCCGGAGGGAGACAAATGTTGTCTCCCGGAGGGAGACAAATGTTGTCTTCCGGAGGGAGACATTTTGTCTCCTACAGGGAGACAAAGGTTGTCTCTCGAAGGGAGACAAAAGGTTGTCTCCTAGAGGGAGACAAAGGTTGTCTCCCTGAGGGAGACAAATGTTGTCTCCCGGAGGGAGACAAAGTTTGTCTCATAGAGGGAGACAACGGTTGTCTCCCGGAGGGAGACAAATGTTGTCTCTCGGAGGGAGACAAAGGTTGTCTCCCGGAGGGAGACAAAGGTTGTCTCCCGGAGGGAGACAAATGTTGTCTCCCGGAGGGAGACAAATGTTGTCTCCCGGAGGGAGACAAATGTTGTCTCCCGGAGGGAGACAAATGTTGTCTTCCGGAGGGAGACATTTTGTCTCCTAGAGGGAGACAAATGTTGTCTCCCAGAGGGAGACAAAGGTTGTCTCCCGGAGGGAAACAAATGTTGTCTCCCGGAGGGAGACAAATGTTGTCTCCCGGAGGGAGACAAATGTTGTCTCCCGGAGGGAGACAAATGTTGTCTTCCGGAGGGAGACATTTTGTCTCCTAGAGGGAGACAAATGTTGTCTCCCGGAGGGAGACAAATGTTGTCTTCCGGAGGGAGACATTTTGTCTCCTAGAGGGAGACAAAGTTGTCTCTCGAAGGGAGACAAAAGGTTGTCTCCTAGAGGGAGACAAAGGTTGTCTCCCGGAGGGAGACAAATGTTGTCTCCCGGAGGGAGACAAATGTTGTCTCCCAGAGGGAGACAAATGTTGTCTTCCGGAGGGAGACATTTTGTCTCCTAGAGGGAGACAAAGGTTGTCTCCCGGAGGGAGACAAATGTTGTCTCCCGGAGGGAGACAAAGGTTGTCTTCCGGAGGGAGACATTTTGTCTCCTAGAGGGAGACAAAGGTTGTCTCCCGGAGGGAGACAAAGGTTGTCACCCGGAGGGAGACAAAGGTTGTCTCCCGGAGGGAGACAGTTTGTCTCATAGAGGGAGACAAAGGTTGTCTCCCGGAGGGAGACAAATGTTGTCTCTCGAAGGGAGACAAAGGTTGTCTCCCGGAGGGAGAGAAAGGTTGTCTCCCGGAGGGAGACAAAGGTTGTCTCCCGGAGGGAGACAAATGTTGTCTCCCGGAGGGAGACAAATGTTGTCTCCCGGAGGGAGACAAATGTTGTCTTCCGGAGGGAGACATTTTGTCTCCTAGAGGGAGACAAAGGTTGTCTCCCGGAGGGAGACAAATGTTGTCTCCCGGAGGGAGACAAAGGTTGTCTCCCGGAGGGAGACAAATGTTGTCTCCCGGAGGGAGACAAATGTTGTCTCCCGGAGGGAGACAAATGTTGTCTTCCGGAGGGAGACATTTTGTCTCCTAGAGGGAGACAAAGGTTGTCTCCCGGAGGGAGACAAATGTTGTCTTCCGGAGGGAGACATTTTGTCTCCTAGAGGGAGACAAATGTTGTCTCCCAGAGGGAGACAAAGGTTGTCTCCCGGAGGGAAACAAAGGTTGTCTCCCGGAGGGAGACAAATGTTGTCTCTCGGAGGGAGACAAAGGTTGTCTCCCGGAGGGAGACAAAGGTTGTCTCCCGGAGGGAGACAAATGTTGTCTCCCGGAGGGAGACAAATGTTGTCTCCCGGAGGGAGACAAATGTTGTCTTCCGGAGGGAGACATTTTGTCTCCTAGAGGGAGACAAAGGTTGTCTCTCGAAGGGAGACAAAAGGTTGTCTCCTAGAGGGAGACAAAGGTTGTCTCCCTGAGGGAGACAAATGTTGTCTCCCGGAGGGAGACAAAGTTTGTCTCATAGAGGGAGACAACGGTTGTCTCCCGGAGGGAAACAAAGGTTGTCTCCCGGAGGGAGACAAATGTTGTCTCTCGGAGGGAGACAAAGGTTGTCTCCCGGAGGGAGACAAAGGTTGTCTCCCGGAGGGAGACAAAGGTTGTCTCCCGGAGGGAGACAAATGTTGTCTCCCGGAGGGAGACAAATGTTGTCTCCCGGAGGGAGACAAATGTTGTCTTCCGGAGGGAGACATTTTGTCTCCTAGAGGGAGACAAAGGTTGTCTCTCGAAGGGAGACAAAAGGTTGTCTCCTAGAGGGAGACAAAGGTTGTCTCCCTGAGGGAGACAAATGTTGTCTCCCGGAGGGAGACAAAGTTTGTCTCATAGAGGGAGACAACGGTTGTCTCCCGGAGGGAGACAAATGTTGTCTCTCGGAGGGAGACAAAGGTTGTCTCCCGGAGGGAGACAAAGGTTGTCTTCCGGAGGGAGACAAAGGTTGTCTCCCGGAGGGAGACAAATGTTGTCTCCCGGAGGGAGACAAATGTTGTCTCCCGGAGGGAGACAAATGTTGTCTCCCGGAGGGAGACAAATGTTGTCTTCCGGAGGGAGACATTTTGTCTCCTAGAGGGAGACAAATGTTGTCTCCCAGAGGGAGACAAAGGTTGTCTCCCGGAGGGAAACAAATGTTGTCTCCCGGAGGGAGACAAATGTTGTCTCCCGGAGGGAGACAAATGTTGTCTCCCGGAGGGAGACAAATGTTGTCTTCCGGAGGGAGACATTTTGTCTCCTAGAGGGAGACAAAGGTTGTCTCCCGGAGGGAGACAAATGTTGTCTCCCGGAGGGAGACAAATGTTGTCTCCCGGAGGGAGACAAATGTTGTCTCCCGGAGGGAGACAAATGTTGTCTTCCGGAGGGAGACATTTTGTCTCCTAGAGGGAGACAAAGTTGTCTCTCGAAGGGAGACAAAAGGTTGTCTCCTAGAGGGAGACAAAGGTTGTCTCCCGGAGGGAGACAAATGTTGTCTCCCGGAGGGAGACAAATGTTGTCTCCCAGAGGGAGACAAAGGTTGTCTCCCGGAGGGAAACAAATGTTGTCTCCCGGAGGGAGACAAATGTTGTCTCCCGGAGGGAGACATTTTGTCTCCTAGAGGGAGACAAAGGTTGTCTCCCGAAGGGAGACAAAAGGTTGTCTCCCGGAGGGAGACAAAGGTTGTCACCCGGAGGGAGACAAATGTTGTCTCCCGGAGGGAGACAAATGTTGTCTTCCGGAGGGAGACATTTTGTCTCCTAGAGGGAGACAAAGGTTGTCTCCCGGAGGGAGACAAATGTTGTCTTCCGGAGGGAGACATTTTGTCTCCTAGAGGGAGACAAAGGTTGTCTCTCGAAGGGAGACAAAAGGTTGTCTCCTAGAGGGAGACAAAGGTTGTCTCCCTGAGGGAGACAAATGTTGTCTCCCGGAGGGAGACAAAGTTTGTCTCATAGAGGGAGACAACGGTTGTCTCCCGGAGGGAGACAAATGTTGTCTCTCGGAGGGAGACAAAGGTTGTCTCCCGGAGGGAGACAAAGGTTGTCTCCCGGAGGGAGACAAAGGTTGTCTCCCGGAGGGAGACAAATGTTGTCTCCCGGAGGGAGACAAATGTTGTCTCCCGGAGGGAGACAAATGTTGTCTCCCGGAGGGAGACAAATGTTGTCTTCCGGAGGGAGACAAAGGTTGTCTCCCGGAGGGAAACAAATGTTGTCTCCCGGAGGGAGACAAATGTTGTCTCCCGGAGGGAGACAAATGTTGTCTCCCGGAGGGAGACAAATGTTGTCTTCCGGAGGGAGACATTTTGTCTCCTAGAGGGAGACAAAGGTTGTCTCCCGGAGGGAGACAAATGTTGTCTCCCGGAGGGAGACAAATGTTGTCTCCCGGAGGGAGACAAATGTTGTCTTCCGGAGGGAGACATTTTGTCTCCTAGAGGGAGACAAAGTTGTCTCTCGAAGGGAGACAAAAGGTTGTCTCCTAGAGGGAGACAAAGGTTGTCTCCCGAAGGGAGACAAAAGGTTGTCTCCCGGAGGGAGACAAAGGTTGTCTCCCGGAGGGAGACAAAGGTTGTCTCCCGGAGGGAGACAAAGGTTGTCTCCCGGAGGGAGAAAAATGTTGTCTCCCGGAGGGAGACAAATGTTGTCTTCCGGAGGGAGACATTTTGTCTCCTAGAGGGAGACAAAGGATGTCTCCCGAAGGGAGACAAAAGGTTGTCTCCCGGAGGGAGACAAAGGTTGTCACCCGGAGGGAGACAAAGGTTGTCTCCCGGAGGGAGACAGTTTGTCTCATAGAGGGAGACAAAGGTTGTCTCCCGGAGGGAGACAAATGTTGTCTCTCGGAGGGAGACAAAGGTTGTCTCCCGGAGGGAGACAAAGGTTGTCTCCCGGAGGGAGACAAAGGTTGTCTCCCGGAGGGAGACAAATGTTGTCTCCCGGAGGGAGACAAATGTTGTCTCCCGGAGGGAGACAAATGTTGTCTTCCGGAGGGAGACATTTTGTCTCCTAGAGGGAGACAAAGGTTGTCTCTCGAAGGGAGACAAAAGGTTGTCTCCTAGAGGGAGACAAAGGTTGTCTCCCTGAGGGAGACAAATGTTGTCTCCCGGAGGGAGACAAAGTTTGTCTCATAGAGGGAGACAACGGTTGTCTCCCGGAGGGAGACAAATGTTGTCTCTCGGAGGGAGACAAAGGTTGTCTCCCGGAGGGAGACAAAGGTTGTCTTCCGGAGGGAGACAAAGGTTGTCTCCCGGAGGGAGACAAATGTTGTCTCCCGGAGGGAGACAAATGTTGTCTCCCGGAGGGAGACAAATGTTGTCTCCCGGAGGGAGACAAATGTTGTCTTCCGGAGGGAGACATTTTGTCTCCTAGAGGGAGACAAATGTTGTCTCCCAGAGGGAGACAAAGGTTGTCTCCCGGAGGGAAACAAATGTTGTCTCCCGGAGGGAGACAAATGTTGTCTCCCGGAGGGAGACAAATGTTGTCTCCCGGAGGGAGACAAATGTTGTCTTCCGGAGGGAGACATTTTGTCTCCTAGAGGGAGACAAAGGTTGTCTCCCGGAGGGAGACAAATGTTGTCTCCCGGAGGGAGACAAATGTTGTCTCCCGGAGGGAGACAAATGTTGTCTCCCGGAGGGAGACAAATGTTGTCTTCCGGAGGGAGACATTTTGTCTCCTAGAGGGAGACAAAGTTGTCTCTCGAAGGGAGACAAAAGGTTGTCTCCTAGAGGGAGACAAAGGTTGTCTCCCGGAGGGAGACAAATGTTGTCTCCCGGAGGGAGACAAATGTTGTCTCCCAGAGGGAGACAAAGGTTGTCTCCCGGAGGGAAACAAATGTTGTCTCCCGGAGGGAGACAAATGTTGTCTCCCGGAGGGAGACATTTTGTCTCCTAGAGGGAGACAAAGGTTGTCTCCCGAAGGGAGACAAAAGGTTGTCTCCCGGAGGGAGACAAAGGTTGTCACCCGGAGGGAGACAAATGTTGTCTCCCGGAGGGAGACAAATGTTGTCTTCCGGAGGGAGACATTTTGTCTCCTAGAGGGAGACAAAGGTTGTCTCCCGGAGGGAGACAAATGTTGTCTTCCGGAGGGAGACATTTTGTCTCCTAGAGGGAGACAAAGGTTGTCTCTCGAAGGGAGACAAAAGGTTGTCTCCTAGAGGGAGACAAAGGTTGTCTCCCTGAGGGAGACAAATGTTGTCTCCCGGAGGGAGACAAAGTTTGTCTCATAGAGGGAGACAACGGTTGTCTCCCGGAGGGAGACAAATGTTGTCTCTCGGAGGGAGACAAAGGTTGTCTCCCGGAGGGAGACAAAGGTTGTCTCCCGGAGGGAGACAAAGGTTGTCTCCCGGAGGGAGACAAATGTTGTCTCCCGGAGGGAGACAAATGTTGTCTCCCGGAGGGAGACAAATGTTGTCTCCCGGAGGGAGACAAATGTTGTCTTCCGGAGGGAGACAAAGGTTGTCTCCCGGAGGGAAACAAATGTTGTCTCCCGGAGGGAGACAAATGTTGTCTCCCGGAGGGAGACAAATGTTGTCTCCCGGAGGGAGACAAATGTTGTCTTCCGGAGGGAGACATTTTGTCTCCTAGAGGGAGACAAAGGTTGTCTCCCGGAGGGAGACAAATGTTGTCTCCCGGAGGGAGACAAATGTTGTCTCCCGGAGGGAGACAAATGTTGTCTTCCGGAGGGAGACATTTTGTCTCCTAGAGGGAGACAAAGTTGTCTCTCGAAGGGAGACAAAAGGTTGTCTCCTAGAGGGAGACAAAGGTTGTCTCCCGAAGGGAGACAAAAGGTTGTCTCCCGGAGGGAGACAAAGGTTGTCTCCCGGAGGGAGACAAAGGTTGTCTCCCGGAGGGAGACAAAGGTTGTCTCCCGGAGGGAGAAAAATGTTGTCTCCCGGAGGGAGACAAATGTTGTCTTCCGGAGGGAGACATTTTGTCTCCTAGAGGGAGACAAAGGATGTCTCCCGAAGGGAGACAAAAGGTTGTCTCCCGGAGGGAGACAAAGGTTGTCACCCGGAGGGAGACAAAGGTTGTCTCCCGGAGGGAGACAGTTTGTCTCATAGAGGGAGACAAAGGTTGTCTCCCGGAGGGAGACAAATGTTGTCTCTCGGAGGGAGACAAAGGTTGTCTCCCGGAGGGAGACAAAGGTTGTCTCCCGGAGGGAGACAAAGGTTGTCTCCCGGAGGGAGACAAATGTTGTCTCCCGGAGGGAGACAAATGTTGTCTCCCGGAGGGAGACAAATGTTGTCTTCCGGAGGGAGACATTTTGTCTCCTAGAGGGAGACAAAGGTTGTCTCTCGAAGGGAGACAAAAGGTTGTCTCCTAGAGGGAGACAAAGGTTGTCTCCCTGAGGGAGACAAATGTTGTCTCCCGGAGGGAGACAAAGTTTGTCTCATAGAGGGAGACAACGGTTGTCTCCCGGAGGGAGACAAATGTTGTCTCTCGGAGGGAGACAAAGGTTGTCTCCCGGAGGGAGACAAAGGTTGTCTTCCGGAGGGAGACAAAGGTTGTCTCCCGGAGGGAGACAAATGTTGTCTCCCGGAGGGAGACAAATGTTGTCTCCCGGAGGGAGACAAATGTTGTCTCCCGGAGGGAGACAAATGTTGTCTTCCGGAGGGAGACATTTTGTCTCCTAGAGGGAGACAAATGTTGTCTCCCAGAGGGAGACAAAGGTTGTCTCCCGGAGGGAAACAAATGTTGTCTCCCGGAGGGAGACAAATGTTGTCTCCCGGAGGGAGACAAATGTTGTCTCCCGGAGGGAGACAAATGTTGTCTTCCGGAGGGAGACATTTTGTCTCCTAGAGGGAGACAAAGGTTGTCTCCCGGAGGGAGACAAATGTTGTCTCCCGGAGGGAGACAAATGTTGTCTCCCGGAGGGAGACAAATGTTGTCTCCCGGAGGGAGACAAATGTTGTCTTCCGGAGGGAGACATTTTGTCTCCTAGAGGGAGACAAAGTTGTCTCTCGAAGGGAGACAAAAGGTTGTCTCCTAGAGGGAGACAAAGGTTGTCTCCCGGAGGGAGACAAATGTTGTCTCCCGGAGGGAGACAAATGTTGTCTCCCAGAGGGAGACAAAGGTTGTCTCCCGGAGGGAAACAAATGTTGTCTCCCGGAGGGAGACAAATGTTGTCTCCCGGAGGGAGACATTTTGTCTCCTAGAGGGAGACAAAGGTTGTCTCCCGAAGGGAGACAAAAGGTTGTCTCCCGGAGGGAGACAAAGGTTGTCACCCGGAGGGAGACAAATGTTGTCTCCCGGAGGGAGACAAATGTTGTCTTCCGGAGGGAGACATTTTGTCTCCTAGAGGGAGACAAAGGTTGTCTCCCGGAGGGAGACAAATGTTGTCTTCCGGAGGGAGACATTTTGTCTCCTAGAGGGAGACAAAGGTTGTCTCTCGAAGGGAGACAAAAGGTTGTCTCCTAGAGGGAGACAAAGGTTGTCTCCCTGAGGGAGACAAATGTTGTCTCCCGGAGGGAGACAAAGTTTGTCTCATAGAGGGAGACAACGGTTGTCTCCCGGAGGGAGACAAATGTTGTCTCTCGGAGGGAGACAAAGGTTGTCTCCCGGAGGGAGACAAAGGTTGTCTCCCGGAGGGAGACAAAGGTTGTCTCCCGGAGGGAGACAAATGTTGTCTCCCGGAGGGAGACAAATGTTGTCTCCCGGAGGGAGACAAATGTTGTCTCCCGGAGGGAGACAAATGTTGTCTTCCGGAGGGAGACAAAGGTTGTCTCCCGGAGGGAAACAAATGTTGTCTCCCGGAGGGAGACAAATGTTGTCTCCCGGAGGGAGACAAATGTTGTCTCCCGGAGGGAGACAAATGTTGTCTTCCGGAGGGAGACATTTTGTCTCCTAGAGGGAGACAAAGGTTGTCTCCCGGAGGGAGACAAATGTTGTCTCCCGGAGGGAGACAAATGTTGTCTCCCGGAGGGAGACAAATGTTGTCTTCCGGAGGGAGACATTTTGTCTCCTAGAGGGAGACAAAGTTGTCTCTCGAAGGGAGACAAAAGGTTGTCTCCTAGAGGGAGACAAAGGTTGTCTCCCGAAGGGAGACAAAAGGTTGTCTCCCGGAGGGAGACAAAGGTTGTCTCCCGGAGGGAGACAAAGGTTGTCTCCCGGAGGGAGACAAAGGTTGTCTCCCGGAGGGAGAAAAATGTTGTCTCCCGGAGGGAGACAAATGTTGTCTTCCGGAGGGAGACATTTTGTCTCCTAGAGGGAGACAAAGGATGTCTCCCGAAGGGAGACAAAAGGTTGTCTCCCGGAGGGAGACAAAGGTTGTCACCCGGAGGGAGACAAAGGTTGTCTCCCGGAGGGAGACAGTTTGTCTCATAGAGGGAGACAAAGGTTGTCTCCCGGAGGGAGACAAATGTTGTCTCTCGGAGGGAGACAAAGGTTGTCTCCCGGAGGGAGACAAAGGTTGTCTCCCGGAGGGAGACAAAGGTTGTCTCCCGGAGGGAGACAAATGTTGTCTCCCGGAGGGAGACAAATGTTGTCTCCCGGAGGGAGACAAATGTTGTCTTCCGGAGGGAGACATTTTGTCTCCTAGAGGGAGACAAAGGTTGTCTCCCGGAGGGAGACAAATGTTGTCTCCCGGAGGGAGACAAAGGTTGTCTTCCGGAGGGAGACATTTTGTCTCCTAGAGGGAGACAAAGGTTGTCTCCCGGAGGGAGACAAAGGTTGTCACCCGGAGGGAGACAAAGGTTGTCTCCCGGAGGGAGACAGTTTGTCTCATAGAGGGAGACAAAGGTTTTCTCCCGGAGGGAGACAAATGTTGTCTCTCGAAGGGAGACAAAGGTTGTCTCCCGGAGGGAGAGAAAGGTTGTCTCCCGGAGGGAGACAAAGGTTGTCTCCCGGAGGGAGACAAATGTTGTCTCCCGGAGGGAGACAAATGTTGTCTCCCGGAGGGAGACAAATGTTGTCTTCCGGAGGGAGACATTTTGTCTCCTAGAGGGAGACAAAGGTTGTCTCCCGGAGGGAGACAAATGTTGTCTCCCGGAGGGAGACAAAGGTTGTCTCCCGGAGGGAGACAAAGGTTGTCTCCCGGAGGGAGACAAATGTTGTCTCCCGGAGGGAGACAAATGTTGTCTCCCGGAGGGAGACAAATGTTGTCTTCCGGAGGGAGACATTTTGTCTCCTAGAGGGAGACAAAGGTTGTCTCCCGGAGGGAGACAAATGTTGTCTTCCGGAGGGAGACATTTTGTCTCCTAGAGGGAGACAAATGTTGTCTCCCAGAGGGAGACAAAGGTTGTCTCCCGGAGGGAAACAAAGGTTGTCTCCCGGAGGGAGACAAATGTTGTCTCTCGGAGGGAGACAAAGGTTGTCTCCCGGAGGGAGACAAAGGTTGTCTCCCGGAGGGAGACAAAGGTTGTCTCCCGGAGGGAGACAAATGTTGTCTCCCGGAGGGAGACAAATGTTGTCTCCCGGAGGGAGACAAATGTTGTCTTCCGGAGGGAGACATTTTGTCTCCTAGAGGGAGACAAAGGTTGTCTCCCGGAGGGAGACAAATGTTGTCTCCCGGAGGGAGACAAAGGTTGTCTTCCGGAGGGAGACATTTTGTCTCCTAGAGGGAGACAAAGGTTGTCTCCCGGAGGGAGACAAAGGTTGTCACCCGGAGGGAGACAAAGGTTGTCTCCCGGAGGGAGACAGTTTGTCTCATAGAGGGAGACAAAGGTTTTCTCCCGGAGGGAGACAAATGTTGTCTCTCGAAGGGAGACAAAGGTTGTCTCCCGGAGGGAGAGAAAGGTTGTCTCCCGGAGGGAGACAAAGGTTGTCTCCCGGAGGGAGACAAATGTTGTCTCCCGGAGGGAGACAAATGTTGTCTCCCGGAGGGAGACAAATGTTGTCTTCCGGAGGGAGACATTTTGTCTCCTAGAGGGAGACAAAGGTTGTCTCCCGGAGGGAGACAAATGTTGTCTCCCGGAGGGAGACAAAGGTTGTCTCCCGGAGGGAGACAAAGGTTGTCTCCCGGAGGGAGACAAATGTTGTCTCCCGGAGGGAGACAAATGTTGTCTCCCGGAGGGAGACAAATGTTGTCTTCCGGAGGGAGACATTTTGTCTCCTAGAGGGAGACAAAGGTTGTCTCCCGGAGGGAGACAAATGTTGTCTTCCGGAGGGAGACATTTTGTCTCCTAGAGGGAGACAAATGTTGTCTCCCAGAGGGAGACAAAGGTTGTCTCCCGGAGGGAAACAAAGGTTGTCTCCCGGAGGGAGACAAATGTTGTCTCTCGGAGGGAGACAAAGGTTGTCTCCCGGAGGGAGACAAAGGTTGTCTCCCGGAGGGAGACAAAGGTTGTCTCCCGGAGGGAGACAAATGTTGTCTCCCGGAGGGAGACAAATGTTGTCTCCCGGAGGGAGACAAATGTTGTCTTCCGGAGGGAGACATTTTGTCTCCTAGAGGGAGACAAAGGTTGTCTCTCGAAGGGAGACAAAAGGTTGTCTCCTAGAGGGAGACAAAGGTTGTCTCCCTGAGGGAGACAAATGTTGTCTCCCGGAGGGAGACAAAGTTTGTCTCATAGAGGGAGACAACGGTTGTCTCCCGGAGGGAGACAAATGTTGTCTCTCGGAGGGAGACAAAGGTTGTCTCCCGGAGGGAGACAAAGGTTGTCTCCCGGAGGGAGACAAATGTTGTCTCCCGGAGGGAGACAAATGTTGTCTCCCGGAGGGAGACAAATGTTGTCTCCCGGAGGGAGACAAATGTTGTCTTCCGGAGGGAGACATTTTGTCTCCTAGAGGGAGACAAATGTTGTCTCCCAGAGGGAGACAAAGGTTGTCTCCCGGAGGGAAACAAATGTTGTCTCCCGGAGGGAGACAAATGTTGTCTCCCGGAGGGAGACAAATGTTGTCTCCCGGAGGGAGACAAATGTTGTCTTCCGGAGGGAGACATTTTGTCTCCTAGAGGGAGACAAAGGTTGTCTCCCGGAGGGAGACAAATGTTGTCTCCCGGAGGGAGACAAATGTTGTCTCCCGGAGGGAGACAAATGTTGTCTCCCGGAGGGAGACAAATGTTGTCTTCCGGAGGGAGACATTTTGTCTCCTAGAGGGAGACAAAGTTGTCTCTCGAAGGGAGACAAAAGGTTGTCTCCTAGAGGGAGACAAAGGTTGTCTCCCGGAGGGAGACAAATGTTGTCTCCCGGAGGGAGACAAATGTTGTCTCCCAGAGGGAGACAAATGTTGTCTTCCGGAGGGAGACATTTTGTCTCCTAGAGGGAGACAAAGGTTGTCTCCCGGAGGGAGACAAATGTTGTCTCCCGGAGGGAGACAAAGGTTGTCTTCCGGAGGGAGACATTTTGTCTCCTAGAGGGAGACAAAGGTTGTCTCCCGGAGGGAGACAAAGGTTGTCACCCGGAGGGAGACAAAGGTTGTCTCCCGGAGGGAGACAGTTTGTCTCATAGAGGGAGACAAAGGTTGTCTCCCGGAGGGAGACAAATGTTGTCTCTCGAAGGGAGACAAAGGTTGTCTCCCGGAGGGAGAGAAAGGTTGTCTCCCGGAGGGAGACAAAGGTTGTCTCCCGGAGGGAGACAAATGTTGTCTCCCGGAGGGAGACAAATGTTGTCTCCCGGAGGGAGACAAATGTTGTCTCCCGGAGGGAGACAAATGTTGTCTTCCGGAGGGAGACATTTTGTCTCCTAGAGGGAGACAAAGGTTGTCTCCCGGAGGGAGACAAATGTTGTCTCCCGGAGGGAGACAAAGGTTGTCTCCCGGAGGGAGACAAATGTTGTCTCCCGGAGGGAGACAAATGTTGTCTCCCAGAGGGAGACAAATGTTGTCTTCCGGAGGGAGACATTTTGTCTCCTAGAGGGAGACAAAGGTTGTCTCCCGGAGGGAGACAAATGTTGTCTTCCGGAGGGAGACATTTTGTCTCCTAGAGGGAGACAAATGTTGTCTCCCAGAGGGAGACAAAGGTTGTCTCCCGGAGGGAAACAAAGGTTGTCTCCCGGAGGGAGACAAATGTTGTCTCTCGGAGGGAGACAAAGGTTGTCTCCCGGAGGGAGACAAAGGTTGTCTCCCGGAGGGAGACAAAGGTTGTCTCCCGGAGGGAGACAAATGTTGTCTCCCGGAGGGAGACAAATGTTGTCTCCCGGAGGGAGACAAATGTTGTCTTCCGGAGGGAGACATTTTGTCTCCTAGAGGGAGACAAAGGTTGTCTCTCGAAGGGAGACAAAAGGTTGTCTCCTAGAGGGAGACAAAGGTTGTCTCCCTGAGGGAGACAAATGTTGTCTCCCGGAGGGAGACAAAGTTTGTCTCATAGAGGGAGACAACGGTTGTCTCCCGGAGGGAGACAAATGTTGTCTCTCGGAGGGAGACAAAGGTTGTCTCCCGGAGGGAGACAAAGGTTGTCTTCCGGAGGGAGACAAAGGTTGTCTCCCGGAGGGAGACAAATGTTGTCTCCCGGAGGGAGACAAATGTTGTCTCCCGGAGGGAGACAAATGTTGTCTCCCGGAGGGAGACAAATGTTGTCTTCCGGAGGGAGACATTTTGTCTCCTAGAGGGAGACAAATGTTGTCTCCCAGAGGGAGACAAAGGTTGTCTCCCGGAGGGAAACAAATGTTGTCTCCCGGAGGGAGACAAATGTTGTCTCCCGGAGGGAGACAAATGTTGTCTCCCGGAGGGAGACAAATGTTGTCTTCCGGAGGGAGACATTTTGTCTCCTAGAGGGAGACAAAGGTTGTCTCCCGGAGGGAGACAAATGTTGTCTCCCGGAGGGAGACAAATGTTGTCTCCCGGAGGGAGACAAATGTTGTCTCCCGGAGGGAGACAAATGTTGTCTTCCGGAGGGAGACATTTTGTCTCCTAGAGGGAGACAAAGTTGTCTCTCGAAGGGAGACAAAAGGTTGTCTCCTAGAGGGAGACAAAGGTTGTCTCCCGGAGGGAGACAAATGTTGTCTCCCGGAGGGAGACAAATGTTGTCTCCCAGAGGGAGACAAAGGTTGTCTCCCGGAGGGAAACAAATGTTGTCTCCCGGAGGGAGACAAATGTTGTCTCCCGGAGGGAGACATTTTGTCTCCTAGAGGGAGACAAAGGTTGTCTCCCGAAGGGAGACAAAAGGTTGTCTCCCGGAGGGAGACAAAGGTTGTCACCCGGAGGGAGACAAATGTTGTCTCTCGGAGGGAGACAAAGGTTGTCTCCCGGAGGGAGACAAGGGTTGTCTCCCGGAGGGAGACAAATGTCGTCTCCCGGAGGGAGACAAATGTTGTCTCCCGGAGGGAGACAAATGTTGTCTTCCGGAGGGAGACATTTTGTCTCCTAGAGGGAGACAAAGGTTGTCTCCCGGAGGGAGACAAATGTTGTCTCCCGGAGGGAGACAAAGGTTGTCTCCCGGAGGGAGACAAAGGTTGTCTCCCGGAGGGAGACAAATGTTGTCTCCCGGAGGGAGACAAATGTTGTCTCCCGGAGGGAGACAAATGTTGTCTTCCGGAGGGAGACATTTTGTCTCCTAGAGGGAGACAAAGGTTGTCTCCCGGAGGGAGACAAATGTTGTCTCTCGGAGGGAGACAAATGTTGTCTCCCAGAGGGAGACAAAGGTTGTCTCCCGGAGGGAAACAAATGTTGTCTCCCGGAGGGAGACATTTTGTCTCCTAGAGGGAGACAAAGGTTGTCTCCCGAAGGGAGACAAAAGGTTGTCTCCCGGAGGGAGACAAAGGTTGTCACCCGGAGGGAGACAAAGGTTGTCTCCCGGAGGGAGACAGTTTGTCTCATAGAGGGAGACAAAGGTTGTCTCCCGGAGGGAGACAAATGTTGTCTCTCGGAGGGAGACAAATGTTGTCTCTCGGAGGGAGACAAATGTTGTCTCCCAGAGGGAGACAAAGGTTGTCTCCCGGAGGGAAACAAATGTTGTCTCCCGGAGGAAGACAAATGTTGTCTCCCGGAGGGAGACATTTTGTCTCCTAGAGGGAGACAAAGGTTGTCTCCCGGAGGAAGACAAATGTTGTCTCCCGGAGGGAGACAAATGTTGTCTCCCGGAGGGAGACAAATGTTGTCTTCCGGAGGGAGACATTTTGTCTCCTAGAGGGAGACAAAGGTGGTCTCCCGGAGGGAGACAAATGTTGTCTCCCGGAGGGAGACAAATGTTGTCTCCCGGAGGGAGACAAATGTTGTCTTCCGGAGGGAGACATTTTGTCTCCTAGAGGGAGACAAAGGTTGTCTCCCGGAGGGAGACAAAGGTTGTCACCCGGAGGGAGACAAAGGTTGTCTCCCGGAGGGAGACAGTTTGTCTCATAGAGGGAGACAAAGGTTGTCTCCCGGAGGGAGACAAATGTTGTCTCTCGGAGGGAGACAAAGGTTGTCTCCCGGAGGGAGACAAGGGTTGTCTCCCGGAGGGAGACAAATGTTGTCTCCCGGAGGGAGACAAATGTTGTCTCCCGGAGGGAGACAAATGTTGTCTTCCGGAGGGAGACATTTTGTCTCCTAGAGGGAGACAAAGGTTGTCTCCCGGAGGGAGACAAATGTTGTCTCCCGGAGGGAGACAAAGGTTGTCTCCCGGAGGGAGACAAAGGTTGTCTCCCGGAGGGAGACAAATGTTGTCTCCCGGAGGGAGACAAATGTTGTCTCCCGGAGGGAGACAAATGTTGTCTCCCGGAGGGAGACAAATGTTGTCTTCCGGAGGGAGACATTTTGTCTCCTAGAGGGAGACAAAGGTTGTCTCCCGGAGGGAGACAAATGTTGTCTCTCGGAGGGAGACAAATGTTGTCTCCCAGAGGGAGACAAAGGTTGTCTCCCGGAGGGAAACAAATGTTGTCTCCCGGAGGGAGACAAATGTTGTCTCCCGGAGGGAGACATTTTGTCTCCTAGAGGGAGACAAAGGTTGTCTCCCGAAGGGAGACAAAAGGTTGTCTCCCGGAGGGAGACAAAGGTTGTCACCCGGAGGGAGACAAAGTTGTCTCTCGAAGGGAGACAAAAGGTTGTCTCCTAGATGGAGACAAAGGTTGTCTTCCAGAGGGAGACAAATGTTGTCTCCCGGAGTGAGACAAATGTTGTCTCCCAGAGGGAGACAAAGGTTGTCTCCCGGAGGGAAACAAATGTTGTCTCCCGGAGGGAGACAAATGTTGTCTCCCGGAGGGAGACATTTTGTCTCCTAGAGGGAGACAAAGGTTGTCTCCCGGAGGGAGACAAAGGTTGTCTCCCGGAGGGAGACAAATGTTGTCTCCCGGAGGGAGACAAATGTTGTCTCCCGGAGGGAGACAAATGTTGTCTTCCGGAGGGAGACATTTTGTCTCCTAGAGGGAGACAAAGGTTGTCTCCCGGAGGGAGACAAATGTTGTCTTCCGGAGGGAGACATTTTGTCTCCTAGAGGGAGACAAAGGTTGTCTCCCGGAGGGAGACAAATGTTGTCTCCCGGAGGGAGACAAATGTTGTCTCCCGGAGGGAGACAAATGTTGTCTCCCGGAGGGAGACAAATGTTGTCTTCCGGAGGGAGACATTTTGTCTCCTAGAGGGAGACAAAGTTGTCTCTCGAAGGGAGACAAAAGGTTGTCTCCTAGAGGGAGACAAAGGTTGTCTCCCGGAGGGAGACAAATGTTGTCTCCCGGAGGGAGACAAATGTTGTCTCCCAGAGGGAGACAAATGTTGTCTTCCGGAGGGAGACATTTTGTCTCCTAGAGGGAGACAAAGGTTGTCTCCCGGAGGGAGACAAATGTTGTCTCCCGGAGGGAGACAAAGGTTGTCTTCCGGAGGGAGACATTTTGTCTCCTAGAGGGAGACAAAGGTTGTCTCCCGGAGGGAGACAAAGGTTGTCACCCGGAGGGAGACAAAGGTTGTCTCCCGGAGGGAGACAGTTTGTCTCATAGAGGGAGACAAAGGTTGTCTCCCGGAGGGAGACAAATGTTGTCTCTCGAAGGGAGACAAAGGTTGTCTCCCGGAGGGAGAGAAAGGTTGTCTCCCGGAGGGAGACAAAGGTTGTCTCCCGGAGGGAGACAAATGTTGTCTCCCGGAGGGAGACAAATGTTGTCTCCCGGAGGGAGACAAATGTTGTCTCCCGGAGGGAGACAAATGTTGTCTTCCGGAGGGAGACATTTTGTCTCCTAGAGGGAGACAAAGGTTGTCTCCCGGAGGGAGACAAATGTTGTCTCCCGGAGGGAGACAAAGGTTGTCTCCCGGAGGGAGACAAATGTTGTCTCCCGGAGGGAGACAAATGTTGTCTCCCAGAGGGAGACAAATGTTGTCTTCCGGAGGGAGACATTTTGTCTCCTAGAGGGAGACAAAGGTTGTCTCCCGGAGGGAGACAAATGTTGTCTTCCGGAGGGAGACATTTTGTCTCCTAGAGGGAGACAAATGTTGTCTCCCAGAGGGAGACAAAGGTTGTCTCCCGGAGGGAAACAAAGGTTGTCTCCCGGAGGGAGACAAATGTTGTCTCTCGGAGGGAGACAAAGGTTGTCTCCCGGAGGGAGACAAAGGTTGTCTCCCGGAGGGAGACAAAGGTTGTCTCCCGGAGGGAGACAAATGTTGTCTCCCGGAGGGAGACAAATGTTGTCTCCCGGAGGGAGACAAATGTTGTCTTCCGGAGGGAGACATTTTGTCTCCTAGAGGGAGACAAAGGTTGTCTCTCGAAGGGAGACAAAAGGTTGTCTCCTAGAGGGAGACAAAGGTTGTCTCCCTGAGGGAGACAAATGTTGTCTCCCGGAGGGAGACAAAGTTTGTCTCATAGAGGGAGACAACGGTTGTCTCCCGGAGGGAGACAAATGTTGTCTCTCGGAGGGAGACAAAGGTTGTCTCCCGGAGGGAGACAAAGGTTGTCTTCCGGAGGGAGACAAAGGTTGTCTCCCGGAGGGAGACAAATGTTGTCTCCCGGAGGGAGACAAATGTTGTCTCCCGGAGGGAGACAAATGTTGTCTCCCGGAGGGAGACAAATGTTGTCTTCCGGAGGGAGACATTTTGTCTCCTAGAGGGAGACAAATGTTGTCTCCCAGAGGGAGACAAAGGTTGTCTCCCGGAGGGAAACAAATGTTGTCTCCCGGAGGGAGACAAATGTTGTCTCCCGGAGGGAGACAAATGTTGTCTCCCGGAGGGAGACAAATGTTGTCTTCCGGAGGGAGACATTTTGTCTCCTAGAGGGAGACAAAGGTTGTCTCCCGGAGGGAGACAAATGTTGTCTCCCGGAGGGAGACAAATGTTGTCTCCCGGAGGGAGACAAATGTTGTCTCCCGGAGGGAGACAAATGTTGTCTTCCGGAGGGAGACATTTTGTCTCCTAGAGGGAGACAAAGTTGTCTCTCGAAGGGAGACAAAAGGTTGTCTCCTAGAGGGAGACAAAGGTTGTCTCCCGGAGGGAGACAAATGTTGTCTCCCGGAGGGAGACAAATGTTGTCTCCCAGAGGGAGACAAAGGTTGTCTCCCGGAGGGAAACAAATGTTGTCTCCCGGAGGGAGACAAATGTTGTCTCCCGGAGGGAGACATTTTGTCTCCTAGAGGGAGACAAAGGTTGTCTCCCGAAGGGAGACAAAAGGTTGTCTCCCGGAGGGAGACAAAGGTTGTCACCCGGAGGGAGACAAATGTTGTCTCTCGGAGGGAGACAAAGGTTGTCTCCCGGAGGGAGACAAGGGTTGTCTCCCGGAGGGAGACAAATGTCGTCTCCCGGAGGGAGACAAATGTTGTCTCCCGGAGGGAGACAAATGTTGTCTTCCGGAGGGAGACAAAGGTTGTCTCCCGGAGGGAGACAAATGTTGTCTCCCGGAGGGAGACAAATGTTGTCTCCCGGAGGGAGACAAATGTTGTCTTCCGGAGGGAGACATTTTGTCTCCTAGAGGGAGACAAAGGTTGTCTCCCGGAGGGAGACAAATGTTGTCTCTCGGAGGGAGACAAATGTTGTCTCCCAGAGGGAGACAAAGGTTGTCTCCCGGAGGGAAACAAATGTTGTCTCCCGGAGGGAGACATTTTGTCTCCTAGAGGGAGACAAAGGTTGTCTCCCGAAGGGAGACAAAAGGTTGTCTCCCGGAGGGAGACAAAGGTTGTCACCCGGAGGGAGACAAAGGTTGTCTCCCGGAGGGAGACAGTTTGTCTCATAGAGGGAGACAAAGGTTGTCTCCCGGAGGGAGACAAATGTTGTCTCTCGGAGGGAGACAAATGTTGTCTCTCGGAGGGAGACAAATGTTGTCTCCCAGAGGGAGACAAAGGTTGTCTCCCGGAGGGAAACAAATGTTGTCTCCCGGAGGAAGACAAATGTTGTCTCCCGGAGGGAGACATTTTGTCTCCTAGAGGGAGACAAAGGTTGTCTCCCGGAGGAAGACAAATGTTGTCTCCCGGAGGGAGACAAATGTTGTCTCCCGGAGGGAGACAAATGTTGTCTTCCGGAGGGAGACATTTTGTCTCCTAGAGGGAGACAAAGGTGGTCTCCCGGAGGGAGACAAATGTTGTCTCCCGGAGGGAGACAAATGTTGTCTCCCGGAGGGAGACAAATGTTGTCTTCCGGAGGGAGACATTTTGTCTCCTAGAGGGAGACAAAGGTTGTCTCCCGGAGGGAGACAAAGGTTGTCACCCGGAGGGAGACAAAGGTTGTCTCCCGGAGGGAGACAGTTTGTCTCATAGAGGGAGACAAAGGTTGTCTCCCGGAGGGAGACAAATGTTGTCTCTCGGAGGGAGACAAAGGTTGTCTCCCGGAGGGAGACAAGGGTTGTCTCCCGGAGGGAGACAAATGTTGTCTCCCGGAGGGAGACAAATGTTGTCTCCCGGAGGGAGACAAATGTTGTCTTCCGGAGGGAGACATTTTGTCTCCTAGAGGGAGACAAAGGTTGTCTCCCGGAGGGAGACAAATGTTGTCTCCCGGAGGGAGACAAAGGTTGTCTCCCGGAGGGAGACAAAGGTTGTCTCCCGGAGGGAGACAAATGTTGTCTCCCGGAGGGAGACAAATGTTGTCTCCCGGAGGGAGACAAATGTTGTCTCCCGGAGGGAGACAAATGTTGTCTTCCGGAGGGAGACATTTTGTCTCCTAGAGGGAGACAAAGGTTGTCTCCCGGAGGGAGACAAATGTTGTCTCTCGGAGGGAGACAAATGTTGTCTCCCAGAGGGAGACAAAGGTTGTCTCCCGGAGGGAAACAAATGTTGTCTCCCGGAGGGAGACAAATGTTGTCTCCCGGAGGGAGACATTTTGTCTCCTAGAGGGAGACAAAGGTTGTCTCCCGAAGGGAGACAAAAGGTTGTCTCCCGGAGGGAGACAAAGGTTGTCACCCGGAGGGAGACAAAGTTGTCTCTCGAAGGGAGACAAAAGGTTGTCTCCTAGATGGAGACAAAGGTTGTCTTCCAGAGGGAGACAAATGTTGTCTCCCGGAGTGAGACAAATGTTGTCTCCCAGAGGGAGACAAAGGTTGTCTCCCGGAGGGAAACAAATGTTGTCTCCCGGAGGGAGACAAATGTTGTCTCCCGGAGGGAGACATTTTGTCTCCTAGAGGGAGACAAAGGTTGTCTCCCGGAGGGAGACAAAGGTTGTCTCCCGGAGGGAGACAAATGTTGTCTCCCGGAGGGAGACAAATGTTGTCTCCCGGAGGGAGACAAATGTTGTCTTCCGGAGGGAGACATTTTGTCTCCTAGAGGGAGACAAAGGTTGTCTCCCGGAGGGAGACAAATGTTGTCTCTCGGAGGGAGACAAATGTTGTCTCCCAGAGGGAGACAAAGGTTGTCTCCCGGAGGGAAACAAATGTTGTCTCCCGGAGGGAGACATTTTGTCTCCTAGAGGGAGACAAAGGTTGTCTCCCGAAGGGAGACAAAAGGTTGTCTCCCGGAGGGAGACAAAGGTTGTCACCCGGAGGGAGACAAAGGTTGTCTCCCGGAGGGAGACAGTTTGTCTCATAGAGGGAGACAAAGGTTGTCTCCCGGAGGGAGACAAATGTTGTCTCTCGGAGGGAGACAAATGTTGTCTCTCGGAGGGAGACAAATGTTGTCTCCCAGAGGGAGACAAAGGTTGTCTCCCGGAGGGAAACAAATGTTGTCTCCCGGAGGAAGACAAATGTTGTCTCCCGGAGGGAGACATTTTGTCTCCTAGAGGGAGACAAAGGTTGTCTCCCGGAGGAAGACAAATGTTGTCTCCCGGAGGGAGACAAATGTTGTCTCCCGGAGGGAGACAAATGTTGTCTTCCGGAGGGAGACATTTTGTCTCCTAGAGGGAGACAAAGGTGGTCTCCCGGAGGGAGACAAATGTTGTCTCCCGGAGGGAGACAAATGTTGTCTCCCGGAGGGAGACAAATGTTGTCTTCCGGAGGGAGACATTTTGTCTCCTAGAGGGAGACAAAGGTTGTCTCCCGGAGGGAGACAAAGGTTGTCACCCGGAGGGAGACAAAGGTTGTCTCCCGGAGGGAGACAGTTTGTCTCATAGAGGGAGACAAAGGTTGTCTCCCGGAGGGAGACAAATGTTGTCTCTCGGAGGGAGACAAAGGTTGTCTCCCGGAGGGAGACAAGGGTTGTCTCCCGGAGGGAGACAAATGTTGTCTCCCGGAGGGAGACAAATGTTGTCTCCCGGAGGGAGACAAATGTTGTCTTCCGGAGGGAGACATTTTGTCTCCTAGAGGGAGACAAAGGTTGTCTCCCGGAGGGAGACAAATGTTGTCTCCCGGAGGGAGACAAAGGTTGTCTCCCGGAGGGAGACAAAGGTTGTCTCCCGGAGGGAGACAAATGTTGTCTCCCGGAGGGAGACAAATGTTGTCTCCCGGAGGGAGACAAATGTTGTCTTCCGGAGGGAGACATTTTGTCTCCTAGAGGGAGACAAAGGTTGTCTCCCGGAGGGAGACAAATGTTGTCTCTCGGAGGGAGACAAATGTTGTCTCCCAGAGGGAGACAAAGGTTGTCTCCCGGAGGGAAACAAATGTTGTCTCCCGGAGGGAGACAAATGTTGTCTCCCGGAGGGAGACATTTTGTCTCCTAGAGGGAGACAAAGGTTGTCTCCCGAAGGGAGACAAAAGGTTGTCTCCCGGAGGGAGACAAAGGTTGTCACCCGGAGGGAGACAAAGTTGTCTCTCGAAGGGAGACAAAAGGTTGTCTCCTAGATGGAGACAAAGGTTGTCTCCCAGAGGGAGACAAATGTTGTCTCCCGGAGTGAGACAAATGTTGTCTCCCAGAGGGAGACAAAGGTTGTCTCCCGGAGGGAAACAAATGTTGTCTCCCGGAGGGAGACAAATGTTGTCTCCCGGAGGGAGACATTTTGTCTCCTAGAGGGAGACAAAGGTTGTCTCCCGAAGGGAGACAAAAGGTTGTCTCCCGGAGGGAGACAAAGGTTGTCTCCCGGAGGGAGACAAAGGTTGTCTCCCGGGGGGAGAAAAATGTTGTCTCCCGGGGGGAGAAAAATGTTGTCTCCCGGAGGGAGACAAATGTTGTCTTCCGGAGGGAGACATTTTGTCTCCTAGAGGGAGACAAAGGATGTCTCCCGAAGGAAGACAAAAGGTTGTCTCCCGGAGGGAGACAAAGGTTGTCACCCGGGGGAGACAAAGGTTGTCTCCCGGAGGGAGACAGTTTGTCTCATAGAGGGAGACAAAGGTTGTCTCCCGGAGGGAGACAAATGTTGTCTCTCGGAGGGAGACAAAGGTTGTCTCCCGGAGGGAGACAAAGGTTGTCTCCCGGAGGGAGACAAAGGTTGTCTCCCGGAGGGAGACAAATGTTGTCTCCCGGAGGGAGACATTTTGTCTCCTAGAGGGAGACAAAGGTTGTCTCCCGGAGGGAGACAAATGTTGTCTCCCGGAGGGAGACAAAGGTTGTCTCCCGGAGGGAGACAAAGGTTGTCTCCCGGAGGGAGACAAATGTTGTCTCCCGGAGGGAGACAAATGTTGTCTCCCGGAGGGAGACAAATGTTGTCTTCCGGAGGGAGACATTTTGTCTCCTAGAGGGAGACAAAGGTTGTCTCCCGGAGGGAGACAAATGTTGTCTCTCGGAGGGAGACAAATGTTGTCTCCCAGAGGGAGACAAAGGTTGTCTCCCGGAGGGAAACAAATGTTGTCTCCCGGAGTGAGACAAATGTTGTCTCCCAGAGGGAGACAAAGGTTGTCTCCCGAAGGGAGACAAAAGGTTGTCTCCCGGAGGGAGACAAATGTTGTCTCCCGGAGGGAGACATTTTGTCTCCTAGAGGGAGACAAAGGTTGTCTCCCGAAGGGAGACAAAAGGTTGTCTCCCGGAGGGAGACAAAGGTTGTCTCCCGGAGGGAGACAAAGGTTGTCTCCCGGGGGGAGAAAAATGTTGTCTCCCGGAGGGAGACAAATGTTGTCTTCCGGAGGGAGACATTTTGTCTCCTAGAGGGAGACAAAGGATGTCTCCCGAAGGAAGACAAAAGGTTGTCTCCCGGAGGGAGACAAAGGTTGTCACCCGGGGGAGACAAATGTTGTCTCTCGGAGGGAGACAAAGGTTGTCTCCCGGAGGGAGACAAAGGTTGTCTCCCGGAGGGAGACAAAGGTTGTCTCCCGGAGGGAGACAAATGTTGTCTCCCGGAGGGAGACATTTTGTCTCATAGAGGGAGACAAAGGTTGTCTCCCGGAGGGAGACAAATGTTGTCTCTCGGAGGGAGACAAAGGTTGTCTCCCGGAGGGAGACAAAGGTTGTCTCCCGGAGGGAGACAAAGGTTGTCTCCCGGAGGGAGACAAATGTTGTCTCCCGGAGGGAGACATTTTGTCTCCTAGAGGGAGACAAAGGTTGTCTCCCGGAGGGAGACAAATGTTGTCTCCCGGAGGGAGACAAAGGTTGTCTCCCGGAGGGAGACAAAGGTTGTCTCCCGGAGGGAGACAAATGTTGTCTCCCGGAGGGAGACAAATGTTGTCTCCCGGAGGGAGACAAATGTTGTCTTCCGGAGGGAGACATTTTGTCTCCTAGAGGGAGACAAAGGTTGTCTCCCGGAGGGAGACAAATGTTGTCTCTCGGAGGGAGACAAATGTTGTCTCCCAGAGGGAGACAAAGGTTGTCTCCCGGAGGGAAACAAATGTTGTCTCCCGGAGGGAGACAAATGTTGTCTCCCGGAGGGAGACATTTTGTCTCCTAGAGGGAGACAAAGG
Organism: Aurelia sp. 4 Dawson et al 2005; assembly: GCA_964019985.1. Taxonomy (NCBI): domain Eukaryota; kingdom Metazoa; phylum Cnidaria; class Scyphozoa; order Semaeostomeae; family Ulmaridae; genus Aurelia; species Aurelia sp. 4 Dawson et al 2005. Next base: position 23,194,550 of record OZ026496.1, on the reverse strand, counting down.
TTGTCTCCCGAAGGGAGACAAAAGGTTGTCTCCCGGAGGGAGACAAAGGTTGTCACCCGGAGGGAGACAAAGGTTGTCTCCCGGAGGGAGACAGTTTGTCTCATAGAGGGAGACAAAGGTTGTCTCCCGGAGGGAGACAAATGTTGTCTCTCGGAGGGAGACAAATGTTGTCTCTCGGAGGGAGACAAATGTTGTCTCCCAGAGGGAGACAAAGGTTGTCTCCCGGAGGGAAACAAATGTTGTCTCCCGGAGGAAGACAAATGTTGTCTCCCGGAGGGAGACATTTTGTCTCCTAGAGGGAGACAAAGGTTGTCTCCCGAAGGGAGACAAATGGTTGTCTCCCGGAGGGAGACAAAGGTTGTCACCCGGAGGGAGACAAAGTTGTCTCTCGAAGGGAGACAAAAGGTTGTCTCCTAGATGGAGACAAAGGTTGTCTCCCAGAGGGAGACAAATGTTGCCTCCCGGAGTGAGACAAATGTTGTCTCCCAGAGGGAGACAAAGGTTGTCTCCCGGAGGGAAACAAATGTTGTCTCCCGGAGGGAGACAAATGTTGTCTCCCGGAGGGAGACATTTTGTCTCCTAGAGGGAGACAAAGGTTGTCTCCCGAAGGGAGACAAAAGGTTGTCTCCCGGAGGGAGACAAAGGTTGTCTCCCGGAGGGAGACAAAGGTTGTCTCCCGGAGGGAGACAAATGTTGTCTCCCGGAGGGAGACAAATGTTGTCTTCCGGAGGGAGACATTTTGTCTCCTAGAGGGAGACAAAGGTTGTCTCCCGGAGGGAGACAAATGTTGTCTCTCGGAGGGAGACAAATGTTGTCTCCCAGAGGGAGACAAAGGTTGTCTCCCGGAGGGAAACAAATGTTGTCTCCCGGAGTGAGACAAATGTTGTCTCCCAGAGGGAGACAAAGGTTGTCTCCCGAAGGGAGACAAAAGGTTGTCTCCCGGAGGGAGACAAATGTTGTCTCCCGGAGGGAGACATTTTGTCTCCTAGAGGGAGACAAAGGTTGTCTCCCGAAGGGAGACAAAAGGTTGTCTCACGGAGGGAGACAAAGGTTGTCTCCCGGAGGGAGACAAAGGTTGTCTCCCGGGGGGAGAAAAATGTTGTCTCCCGGAGGGAGACAAATGTTGTCTTCCGGAGGGAGACATTTTGTCTCCTAGAGGGAGACAAAGGATGTCTCCCGAAGGAAGACAAAAGGTTGTCTCCCGGAGGGAGACAAAGGTTGTCACCCGGGGGAGACAAAGGTTGTCTCCCGGAGGGAGACAGTTTGTCTCATAGAGGGAGACAAAGGTTGTCTCCCGGAGGGAGACAAATGTTGTCTCTCGGAGGGAGACAAAGGTTGTCTCCCGGAGGGAGACAAAGGTTGTCTCCCGGAGGGAGACAAAGGTTGTCTCCCGGAGGGAGACAAATGTTGTCTCCCGGAGGGAGACATTTTGTCTCCTAGAGGGAGACAAAGGTTGTCTCCCGGAGGGAGACAAATGTTGTCTCCCGGAGGGAGACAAAGGTTGTCTCCCGGAGGGAGACAAAGGTTGTCTCCCGGAGGGAGACAAATGTTGTCTCCCGGAGGGAGACAAATGTTGTCTCCCGGAGGGAGACAAATGTTGTCTTCCGGAGGGAGACATTTTGTCTCCTAGAGGGAGACAAAGGTTGTCTCCCGGAGGGAGACAAATGTTGTCTCTCGGAGGGAGACAAATGTTGTCTCCCAGAGGGAGACAAAGGTTGTCTCCCGGAGGGAAACAAATGTTGTCTCCCGGAGGGAGACAAATGTTGTCTCCCGGAGGGAGACATTTTGTCTCCTAGAGGGAGACAAAGGTTGTCTCCCGAAGGGAGACAAAAGGTTGTCTCCCGGAGGGAGACAAAGGTTGTCACCCGGAGGGAGACAAAGGTTGTCTCCCGGAGGGAGACAGTTTGTCTCATAGAGGGAGACAAAGGTTGTCTCCCGGAGGGAGACAAATGTTGTCTCTCGGAGGGAGACAAATGTTGTCTCTCGGAGGGAGACAAATGTTGTCTCCCAGAGGGAGACAAAGGTTGTCTCCCGGAGGGAAACAAATGTTGTCTCCCGGAGGAAGACAAATGTTGTCTCCCGGAGGGAGACATTTTGTCTCCTAGAGGGAGACAAAGGTTGTCTCCCGAAGGGAGACAAATGGTTGTCTCCCGGAGGGAGACAAAGGTTGTCACCCGGAGGGAGACAAAGTTGTCTCTCGAAGGGAGACAAAAGGTTGTCTCCTAGATGGAGACAAAGGTTGTCTCCCAGAGGGAGACAAATGTTGTCTCCCGGAGTGAGACAAATGTTGTCTCCCAGAGGGAGACAAAGGTTGTCTCCCGGAGGGAAACAAATGTTGTCTCCCAGAGGGAGACAAATGTTGTCTCCCGGAGGGAGACATTTTGTCTCCTAGAGGGAGACAAAGGTTGTCTCCCGAAGGGAGACAAAAGGTTGTCTCCCGGAGGGAGACAAAGGTTGTCTCCCGGAGGGAGACAAAGGTTGTCTCCCGGGGGGAGAAAAATGTTGTCTCCCGGAGGGAGACAAATGTTGTCTTCCGGAGGGAGACATTTTGTCTCCTAGAGGGAGACAAAGGATGTCTCCCGAAGGAAGACAAAAGGTTGTCTCCCGGAGGGAGACAAAGGTTGTCACCCGGGGGAGACAAAGGTTGTCTCCCGGAGGGAGACAGTTTGTCTCATAGAGGGAGACAAAGGTTGTCTCCCGGAGGGAGACAAATGTTGTCTCTCGGAGGGAGACAAAGGTTGTCTCCCGGAGGGAGACAAAGGTTGTCTCCCGGAGGGAGACAAAGGTTGTCTCCCGGAGGGAGACAAATGTTGTCTCCCGGAGGGAGACAAATGTTGTCTTCCGGAGGGAGACATTTTGTCTCCTAGAGGGAGACAAAGGTTGTCTCCCGGAGGGAGACAAATGTTGTCTCCCGGAGGGAGACAAAGGTTGTCTCCCGGAGGGAGACAAAGGTTGTCTCCCGGAGGGAGACAAATGTTGTCTCCCGGAGGGAGACAAATGTTGTCTCCCGGAGGGAGACTAATGTTGTCTTCCGGAGGGAGACATTTTGTCTCCTAGAGGGAGACAAAGGTTGTCTCCCGGAGGGAGACAAAGGTTGTCACCCGGAGGGAGACAAAGGTTGTCTCCCGGAGGGAGACAGTTTGTCTCATAGAGGGAGACAAAGGTTGTCTCCCGGAGGGAGACAAATGTTGTCTCTCGGAGGGAGACAAAGGTTGTCTCCCGGAGGGAGACAAAGGTTGTCTCCCGGAGGGAGACAAAGGTTGTCTCCCGGAGGGAGACAAATGTTGTCTCCCGGAGGGAGACAAATGTTGTCTCCCGGAGGGAGACAAATGTTGTCTTCCGGAGGGAGACATTTTGTCTCCTAGAGGGAGACAAAGGTTGTCTCCCGGAGGGAGACAAATGTTGTCTCCCGGAGGGAGACAAAGGTTGTCTCCCGGAGGGAGACAAAGGTTGTCTCCCGGAGGGAGACAAATGTTGTCTCCCGGAGGGAGACAAATGTTGTCTCCCGGAGGGAGACAAATGTTGTCTTCCGGAGGGAGACATTTTGTCTCCTAGAGGGAGACAAAGGTTGTCTCCCGGAGGGAGACAAATGTTGTCTCTCGGAGGGAGACAAATGTTGTCTCCCAGAGGGAGACAAAGGTTGTCTCCCGGAGGGAGACAAAAGGTTGTCTCCCGGAGGGAGACAAAGGTTGTCACCCGGAGGGAGACAAAGGTTGTCTCCCGGAGGGAGACAGTTTGTCTCATAGAGGGAGACAAAGGTTGTCTCCCGGAGGGAGACAAATGTTGTCTCTCGGAGGGAGACAAAGGTTGTCTCCCGGAGGGAGACAAATGTTGTCTCCCGGAGTGAGACAAATGTTGTCTCCCGGAGGGAGACAAATGTTGTCTCCCGGAGGGAGACAAAGGTTGTCTCCCGGAGGGAGACAAAGGTTGTCTCCCGGAGGAAGACAAATGTTGTCTCCCGGAGGGAGACAAATGTTGTCTTCCGGAGGGAGACATTTTGTCTCCTAGAGGGAGACAAAGGTTGTCTCCCGGAGGGAGACAAATGTTGTCTTCCGGAGGGAGACATTTTGTCTCCTAGAGGGAGACAAAGGTTGTCTCCCGGAGGGAGACAAATGTTGTCTCTCGGAGGGAGACAAATGTTGTCTCCCAGTGGGAGACAAAGGTTGTCTCCCGGAGGGAAACAAATGTTGTCTCCCGGAAAGAGACATTTTGTCTCCTAGAGGGAGAAAAAGGTTGTCTCCCGAAGGGAGACAAAAGGTTGTCTCCCGGAGGGAGACAAAGGTTGTCACCCGGAGGGAGACAAAGGTTGTCTCCTGGAGGGAGACAAAGGTTGTCTCCCGGAGGGAGACAGTTTGTCTCATAGAGGGAGACAAAGGTTGTCTCCCGGAGGGAGACTAATGTCGTCTCTCGGAGGGAGACAAAGGTTGTCTCCCAGAGGGAGACAAAGGTTGTCTCCCGGAGGGAAACAAATGTTGTCTCCCGGAGGGAGACAAATGTTGTCTCCCGGAGGGAGACATTTTGTCTCCTAGAGGGAGACAAAGGTTGTCTCCCGAAGGGAGACAAAAGGTTGTCTCCCGGAGGGAGACAAAGGTTGTCACCCGGAGGGAGACAAAGGTTGTCTCCCGGAGGGAGACAAAGGTTGTCTCCCGGAGGGAGACAGTTTGTCTCATAGAGGGAGACAAAGGTTGTCTCCCGGAGGGAGACAAATGTTGTCTCTCGGAGGGAGACAAAGGTTGTCTCCCGGAGGGAGACAAAGGTTGTCTCCCGGAGGGAGACAAAGGTTGTCTCCCGGAGGGAGACAAAGGTTGTCTCCCGGAGGGAGACAAATGTTGTCTCCCGGAGGGAGACAAATGTTGTCTCCCGGAGGGAGACAAATGTTGTCTCTCGGAGGGAGACAAAGGTTGTCTCCCGGAGGGAGACAAAGGTTGTCTCCCGGAGGGAGACAAAGGTTGTCTCCCGGAGGGAGACAAATGTTGTCTCCCGGAGGGAGACAAATGTTGTCTCCCGGAGGGAGACATTTTGTCTCCTAGAGGGAGACAAAGGTTGTCTCCCGAAGGGAGACAAAAGGTTGTCTCCCGGAGGGAGACAAAGGTTGTCACCCGGAGGGAGACAAAGGTTGTCTCCCGGAGGGAGACAGTTTGTCTCATAGAGGGAGACAAAGGTTGTCTCCCGGAGGGAGACAAATGTTGTCTCTCGGAGGGAGACAAAGGTTGTCTCCCGGAGGGAGACAAATGTTGTCTCCCGGAGTGAGACAAATGTTGTCTCCCGGAGGGAGACAAATGTTGTCTCCCGGAGGGAGACAAATGTTGTCTCCCGGAGGGAGACAAATGTTGTCTTCCGGAGGGAGACATTTTGTCTCCTAGAGGGAGACAAAGGTTGTCTCCCGGAGGGAGACAAATGTTGTCTCCCGGAGGGAGACAAAGGTTGTCTCCCGGAGGGAGACAAAGGTTGTCTCCCGGAGGGAGACAAATGTTGTCTCCCGGAGGGAGACAAATGTTGTCTCCCGGAGGGAGACAAATGTTGTCTTCCGGAGGGAGACATTTTGTCTCCTAGAGGGAGACAAAGGTTGTCTCCCGGAGGGAGACAAATGTTGTCTCTCGGAGGGAGACAAATGTTGTCTCCCAGAGGGAGACAAAGGTTGTCTCCCGGAGGGAAACAAATGTTGTCTCCCGGAGGGAGACAAATGTTGTCTCCCGGAGGGAGACATTTTGTCTCCTAGAGGGAGACAAAGGTTGTCTCCCGAAGGGAGACAAAAGGTTGTCTCCCGGAGGGAGACAAAGGTTGTCACCCGGAGGGAGACAAAGGTTGTCTCCCGGAGGGAGACAGTTTGTCTCATAGAGGGAGACAAAGGTTGTCTCCCGGAGGGAGACAAATGTTGTCTCTCGGAGGGAGACAAAGGTTGTCTCCCGGAGGGAGACAAATGTTGTCTCCCGGAGTGAGACAAATGTTGTCTCCCGGAGGGAGACAAATGTTGTCTCCCGGAGGGAGACAAAGGTTGTCTCCCGGAGGGAGACAAAGGTTGTCTCCCGGAGGGAGACAAATGTTGTCTCCCGGAGGGAGACAAATGTTGTCTTCCGGAGGGAGACATTTTGTCTCCTAGAGGGAGACAAAGGTTGTCTCCCGGAGGGAGACAAATGTTGTCTTCCGGAGGGAGACATTTTGTCTCCTAGAGGGAGACAAAGGTTGTCTCCCGGAGGGAGACAAATGTTGTCTCTCGGAGGGAGACAAATGTTGTCTCCCAGTGGGAGACAAAGGTTGTCTCCCGGAGGGAAACAAATGTTGTCTCCCGGAAAGAGACATTTTGTCTCCTAGAGGGAGAAAAAGGTTGTCTCCCGAAGGGAGACAAAAGGTTGTCTCCCGGAGGGAGACAAAGGTTGTCACCCGGAGGGAGACAAAGGTTGTCTCCTGGAGGGAGGCAAATGTTGTCTCCCGGAGGGAGACATTTTGTCTCCTAGAGGGAGACAAAGGTTGTCTCCCGAAGGGAGACAAAAGGTTGTCTCCCGGAGGGAGACAAAGGTTGTCACCCGGAGGGAGACAAAGGTTGTCTCCCGGAGGGAGACAAAGGTTGTCTCCCGGAGGGAGACAGTTTGTCTCATAGAGGGAGACAAAGGTTGTCTCCCGGAGGGAGACAAATGTTGTCTCTCGGAGGGAGACAAAGGTTGTCTCCCGGAGGGAGACAAAGGTTGTCTCCCGGAGGGAGACAAAGGTTGTCTCCCGGAGGGAGACAAAGGTTGTCTCCCGGAGGGAGACAAATGTTGTCTCCCGGAGGGAGACAAAGGTTGTCTCCCGGAGGGAGACAAATGTTGTCTTCCGGAGTGAGACATTTTGTCTCCTAGAGGCAGACAAAGGTTGTCTCCCGGAGGGAGACAAATGTTGTCTCCCGGAGGGAGACAAATGTTGTCTCCCAGAGGGAGACAACTGTTGTCTCCCGGAGGGAAACAAATGTTGTCTCCCGGAGGGAGACATTTTGTCTCCTAGAGGGAGACAAATGTTGTCTCCCGAAGGGAGACAAAAGGTTGTCTCCCGGAGGGAGACAAAGGTTGTCACTCGGAGGGAGACAAAGGTTGTCTCCCGGAGGGAGACAGTTTGTCTCATAGAGGGAGACAAAGGTTGTCTCCCGGAGGGAGACAAATGTTGTCTCTCGGAGGGAGACAAAGGTTGTCTCCCGGAGAGAGACAAAGGTTGTCTCCCAGAGGGAGACAAAGGTTGTCTCCCGGAGGGAGACAAATGTTGTCTCCCGGAGGGAGACAAATGTTGTCTCCCAGAGGGAGACAAAGGTGGTCTCCCGGAGGGAAACAAATGTTGTCTCCCAGAGGGAGACAAATGTTGTCTCCCGGAGGGAGACATTTTGTCTCCTAGAGGGAGACAAAGGTTGTCACCCGGAGGGAGACAAAGGTTGTCTCCCGGAGGGAGACAGTTTGTCTCATAGAGGGAGACAAAGGTTGTCTCCCGGAGGGAGACAAATGTTGTCTCTCGGAGGGAGACAAAGGTTGTCTCCCGGAGGGAGACAAAGGTTGTCTCCCGGAGGGAGACAAAGGTTGTCTCCCGGAGGGAGACAAATGTTGTCTCCCGGTGGGAGACAAATGTTGTCTCCCGGAGGGAGACAAATGTTGTCTTCCAGAGGGAGACATTTTGTCTCCTAGAGGGAGACAAAGGTTGTCTCCCGGAGGGAGACAAATGTTGTCTCTCGGAGGGAGACAAAGGTTGTCTCCCGGAGGGAGACAAAGGTTGTCTCCCGGAGGGAGACAAAGGTTGTCTCCCGGAGGGAGACAAATGTTGTCTCCCGGAGGGAGACAAATGTTGTCTCCCGGAGGGAGACAAATGTTGTCTTCCGGAGGGAGACATTTTGTCTCCTAGAGGGAGACAAAGGTTGTCTCTCGAAGGGAGACAAAAGGTTGTCTCCTAGAGGGAGACAAATGTTGTCTCTCGAAGGGAGACAAAGGTTGTCTCCCGGAGGGAGAGAAAGGTTGTCTCCCGGAGGGAGACAAAGGTTGTCTCCCGGAGGGAGACAAATGTTGTCTCCCGGAGGGAGACAAATGTTGTCTCCCGGAGGGAGACAAATGTTGTCTTCCGGAGGGAGACATTTTGTCTCCTAGAGGGAGACAAAGGTTGTCTCCCGGAGGGAGACAAATGTTGTCTCCCGGAGGGAGACAAAGGTTGTCTCCCGGAGGGAGACAAAGGTTGTCTCCCGGAGGGAGACAAACGTTGTCTCCCGGAGGGAGACAAAGGTTGTCTCCCGGAGGGAGACAAATGTTGTCTTCCGGAGGGAGACATTTTGTCTCCTAGAGGGAGACAAATGTTGTCTCCCAGAGGGAGACAAAGGTTGTCTCCCGGAGGGAAACAAAGGTTGTCTCCCGGAGGGAGACAAATGTTGTCTCTCGGAGGGAGACAAAGGTTGTCTCCCGGAGGGAGACAAAGGTTGTCTCCCGGAGGGAGACAAAGGTTGTCTCCCGGAGGGAGACAAATGTTGTCTCCCGGAGGGAGACAAATGTTGTCTTCCGGAGGGAGACATTTTGTCTCCTAGAGGGAGACAAAGGTTGTCTCTCGAAGGGAGACAAAAGGTTGTCTCCTAGAGGGAGACAAAGGTTGTCTCCCTGAGGGAGACAAATGTTGTCTCCCGGAGGGAGACAAAGTTTGTCTCATAGAGGGAGACAACGGTTGTCTCCCGGAGGGAGACAAATGTTGTCTCTCGGAGGGAGACAAAGGTTGTCTCCCAGAGGGAGACAAAGGTTGTCTCCCGGAGGGAGACAAAGGTTGTCTCCCGGAGGGAGACAAATGTTGTCTTCCGGAGGGAGACAAATGTTGTCTCCCAGAGGGAGACAAAGGTTGTCTCTCGGAGGGAGACAAAGGTTGTCTCCCGGAGGGAGACAAAGGTTGTCTCCCGGAGGGAGACAAAGGTTGTCTCCCGGAGGGAGACAAATGTTGTCTCCCGGAGGGAGACAAATGTTGTCTCCCGGAGGGAGACATTTTGTCTCCTAGAGGGAGACAAATGTTGTCTCCCAGAGGGAGACAAAGGTTGTCTCCCGGAGGGAAACAAATGTTGTCTCCCGGAGGGAGACAAATGTTGTCTCCCGGAGGGAGACAAATGTTGTCTCCCGGAGGGAGACAAATGTTGTCTTCCGGAGGGAGACATTTTGTCTCCTAGAGGGAGACAAAGGTTGTCTCCCGGAGGGAGACAAATGTTGTCTCCCGGAGGGAGACAAATGTTGTCTCCCGGAGGGAGACAAATGTTGTCTTCCGGAGGGAGACATTTTGTCTCCTAGAGGGAGACAAAGTTGTCTCTCGAAGGGAGACAAAAGGTTGTCTCCTAGAGGGAGACAAAGGTTGTCTCCCGAAGGGAGACAAAAGGTTGTCTCCCGGAGGGAGACAAAGGTTGTCTCCCGGAGGGAGACAAAGGTTGTCTCCCGGAGGGAGACAAAGGTTGTCTCCCGGAGGGAGAAAAATGTTGTCTCCTGGAGGGAGACAAATGTTGTCTTCCGGAGGGAGACATTTTGTCTCCTAGAGGGAGACAAAGGTTGTCTCCCGGAGGGAGACAAATGTTGTCTTCCGGAGGGAGACATTTTGTCTCCTAGAGGGAGACAAATGTTGTCTCCCAGAGGGAGACAAAGGTTGTCTCCCGGAGGGAAACAAAGGTTGTCTCCCGGAGGGAGACAAATGTTGTCTCTCGGAGGGAGACAAAGGTTGTCTCCCGGAGGGAGACAAAGGTTGTCTCCCGGAGGGAGACAAATGTTGTCTCTCGGAGGGAGACAAAGGTTGTCTCCCGGAGGGAGACAAAGGTTGTCTCCCGGAGGGAGACAAAGGTTGTCTCCCGGAGGGAGACAAATGTTGTCTCCCGGAGGGAGACAAATGTTGTCTCCCGGAGGGAGACAAATGTTGTCTTCCGGAGGGAGACATTTTGTCTCCTAGAGGGAGACAAAGGTTGTCTCTCGAAGGGAGACAAAAGGTTGTCTCCTAGAGGGAGACAAAGGTTGTCTCCCTGAGGGAGACAAATGTTGTCTCCCGGAGGGAGACAAAGTTTGTCTCATAGAGGGAGACAACGGTTGTCTCCCGGAGGGAGACAAATGTTGTCTCTCGGAGGGAGACAAAGGTTGTCTCCCGGAGGGAGACAAAGGTTGTCTCCCGGAGGGAGACAAAGGTTGTCTCCCGGAGGGAGACAAAGGTTGTCTCCCGGAGGGAGACAAAGGTTGTCTCCCGGAGGGAGACAAAGGTTGTCTCCCGGAGGGAGACAAATGTTGTCTCCCGGAGGGAGACAAATGTTGTCTCCCGGAGGGAGACAAATGTTGTCTCCCGGAGGGAGACAAATGTTGTCTTCCGGAGGGAGACATTTTGTCTCCTAGAGGGAGACAAATGTTGTCTCCCAGAGGGAGACAAAGGTTGTCTCCCGGAGGGAAACAAATGTTGTCTCCCGGAGGGAGACAAATGTTGTCTCACGGAGGGAGACAAATGTTGTCTCCCGGAGGGAGACAAATGTTGTCTTCCGGAGGGAGACATTTTGTCTCCTAGAGGGAGACAAAGGTTGTCTCCCGGAGGGAGACAAATGTTGTCTCCCGGAGGGAGACAAATGTTGTCTCCCGGAGGGAGACAAATGTTGTCTCCCGGAGGGAGACAAATGTTGTCTTCCGGAGGGAGACATTTTGTCTCCTAGAGGGAGACAAAGTTGTCTCTCGAAGGGAGACAAAAGGTTGTCTCCTAGAGGGAGACAAAGGTTGTCTCCCGGAGGGAGACAAATGTTGTCTCCCGGAGGGAGACAAATGTTGTCTCCCAGAGGGAGACAAATGTTGTCTTCCGGAGGGAGACATTTTGTCTCCTAGAGGGAGACAAAGGTTGTCTCCCGGAGGGAGACAAAGGTTGTCTTCCGGAGGGAGACATTTTGTCTCCTAGAGGGAGACAAAGGTTGTCTCCCGGAGGGAGACAAAGGTTGTCACCCGGAGGGAGACAAAGGTTGTCTCCCGGAGGGAGACAGTTTGTCTCATAGAGGGAGACAAAGGTTGTCTCCCGGAGGGAGACAAATGTTGTCTCTCGAAGGGAGACAAAGGTTGTCTCCCGGAGGGAGAGAAAGGTTGTCTCCCGGAGGGAGACAAAGGTTGTCTCCCGGAGGGAGACAAATGTTGTCTCCCGGAGGGAGACAAATGTTGTCTCCCGGAGGGAGACAAATGTTGTCTTCCGGAGGGAGACATTTTGTCTCCTAGAGGGAGACAAAGGTTGTCTCCCGGAGGGAGACAAATGTTGTCTCCCGGAGGGAGACAAAGGTTGTCTCCCGGAGGGAGACAAATGTTGTCTCCCGGAGGGAGACAAATGTTGTCTCCCGGAGGGAGACAAATGTTGTCTTCCGGAGGGAGACATTTTGTCTCCTAGAGGGAGACAAAGGTTGTCTCCCGGAGGGAGACAAATGTTGTCTTCCGGAGGGAGACATTTTGTCTCCTAGAGGGAGACAAATGTTGTCTCCCAGAGGGAGACAAAGGTTGTCTCCCGGAGGGAAACAAAGGTTGTCTCCCGGAGGGAGACAAATGTTGTCTCTCGGAGGGAGACAAAGGTTGTCTCCCGGAGGGAGACAAAGGTTGTCTCCCGGAGGGAGACAAAGGTTGTCTCCCGGAGGGAGACAAATGTTGTCTCCCGGAGGGAGACAAATGTTGTCTCCCGGAGGGAGACAAATGTTGTCTTCCGGAGGGAGACATTTTGTCTCCTAGAGGGAGACAAAGGTTGTCTCTCGAAGGGAGACAAAAGGTTGTCTCCTAGAGGGAGACAAAGGTTGTCTCCCTGAGGGAGACAAATGTTGTCTCCCGGAGGGAGACAAAGTTTGTCTCATAGAGGGAGACAACGGTTGTCTCCCGGAGGGAGACAAATGTTGTCTCTCGGAGGGAGACAAAGGTTGTCTCCCGGAGGGAGACAAAGGTTGTCTCCCGGAGGGAGACAAAGGTTGTCTCCCGGAGGGAGACAAATGTTGTCTCCCGGAGGGAGACAAATGTTGTCTCCCGGAGGGAGACAAATGTTGTCTCCCGGAGGGAGACAAATGTTGTCTTCCGGAGGGAGACATTTTGTCTCCTAGAGGGAGACAAATGTTGTCTCCCAGAGGGAGACAAAGGTTGTCTCCCGGAGGGAAACAAATGTTGTCTCCCGGAGGGAGACAAATGTTGTCTCCCGGAGGGAGACAAATGTTGTCTCCCGGAGGGAGACAAATGTTGTCTTCCGGAGGGAGACATTTTGTCTCCTAGAGGGAGACAAAGGTTGTCTCCCGGAGGGAGACAAATGTTGTCTCCCGGAGGGAGACAAATGTTGTCTCCCGGAGGGAGACAAATGTTGTCTCCCGGAGGGAGACAAATGTTGTCTTCCGGAGGGAGACATTTTGTCTCCTAGAGGGAGACAAAGTTGTCTCTCGAAGGGAGACAAAAGGTTGTCTCCTAGAGGGAGACAAAGGTTGTCTCCCGGAGGGAGACAAATGTTGTCTCCCGGAGGGAGACAAATGTTGTCTCCCAGAGGGAGACAAAGGTTGTCTCCCGGAGGGAAACAAATGTTGTCTCCCGGAGGGAGACAAATGTTGTCTCCCGGAGGGAGACATTTTGTCTCCTAGAGGGAGACAAAGGTTGTCTCCCGAAGGGAGACAAAAGGTTGTCTCCCGGAGGGAGACAAAGGTTGTCTCCCGGAGGGAGACAAAGGTTGTCTCCCGGAGGGAGAAAAATGTTGTCTCCCGGAGGGAGACAAATGTTGTCTTCCGGAGGGAGACATTTTGTCTCCTAGAGGGAGACAAAGGATGTCTCCCGAAGGGAGACAAAAGGTTGTCTCCCGGAGGGAGACAAAGGTTGTCACCCGGAGGGAGACAAAGGTTGTCTCCCGGAGGGAGACAAAGGTTGTCTCCCGGAGGGAGACAAAGGTTGTCTCCCGGAGGGAGACAAATGTTGTCTCCCGGAGGGAGACAAATGTTGTCTCCCGGAGGGAGACAAATGTTGTCTTCCGGAGGGAGACATTTTGTCTCCTAGAGGGAGACAAATGTTGTCTCCCAGAGGGAGACAAAGGTTGTCTCCCGGAGGGAAACAAATGTTGTCTCCCGGAGGGAGACAAATGTTGTCTCCCGGAGGGAGACAAATGTTGTCTCCCGGAGGGAGACAAATGTTGTCTTCCGGAGGGAGACATTTTGTCTCCTAGAGGGAGACAAATGTTGTCTCCCAGAGGGAGACAAATGTTGTCTCCCGGAGGGAGACAAATGTTGTCTCCCGGAGGGAGACAAATGTTGTCTCCCGGAGGGAGACAAATGTTGTCTTCCGGAGGGAGACATTTTGTCTCCTAGAGGGAGACAAAGGTTGTCTCCCGGAGGGAGACAAATGTTGTCTCCCGGAGGGAGACAAATGTTGTCTCCCGGAGGGAGACAAATGTTGTCTCCCGGAGGGAGACAAATGTTGTCTTCCGGAGGGAGACATTTTGTCTCCTAGAGGGAGACAAAGTTGTCTCTCGAAGGGAGACAAAAGGTTGTCTCCTAGAGGGAGACAAAGGTTGTCTCCCGGAGGGAGACAAATGTTGTCTCCCGGAGGGAGACAAATGTTGTCTCCCAGAGGGAGACAAAGGTTGTCTCCCGGAGGGAAACAAATGTTGTCTCCCGGAGGGAGACAAATGTTGTCTCCCGGAGGGAGACATTTTGTCTCCTAGAGGGAGACAAAGGTTGTCTCCCGAAGGGAGACAAAAGGTTGTCTCCCGGAGGGAGACAAAGGTTGTCTCCCGGAGGGAGACAAAGGTTGTCTCCCGGAGGGAGAAAAATGTTGTCTCCCGGAGGGAGACAAATGTTGTCTTCCGGAGGGAGACATTTTGTCTCCTAGAGGGAGACAAAGGATGTCTCCCGAAGGGAGACAAAAGGTTGTCTCCCGGAGGGAGACAAAGGTTGTCACCCGGAGGGAGACAAAGGTTGTCTCCCGGAGGGAGACAAAGGTTGTCTCCCGGAGGGAGACAAAGGTTGTCTCCCGGAGGGAGACAAATGTTGTCTCCCGGAGGGAGACAAATGTTGTCTCCCGGAGGGAGACAAATGTTGTCTTCCGGAGGGAGACATTTTGTCTCCTAGAGGGAGACAAATGTTGTCTCCCAGAGGGAGACAAAGGTTGTCTCCCGGAGGGAAACAAATGTTGTCTCCCGGAGGGAGACAAATGTTGTCTCCCGGAGGGAGACAAATGTTGTCTCCCGGAGGGAGACAAATGTTGTCTTCCGGAGGGAGACATTTTGTCTCCTAGAGGGAGACAAAGGTTGTCTCCCGGAGGGAGACAAATGTTGTCTCCCGGAGGGAGACAAATGTTGTCTCCCGGAGGGAGACAAATGTTGTCTCCCGGAGGGAGACAAATGTTGTCTTCCGGAGGGAGACATTTTGTCTCCTAGAGGGAGACAAAGTTGTCTCTCGAAGGGAGACAAAAGGTTGTCTCCTAGAGGGAGACAAAGGTTGTCTCCCGGAGGGAGACAAATGTTGTCTCCCGGAGGGAGACAAATGTTGTCTCCCAGAGGGAGACAAAGGTTGTCTCCCGGAGGGAAACAAATGTTGTCTCCCGGAGGGAGACAAATGTTGTCTCCCGGAGGGAGACATTTTGTCTCCTAGAGGGAGACAAAGGTTGTCTCCCGAAGGGAGACAAAAGGTTGTCTCCCGGAGGGAGACAAAGGTTGTCTCCCGGAGGGAGACAAAGGTTGTCTCCCGGAGGGAGACAGTTTGTCTCATAGAGGGAGACAAAGGTTGTCTCCCGGAGGGAGACAAATGTTGTCTCTCGAAGGGAGACAAAGGTTGTCTCCCGGAGGGAGAGAAAGGTTGTCTCCCGGAGGGAGACAAAGGTTGTCTCCCGGAGGGAGACAAATGTTGTCTCCCGGAGGGAGACAAATGTTGTCTCCCGGAGGGAGACAAATGTTGTCTTCCGGAGGGAGACATTTTGTCTCCTAGAGGGAGACAAAGGTTGTCTCCCGGAGGGAGACAAATGTTGTCTCCCGGAGGGAGACAAAGGTTGTCTCCCGGAGGGAGACAAATGTTGTCTCCCGGAGGGAGACAAATGTTGTCTCCCGGAGGGAGACAAATGTTGTCTTCCGGAGGGAGACATTTTGTCTCCTAGAGGGAGACAAAGGTTGTCTCCCGGAGGGAGACAAATGTTGTCTTCCGGAGGGAGACATTTTGTCTCCTAGAGGGAGACAAATGTTGTCTCCCAGAGGGAGACAAAGGTTGTCTCCCGGAGGGAAACAAAGGTTGTCTCCCGGAGGGAGACAAATGTTGTCTCTCGGAGGGAGACAAAGGTTGTCTCCCGGAGGGAGACAAAGGTTGTCTCCCGGAGGGAGACAAAGGTTGTCTCCCGGAGGGAGACAAATGTTGTCTCCCGGAGGGAGACAAATGTTGTCTCCCGGAGGGAGACAAATGTTGTCTTCCGGAGGGAGACATTTTGTCTCCTAGAGGGAGACAAAGGTTGTCTCTCGAAGGGAGACAAAAGGTTGTCTCCTAGAGGGAGACAAAGGTTGTCTCCCTGAGGGAGACAAATGTTGTCTCCCGGAGGGAGACAAAGTTTGTCTCATAGAGGGAGACAACGGTTGTCTCCCGGAGGGAGACAAATGTTGTCTCCCGGAGGGAGACAAAGGTTGTCTCCCGGAGGGAGACAAAGGTTGTCTCCCGGAGGGAGACAAATGTTGTCTCCCGGAGGGAGACAAATGTTGTCTCCCGAAGGGAGACAAATGTTGTCTTCCGGAGGGAGACATTTTGTCTCCTAGAGGGAGACAAAGGTTGTCTCCCGGAGGGAGACAAATGTTGTCTCCCAGAGGGAGACAAAGGTTGTCTTCCGGAGGGAGACATTTTGTCTCCTAGAGGGAGACAAAGGTTGTCTCCCGGAGGGAGACAAAGGTTGTCACCCGGAGGGAGACAAAGGTTGTCTCCCGGAGGGAGACAGTTTGTCTCATAGAGGGAGACAAAGGTTGTCTCCCGGAGGGAGACAAATGTTGTCTCTCGGAGGGAGACAAAGGTTGTCTCCCGGAGGGAGACAAAGGTTGTCTCCCGGAGGGAGACAAAGGTTGTCTCCCGGAGGGAGACAAATGTTGTCTCCCGGAGGGAGACAAATGTTGTCTCCCGGAGGGAGACAAATGTTGTCTTCCGGAGGGAGACATTTTGTCTCCTAGAGGGAGACAAAGGTTGTCTCCCGGAGGGAGACAAATGTTGTCTCCCGGAGGGAGACAAAGGTTGTCTCCCGGAGGGAGACAAAGGTTGTCTCCCGGAGGGAGACAAATGTTGTCTCCCGGAGGGAGACAAATGTTGTCTCCCGGAGGGAGACATTTTGTCTCCTAGAGGGAGACAAAGGTTGTCTCCCGGAGGGAGACAAAGGTTGTCACCCGGAGGGAGACAAAGGTTGTCTCCCGGAGGGAGACAGTTTGTCTCATAGAGGGAGACAAAGGTTGTCTCCCGGAGGGAGACAAATGTTGTCTCTCGGAGGGAGACAAAGGTTGTCTCCCGGAGGGAGACAAAGGTTGTCTCCCGGAGGGAGACAAAGGTTGTCTCCCGGAGGGAGACAAATGTTGTCTCCCGGAGGGAGACATTTTGTCTCCTAGAGGGAGACAAAGGTTGTCTCCCGGAGGGAGACAAATGTTGTCTCCCGGAGGGAGACAAAGGTTGTCTCCCGGAGGGAGACAAAGGTTGTCTCCCGGAGGGAGACAAATGTTGTCTCCCGGAGGGAGACAAATGTTGTCTCCCGGAGGGAGACAAATGTTGTCTCCCGGAGGGAGACAAATGTTGTCTCCCAGAGGGAGACAAAGGTTGTCTCCCGGAGGGAAACAAATGTTGTCTCCCGGAGGGAGACAAATGTTGTCTCCCGGAGGGAGACAAATGTTGTCTCCCGGAGGGAGACAAATGTTGTCTCCCGGAGGGAGACAAATGTTGTCTTCCGGAGGGAGACATTTTGTCTCCTAGAGGGAGACAAAGGTTGTCTCCCGGAGGGAGACAAATGTTGTCTCCCGGAGGGAGACAAATGTTGTCTCCCGGAGGGAGACAAATGTTGTCTTCCGGAGGGAGACATTTTGTCTCCTAGAGGGAGACAAAGTTGTCTCTCGAAGCGAGACAAAAGGTTGTCTCCTAGAGGGAGACAAAGGTTGTCTCCCGAAGGGAGACAAAAGGTTGTCTCCCGGAGGGAGACAAAGGTTGTCACCCGGAGGGAGACAAAGGTTGTCTCCCGGAGGGAGACAGTTTGTCTCATAGAGGGAGACAAAGGTTGTTTCCCGGAGGGAGACAAATGTTGTCTCTCGGAGGGAGACAAATGTTGTCTCTCGGAGGGAGACAAATGTTGTCTCCCAGAGGGAGACAAAGGTTGTCTCCCGGAGGGAAACAAATGTTGTCTCCCGGAGGGAGACAAATGTTGTCTCCCGGAGGGAGACATTTTGTCTCCTAGAGGGAGACAAAGGTTGTCTCCCGGAGGGAGACAAATGTTGTCTCTCGGAGGGAGACAAATGTTGTCTCTCGGAGGGAGACAAATGTTGTCTCCCAGAGGGAGACAAAGGTTGTCTCCCGGAGGGAAACAAATGTTGTCTCCCGGAGGGAGACAAATGTTGTCTCCCGGAGGGAGACATTTTGTCTCCTAGAGGGAGACAAAGGTTGTCTCCCGAAGGGAGACAAAAGGTTGTCTCCCGGAGGGAGACAAAGGTTGTCACCCGGAGGGAGACAAAGTTGTCTCTCGAAGGGAGACAAAAGGCTGTCTCCTAGAGGGAGACAAAGGTTGTCTCCCGGAGGGAGACAAATGTTGTCTCCCGGAGGGAGACAAATGTTGTCTCCCAGAGGGAGACAAAGGTTGTCTCCCGGAGGGAAACAAATGTTGTCTCCCGGAGGGAGACAAATGTTGTCTCCCGGAGGGAGACATTTTGTCTCCTAGAGGGAGACAAAGGTTGTCTCCCGAAGGGAGACAAAAGGTTGTCTCCCGGAGGGAGACGAAGGTTGTCTCCCGGAGGGAGACAAAGGTTGTCTCCCGGAGGGAGAAAAATGTTGTCTCCCGGAGGGAGACAAATGTTGTCTTCCGGAGGGAGACATTTTGTCTCCTAGAGGGAGACAAAGGATGTCTCCCGAAGGGAGACAAAAGGTTGTCTCCCGGAGGGAGACAAAGGTTGTCACCCGGAGGGAGACAAAGGTTGTCTCCCGGAGGGAGACAGTTTGTCTCATAGAGGGAGACAAAGGTTGTCTCCCGGAGGGAGACAAATGTTGTCTCTCGGAGGGAGACAAAGGTTGTCTCCCGGAGGGAGACAAAGGTTGTCTCCCGGAGGGAGACAGTTTGTCTCATAGAGGGAGACAAAGGTTGTTTCCCGGAGGGAGACAAATGTTGTCTCTCGGAGGGAGACAAATGTTGTCTCTCGGAGGGAGACAAATGTTGTCTCCCAGAGGGAGACAAAGGTTGTCTCCCGGAGGGAAACAAATGTTGTCTCCCGGAGGGAGACAAATGTTGTCTCCCGGAGGGAGACATTTTGTCTCCTAGAGGGAGACAAAGGTTGTCTCCCGGAGGGAGACAAATGTTGTCTCTCGGAGGGAGACAAATGTTGTCTCTCGGAGGGAGACAAATGTTGTCTCCCAGAGGGAGACAAAGGTTGTCTCCCGGAGGGAAACAAATGTTGTCTCCCGGAGGGAGACATTTTGTCTCCTAGAGGGAGACAAAGGTTGTCTCCCGAAGGGAGACAAAAGGTTGTCTCCCGGAGGGAGACAAAGGTTGTCACCCGGAGGGAGACAAAGTTGTCTCTCGAAGGGAGACAAAAGGTTGTCTCCTAGAGGGAGACAAAGGTTGTCTCCCGGAGGGAGACAAATGTTGTCTCCCGGAGGGAGACAAATGTTGTCTCCCAGAGGGAGACAAAGGTTGTCTCCCGGAGGGAAACAAATGTTGTCTCCCGGAGGGAGACAAATGTTGTCTCCCGGAGGGAGACATTTTGTCTCCTAGAGGGAGACAAAGGTTGTCTCCCGAAGGGAGACAAAAGGTTGTCTCCCGGAGGGAGACGAAGGTTGTCTCCCGGAGGGAGACAAAGGTTGTCTCCCGGAGGGAGAAAAATGTTGTCTCCCGGAGGGAGACAAATGTTGTCTTCCGGAGGGAGACATTTTGTCTCCTAGAGGGAGACAAAGGATGTCTCCCGAAGGGAGACAAAAGGTTGTCTCCCGGAGGGAGACAAAGGTTGTCACCCGGAGGGAGACAAAGGTTGTCTCCCGGAGGGAGACAGTTTGTCTCATAGAGGGAGACAAAGGTTGTCTCCCGGAGGGAGACAAATGTTGTCTCTCGGAGGGAGACAAAGGTTGTCTCCCGGAGGGAGACAAAGGTTGTCTCCCGGAGGGAGACATTTTGTCTCCTAGAGGGAGACAAAGGTTGTCTCCCGGAGGGAGACAAATGTTGTCTCCCGGAGGGAGACAAAGGTTGTCTCCCGGAGGGAGACAAAGGTTGTCTCCCGGAGAGAGACAAATGTTGTCTCCCGGAGGGAGACAAAGGTTGTCTCCCGGAGGGAGACAAAGGTTGTCTCCCGGAGAGAGACAAATGTTGTCTCCCGGAGGGAGACAAATGTTGTCTCCCGGAGGGAGACAAATGTTGTCTTCCGGAGGGAGACATTTTGTCTCCTAGAGGGAGACAAATGTTGTCTCCCAGAGGGAGACAAAGGTTGTCTCCCGGAGGGAAACAAATGTTGTCTCCCGGAGGGAGACAAATGTTGTCTCCCGGAGGGAGACAAATGTTGTCTCCCGGAGGGAGACAAATGTTGTCTCCCGGAGGGAGACAAATGTTGTCTTCCGGAGGGAGACATTTTGTCTCCTAGAGGGAGACAAAGGTTGTCTCCCGGAGGGAGACAAATGTTGTCTCCCGGAGGGAGACAAATGTTGTCTCCCGGAGGGAGACAAATGTTGTCTTCCGGAGGGAGACATTTTGTCTCCTAGAGGGAGACAAAGTTGTCTCTCGAAGCGAGACAAAAGGTTGTCTCCTAGAGGGAGACAAAGGTTGTCTCCCGGAGGGAGACAAATGTTGTCTCCCGGAGGGAGACAAATGTTGTCTCCCAGAGGGAGACAAAGGTTGTCTCCCGGAGGGAAACAAATGTTGTCTCCCGGAGGGAGACAAATGTTGTCTCCCGGAGGGAGACATTTTGTCTCCTAGAGGGAGACAAAGGTTGTCTCCCGAAGGGAGACAAAAGGTTGTCTCCCGGAGGGAGACAAATGTTGTCTCTCGGAGGGAGACAAAGGTTGTCTCCCGGAGGGAGACAAAGGTTGTCTCCCGGAGGGAGACAAAGGTTGTCTCCCGGAGGGAGACAAATGTTGTCTCCCGGAGGGAGACAAATGTTGTCTCCCGGAGGGAGACAAATGTTGTCTTCCGGAGGGAGACATTTTGTCTCCTAGAGGGAGACAAAGGTTGTCTCCCGGAGGGAGACAAATGTTGTCTCTCGGAGGGAGACAAAAGGTTGTCTCCTAGAGGGAGACAAAGGTTGTCTCCCGGAGGGAGACAAATGTTGTCTCCCGGAGGGAGACAAATGTTGTCTCCCAGAGGGAGACAAAGGTTGTCTCCCGGAGGGAAACAAATGTTGTCTCCCGGAGGGAGACAAATGTTGTCTCCCGGAGGGAGACAAATGTTGTCTCCCAGAGGGAGACAAAGGTTGTCTCCCGGAGGGAAACAAATGTTGTCTCCCGGAGGGAGACAAATGTTGTCTCCCGGAGGGAGACATTTTGTCTCCTAGAGGGAGACAAAGGTTGTCTCCCGAAGGGAGACAAAAGGTTGTCTCCCGGAGGGAGACAAATGTTGTCTCTCAGAGGGAGACAAAGGTTGTCTCCCGGAGGGAGACAAAGGTTGTCTCCCGGAGGGAGACAAAGGTTGTCTCCCGGAGGGAGACAAATGTTGTCTCCCGGAGGGAGACAAATGTTGTCTCCCGGAGGGAGACAAATGTTGTCTTCCGGAGGGAGACATTTTGTCTCCTAGAGGGAGACAAAGGTTGTCTCCCGGAGGGAGACAAATGTTGTCTCTCGGAGGGAGACAAAAGGTTGTCTCCTAGAGGGAGACAAAGGTTGTCTCCCGGAGGGAGACAAATGTTGTCTCCCGGAGGGAGACAAATGTTGTCTCCCAGAGGGAGACAAAGGTTGTCTCCCGGAGGGAAACAAATGTTGTCTCCCGGAGGGAGACAAATGTTGTCTCCCGGAGGGAGACATTTTGTCTCCTAGAGGGAGACAAAGGTTGTCTCCCGAAGGGAGACAAAAGGTTGTCTCCCGGAGGGAGACGAAGGTTGTCTCCCGGAGGGAGACAAAGGTTGTCTCCCGGAGGGAGAAAAATGTTGTCTCCCGGAGGGAGACAAATGTTGTCTTCCGGAGGGAGACATTTTGTCTCCTAGAGGGAGACAAAGGATGTCTCCCGAAGGGAGACAAAAGGTTGTCTCCCGGAGGGAGACAAAGGTTGTCACCCGGAGGGAGACAAAGGTTGTCTCCCGGAGGGAGACAGTTTGTCTCATAGAGGGAGACAAAGGTTGTCTCCCGGAGGGAGACAAATGTTGTCTCTCGGAGGGAGACAAAGGTTGTCTCCCGGAGGGAGACAAAGGTTGTCTCCCGGAGGGAGACAAAGGTTGTCTCCCGGAGGGAGACAAATGTTGTCTCCCGGAGGGAGACATTTTGTCTCCTAGAGGGAGACAAAGGTTGTCTCCCGGAGGGAGACAAATGTTGTCTCCCGGAGGGAGACAAAGGTTGTCTCCCGGAGGGAGACAAAGGTTGTCTCCCGGAGGGAGACAAATGTTGTCTCCCGGAGGGAGACAAATGTTGTCTCCCGGAGGGAGACAAATGTTGTCTTCCGGAGGGAGACATTTTGTCTCCTAGAGGGAGACAAATGTTGTCTCCCAGAGGGAGACAAAGGTTGTCTCCCGGAGGGAAACAAATGTTGTCTCCCGGAGGGAGACAAATGTTGTCTCCCGGAGGGAGACAAATGTTGTCTCCCGGAGGGAGACAAATGTTGTCTCCCGGAGGGAGACAAATGTTGTCTTCCGGAGGGAGACATTTTGTCTCCTAGAGGGAGACAAAGGTTGTCTCCCGGAGGGAGACAAATGTTGTCTCCCGGAGGGAGACAAATGTTGTCTCCCGGAGGGAGACAAATGTTGTCTTCCGGAGGGAGACATTTTGTCTCCTAGAGGGAGACAAAGTTGTCTCTCGAAGCGAGACAAAAGGTTGTCTCCTAGAGGGAGACAAAGGTTGTTTCTCGGAGGGAGACAAATGTTGTCTCCCGGAGGGAGACAAATGTTGTCTCCCAGAGGGAGACAAAGGTTGTCTCCCGGAGGGAAACAAATGTTGTCTCCCGGAGGGAGACAAATGTTGTCTCCCGGAGGGAGACAAAGGTTGTCTCCCGGAGGGAGACAAATGTTGTCTCCCGGAGGGAGACAAAGGTTGTCTCCCGGAGGGAGACAAAGGTTGTCTCCCGGAGGGAGACAAAGGTTGTCTCCCGGAGGGAGACATTTTGTCTCCTAGAGGGAGACAAAGGTTGTCTCCCGGAGGGAGACAAATGTTGTCTCCCGGAGGGAGACAAAGGTTGTCTCCCGGAGGGAGACAAAGGTTGTCTCCCGGAGGGAGACAAATGTTGTCTCCCGGAGGGAGACAAATGTTGTCTCCCAGAGGGAGACAAAGGTTGTCTCCCGGAGGGAAACAAATGTTGTCTCCCGGAGGGAGACAAATGTTGTCTCCCGGAGGGAGACATTTTGTCTCCTAGAGGGAGACAAAGGTTGTCTCCCGAAGGGAGACAAAAGGTTGTCTCCCGGAGGGAGACGAAGGTTGTCTCCCGGAGGGAGACAAAGGTTGTCTCCCGGAGGGAGAAAAATGTTGTCTCCCGGAGGGAGACAAATGTTGTCTTCCGGAGGGAGACATTTTGTCTCCTAAAGGGAGACAAAGGATGTCTCCCGAAGGGAGACAAAAGGTTGTCTCCCGGAGGGAGACAAAGGTTGTCACCCGGAGGGAGACAAAGGTTGTCTCCCGGAGGGAGACAGTTTGTCTCATAGAGGGAGACAAAGGTTGTCTCCCGGAGGGAGACAAATGTTGTCTCTCGGAGGGAGACAAAGGTTGTCTCCCGGAGGGAGACAAAGGTTGTCTCCCGGAGGGAGACATTTTGTCTCCTAGAGGGAGACAAAGGTTGTCTCCCGGAGGGAGACAAATGTTGTCTCCCGGAGGGAGACAAAGGTTGTCTCCCGGAGGGAGACAAAGGTTGTCTCCCGGAGAGAGACAAATGTTGTCTCCCGGAGGGAGACAAAGGTTGTCTCCCGGAGGGAGACAAAGGTTGTCTCCCGGAGAGAGACAAATGTTGTCTCCCGGAGGGAGACAAATGTTGTCTCCCGGAGGGAGACAAATGTTGTCTTCCGGAGGGAGACATTTTGTCTCCTAGAGGGAGACAAATGTTGTCTCCCAGAGGGAGACAAAGGTTGTCTCCCGGAGGGAAACAAATGTTGTCTACCGGAGGGAGACAAATGTTGTCTCCCGGAGGGAGACAAATGTTGTCTCCCGGAGGGAGACAAATGTTGTCTCCCGGAGGGAGACAAATGTTGTCTTCCGGAGGGAGACATTTTGTCTCCTAGAGGGAGACAAAGGTTGTCTCCCGGAGGGAGACAAATGTTGTCTCCCGGAGGGAGACAAATGTTGTCTCCCGGAGGGAGACAAATGTTGTCTTCCGGAGGGAGACATTTTGTCTCCTAGAGGGAGACAAAGTTGTCTCTCGAAGCGAGACAAAAGGTTGTCTCCTAGAGGGAGACAAAGGTTGTCTCCCGGAGGGAGACAAATGTTGTCTCCCGGAGGGAGACAAATGTTGTCTCCCAGAGGGAGACAAAGGTTGTCTCCCGGAGGGAAACAAATGTTGTCTCCCGGAGGGAGACAAATGTTGTCTCCCGGAGGGAGACATTTTGTCTCCTAGAGGGAGACAAAGGTTGTCTCCCGAAGGGAGACAAAAGGTTGTCTCCCGGAGGGAGACAAATGTTGTCTCTCGGAGGGAGACAAAGGTTGTCTCCCGGAGGGAGACAAAGGTTGTCTCCCGGAGGGAGACAAAGGTTGTCTCCCGGAGGGAGACAAATGTTGTCTCCCGGAGGGAGACAAATGTTGTCTCCCGGAGGGAGACAAATGTTGTCTTCCGGAGGGAGACATTTTGTCTCCTAGAGGGAGACAAAGGTTGTCTCCCGGAGGGAGACAAATGTTGTCTCTCGGAGGGAGACAAAAGGTTGTCTCCTAGAGGGAGACAAAGGTTGTCTCCCGGAGGGAGACAAATGTTGTCTCCCGGAGGGAGACAAATGTTGTCTCCCAGAGGGAGACAAAGGTTGTCTCCCGGAGGGAAACAAATGTTGTCTCCCGGAGGGAGACAAATGTTGTCTCCCGGAGGGAGACAAATGTTGTCTCCCAGAGGGAGACAAAGGTTGTCTCCCGGAGGGAAACAAATGTTGTCTCCCGGAGGGAGACAAATGTTGTCTCCCGGAGGGAGACATTTTGTCTCCTAGAGGGAGACAAAGGTTGTCTCCCGAAGGGAGACAAAAGGTTGTCTCCCGGAGGGAGACAAATGTTGTCTCTCAGAGGGAGACAAAGGTTGTCTCCCGGAGGGAGACAAAGGTTGTCTCCCGGAGGGAGACAAAGGTTGTCTCCCGGAGGGAGACAAATGTTGTCTCCCGGAGGGAGACAAATGTTGTCTCCCGGAGGGAGACAAATGTTGTCTTCCGGAGGGAGACATTTTGTCTCCTAGAGGGAGACAAAGGTTGTCTCCCGGAGGGAGACAAATGTTGTCTCTCGGAGGGAGACAAAAGGTTGTCTCCTAGAGGGAGACAAAGGTTGTCTCCCGGAGGGAGACAAATGTTGTCTCCCGGAGGGAGACAAATGTTGTCTCCCAGAGGGAGACAAAGGTTGTCTCCCGGAGGGAAACAAATGTTGTCTCCCGGAGGGAGACAAATGTTGTCTCCCGGAGGGAGACATTTTGTCTCCTAGAGGGAGACAAAGGTTGTCTCCCGAAGGGAGACAAAAGGTTGTCTCCCGGAGGGAGACGAAGGTTGTCTCCCGGAGGGAGACAAAGGTTGTCTCCCGGAGGGAGAAAAATGTTGTCTCCCGGAGGGAGACAAATGTTGTCTTCCGGAGGGAGACATTTTGTCTCCTAGAGGGAGACAAAGGATGTCTCCCGAAGGGAGACAAAAGGTTGTCTCCCGGAGGGAGACAAAGGTTGTCACCCGGAGGGAGACAAAGGTTGTCTCCCGGAGGGAGACAGTTTGTCTCATAGAGGGAGACAAAGGTTGTCTCCCGGAGGGAGACAAATGTTGTCTCTCGGAGGGAGACAAAGGTTGTCTCCCGGAGGGAGACAAAGGTTGTCTCCCGGAGGGAGACAAAGGTTGTCTCCCGGAGGGAGACAAATGTTGTCTCCCGGAGGGAGACATTTTGTCTCCTAGAGGGAGACAAAGGTTGTCTCCCGGAGGGAGACAAATGTTGTCTCCCGGAGGGAGACAAAGGTTGTCTCCCGGAGGGAGACAAAGGTTGTCTCCCGGAGGGAGACAAATGTTGTCTCCCGGAGGGAGACAAATGTTGTCTCCCGGAGGGAGACAAATGTTGTCTTCCGGAGGGAGACATTTTGTCTCCTAGAGGGAGACAAATGTTGTCTCCCAGAGGGAGACAAAGGTTGTCTCCCGGAGGGAAACAAATGTTGTCTCCCGGAGGGAGACATTTTGTCTCCTAGAGGGAGACAAAGGTTGTCTCCCGGAGGGAGACAAATGTTGTCTCCCGGAGGGAGACAAATGTTGTCTCCCGGAGGGAGACAAATGTTGTCTTCCGGAGGGAGACATTTTGTCTCCTAGAGGGAGACAAAGTTGTCTCTCGAAGCGAGACAAAAGGTTGTCTCCTAGAGGGAGACAAAGGTTGTTTCTCGGAGGGAGACAAATGTTGTCTCCCGGAGGGAGACAAATGTTGTCTCCCAGAGGGAGACAAAGGTTGTCTCCCGGAGGGAAACAAATGTTGTCTCCCGGAGGGAGACAAATGTTGTCTCCCGGAGGGAGACAAAGGTTGTCTCCCGGAGGGAGACAAATGTTGTCTCCCGGAGGGAGACAAAGGTTGTCTCCCGGAGGGAGACAAAGGTTGTCTCCCGGAGGGAGACAAAGGTTGTCTCCCGGAGGGAGACAAATGTTGTCTCCCGGAGGGAGACATTTTGTCTCCTAGAGGGAGACAAAGGTTGTCTCCCGGAGGGAGACAAATGTTGTCTCCCGGAGGGAGACAAAGGTTGTCTCCCGGAGGGAGACAAAGGTTGTCTCCCGGAGGGAGACAAATGTTGTCTCCCGGAGGGAGACAAATGTTGTCTTCCGGAGGGAGACATTTTGTCTCCTAGAGGGAGACAAAGGTTGTCTCCCGGAGGGAGACAAATGTTGTCTCCCGGAGGGAGACAAATGTTGTCTCCCGGAGGGAGACAAATGTTGTCTTCCGGAGGGAGACATTTTGTCTCCTAGAGGGAGACAAAGTTGTCTCTCGAAGCGAGACAAAAGGTTGTCTCCTAGAGGGAGACAAAGGTTGTTTCTCGGAGGGAGACAAATGTTGTCTCCCGGAGGGAGACAAATGTTGTCTCCCAGAGGGAGACAAAGGTTGTCTCCCGGAGGGAAACAAATGTTGTCTCCCGGAGGGAGACAAATGTTGTCTCCCGGAGGGAGACATTTTGTCTCCTAGAGGGAGACAAAGGTTGTCTCCCGAAGGGAGACAAAAGGTTGTCTCCCGGAGGGAGACAAATGTTGTCTCTCGGAGGGAGACAAAGGTTGTCTCCCGGAGGGAGACAAAGGTTGTCTCCCGGAGGGAGACAAAGGTTGTCTCCCGGAGGGAGACAAATGTTGTCTCCCGGAGGGAGACAAATGTTGTCTCCCGGAGGGAGACAAATGTTGTCTTCCGGAGGGAGACATTTTGTCTCCTAGAGGGAGACAAAGGTTGTCTCCCGGAGGGAGACAAATGTTGTCTCTCGGAGGGAGACAAATGTTGTCTCCCAGAGTGAGACAAAGGTTGTCTCCCGGAGGGAAACAAATGTTGTCTCCCGGAGGGAGACAAATGTTGTCTCCCGGAGGGAGACATTTTGTCTCCTAGAGGGAGACAAAGGTTGTCTCCCGAAGGGAGACAAAAGGTTGTCTCTCGGAGGGAGACAAAGGTTGTCACCCGGAGGGAGACAAAGGTTGTCTCCCGGAGGGAGACAGTTTGTCTCATAGAGGGAGACAAAGGTTGTTTCCCGGAGGGAGACAAATGTTGTCTCTCGGAGGGAGACAAATGTTGTCTCTCGGAGGGAGACAAATGTTGTCTCCCAGAGGGAGACAAAGGTTGTCTCCCGGAGGGAAACAAATGTTGTCTCCCGGAGGGAGACAAATGTTGTCTCCCGGAGGGAGACAAAGGTTGTCTCCCGGAGGGAGACAAATGTTGTCTCCCGGAGGGAGACAAATGTTGTCTCCCGGAGGGAGACAAATGTTGTCTTCCGGAGGGAGACATTTTGTCTCCTAGAGGGAGACAAAGGTTGTCTCCCGGAGGGAGGCAAAGGTTGTCACCCGGAGGGAGACAAAGGTTGTCTCCCGGAGGGAGACAAAGGTTGTCTCCCGGAGGGAGACAAATGTTGTCTCCCGGAGGGAGACAAATGTTGTCTCCCGGAGGGAGACAAATGTTGTTTTCTGGAGGGAGACATTTTGTCTCCTAGAGGGAGACAAAGGTTGTCTCCCGGAGGGAGACAAATGTTGTCTCCCGGAGGGAGACAAAGGTTGTCTCCCGGAGGGAGACAAAGGTTGTCTCCCGGAGGGAGACAAATGTTGTCTCCCGGAGGGAGACAAATGTTGTCTCCCGGAGGGAGACAAATGTTGTCTCCCGGGGGGAGACAAATGTTGTCTCCCGGAGGGAGACATTTTGTCTCCTAGAGGGAGACAAAGGTTGTCTCCCGAAGGGAGACAAAAGGTTGTCTCCCGGAGGGAGACAAAGGTTGTCTCCCGGAGGGAGACAAAGGTTGTCTCCCGGAGGGAGAAAAATGTTGTCTCCCGGAGGGAGACAAATGTTGTCTTCCGGAGGGAGACATTTTGTCTCCTAGAGGGAGACAAAGGATGTCTCCCGAAGGGAGACAAAAGGTTGTCTCCCGGAGGGAGACAAAGGTTGTCACCCGGAGGGAGACAAAGGTTGTCTCCCGGAGGGAGACAGTTTGTCTCATAGAGGGAGACAAAGGTTGTCTCCCGGAGGGAGACAAATGTTGTCTCCCGGAGGGAGACAAATGTTGTCTCCCAGAGGGAGACAAAGGTTGTCTCCCGGAGGGAAACAAATGTTGTCTCCCGGAGGGAGACAAATGTTGTCTCCCGGAGGGAGACATTTTGTCTCCTAGAGGGAGACAAAGGTTGTCTCCCGAAGGGAGACAAAAGGTTGTCTCCCGGAGGGAGACAAAGGTTGTCTCCCGGAGGGAGACAAAGGTTGTCTCCCGGAGGGAGAAAAATGTTGTCTCCCGGAGGGAGACAAATGTTGTCTTCCGGAGGGAGACAAAGGTTGTCTCCCGGAGGGAGACAAAGGTTGTCTCCCGGAGGGAGACAAATGTTGTCTCCCGGAGGGAGACAAATGTTGTCTCCCGGAGGGAGACAAATGTTGTCTTCCGGAGGGAGACAAAGGTTGTCTCCCGGAGGGAGACAAATGTTGTCTCCCGGAGGGAGACAAATGTTGTCTCCCGGAGGGAGACAAATGTTGTCTTCCGGAGGGAGACATTTTGTCTCCTAGAGGGAGACAAAGGTTGTCTCCCGGAGGGAGACAAAGGTTGTCACCCGGAGGGAGACAAAGGTTGTCTCGCGGAGGGAGACAAAGGTTGTCTCCCGGAGGGAGACAAATGTTGTCTCCCGGAGGGAGACAAATGTTGTCTCCCGGAGGGAGACAAATGTTGTTTTCTGGAGGGAGACATTTTGTCTCCTAGAGGGAGACAAAGGTTGTCTGCCGGAGGGAGACAAATGTTGTCTCCCGGAGGGAGACAAAGGTTGTCTCCCGGAGGGAGACAAAGGTTGTCTCCCGGAGGGAGACAAATGTTGTCTCCCGGAGGGAGACAAATGTTGTCTCCCGGAGGGAGACAAATGTTGTCTCCCGGAGGGAGACAAATGTTGTCTCCCGGAGGGAGACAAATGTTGTCTCCCGGGGGGAGACAAATGTTGTCTTCCGGAGGGAGACATTTTGTCTCCTAGAGGGAGACAAAGGTTGTCTCCCGGAGGGAGACAAATGTTGTCTCTCGGAGGGAGACAAATGTTGTCTCTCGGAGGGAGACAAATGTTGTCTCCCAGAGGGAGACAAAGGTTGTCTCCCGGAGGGAAACAAATGTTGTCTCCCGGAGGGAGACAAATGTTGTCTCCCGGAGGGAGACATTTTGTCTCCTAGAGGGAGACAAAGGTTGTCTCCCGAAGGGAGACAAAAGGTTGTCTCCCGGAGGGAGACAAAGGTTGTCACCCGGAGGGAGACAAAGTTGTCTCTCGAAGGGAGACAAAAGGTTGTCTCCTAGAGGGAGACAAAGGTTGTCTCCCGGAGGGAGACAAATGTTGTCTCCCGGAGGGAGACAAATGTTGTCTCCCAGAGGGAGACAAAGGTTGTCTCCCGGAGGGAAACAAATGTTGTCTCCCGGAGGGAGACAAATGTTGTCTCCCGGAGGGAGAAAAATGTTGTCTCCCGGAGGGAGACAAATGTTGTCTTCCGGAGGGAGACATTTTGTCTCCTAGAGGGAGACAAAGGATGTCTCCCGAAGGGAGACAAAAGGTTGTCTCCCGGAGGGAGACAAAGGTTGTCACCCGGAGGGAGACAAAGGTTGTCTCCCGGAGGGAGACAGTTTGTCTCATAGAGGGAGACAAAGGTTGTCTCCCGGAGGGAGACAAATGTTGTCTCCCGGAGGGAGACAAATGTTGTCTCCCAGAGGGAGACAAAGGTTGTCTCCCGGAGGGAAACAAATGTTGTCTCCCGGAGGGAGACAAATGTTGTCTCCCGGAGGGAGACATTTTGTCTCCTAGAGGGAGACAAAGGTTGTCTCCCGAAGGGAGACAAAAGGTTGTCTCCCGGAGGGAGACAAAGGTTGTCTCCCGGAGGGAGACAAAGGTTGTCTCCCGGAGGGAGAAAAATGTTGTCTCCCGGAGGGAGACAAATGTTGTCTTCCGGAGGGAGACAAAGGTTGTCTCCCGGAGGGAGACAAAGGTTGTCTCCCGGAGGGAGACAAATGTTGTCTCCCGGAGGGAGACAAATGTTGTCTCCCGGAGGGAGACAAATGTTGTCTTCCGGAGGGAGACAAAGGTTGTCTCCCGGAGGGAGACAAATGTTGTCTCCCGGAGGGAGACAAATGTTGTCTCCCGGAGGGAGACAAATGTTGTCTTCCGGAGGGAGACATTTTGTCTCCTAGAGGGAGACAAAGGTTGTCTCCCGGAGGGAGACAAAGGTTGTCACCCGGAGGGAGACAAAGGTTGTCTCGCGGAGGGAGACAAAGGTTGTCTCCCGGAGGGAGACAAATGTTGTCTCCCGGAGGGAGACAAATGTTGTCTCCCGGAGGGAGACAAATGTTGTTTTCTGGAGGGAGACATTTTGTCTCCTAGAGGGAGACAAAGGTTGTCTGCCGGAGGGAGACAAATGTTGTCTCCCGGAGGGAGACAAAGGTTGTCTCCCGGAGGGAGACAAAGGTTGTCTCCCGGAGGGAGACAAATGTTGTCTCCCGGAGGGAGACAAATGTTGTCTCCCGGAGGGAGACAAATGTTGTCTCCCGGAGGGAGACAAATGTTGTCTCCCGGAGGGAGACAAATGTTGTCTCCCGGGGGGAGACAAATGTTGTCTTCCGGAGGGAGACATTTTGTCTCCTAGAGGGAGACAAAGGTTGTCTCCCGGAGGGAGACAAATGTTGTCTCTCGGAGGGAG
Source organism: Aurelia sp. 4 Dawson et al 2005 (assembly GCA_964019985.1). Classification (NCBI taxonomy): domain Eukaryota; kingdom Metazoa; phylum Cnidaria; class Scyphozoa; order Semaeostomeae; family Ulmaridae; genus Aurelia; species Aurelia sp. 4 Dawson et al 2005. Next base: position 23,163,745 of record OZ026496.1, on the reverse strand, counting down.
ACAAATGTTGTCTCTCGGAGGGAGACAAATGTTGTCTCCCAGAGGGAGACAAAGGTTGTCTCCCGGAGGGAAACAAATGTTGTCTCCCGGAGGGAGACAAATGTTGTCTCCCGGAGGGAGACATTTTGTCTCCTAGAGGGAGACAAAGGTTGTCTCCCGAAGGGAGACAAAAGGTTTTCTCCCGGAGGGAGACAAAGGTTGTCACCCGGAGGGAGACAAAGTTGTCTCTCGAAGGGAGACAAAAGGTTGTCTCCTAGAGGGAGACAAAGGTTGTCTCCCGGAGGGAGACAAATGTTGTCTCCCGGAGGGAGACAAATGTTGTCTCCCAGAGGGAGACAAAGGTTGTCTCCCGGAGGGAAACAAATGTTGTCTCCCGGAGGGAGACAAATGTTGTCTCCCGGAGGGAGACATTTTGTCTCCTAGAGGGAGACAAAGGTTGTCTCCCGAAGGGAGACAAAAGGTTGTCTCCTGGAGGGAGACAAAGGTTGTCTCCCGGAGGGAGACAAAGGTTGTCTCCCGGAGGGAGAAAAATGTTGTCTCCCGGAGGGAGACAAATGTTGTCTTCCGGAGGGAGACATTTTGTCTCCTAGAGGGAGACAAAGGATGTCTCCCGAAGGGAGACAAAAGGTTGTCTCCCGGAGGGAGACAAAGGTTGTCACCCGGAGGGAGACAAAGGTTGTCTCCCGGAGGGAGACAGTTTGTCTCATAGAGGGAGACAAAGGTTGTCTCCCGGAGGGAGACAAATGTTGTCTCTCGGAGGGAGACAAAGGTTGTCTCCCGGAGGGAGACAAAGGTTGTCTCCCGGAGGGAGACAAAGGTTGTCTCCCGGAGGGAGACAAATGTTGTCTCCCGGAGGGAGACAAATGTTGTCTTCCGGAGGGAGACAAATGTTGTCTTCCGGAGGGAGACATTTTGTCTCCTAGAGGGAGACAAAGGTTGTCTCCCGGAGGGAGACAAAGGTTGTCTCCCGGAGGGAGACAAAGGTTGTCTCCCGGAGGGAGACAAAGGTTGTCTCCCGGAGGGAGACAAATGTTGTCTCCCGGAGGGAGACAAATGTTGTCTTCCGGAGGGAGACAAATGTTGTCTTCCGGAGGGAGACATTTTGTCTCCTAGAGGGAGACAAAGGTTGTCTCCCGGAGGGAGACAAATGTTGTCTCCCGGAGGGAGACAAAGGTTGTCTCCCGGAGGGAGACAAAGGTTGTCTCCCGGAGGGAGACAAATGTTGTCTCCCGGAGGGAGACAAATGTTGTCTCCCGGAGGGAGACAAATGTTGTCTTCCGGAGGGAGACAAAGGTTGTCTCCCGGAGGGAGACAAAGGTTGTCTCCCGGAGGGAGACAAAGGTTGTCTCCCGGAGGGAGACAAATGTTGTCTCCCGGAGGGAGACAAATGTTGTCTCCCGGAGGGAGACAAATGTTGTTTTCTGGAGGGAGACATTTTGTCTCCTAGAGGGAGACAAAGGTTGTCTCCCGGAGGGAGACAAAGGTTGTCTCCCGGAGGGAGACAAATGTTGTCTCCCGGAGGGAGACAAATGTTGTCTTCCGGAGGGAGACATTTTGTCTCCTAGAGGGAGACAAAGGTTGTCTCCCGGAGGGAGACAAATGTTGTCTCCCGGAGGGAGACAAATGTTGTCTCCCAGAGGGAGACAAAGGTTGTCTCCCGGAGGGAAACAAATGTTGTCTCCCGGAGGGAGACAAATGTTGTCTCCCGGAGGGAGACATTTTGTCTCCTAGAGGGAGACAAAGGTTGTCTCCCGAAGGGAGACAAAAGGTTGTCTCCCGGAGGGAGACAAAGGTTGTCACCCGGAGGGAGACAAAGGTTGTCTCCCGGAGGGAGACAAAGGTTGTCTCCCGGAGGGAGACAAAGGTTGTCTCCCGGAGGGAGACAAAGGTTGTCTCCCGGAGGGAGACAAATGTTGTCTCTCGGAGGGAGACAAAGGTTGTCTCCCGGAGGGAGACAAAGGTTGTCTCCCGGAGGGAGACAAAGGTTGTCTCCCGGAGGGAGACAAATGTTGTCTCCCGGAGGGAGGCAAATGTTGTCTCCCAGAGGGAGACAAAGGTTGTCTCCCGGAGGGAGACAAATGTTGTCTCTCGGAGGGAGACAAAGGTTGTCTCCCGGAGGGAGACAAAGGTTGTCTCCCGGAGGGAGACAGTTTGTCTCATAGAGGGAGTTAAAGGATGTCTCCCGGAGGGAGACAAAGGTTGTCTACCGGAGGGAGACAAAGGTTGTCTCCCGGAGGGAGACAGTTTGTCTCATAGAGGGAGACAGTTTGTCTCATAGAGGGAGACAAATGTTGTCTCCCGGAAGGGAGAAAAATGTTGTCTCCCGGAGGGAGAAAAATGTTGTCTCCCGGAGGGAGAAAAATGTTGTCTCCCGGAGGGAGACAAAGGTTGTCTCCCGGAGGGAGACAAAGGTTGTCTCCCGGAGGGAGACAAATGTTGTCTCCCGGAGGGAGACAAAGGTTGTCTCCCGGAGGGAGACAAAGGTTGTCTCCCGGAGGGAGACAAAGGTTGTCTCCCGGAGGGAGACAAAGGTTTTCTCCCGGAGGGAGACAAAGGTTGTCTCCCGGAGGGAGACAAATGTTGTCTCCCGGAGGAAGACAAAGGTTGTCTCCCGGAGGGAGACAAAGGTTGTCTCCCGGAGGGAGACAAAGGTTGTCTCCCGGAGGGAAACAAAGGTTGTCTCCCGGAGGGAGACAAATGTTGTCTCCCGGAGGGAGACAAATGTTGTCTCCCAGAGGGAGACAAAGGTTGTCTCCCGGAGGGAGACAGTGTGTCTCATAGAGGGAGACAAAGGATGTCTCCCGGAGGGAGACAAAGGTTGTCTACCGGAGGGAAACAAAGGTTGTCTCCCGGAGGGAGACAAATGTTGTCTCCCGGAGGGAGACAAATGTTGTCTCCCAGAGGGAGACAAAGGTTGTCTCCCGGAGGGAGACAGTGTGTCTCATAGAGGGAGACAAAGGATGTCTCCCGGAGGGAGACAAAGGTTGTCTACCGGAGGGAGACAAATGTTGTCTCCCGGAGGGAGACAAATGTTGTTTTCTGGAGGGAGACATTTTGTCTCCTAGAGGGAGACAAAGGTTGTCTCCCGGAGGGAGACAAATGTTGTCTCCCGGAGGGAGACAAAGGTTGTCTCCCGGAGGGAGACAAAGGTTGTCTCCCGGAGGGAGACAAATGTTGTCTCCCGGAGGGAGACAAATGTTGTCTCCCGGAGGGAGACAAAGGTTGTCTCCCGGAGGGAGACAAAGGTTGTCTCCCGGAGGGAGACAAATGTTGTCTCCCGGAGGGAGACAAATGTTGTCTCCCGGAGGGAGACAAATGTTGTCTCCCGGAGGGAGACAAATGTTGTCTTCCGGAGGGAGACATTTTGTCTCCTAGAGGGAGACAAAGGTTGTCTCCCGGAGGGAGACAAATGTTGTCTCTCGGAGGGAGACAAATGTTGTCTCCCAGAGGGAGACAAAGGTTGTCTCCCGGAGGGAAACAAATGTTGTCTCCCGGAGGGAGACAAATGTTGTCTCCCGGAGGGAGACATTTTGTCTCCTAGAGGGAGACAAAGGTTGTCTCCCGAAGGGAGACAAAAGGTTGTCTCCCGGAGGGAGACAAATGTTGTCACCCGGAGGGAGACAAAGGTTGTCTCCCGGAGGCAGACAGTTTGTCTCATAGAGGGAGACAAAGGTTGTCTCCCGGAGGGAGACAAATGTTGTCTCTCGGAGGGAGACAAAGGTTGTCTCCCGGAGGGAGACAAAGGTTGTCTCCCGTAGGGAGACAAAGGTTGTCTCCCGGAGGGAGACAAATGTTGTCTCCCGGAGTGAGACAAATGTTGTCTCCCGGAGGGAGACAAATGTTGTCTCCCGGAGGGAGACAAATGTTGTCTCCCGGAGGGAGACAAAGGTTGTCTCCCGGAGGGAGACAAAGGTTGTCTCCCGGAGAGAGACAAATGTTGTCTCCCGGAGGGAGACAAATGTTGTCTTCCGGAGGGAGACAGTTTGTCTCATAGAGGGAGAAAGGTTGTCTCCCGGAGGGAGACAAATGTTGTCTCTCGGAGGGAGAAAGGTTGTCTCCCGGAGGGAGACAAAGGTTGTCTCCCGGAGGGAGACAAATGTTGTCTCCCGGAGGGAGGCAAATGTTGTCTCCCAGAGGGAGACAAAGGTTGTCTCCCGGAGGGAGACAAAGGTTGTCTCCCGGAGGGAGACAAATGTTGTCTCCCGGAGGGAGACAAAGGTTGTCTCCCGGAGGGAGACAAAGGTTGTCTCCCGGAGGGAGACAAAGGTTGTCTCCCGGAGGGAGACAAAGGTTGTCTCCCGGAGGGAGACAAAAGTTGTCTCCCGGAGGAAGACAAAGGTTGTCTCCCGGAGGGAGACAAAGGTTGTCTCCCGGAGGGAGACAAAGGTTGTCTCCCGGAGGGAAACAAAGGTTGTCTCCCGGAGGGAGACAAATGTTGTCTCCCGGAGGGAGACAAATGTTGTCTCCCAGAGGGAGACAAAGGTTGTCTCCCGGAGGGAGACAAATGTTGTCTCTCGGAGGGAGACAAAGGTTGTCTCCCGGAGGGAGACAAAGGTTGTCTCCCGGAGGGAGACAGTTTGTCTCATAGATGGAGACAAAGGATGTCTCCCGGAGGGAGACAAAGGTTGTCTCCCGGAGGGAGAAAAATGTTGTCTCCCGGAGGGAGAAAAATGTTGTCTCCCGGAAGAAGACAAAGGTTGTCTCCCGGAGGGAGACAAAGGTTGTCTCGCGGAGGGAGACAAATGTTGTCTCCCAGAGGGAGACAAAGGTTGTCTCCCGGAGGGAAACAAATGTTGTCTCCCGGAGGGAGACAAATGTTGTCTCTCGGAGGGAGACAAAGGTTGTCTCCCGGAGGGAGACAAAGGTTGTCTCCCGGAGGGAGACAAATGTTGTCTCCCGGAGGGAGGCAAATGTTGTCTCCCAGAGGGAGACAAAGGTTGTCTTTCGGAGGGAGACAAATGTTGTCTCTCGGAGGGAGACAAAGGTTGTCTCCCGGAGAGAGACAAAGGTTGTCTCCCGGAGGGAGACAGTGTGTCTCATAGAGGGAGACAAAGGATGTCTCCCGGAGGGAGACAAAGGTTGTCTACCGGAGGGAGACAAAGGTTGTCTCCCGGAGGGAGACAAAGGTTGTCTCCCGGAGGGAGACAAAGGTTGTCTCCCGGAGGGAGACAAATGTTGTCTCCCGGAGGGAGACAAAGGTTGTCTCCCGGAGGGAGACAAAGGTTGTCTCCCGGAGGGAGACAAATGTTGTCTCCCGGAGGGAGACAAAGGTTGTCTCCCGGAGGGAGACAAAGGTTGTCTCCCGGAGGGAGACAAATGTTGTCTCCCGGAGGGAGACAAATGTTGTCTCCCGGAGGGAGACAAATGTTGTCTCCCGGAGGGAGACAAATGTTGTCTTCCGGAGGGAGACATTTTGTCTCCTAGAGGGAGACAAAGGTTGTCTCCCGGAGGGAGACAAATGTTGTCTCTCGGAGGGAGACAAATGTTGTCTCCCAGAGGGAGACAAAGGTTGTCTCCCGGAGGGAAACAAATGTTGTCTCCCGGAGGGAGACAAATGTTGTCTCCCGGAGGGAGACATTTTGTCTCCTAGAGGGAGACAAAGGTTGTCTCCCGAAGGGAGACAAAAGGTTGTCTCCCGGAGGGAGACAAATGTTGTCACCCGGAGGGAGACAAAGGTTGTCTCCCGGAGGCAGACAGTTTGTCTCATAGAGGGAGACAAAGGTTGTCTCCCGGAGGGAGACAAATGTTGTCTCTCGGAGGGAGACAAAGGTTGTCTCCCGGAGGGAGACAAAGGTTGTCTCCCGTAGGGAGACAAAGGTTGTCTCCCGGAGGGAGACAAATGTTGTCTCCCGGAGTGAGACAAATGTTGTCTCCCGGAGGGAGACAAATGTTGTCTCCCGGAGGGAGACAAATGTTGTCTCCCGGAGGGAGACAAAGGTTGTCTCCCGGAGGGAGACAAAGGTTGTCTCCCGGAGAGAGACAAATGTTGTCTCCCGGAGGGAGACAAATGTTGTCTTCCGGAGGGAGACAGTTTGTCTCATAGAGGGAGAAAGGTTGTCTCCCGGAGGGAGACAAATGTTGTCTCTCGGAGGGAGACAAAGGTTGTCTCCCGGAGGGAGACAAAGGTTGTCTCCCGGAGGGAGACAAAGGTTGTCTCCCGGAGGGAGACAAATGTTGTTTTCTGGAGGGAGACATTTTGTCTCCTAGAGGGAGACAAAGGTTGTCTCCCGGAGGGAGACAAATGTTGTCTCCCGGAGGGAGACAAAGGTTGTCTCCCGGAGGGAGACAAAGGTTGTCTCCCGGAGGGAGACAAATGTTGTCTCCCGGAGGGAGACAAATGTTGTCTCCCGGAGGGAGACAAAGGTTGTCTCCCGGAGGGAGACAAAGGTTGTCTCCCGGAGGGAGACAAATGTTGTCTCCCGGAGGGAGAAAAATGTTGTCTCCCGGAGGGAGACAAATGTTGTCTCCCAGAGGGAGACAAAGGTTGTCTCCCGGAGGGAGACAAATGTTGTCTCTCGGAGGGAGACAAAGGTTGTCTCCCGGAGGGAGACAAAGGTTGTCTCCCGGAGGGAGACAGTTTGTCTCATAGATGGAGACAAAGGATGTCTCCCGGAGGGAGACAAAGGTTGTCTCCCGGAGGGAGAAAAATGTTGTCTCCCGGAGGGAGAAAAATGTTGTCTCCCGGAAGAAGACAAAGGTTGTCTCCCGGAGGGAGACAAAGGTTGTCTCGCGGAGGGAGACAAATGTTGTCTCCCAGAGGGAGACAAAGGTTGTCTCCCGGAGGGAGACAAAGGTTGTCTCCCGGAGGGAGACAAAGGTTGTCTCCCGGAGAGAGACAAATGTTGTCTCCCGGAGGGAGACAAATGTTGTCTTCCGGAGGGAGACAGTTTGTCTCATAGAGGGAGAAAGGTTGTCTCCCGGAGGGAGACAAATGTTGTCTCTCGGAGGGAGACAAAGGTTGTCTCCCGGAGGGAGACAAAGGTTGTCTCCCGGAGGGAGACAAAGGTTGTCTCCCGGAGGGAGACAAATGTTGTCTCCCGGAGGGAGACAAATGTTGTCTCCCGGAGGGAGAAAAATGTTGTCTCCCGGAGGGAGAAAAATGTTGTCTCCCGGAGGGAGACAAAGGTTGTCTCCCGGAGGGAGACAAAGGTTGTCTCCCGGAGGGAGACAAAGGTTGTCTCCCGGAGGGAGACAAATGTTGTCTCCCGGAGGGAGACAAAGGTTGTCTCCCGGAGGGAGACAAAGGTTGTCTCCCGGAGGGAGACACAGACAACCTTTGTCTCCCTCCGGGAGACAACCTTTGTCTCCATCCGGGAGACAACCTTTGTCTTCCTCCGGGAGACAACATTTGTCTCCCTCCGGGAGACAACCTTTGTCTCCCTCCGGGAGACAACCTTTGTCTTATCTCCCAGAGGGAGACAAAGGTTGTCTCCCGGAGGGAGACAAATGTTGTCTCCCGGAGGGAGACAAAGGTTGTCTCCCGGAGGGAGACAAAGGTTGTCTCCCGGAGGGAGACAAAGGTTGTCTCCCGGAGGGAGACAAAGGTTGTCACCCGGAGGGAGACAAAGGTTGTCTCCCGGATGTCTCCCGGAGGGAGACAGTTTGTCTCATAGAGGGAGACAAAGGTTGTCTCCCGGAGGGAGACAAATGTTGTCTCTCGGAGGGAGACAAAGGTTGTCTCACGGAGGGAGACAAAGGTTGTCTCCCGGAGTGAGACAAAGGTTGTCTCCCGGAGGGAGACAAATGTTGTCTCCCGGAGGGAGACAAAGGTTGTCACCTGGAGGGAGACAAAGGTTGTCTCCCGGAGGGAGACAGTTTGTCTCATAGAGGGAGACAAAGGTTGTCTCCCGGAGGGAGACAAATGTTGTCTCTCGGAGGGAGACAAAGGTTGTCTCCCGGAGGGAGACAAAGGTTGTCTCCCGGAGGGAGACAAAGGTTGTCTCCCGGAGGGAGACAACATTTGTCTCCCGGAGGGAGACAAATGTTGTCTCCCGGAGGGAGACAAATGTTGTCTCCCGGAGGGAGACAAATGTTGTCTCCCGGAGGGAGACAAATGTTGTCTCCCGGAGGGAGACAAATGTTGTCTCCCGGAGGGAGACAAATGTTGTCTTCCGGAGGGAGACATTTTGTCTCCTAGAGGGAGACAAAGGTTGTCTCCCGGAGGGAGACAAATGTTGTCTCCCGGAGGGAGACAAATGTTGTCTTCCGGAGGGAGATATTTTGTCTCCTAGAGGGAGACAAAGGTTGTCTCCCGGAGGGAGACAAAGGTTGTCACCCGGAGGGAGACAAAGGTTGTCTCCCGGAGGGAGACAGTTTGTCTCATAGAGGGAGACAAAGGTTGTCTCCCGGAGGGAGACAAATGTTGTCTCTCAGAGGGAGACAAAGGTTGTCTCACGGAGGGAGACAAAGGTTGTCTCCCGGAGTGAGACAAAGGTTGTCTCCCGGAGGGAGACAAATATTGTCTCCCGGAGGGAGACAAAGGTTGTCACCCGGAGGGAGACAAAGGTTGTCTCCCGGAGGGAGACAGTTTGTCTCATAGAGGGAGACAAAGGTTGTCTCCCGGAGGGAGACAAATGTTGTCTCTCGGAGGGAGACAAAGGTTGTCTCCCGGAGGGAGACAAAGGTTGTCTCCCGGAGGGAGACAAAGGTTGTCTCCCGGAGGGAGACAAATGTTGTCTCCCGGAGGGAGACAAATGTTGTCTCCCGGAGGGAGACAAATGTTGTCTTCCGGAGGGAGACATTTTGTCTCCTAGAGGGAGACAAAGGTTGTCTCCCGGAGGGAGACAAAGGTTGTCACCCGGAGGGAGACAAAGGTTATCTCCCGGAGGGAGACAGTTTGTCTCATAGAGGGAGACAAAGGTTGTCTCCCGGAGGGAGACAAATGTTGTCTCTCGGAGGGAGACAAAGGTTGTCTCACGGAGGGAGACAAAGGTTGTCTCCCGGAGTGAGACAAAGGTTGTCTCCCGGAGGGAGACAAATATTGTCTCCCGGAGGGAGACAAAGGTTGTCACCCGGAGGGAGACAAAGGTTGTCTCCCGGAGGGAGACAGTTTGTCTCATAGAGGGAGACAAAGGTTGTCTCCCGGAGGGAGACAAATGTTGTCTCTCGGAGGGAGACAAAGGTTGTCTCCCGGAGGGAGACAAAGGTTGTCTCCCGGAGGGAGACAAAGGTTGTCTCCCGGAGGGAGACAAATGTTGTCTCCCGGAGGGAGACAAATGTTGTCTCCCGGAGGGAGACAAATGTTGTCTTCCGGAGGGAGACATTTTGTCTCCTAGAGGGAGACAAATGTTGTCTCCCGGAGGGAGACAAATGTTGTCTCCCGGAGGGAGACAAATGTTGTCTTCCGGAGGGAGACATTTTGTCTCCTAGAGGGAGACAAAGGTTGTCTCCCGGAGGGAGACAAATGTTGTCTCCCGGAGGGAGACAAATGTTGTCTTCCGGAGGGAGATATTTTGTCTCCTAGAGGGAGACAAAGGTTGTCTCCCGGAGGGAGACAAAGGTTGTCACCCGGAGGGAGACAAAGGTTGTCTCCCGGAGGGAGACAGTTTGTCTCATAGAGGGAGACAAAGGTTGTCTCCCGGAGGGAGACAAATGTTGTCTCTCGGAGGGAGACAAAGGTTGTCTCACGGAGGGAGACAAAGGTTGTCTCCCGGAGTGAGACAAAGGTTGTCTCCCGGAGGGAGACAAATATTGTCTCCCGGAGGGAGACAAAGGTTGTCACCCGGAGGGAGACAAAGGTTGTCTCCCGGAGGGAGACAGTTTGTCTCATAGAGGGAGACAAAGGTTGTCTCCCGGAGGGAGACAAATGTTGTCTCTCGGAGGGAGACAAAGGTTGTCTCCCGGAGGGAGACAAAGGTTGTCTCCCGGAGGGAGACAAAGGTTGTCTCCCGGAGGGAGACAAATGTTGTCTCCCGGAGGGAGACAAATGTTGTCTCCCGGAGGGAGACAAATGTTGTCTTCCGGAGGGAGACATTTTGTCTCCTAGAGGGAGACAAAGGTTGTCTCCCGGAGGGAGACAAAGGTTGTCACCCGGAGGGAGACAAAGGTTATCTCCCGGAGGGAGACAGTTTGTCTTATAGAGGGAGACAAAGGTTGTCTCCCGGAGGGAGACAAATGTTGTCTCTCGGAGGGAGACAAAGGTTGTCTCACGGAGGGAGACAAAGGTTGTCTCCCGGAGTGAGACAAAGGTTGTCTCCCGGAGGGAGACAAATATTGTCTCCCGGAGGGAGACAAAGGTTGTCACCCGGAGGGAGACAAAGGTTGTCTCCCGGAGGGAGACAGTTTGTCTCATAGAGGGAGACAAAGGTTGTCTCCCGGAGGGAGACAAATGTTGTCTCTCGGAGGGAGACAAAGGTTGTCTCCCGGAGGGAGACAAAGGTTGTCTCCCGGAGGGAGACAAAGGTTGTCTCCCGGAGGGAGACAAATGTTGTCTCCCGGAGGGAGACAAATGTTGTCTCCCGGAGGGAGACAAATGTTGTCTTCCGGAGGGAGACATTTTGTCTCCTAGAGGGAGACAAAGGTTGTCTCCCGGAGGGAGACAAAGGTTGTCACCCGGAGGGAGACAAAGGTTATCTCCCGGAGGGAGACAGTTTGTCTCATAGAGGGAGACAAAGGTTGTCTCCCGGAGGGAGACAAATGTTGTCTCTCGGAGGGAGACAAAGGTTGTCTCCCGGAGGGAGACAAAGGTTGTCTCCCGGAGGGAGACAAAGGTTGTCTCCCGGAGGGAGACAAAGGTTGTCTCCCGGAGGGAGACAAAGGTTGTCTCCTGGAGGGAGACAAAGGTTGTCTCCCGGAGGGAGACAAAGGTTGTCTCCCGGAGGGAGACAAATGTTGTCTCCCGGAGGGAGACAAATGTTGTCTCCCGGAGGGAGACAAATGTTGTCTTCCGGAGGGAGACATTTTGTCTCCTAGAGGGAGACAAAGGTTGTCTCCTGGAGGGAGACAAAGGTTGTCTCCCGGAGGGAGACAGTTTGTCTCATAGAGGGAGACAAAGGTTGTCTCCCGGAGGGAGACAAATGTTGTCTCTCGGAGGGAGACAAAGGTTGTCTCACGGAGGGAGACAAAGGTTGTCTCCCGGAGTGAGACAAAGGTTGTCTCCCGGAGGGAGACAAATATTGTCTCCCGGAGGGAGACAAAGGTTGTCACCCGGAGGGAGACAAAGGTTGTCTCCCGGAGGGAGACAGTTTGTCTCATAGAGGGAGACAAAGGTTGTCTCCCGGAGGGAGACAAATGTTGTCTCTCGGAGGGAGACAAAGGTTGTCTCCCGGAGGGAGACAAAGGTTGTCTCCCGGAGGGAGACAAAGGTTGTCTCCCGGAGGGAGACAAATGTTGTCTCCCGGAGGGAGACAAATGTTGTCTCCCAGAGGGAGACAAATGTTGTCTTCCGGAGGGAGACATTTTGTCTCCTAGAGGGAGACAAAGGTTGTCTCCCGGAGGGAGACAAAGGTTGTCACCCGGAGGGAGACAAAGGTTATCTCCCGGAGGGAGACAGTTTGTCTCATAGAGGGAGACAAAGGTTGTCTCCCGGAGGGAGACAAATGTTGTCTCTCGGAGGGAGACAAAGGTTGTCTCCCGGAGGGAGACAAAGGTTGTCTCCCGGAGGGAGACAAAGGTTGTCTCCCGGAGGGAGACAAATGTTGTCTCCCGGAGGGAGACAAATGTTGTCTCCCGGAGGGAGACAAATGTTGTCTTCCGGAGGGAGACATTTTGTCTCCTAGAGGGAGACAAAGGTTGTCTCCTGGAGGGAGACAAAGGTTGTCTCCCGGAGTGAGACAAAGGTTGTCTCCCGGAGTGAGACAAAGGTTGTCTCCCGGAGGGAGACAAATATTGTCTCCCGGAGGGAGACAAAGGTTGTCACCCGGAGGGAGACAAAGGTTGTCTCCCGGAGGGAGACAGTTTGTCTCATAGAGGGAGACAAAGGTTGTCTCCCGGAGGGAGACAAATGTTGTCTCTCGGAGGGAGACAAAGGTTGTCTCCCGGAGGGAGACAAATGTTGTCTTCCGGAGGGAGACAAATGTTGTCTCCCGGAGGGAGACATATGTTGTCTCCCGGAGGGAGACAAATGTTGTCTCCCGGAGGGAGACATTTTGTCTCCTAGAGGGAGACAAAGGTTGTCTCCCGAAGGGAGACAAAAGGTTGTCTCCCGGAGGGAGACAAAGGTTGTCTCCCGGAGGGAGACAAAGGTTGTCTCCCGGGGGGAGACAAATGTTGTCTCCCGGAGGGAGACAAATGTTGTCTTCCGGAGGGAGACATTTTGTCTCCTAGAGGGAGACAAAGGTTGTCTCCCGGAGGGAGACAAAGGTTGTCACCCGGAGGGAGACAAAGGTTATCTCCCGGAGGGAGACAGTTTGTCTCATAGAGGGAGACAAAGGTTGTCTCCCGGAGGGAGACAAATGTTGTCTCTCGGAGGGAGACAAAGGTTGTCTCACGGAGGGAGACAAAGGTTGTCTCCCGGAGTGAGACAAAGGTTGTCTCCCGGAGGGAGACAAATATTGTCTCCCGGAGGGAGACAAAGGTTGTCACCCGGAGGGAGACAAAGGTTGTCTCCCGGAGGGAGACAGTTTGTCTCATAGAGGGAGACAAAGGTTGTCTCCCGGAGGGAGACAAATGTTGTCTCTCGGAGGGAGACAAAGGTTGTCTCCCGGAGGGAGACAAAGGTTGTCTCCCGGAGGGAGACAAAGGTTGTCTCCCGGAGGGAGACAAATGTTGTCTCCCGGAGGGAGACAAATGTTGTCTCCCGGAGGGAGACAAATGTTGTCTTCCGGAGGGAGACATTTTGTCTCCTAGAGGGAGACAAATGTTGTCTCCCGGAGGGAGACAAATGTTGTCTCCCGGAGGGAGACAAATGTTGTCTTCCGGAGGGAGACATTTTGTCTCCTAGAGGGAGACAAAGGTTGTCTCCCGGAGGGAGACAAATGTTGTCTCCCGGAGGGAGACAAATGTTGTCTTCCGGAGGGAGATATTTTGTCTCCTAGAGGGAGACAAAGGTTGTCTCCCGGAGGGAGACAAAGGTTGTCACCCGGAGGGAGACAAAGGTTGTCTCCCGGAGGGAGACAGTTTGTCTCATAGAGGGAGACAAAGGTTGTCTCCCGGAGGGAGACAAATGTTGTCTCTCGGAGGGAGACAAAGGTTGTCTCACGGAGGGAGACAAAGGTTGTCTCCCGGAGTGAGACAAAGGTTGTCTCCCGGAGGGAGACAAATATTGTCTCCCGGAGGGAGACAAAGGTTGTCACCCGGAGGGAGACAAAGGTTGTCTCCCGGAGGGAGACAGTTTGTCTCATAGAGGGAGACAAAGGTTGTCTCCCGGAGGGAGACAAATGTTGTCTCTCGGAGGGAGACAAAGGTTGTCTCCCGGAGGGAGACAAAGGTTGTCTCCCGGAGGGAGACAAAGGTTGTCTCCCGGAGGGAGACAAATGTTGTCTCCCGGAGGGAGACAAATGTTGTCTCCCGGAGGGAGACAAATGTTGTCTTCCGGAGGGAGACATTTTGTCTCCTAGAGGGAGACAAAGGTTGTCTCCCGGAGGGAGACAAAGGTTGTCACCCGGAGGGAGACAAAGGTTATCTCCCGGAGGGAGACAGTTTGTCTTATAGAGGGAGACAAAGGTTGTCTCCCGGAGGGAGACAAATGTTGTCTCTCGGAGGGAGACAAAGGTTGTCTCACGGAGGGAGACAAAGGTTGTCTCCCGGAGTGAGACAAAGGTTGTCTCCCGGAGGGAGACAAATATTGTCTCCCGGAGGGAGACAAAGGTTGTCACCCGGAGGGAGACAAAGGTTGTCTCCCGGAGGGAGACAGTTTGTCTCATAGAGGGAGACAAAGGTTGTCTCCCGGAGGGAGACAAATGTTGTCTCTCGGAGGGAGACAAAGGTTGTCTCCCGGAGGGAGACAAAGGTTGTCTCCCGGAGGGAGACAAAGGTTGTCTCCCGGAGGGAGACAAATGTTGTCTCCCGGAGGGAGACAAATGTTGTCTCCCGGAGGGAGACAAATGTTGTCTTCCGGAGGGAGACATTTTGTCTCCTAGAGGGAGACAAAGGTTGTCTCCCGGAGGGAGACAAAGGTTGTCACCCGGAGGGAGACAAAGGTTATCTCCCGGAGGGAGACAGTTTGTCTCATAGAGGGAGACAAAGGTTGTCTCCCGGAGGGAGACAAATGTTGTCTCTCGGAGGGAGACAAAGGTTGTCTCCCGGAGGGAGACAAAGGTTGTCTCCCGGAGGGAGACAAAGGTTGTCTCCCGGAGGGAGACAAAGGTTGTCTCCCGGAGGGAGACAAAGGTTGTCTCCCGGAGGGAGACAAATGTTGTCTCCCGGAGGGAGACAAATGTTGTCTCCCGGAGGGAGACAAATGTTGTCTTCCGGAGGGAGACATTTTGTCTCCTAGAGGGAGACAAAGGTTGTCTCCTGGAGGGAGACAAAGGTTGTCTCCCGGAGGGAGACAGTTTGTCTCATAGAGGGAGACAAAGGTTGTCTCCCGGAGGGAGACAAATGTTGTCTCTCGGAGGGAGACAAAGGTTGTCTCACGGAGGGAGACAAAGGTTGTCTCCCGGAGTGAGACAAAGGTTGTCTCCCGGAGGGAGACAAATATTGTCTCCCGGAGGGAGACAAAGGTTGTCACCCGGAGGGAGACAAAGGTTGTCTCCCGGAGGGAGACAGTTTGTCTCATAGAGGGAGACAAAGGTTGTCTCCCGGAGGGAGACAAATGTTGTCTCTCGGAGGGAGACAAAGGTTGTCTCCCGGAGGGAGACAAAGGTTGTCTCCCGGAGGGAGACAAAGGTTGTCTCCCGGAGGGAGACAAATGTTGTCTCCCGGAGGGAGACAAATGTTGTCTCCCGGAGGGAGACAAATGTTGTCTTCCGGAGGGAGACATTTTGTCTCCTAGAGGGAGACAAAGGTTGTCTCCCGGAGGGAGACAAAGGTTGTCACCCGGAGGGAGACAAAGGTTATCTCCCGGAGGGAGACAGTTTGTCTCATAGAGGGAGACAAAGGTTGTCTCCCGGAGGGAGACAAATGTTGTCTCTCGGAGGGAGACAAAGGTTGTCTCCCGGAGGGAGACAAAGGTTGTCTCCCGGAGGGAGACAAAGGTTGTCTCCCGGAGGGAGACAAATGTTGTCTCCCGGAGGGAGACATTTTGTCTCCTAGAGGGAGACAAAGGTTGTCTCCTGGAGGGAGACAAAGGTTGTCTCCCGGAGTGAGACAAAGGTTGTCTCCCGGAGTGAGACAAAGGTTGTCTCCCGGAGGGAGACAAATATTGTCTCCCGGAGGGAGACAAAGGTTGTCACCCGGAGGGAGACAAAGGTTGTCTCCCGGAGGGAGACAGTTTGTCTCATAGAGGGAGACAAAGGTTGTCTCCCGGAGGGAGACAAATGTTGTCTCTCGGAGGGAGACAAAGGTTGTCTCCCGGAGGGAGACAAATGTTGTCTTCCGGAGGGAGACAAATGTTGTCTCCCGGAGGGAGACATATGTTGTCTCCCGGAGGGAGACAAATGTTGTCTCCCGGAGGGAGACATTTTGTCTCCTAGAGGGAGACAAAGGTTGTCTCCCGAAGGGAGACAAAAGGTTGTCTCCCGGAGGGAGACAAAGGTTGTCTCCCGGAGGGAGACAAAGGTTGTCTCCCGGGGGGAGAAAAATGTTGTCTCCCGGGGGGAGAAAAATGTTGTCTCCCGGAGGGAGACAAATGTTGTCTTCCGGAGGGAGACATTTTGTCTCCTAGAGGGAGACAAAGGTTGTCACCCGGAGGGAGACAAAGGTTATCTCCCGGAGGGAGACAGTTTGTCTCATAGAGGGAGACAAAGGTTGTCTCCCGGAGGGAGACAAATGTTGTCTCTCGGAGGGAGACAAAGGTTGTCTCCCGGAGGGAGACAAAGGTTGTCTCCCGGAGGGAGACAAATGTTGTCTCCCGGAGGGAGACAAATGTTGTCTCCCGGAGGGAGACAAATGTTGTCTTCCGGAGGGAGACATTTTGTCTCCTAGAGGGAGACAAAGGTTGTCTCCCGGAGGGAGACAAATGTTGTCTCCCGGAGGGAGACAAAGGTTGTCTCCCGGAGGGAGACAAAGGTTGTCTCCCGGAGGGAGACAAATGTTGTCTCCCGGAGGGAGACAAATGTTGTCTCCCGGAGGGAGACAAATGTTGTCTTCCGGAGGGAGACATTTTGTCTCCTAGAGGGAGACAAAGGTTGTCTCCCGGAGGGAGACAAATGTTGTCTCTCGGAGGGAGACAAATGTTGTCTCCCAGAGGGAGACAAAGGTTGTCTCCCGGAGGGAAACAAATGTTGTCTCCCGGAGGGAGACAAATGTTGTCTTCCGGAGGGAGACATTTTGTCTCCTAGAGGGAGACAAAGGTTGTCTCCCGAAGGGAGACAAAAGGTTGTCTCCCGGAGGGAGACAAAGGTTGTCACCCGGAGGGAGACAAAGGTTGTCTCCCGGAGGGAGACAGTTTGTCTCATAGAGGGAGACAAAGGTTGTCTCCCGGAGGGAGACAAATGTTGTCTCTCGGAGGGAGACAAAGGTTGTCTCCCGGAGGGAGACAAAGGTTGTCTCCCGGAGGGAGACAAAGGTTGTCTCCCGGAGGGAGACAAATGTTGTCTCCCGGAGTGAGACATTTTGTCTCCTAGAGGGAGACAAAGGTTGTCTCCCAGAGGGAGACAAATGTTGTCTCCCGGAGGGAGACAAATGTTGTCTCCCAGAGGGAGACAAAGGTTGTCTCCTGGAGGGAAACAAATGTTTTCTCCCGGAGGGAGACAAATGTTGTCTCCCGGAGGGAGACATTTTGTCTCCTAGAGGGAGACAAAGGTTGTCTCCCGAAGGGAGACAAAAGGTTGTCTCCCGGAGGGAGACAAAGGTTGTCACCCGGAGGGAGACAAAGGTTGTCTCCCGGAGGGAGACAGTTTGTCTCATAGAGGGAGACAAAGGTTGTCTCCCGGAGGGAGACAAATGTTGTCTCTCGGAGGGAGACAAAGGTTGTCTCCCGGAGGGAGACAAAGGTTGTCTCCCGGAGGGAGACAAAGGTTGTCTCCCGGAGGGAGACAAATGTTGTCTCCCGGAGTGAGACATTTTGTCTCCTAGAGGGAGACAAAGGTTGTCTCCCAGAGGGAGACAAATGTTGTCTCCCGGAGGGAGACAAATGTTGTCTCCCAGAGGGAGACAAAGGTTGTCTCCTGGAGGGAAACAAATGTTTTCTCCCGGAGGGAGACAAATGTTGTCTCCCGGAGGGAGACATTTTGTCTCCTAGAGGGAGACAAAGGTTGTCTCCCGAAGGGAGACAAAAGGTTGTCTCCCGGAGGGAGACAAAGGTTGTCACCCGGAGGGAGACAAAGGTTGTCTCCCGGAGGGAGACAGTTTGTCTCATAGAGGGAGACAAAGGTTGTCTCCCGGAGGGAGACAAATGTTGTCTCTCGGAGGGAGACAAATGTTGTCTCCCAGAGGGAGACAAAGGTTGTCTCCCGGAGGGAAACAAATGTTGTCTCCCGGAGGGAGACAAATGTTGTCTCCCGGAGGGAGACATTTTGTCTCCTAGAGGGAGACAAAGGTTGTCTCCCGAAGGGAGACAAAAGGTTGTCTCCCGGAGGGAGACAAAGGTTGTCACCCGGAGGGAGACAAAGGTTGTCTCCCGGAGGGAGACAGTTTGTCTCATAGAGGGAGACAAAGGTTGTCTCCCGGAGGGAGACAAATGTTGTCTCTCGGAGGGAGACAAAGGTTGTCTCCCGGAGGGACACAAAGGTTGTCTCCCGGAGGGAGACAAAGGTTGTCTCCCGGAGGGAGACAAATGTTGTCTCCCGGAGTGAGACATTTTGTCTCCTAGAGGGAGACAAAGGTTGTCTCCCGGAGGGAGACAAATGTTGTCTCCCGGAGGGAGACAAATGTTGTCTCCCAGAGGGAGACAAAGGTTGTCTCCCGGAGGGAAACAAATGTTGTCTCCCGGAGGGAGACAAATGTTGTCTCCCGGAGGGAGACATTTTGTCTCCTAGAGGGAGACAAAGGTTGTCTCCCGAAGGGAGACAAAAGGTTGTCTCCCGGAGGGAGACAAAGGTTGTCACCCGGAGGGAGACAAAGGTCGTCTCCCGGAGGGAGACAGTTTGTCTCATAGAGGGAGACAAAGGTTGTCTCCCGGAGGGAGACAAATGTTGTCTCTCGGAGGGAGACAAAGGTTGTCTCACGGAGGGAGACAAAGGTTGTCTCCCGGAGTGAGACAAAGGTTGTCTCCCGGAGGGAGACAAATGTTGTCTCCCGGAGGGAGACAAAGGTTGTCACCCGGAGGGAGACAAAGGTTGTCTCCCGGAGGGAGACAGTTTGTCTCATAGAGGGAGACAAAGGTTGTCTCCCGGAGGGAGACAAAGGTTATCTCCCGGAGGGAGACAGTTTGTCTCATAGAGGGAGACAAAGGTTGTCTCCCGGAGGGAGACAAATGTTGTCTCTCGGAGGGAGACAAAGGTTGTCTCCCGGAGGGAGACAAAGGTTGTCTCCCGGAGGGAGACAAAGGTTGTCTCCCGGAGGGAGACAAATGTTGTCTCCCGGAGGGAGACAAATGTTGTCTCCCGGAGGGAGACAAATGTTGTCTTCCGGAGGGAGACATTTTGTCTCCTAGAGGGAGACAAAGGTTGTCTCCCGGAGGGAGACAAATGTTGTCTCCCGGAGGGAGACAAAGGTTGTCTCCCGGAGGGAGACAAAGGTTGTCTCCCGGAGGGAGACAAATGTTGTCTCCCGGAGGGAGACAAATGTTGTCTCCCGGAGGGAGACAAATGTTGTCTTCCGGAGGGAGACATTTTGTCTCCTAGAGGGAGACAAAGGTTGTCTCCCGGAGGGAGACAAATGTTGTCTCTCGGAGGGAGACAAATGTTGTCTCCCAGAGGGAGACAAAGGTTGTCTCCCGGAGGGAAACAAATGTTGTCTCCCGGAGGGAGACAAATGTTGTCTTCCGGAGGGAGACATTTTGTCTCCTAGAGGGAGACAAAGGTTGTCTCCCGAAGGGAGACAAAAGGTTGTCTCCCGGAGGGAGACAAAGGTTGTCACCCGGAGGGAGACAAAGGTTGTCTCCCGGAGGGAGACAGTTTGTCTCATAGAGGGAGACAAAGGTTGTCTCCCGGAGGGAGACAAATGTTGTCTCTCGGAGGGAGACAAAGGTTGTCTCCCGGAGGGAGACAAAGGTTGTCTCCCGGAGGGAGACAAAGGTTGTCTCCCGGAGGGAGACAAATGTTGTCTCCCGGAGTGAGACATTTTGTCTCCTAGAGGGAGACAAAGGTTGTCTCCCAGAGGGAGACAAATGTTGTCTCCCGGAGGGAGACATATGTTGTCTCCCAGAGGGAGACAAAGGTTGTCTCCTGGAGGGAAACAAATGTTTTCTCCCGGAGGGAGACAAATGTTGTCTCCCGGAGGGAGACATTTTGTCTCCTAGAGGGAGACAAAGGTTGTCTCCCGAAGGGAGACAAAAGGTTGTCTCCCGGAGGGAGACAAAGGTTGTCACCCGGAGGGAGACAAAGGTTGTCTCCCGGAGGGAGACAGTTTGTCTCATAGAGGGAGACAAAGGTTGTCTCCCGGAGGGAGACAAATGTTGTCTCTCGGAGGGAGACAAAGGTTGTCTCCCGGAGGGAGACAAAGGTTGTCTCCCGGAGGGAGACAAAGGTTGTCTCCCGGAGGGAGACAAATGTTGTCTCCCGGAGTGAGACATTTTGTCTCCTAGAGGGAGACAAAGGTTGTCTCCCAGAGGGAGACAAATGTTGTCTCCCGGAGGGAGACAAATGTTGTCTCCCAGAGGGAGACAAAGGTTGTCTCCTGGAGGGAAACAAATGTTTTCTCCCGGAGGGAGACAAATGTTGTCTCCCGGAGGGAGACATTTTGTCTCCTAGAGGGAGACAAAGGTTGTCTCCCGAAGGGAGACAAAAGGTTGTCTCCCGGAGGGAGACAAAGGTTGTCACCCGGAGGGAGACAAAGGTTGTCTCCCGGAGGGAGACAGTTTGTCTCATAGAGGGAGACAAAGGTTGTCTCCCGGAGGGAGACAAATGTTGTCTCTCGGAGGGAGACAAATGTTGTCTCCCAGAGGGAGACAAAGGTTGTCTCCCGGAGGGAAACAAATGTTGTCTCCCGGAGGGAGACAAATGTTGTCTCCCGGAGGGAGACATTTTGTCTCCTAGAGGGAGACAAAGGTTGTCTCCCGAAGGGAGACAAAAGGTTGTCTCCCGGAGGGAGACAAAGGTTGTCACCCGGAGGGAGACAAAGGTTGTCTCCCGGAGGGAGACAGTTTGTCTCATAGAGGGAGACAAAGGTTGTCTCCCGGAGGGAGACAAATGTTGTCTCTCGGAGGGAGACAAAGGTTGTCTCCCGGAGGGAGACAAAGGTTGTCTCCCGGAGGGAGACAAAGGTTGTCTCCCGGAGGGAGACAAATGTTGTCTCCCGGAGTGAGACATTTTGTCTCCTAGAGGGAGACAAAGGTTGTCTCCCGGAGGGAGACAAATGTTGTGTCCCGGAGGGAGACAAATGTTGTCTCCCAGAGGGAGACAAAGGTTGTCTCCCGGAGGGAAACAAATGTTGTCTCCCGGAGGGAGACAAATGTTGTCTCCCGGAGGGAGACATTTTGTCTCCTAGAGGGAGACAAAGGTTGTCTCCCGAAGGGAGACAAAAGGTTGTCTCCCGGAGGGAGACAAAGGTTGTCACCCGGAGGGAGACAAAGGTCGTCTCCCGGAGGGAGACAGTTTGTCTCATAGAGGGAGACAAAGGTTGTCTCCCGGAGGGAGACAAATGTTGTCTCTCGGAGGGAGACAAAGGTTGTCTCACGGAGGGAGACAAAGGTTGTCTCCCGGAGTGAGACAAAGGTTGTCTCCCGGAGGGAGACAAATGTTGTCTCCCGGAGGGAGACAAAGGTTGTCACCCGGAGGGAGACAAAGGTTGTCTCCCGGAGGGAGACAGTTTGTCTCATAGAGGGAGACAAAGGTTGTCTCCCGGAGGGAGACAAATGTTGTCTCTCGGAGGGAGACAAATGTTGTCTCCCAGAGGGAGACAAAGGTTGTCTCCCGGAGGGAGACAAATGTTGTCTCTCGGAGGGAGACAAAGGTTGTCTCCCGGAGGGAGACAAAGGTTGTCTCCCGGAGGGAGACAAAGGTTGTCTCCCGGAGGGAGACAAATGTTGTCTCCCGGAGGGAGACAAATGTTGTCTCCCGGAGGGAGACAAATGTTGTCTTCCGGAGGGAGACATTTTGTCTCCTAGAGGGAGACAAAGGTTGTCTCCCGGAGGGAGACAAAGGTTGTCACCCGGAGGGAGACAAAGGTTATCTCCCGGAGGGAGACAGTTTGTCTCATAGAGGGAGACAAAGGTAGTCTCCCGGAGGGAGACAAATGTTGTCTCCTAGAGGGAGACAAAGGTTGTCTCCTGGAGGGAGACAAAGGTTGTCTCCCGGAGTGAGACAAAGGTTGTCTCCCGGAGTGAGACAAAGGTTGTCTCCCGGAGGGAGACAAATATTGTCTCCCGGAGGGAGACAAAGGTTGTCACCCGGAGGGAGACAAAGGTTGTCTCCCGGAGGGAGACAGTTTGTCTCATAGAGGGAGACAAAGGTTGTCTCCCGGAGGGAGACAAATGTTGTCTCTCGGAGGGAGACAAAGGTTGTCTCCCGGAGGGAGACAAAGGTTGTCTCCCGGAGGGAGACAAAGGTTGTCTCCCGGAGGGAGACAAATGTTGTCTCCCGGAGGGAGACAAATGTTGTCTCCCGGAGGGAGACAAATGTTGTCTCCCGGAGGGAGACAAATGTTGTCTTCCGGAGGGAGACAAATGTTGTCTCCCGGAGGGAGACATATGTTGTCTCCCGGAGGGAGACAAATGTTGTCTTCCGGAGGGAGACATTTTGTCTCCTAGAGGGAGACAAAGGTTGTCTCCCGGAGGGAGACAAAGGTTGTCACCCGGAGGGAGACAAAGGTTATCTCCCGGAGGGAGACAGTTTGTCTCATAGAGGGAGACAAAGGTTGTCTCCCGGAGGGAGACAAATGTTGTCTCTCGGAGGGAGACAAAGGTTGTCTCCCGGAGGGAGACAAAGGTTGTCTCCCGGAGGGAGACAAAGGTTGTCTCCCGGAGGGAGACAAATGTTGTCTCCCGGAGGGAGACAAATGTTGTCTCCCGGAGGGAGACAAATGTTGTCTTCCGGAGGGAGACATTTTGTCTCCTAGAGGGAGACAAAGGTTGTCTCCCGGAGGGAGACAAATGTTGTCTCCCGGAGGGAGACAAAGGTTGTCTCCCGGAGGGAGACAAAGGTTGTCTCCCGGAGGGAGACAAATGTTGTCTCCCGGAGGGAGACAAATGTTGTCTCCCGGAGGGAGACAAATGTTGTCTTCCGGAGGGAGACAAATGTTGTCTCCCGGAGGGAGACATATGTTGTCTCCCGGAGGGAGACAAATGTTGTCTTCCGGAGGGAGACATTTTGTCTCCTAGAGGGAGACAAAGGTTGTCTCCCGGAGGGAGACAAAGGTTGTCACCCGGAGGGAGACAAAGGTTATCTCCCGGAGGGAGACAGTTTGTCTCATAGAGGGAGACAAAGGTTGTCTCCCGGAGGGAGACAAATGTTGTCTCTCGGAGGGAGACAAAGGTTGTCTCCCGGAGGGAGACAAAGGTTGTCTCCCGGAGGGAGACAAAGGTTGTCTCCCGGAGGGAGACAAATGTTGTCTCCCGGAGGGAGACAAATGTTGTCTCCCGGAGGGAGACAAATGTTGTCTTCCGGAGGGAGACATTTTGTCTCCTAGAGGGAGACAAAGGTTGTCTCCCGGAGGGAGACAAATGTTGTCTCCCGGAGGGAGACAAAGGTTGTCTCCCGGAGGGAGACAAAGGTTGTCTCCCGGAGGGAGACAAATGTTGTCTCCCGGAGGGAGACAAATGTTGTCTCCCGGAGGGAGACAAATGTTGTCTTCCGGAGGGAGACAAATGTTGTCTCCCGGAGGGAGACAAATGTTGTCTCCCGGAGGGAGACAAATGTTGTCTTCCGGAGGGAGACATTTTGTCTCCTAGAGGGAGACAAAGGTTGTCTCCCGGAGGGAGACAAAGGTTGTCACCCGGAGGGAGACAAAGGTTATCTCCCGGAGGGAGACAAATGTTGTCTCCCGGAGGGAGACAAATGTTGTCTCCCGGAGGGAGACAAATGTTGTCTTCCGGAGGGAGACATTTTGTCTCCTAGAGGGAGACAAAGGTTGTCTCCCGGAGGGAGACAAATGTTGTCTCCCGGAGGGAGACAAAGGTTGTCTCCCGGAGGGAGACAAAGGTTGTCTCCCGGAGGGAGACAAATGTTGTCTCCCGGAGGGAGACAAATGTTGTCTCCCGGAGGGAGACAAATGTTGTCTTCCGGAGGGAGACATTTTGTCTCCTAGAGGGAGACAAAGGTTGTCTCCCGGAGGGAGACAGTTTGTCTCATAGAGGGAGACAAAGGTTGTCTCCCGGAGGGAGACAAATGTTGTCTCTCGGAGGGAGACAAAGGTTGTCTCCCGGAGGGAGACAAAGGTTGTCTCCCGGAGGGAGACAAAGGTTGTCTCCCGGAGGGAGACAAATGTTGTCTCCCGGAGGGAGACAAATGTTGTCTCCCGGAGGGAGACAAATGTTGTCTTCCGGAGGGAGACATTTTGTCTCCTAGAGGGAGACAAAGGTTGTCTCCCGGAGGGAGACAAAGGTTGTCACCCGGAGGGAGACAAAGGTTATCTCCCGGAGGGAGACAGTTTGTCTCATAGAGGGAGACAAAGGTTGTCTCCCGGAGGGAGACAAATGTTGTCTCCTAGAGGGAGACAAAGGTTGTCTCCTGGAGGGAGACAAAGGTTGTCTCCCGGAGTGAGACAAAGGTTGTCTCCCGGAGTGAGACAAAGGTTGTCTCCCGGAGGGAGACAAATATTGTCTCCCGGAGGGAGACAAAGGTTGTCACCCGGAGGGAGACAAAGGTTGTCTCCCGGAGGGAGACAGTTTGTCTCATAGAGGGAGACAAAGGTTGTCTCCCGGAGGGGGACAAATGTTGTCTCTCGGAGGGAGACAAAGGTTGTCTCCCGGAGGGAGACAAAGGTTGTCTCCCGGAGGGAGACAAATGTTGTCTCCCGGAGGGAGACAAATGTTGTCTCCCGGAGGGAGACAAATGTTGTCTCCCGGAGGGAGACAAATGTTGTCTTCCGGAGGGAGACAAATGTTGTCTCCCGGAGGGAGACATATGTTGTCTCCCGGAGGGAGACAAATGTTGTCTTCCGGAGGGAGACATTTTGTCTCCTAGAGGGAGACAAAGGTTGTCTCCCGGAGGGAGACAAAGGTTGTCACCCGGAGGGAGACAAAGGTTATCTCCCGGAGGGAGACAGTTTGTCTCATAGAGGGAGACAAAGGTTGTCTCCCGGAGGGAGACAAATGTTGTCTCTCGGAGGGAGACAAAGGTTGTCTCCCGGAGGGAGACAAAGGTTGTCTCCCGGAGGGAGACAAAGGTTGTCTCCCGGAGGGAGACAAATGTTGTCTCCCGGAGGGAGACAAATGTTGTCTCCCGGAGGGAGACAAATGTTGTCTTCCGGAGGGAGACATTTTGTCTCCTAGAGGGAGACAAAGGTTGTCTCCCGGAGGGAGACAAATGTTGTCTCCCGGAGGGAGACAAAGGTTGTCTCCCGGAGGGAGACAAAGGTTGTCTCCCGGAGGGAGACAAATGTTGTCTCCCGGAGGGAGACAAATGTTGTCTCCCGGAGGGAGACAAATGTTGTCTTCCGGAGGGAGACATTTTGTCTCCTAGAGGGAGACAAAGGTTGTCTCCCGGAGGGAGACAAATGTTGTCTCTCGGAGGGAGACAAATGTTGTCTCCCAGAGGGAGACAAAGGTTGTCTCCCGGAGGGAAACAAATGTTGTCTCCCGGAGGGAGACAAATGTTGTCTTCCGGAGGGAGACATTTTGTCTCCTAGAGGGAGACAAAGGTTGTCTCCCGAAGGGAGACAAAAGGTTGTCTCCCGGAGGGAGACAAAGGTTGTCACCCGGAGGGAGACAAAGGTTGTCTCCCGGAGGGAGACAGTTTGTCTCTTAGAGGGAGACAAAGGTTGTCTCCCGGAGGGAGACAAATGTTGTCTCTCGGAGGGAGACAAAGGTTGTCTCCCGGAGGGAGACAAAGGTTGTCTCCCGGAGGGAGACAAAGGTTGTCTCCCGGAGGGAGACAAATGTTGTCTCCCGGAGTGAGACATTTTGTCTCCTAGAGGGAGACAAAGGTTGTCTCCCAGAGGGAGACAAATGTTGTCTCCCGGAGGGAGACAAATGTTGTCTCCCAGAGGGAGACAAAGGTTGTCTCCCGGAGGGAAACAAATGTTTTCTCCCGGAGGGAGACAAATGTTGTCTCCCGGAGGGAGACATTTTGTCTCCTAGAGAGAGACAAAGGTTGTCTCCCGAAGGGAGACAAAAGGTTGTCTCCCGGAGGGAGACAAAGGTTGTCACCCGGAGGGAGACAAAGGTTGTCTCCCGGAGGGAGACAGTTTGTCTCATAGAGGGAAACAAAGGTTGTCTCCCGGAGGGAGACAAATGTTGTCTCTCGGAGGGAGACAAATGTTGTCTCCCAGAGGGAGACAAAGGTTGTCTCCCGGAGGGAAACAAATGTTGTCTCCCGGAGGGAGACAAAGGCTGTCTCCCGGAGGGAGACAGTTTGTCTCTTAGAGGGAGACAAAGGTTGTCTCCCGGAGGGAGACAAATGTTGTCTCTCGGAGGGAGACAAAGGTTGTCTCCCGGAGGGAGACAAAGGTTGTCTCCCGGAGGGAGACAAATGTTGTCTCCCGGAGGGAGACAAATGTTGTCTTCCGGAGGGAGACATTTTGTCTCCTAGAGGGAGACAAAGGTTGTCTCCCGGAGGGAGACAAATGTTGTCTCTCGGAGGGAGACAAATGTTGTCTCCCAGAGGGAGACAAAGGTTGTCTCCCGGAGGGAAACAAATGTTGTCTCCCGGAGGGAGACAAATGTTGTCTTCCGGAGGGAGACATTTTGTCTCCTAGAGGGAGACAAAGGTTGTCTCCCGAAGGGAGACAAAAGGTTGTCTCCCGGAGGGAGACAAAGGTTGTCACCCGGAGGGAGACAAAGGTTGTCTCCCGGAGGGAGACAGTTTGTCTCTTAGAGGGAGACAAAGGTTGTCTCCCGGAGGGAGACAAATGTTGTCTCTCGGAGGGAGACAAAGGTTGTCTCCCGGAGGGAGACAAAGGTTGTCTCCCGGAGGGAGACAAAGGTTGTCTCCCGGAGGGAGACAAATGTTGTCTCCCGGAGTGAGACATTTTGTCTCCTAGAGGGAGACAAAGGTTGTCTCCCAGAGGGAGACAAATGTTGTCTCCCGGAGGGAGACAAATGTTGTCTCCCAGAGGGAGACAAAGGTTGTCTCCCGGAGGGAAACAAATGTTTTCTCCCGGAGGGAGACAAATGTTGTCTCCCGGAGGGAGACATTTTGTCTCCTAGAGGGAGACAAAGGTTGTCTCCCGAAGGGAGACAAAAGGTTGTCTCCCGGAGGGAGACAAAGGTTGTCACCCGGAGGGAGACAAAGGTTGTCTCCCGGAGGGAGACAGTTTGTCTCATAGAGGGAAACAAAGGTTGTCTCCCGGAGGGAGACAAATGTTGTCTCTCGGAGGGAGACAAATGTTGTCTCCCAGAGGGAGACAAAGGTTGTCTCCCGGAGGGAAACAAATGTTGTCTCCCGGAGGGAGACAAATGTTGTCTCCCGGAGGGAGACATTTTGTCTCCTAGAGGGAGACAAAGGTTGTCTCCCGAAGGGAGACAAAAGGTTGTCTCCCGGAGGGAGACAAAGGTTGTCACCCGGAGGGAGACAAAGGTTGTCTCCCGGAGGAAGACAGTTTGTCTCATAGAGGGAGACAAAGGTTGTCTCCCGGAGGGAGACAAATGTTGTCTCTCGGAGGGAGACAAAGGTTGTCTCCCGGAGGGAGACAAAGGTTGTCTCCCGGAGGGAGACAAAGGTTGTCTCCCGGAGGGAGACAAAGGTTGTCTCCCGGAGGGAGACAAATGTTGTCTCCCGGAGGGAGACAAATGTTGTCTCCCGGAGGGAGACAAATGTTGTCTCCCGGAGGGAGACAGTTTGTCTCATAGAGGGAGACAAAGGTTGTCTCCCGGAGGGGGACAAATGTTGTCTCTCGGAGGGAGACAAAGGTTGTCTCCCGGAGGGAGACAAAGGTTGTCTCCCGGAGGGAGACAAAGGTTGTCTCCCGGAGGGAGACAAATGTTGTCTCCCAGAGGGAGACAAATGTTGTCTCCCGGAGGGAGACAAATGTTGTCTCCCGGAGGGAGACAAATGTTGTCTTCCGGAGGGAGACAAATGTTGTCTCCCGGAGGGAGACATATGTTGTCTCCCGGAGGGAGACAAATGTTGTCTTCCGGAGGGAGACATTTTGTCTCCTAGAGGGAGACAAAGGTTGTCTCCCGGAGGGAGACAAAGGTTGTCACCCGGAGGGAGACAAAGGTTATCTCCCGGAGGGAGACAGTTTGTCTCATAGAGGGAGACAAAGGTTGTCTCCCGGAGGGAGACAAATGTTGTCTCTCGGAGGGAGACAAAGGTTGTCTCCCGGAGGGAGACAAAGGTTGTCTCCCGGAGGGAGACAAAGGTTGTCTCCCGGAGGGAGACAAATGTTGTCTCCCGGAGGGAGACAAATGTTGTCTCCCGGAGGGAGACAAATGTTGTCTTCCGGAGGGAGACATTTTGTCTCCTAGAGGGAGACAAAGGTTGTCTCCCGGAGGGAGACAAATGTTGTCTCCCGGAGGGAGACAAAGGTTGTCTCCCGGAGGGAGACAAAGGTTGTCTCCCGGAGGGAGACAAATGTTGTCTCCCGGAGGGAGACAAATGTTGTCTCCCGGAGGGAGACAAATGTTGTCTTCCGGAGGGAGACATTTTGTCTCCTAGAGGGAGACAAAGGTTGTCTCCCGGAGGGAGACAAATGTTGTCTCTCGGAGGGAGACAAATGTTGTCTCCCAGAGGGAGACAAAGGTTGTCTCCCGGAGGGAAACAAATGTTGTCTCCCGGAGGGAGACAAATGTTGTCTTCCGGAGGGAGACATTTTGTCTCCTAGAGGGAGACAAAGGTTGTCTCCCGAAGGGAGACAAAAGGTTGTCTCCCGGAGGGAGACAAAGGTTGTCACCCGGAGGGAGACAAAGGTTGTCACCCGGAGGGAGACAAAGGTTGTCTCCCGGAGGGAGACAGTTTGTCTCATAGAGGGAGACAAAGGTTGTCTCCCGGAGGGAGACAAATGTTGTCTCTCGGAGGGAGACAAAGGTTGTCTCCCGGAGGGAGACAAAGGTTGTCTCCCGGAGGGAGACAAAGGTTGTCTCCCGGAGGGAGACAAATGTTGTCTCCCGGAGTGAGACATTTTGTCTCCTAGAGGGAGACAAAGGTTGTCTCCCAGAGGGAGACAAATGTTGTCTCCCGGAGGGAGACAAATGTTGTCTCCCAGAGGGAGACAAAGGTTGTCTCCTAGAGGGAGACAAAGGTTGTCTCCCGAAGGGAGACAAAAGGTTGTCTCCCGGAGGGAGACAAAGGTTGTCACCCGGAGGGAGACAAAGGTTGTCTCCCGGAGGGAGACAGTTTGTCTCATAGAGGGAAACAAAGGTTGTCTCCCGGAGGGAGACAAATGTTGTCTCTCGGAGGGAGACAAATGTTGTCTCCCAGAGGGAGACAAAGGTTGTCTCCCGGAGGGAAACAAATGTTGTCTCCCGGAGGGAGACAAATGTTGTCTCCCGGAGGGAGACATTTTGTCTCCTAGAGGGAGACAAAGGTTGTCTCCCGAAGGGAGACAAAAGGTTGTCTCCCGGAGGGAGACAAAGGTTGTCACCCGGAGGGAGACAAAGGTTGTCTCCCGGAGGAAGACAGTTTGTCTCATAGAGGGAGACAAAGGTTGTCTCCCGGAGGGAGACAAATGTTGTCTCTCGGAGGGAGACAAAGGTTGTCTCCCGGAGGGAGACAAAGGTTGTCTCCCGGAGGGAGACAAAGGTTGTCTCCCGGAGGGAGACAAAGGTTGTCTCCCGGAGGGAGACAAATGTTGTCTCCCGGAGGGAGACAAATGTTGTCTCCCGGAGGGAGACAAATGTTGTCTTCCGGAGGGAGACATTTTGTCTCCTAGAGGGAGACAAAGGTTGTCTCCCGGAGGGAGACAAATGTTGTCTCCCGGAGGGAGACAAAGGTTGTCTCCCGGAGGGAGACAAAGGTTGTCTCCCGGAGGGAGACAAATGTTGTCTCCCGGAGGGAGACAAATGTTGTCTCCCGGAGGGAGACAAATGTTGTCTTCCGGAGGGAGACATTTTGTCTCCTAGAGGGAGACAAAGGTTGTCTCCCGGAGGGAGACAAATGTTGTCTCTCGGAGGGAGACAAATGTTGTCTCCCAGAGGGAGACAAAGGTTGTCTCCCGGAGGGAAACAAATGTTGTCTCCCGGAGGGAGACAAATGTTGTCTTCCGGAGGGAGACATTTTGTCTCCTAGAGGGAGACAAAGGTTGTCTCCCGAAGGGAGACAAAAGGTTGTCTCCCGGAGGGAGACAAAGGTTGTCACCCGGAGGGAGACAAAGGTTGTCTCCCGGAGGGAGACAGTTTGTCTCATAGAGGGAGACAAAGGTTGTCTCCCGGAGGGAGACAAATGTTGTCTCTCGGAGGGAGACAAAGGTTGTCTCCCGGAGGGAGACAAAGGTTGTCTCCCGGAGGGAGACAAAGGTTGTCTCCCGGAGGGAGACAAATGTTGTCTCCCCGAGTGAGACATTTTGTCTCCTAGAGGGAGACAAAGGTTGTCTCCCAGAGGGAGACAAATGTTGTCTCCCGGAGGGAGACAAATGTTGTCTCCCAGAGGGAGACAAAGGTTGTCTCCCGGAGGGAAACAAATGTTTTCTCCCGGAGGGAGACAAATGTTGTCTCCCGGAGGGAGACATTTTGTCTCCTAGAGGGAGACAAAGGTTGTCTCCCGAAGGGAGACAAAAGGTTGTCTCCCGGAGGGAGACAAAGGTTGTCACCCGGAGGGAGACAAAGGTTGTCTCCCGGAGGGAGACAGTTTGTCTCATAGAGGGAAACAAAGGTTGTCTCCCGGAGGGAGACAAATGTTGTCTCTCGGAGGGAGACAAATGTTGTCTCCCAGAGGGAGACAAAGGTTGTCTCCCGGAGGGAAACAAATGTTGTCTCCCGGAGGGAGACAAATGTTGTCTCCCGGAGGGAGACATTTTGTCTCCTAGAGGGAGACAAAGGTTGTCTCCCGAAGGGAGACAAAAGGTTGTCTCCCGGAGGGAGACAAAGGTTGTCACCCGGAGGGAGACAAAGGTTGTCTCCCGGAGGAAGACAGTTTGTCTCATAGAGGGAGACAAAGGTTGTCTCCCGGAGGGAGACAAATGTTGTCTCTCGGAGGGAGACAAAGGTTGTCTCCCGGAGGGAGACAAAGGTTGTCTCCCGGAGGGAGACAAAGGTTGTCTCCCGGAGGGAGACAAAGGTTGTCTCCCGGAGGGAGACAAATGTTGTCTCCCGGAGTGAGACATTTTGTCTCCTAGAGGGAGACAAAGGTTGTCTCCCGGAGGGAGACAAATGTTGTCTCCCGGAGGGAGACAAATGTTGTCTCCCAGAGGGAGACAAAGGTTGTCTCCCGGAGGGAAACAAATGTTGTCTCCCGGAGGGAGACAAATGTTGTCTCCCGGAGGGAGACATTTTGTCTCCTAGAGGGAGACAAAGGTTGTCTCCCGAAGGGAGACAAAAGGTTGTCTCCCGGAGGGAGACAAAGGTTGTCACCCGGAGGGAGACAAAGGTCGTCTCCCGGAGGGAGACAGTTTGTCTCATAGAGGGAGACAAAGGTTGTCTCCCGGAGGGAGACAAATGTTGTCTCTCGGAGGGAGACAAAGGTTGTCTCACGGAGGGAGACAAAGGTTGTCTCCCGGAGTGAGACAAAGGTTGTCTCCCGGAGGGAGACAAATGTTGTCTCCCGGAGGGAGACAAAGGTTGTCACCCGGAGGGAGACAAAGGTTGTCTCCCGGAGGGAGACAGTTTGTCTCATAGAGGGAGACAAAGGTTGTCTCCCGGAGGGAGACAAATGTTGTCTCTCGGAGGGAGACAAATGTTGTCTCCCAGAGGGAGACAAAGGTTGTCTCCCGGAGGGAAACAAATGTTGTCTCCCGGAGGGAGACAAATGTTGTCTCCCGGAGGGAGACATTTTGTCTCCTAGAGGGAGACAAAGGTTGTCTCCCGAAGGGAGACAAAGGTTGTCTCCCGGAGGGAGACAAAGGTTGTCTCCCGGAGGGAGACAAATGTTGTCTCCCGGAGTGAGACATTTTGTCTCCTAGAGGGAGACAAAGGTTGTCTCCCGGAGGTAGACAAATGTTGTCTCCCGGAGGGAGACAATTGTTGTCTCCCAGAGGGAGACAAAGGTTGTCTCCCGGAGGGAAACAAATGTTGTCTCCCGGAGGGAGACAAATGTTGTCTCCCGGAGGGAGACATTTTGTCTCCTAGAGGGAGACAAAGGTTGTCTCCCGAAGGGAGACAAAAGGTTGTCTCCCGGAGGGAGACAAAGGTTGTCACCCGGAGGGAGACAAAGGTTGTCTCCCGGAGGGAGACAGTTTGTCTCATAGAGGGAGACAAAGGTTGTCTCCCGGAGGGAGACAAATGTTGTCACTCGGAGGGAGACAAAGGTTGTCTCACGGAGGGAGACAAAGGTTGTCTCCCGGAGTGAGACAAAGGTTGTCTCCCGGAGGGAGACAAATGTTGTCTCCCGGAGGGAGACAAAGGTTGTCACCCGGAGGGAGACAAAGGTTGTTTCCCGGAGTGAGACAAAGGTTGTCTCCCGGAGGGAGACAAATGTTGTCTCCCGGAGGGAGACAAAGGTTGTCACCCGGAGGGAGACAAAGGTTGTTTCCCGGAGGGAGACAGTTTGTCTCATAGAGGGAGACAAAGGTTGTCTCCCGGAGGGAGACAAATGTTGTCTCTCGGAGGGAGACAAAGGTTGTCTCCCGGAGGGAGACAAAGGTTGTCTCCCGGAGGGAGACAAAGGTTGTCTCCCGGAGGGAGACAAATGTTGTCTCCCGGAGGGAGACAAATGTTGTCTCCCGGAGGGAGACAAATGTTGTCTTCCGGAGGGAGACATTTTGTCTCCTAGAGGGAGACAAAGGTTGTCTCCCGGAGGGAGACAAATGTTGTCTCTCGGAGGGAGACAAATGTTGTCTCCCAGAGGGAGACAAAGGTTGTCTCCCGGAGGGAAACAAATGTTGTCTCCCGGAGGGAGACAAATGTTGTCTCCCGGAGGGAGACATTTTGTCTCCTAGAGGGAGACAAAGGTTGTCTCCCGAAGGGAGACAAAAGGTTGTCTCCCGGAGGGAGACAAAGGTTGTCACCCGGAGGGAGACAAAGGTTGTCTCCCGGAAGGAGACAGTTTGTCTCATAGAGGGAGACAAAGGTTGTCTCCCGGAGGGAGACAAATGTTGTCTCTCGGAGGGAGACAAAGGTTGTCTCCCGGAGGGAGACAAAGGTTGTCTCCCGGAGGGAGACAAAGGTTGTCTCCCGGAGGGAGACAAAGGTTGTCTCCCGGAGGGAGACAAATGTTGTCTCCCGGAGTGAGACAAATGTTGTCTCTCGGAGGGAGACAAAGGTTGTCTCACGGAGGGAGACAAAGGTTGTCTCCCGGAGTGAGACAAAGGTTGTCTCCCGGAGGGAGACAAATGTTGTCTCCCGGAGGGAGACAAAGGTTGTCACCCGGAGGGAGACAAAGGTTGTTTCCCGGAGTGAGACAAAGGTTGTCTCCCGGAGGGAGACAAATGTTGTCTCCCGGAGGGAGACAAAGGTTGTCACCCGGAGGGAGACAAAGGTTGTTTCCCGGAGGGAGACAGTTTGTCTCATAGAGGGAGACAAAGGTTGTCTCCCGGAGGGAGACAAATGTTGTCTCTCGGAGGGAGACAAAGGTTGTCTCCCGGAGGGAGACAAAGGTTGTCTCCCGGAGGGAGACAAAGGTTGTCTCCCGGAGGGAGACAAATGTTGTCTCCCGGAGGGAGACAAATGTTGTCTCCCGGAGGGAGACAAATGTTGTCTTCCGGAGGGAGACATTTTGTCTCCTAGAGGGAGACAAAGGTTGTCTCCCGGAGGGAGACAAATGTTGTCTCTCGGAGGGAGACAAATGTTGTCTCCCAGAGGGAGACAAAGGTTGTCTCCCGGAGGGAAACAAATGTTGTCTCCCGGAGGGAGACAAATGTTGTCTCCCGGAGGGAGACATTTTGTCTCCTAGAGGGAGACAAAGGTTGTCTCCCGAAGGGAGACAAAAGGTTGTCTCCCGGAGGGAGACAAAGGTTGTCACCCGGAGGGAGACAAAGGTTGTCTCCCGGAAGGAGACAGTTTGTCTCATAGAGGGAGACAAAGGTTGTCTCCCGGAGGGAGACAAATGTTGTCTCTCGGAGGGAGACAAAGGTTGTCTCCCGGAGGGAGACAAAGGTTGTCTCCCGGAGGGAGACAAAGGTTGTCTCCCGGAGGGAGACAAAGGTTGTCTCCCGGAGGGAGACAAATGTTGTCTCCCGGAGTGAGACAAATGTTGTCTCCCGGAGGGAGACAAATGTTGTCTCCCGGAGGGAGACAAAGGTTGTCTCCCGGAGGGAGACAAAGGTTGTCTCCCGGAGGGAGACAAATGTTGTCTCCCGGAGGGAGACAAATGTTGTCTTCCGGAGGGAGACATTTTGTCTCCTAGAGGGAGACAAAGGTTGTCTCCCGGAGGGAGACAAATGTTGTCTCCCGGAGGGAGACAAATGTTGTCTCCCAGAGGGAGACAAAGGTTGTCTCCCGGAGGGAAACAAATGTTGTCTCCCGGAGGGAGACAAATGTTGTCTCCCGGAGGGAGACATTTTGTCTCCTAGAGGGAGACAAAGGTTGTCTCCCGAAGGGAGACAAAAGGTTGTCTCCCGGAGGGAGACAAAGGTTGTCACCCGGAGGGAGACAAAGGTTGTCACCCGGAGGGAGACAAAGGTTGTCTCACAGAGGGAGACAAAGGTTGTCTCCCGGAGGGAGACAAATGTTGTCTCTCGGAGGGAGACAAAGGTTGTCTCCTGGAGGGAGACAAAGGTTGTCTCCCGGAGGGAGACAAATGTTGTCTCCCGGAGGGAGACAAATGTTGTCTCCCGGAGGGAGACAAATGTTGTCTCCCGGAGGGAGACAAATGTTGTCTCCCGGAGGGAGACAAATGTTGTCTTCCGGAGGGAGACATTTTGTCTCCTAGAGGGAGACAAAGGTTGTCTCCCGGAGGGAGACAAATGTTGTCTCCCGGAGGGAGACAAAGGTTGTCTCCCGGAGGGAGACAAAGGTTGTCTCCCGGAGGGAGACAAATGTTGTCTCCCGGAGGGAGACAAATGTTGTCTCCCGGAGGGAGACAAATGTTGTCTTCCGGAGGGAGACATTTTGTCTCCTAGAGGGAGACAAAGGTTGTCTCCCGGAGGGAGACAAATGTTGTCTCCCGGAGGGAGACAAATGTTGTCTCCCAGAGGGAGACAAAGGTTGTCTCCCGGAGGGAAACAAATGTTGTCTCCCGGAGGGAGACAAATGTTGTCTCCCGGAGGGAGACATTTTGTCTCCTAGAGGGAGACAAAGGTTGTCTCCCGAAGGGAGACAAAAGGTTGTCTCCCGGAGGGAGACAAAGGTTGTCACCCGGAGGGAGACAAAGGTTGTCTCCCGGAATGAGACAGTTTGTCTCATAGAGGGAGACAAAGGTTGTCTCCCGGAGGGAGACAAATGTTGTCTCTCGGAGGGAGACAAAGGTTGTCTCCCGGAGGGAGACAAAGGTTGTCTCCCGGAGGGAGACAAAGGTTGTCTCCCGGAGGGAGACAAATGTTGTCTCCCGGAGGGAGGCAAATGTTGTCTCCCAGAGGGAGACAAAGGTTGTCTCCCGGAGGGAGACAAATGTTGTCTCTCGGAGGGAGACAAAGGTTGTCTCCCGGAGGGAGACAAAGGTTGTCTCCCGGAGGGAGACAAAGGTTGTCTCCCGGAGGGAGACAAAGGTTGTCTCCCGGAGGGAGACAAATGTTGTCTCCCGGAGGGAGACAAAGGTTGTCTCCCGGAGGGAGACAAAGGTTGTCTCCCGGAGGGAGACAAATGTTGTCTCCCGGAGGGAGACAAATGTTGTCTCCCGGAGGGAGACAAATGTTGTCTCCCGGAGGGAGACAAATGTTGTCTTCCGGAGGGAGACATTTTGTCTCCTAGAGGGAGACAAAGGTTGTCTCCCGGAGGGAGACAAAGGTTGTCTCCCGGAGGGAGACAAAGGTTGTCTCCCGGAGGGAGACAAAGGTTGTCTCCCGGAGGGAGACAAAGGTTCTCTCCCGGAGGGAGACAAATGTTGTCTCCCGGAGGGAGACAAATGTTGTCTCCCGGAGGGAGACAAATGTTGTCTTCCGGAGGGAGACATTTTGTCTCCTAGAGGGAGACAAATGTTGTCTCCCGGAGGGAGACAAAGGTTGTCTCCCGGAGGGAGACAAATGTTGTCTCCCGGAGGGAGACAAATGTTGTCTCCCGGAGGGAGACAAATGTTGTCTTCCGGAGGGAGACATTTTGTCTCCTAGAGGGAGACAAAGGTTGTCTCCCGGAGGGAGACAAATGTTGTCTCTCGGAGGGAGACAAATGTTGTCTCCCAGAGGGAGACAAAGGTTGTCTCCCGGAGGGAAACAAATGTTGTCTCCCGGAGGGAGACAAATGTTGTCTCCCGGAGGGAGACATTTTGTCTCCTAGAGGGAGACAAAGGTTGTCTCCCGAAGGGAGACAAAAGGTTGTCTCCCGGAGGGAGACAAAGGTTGTCACCCGGAGTTAGACAAAGGTTGTCTCCCGGAGGGAGACAAATGTTGTCTCCCGGAGGGAGACAAATGTTGTCTTCCGGAGGGAGACATTTTGTCTCCTAGAGGGAGACAAAGGTTGTCTCCCGGAGGGAGACAAATGTTGTCTCCCGGAGGGAGACAAAGGTTGTCTCCCGGAGGGAGACAAAGGTTGTCTCCCGGAGGGAGACAAATGTTGTCTCCCGGAGGGAGACAAATGTTGTCTCCCGGAGGGAGACAAATGTTGTCTTCCGGAGGGAGACATTTTGTCTCCTAGAGGGAGACAAAGGTTGTCTCCCGGAGGGAGACAAATGTTGTCTCTCGGAGGGAGACAAATGTTGTCTCCCAGAGGGAGACAAAGGTTGTCTCCCGGAGGGAAACAAATGTTGTCTCCCGGAGGGAGACAAATGTTGTCTCCCGGAGGGAGACATTTTGTCTCCTAGAGGGAGACAAAGGTTGTCTCCCGAAGGGAGACAAAAGGTTGTCTCCCGGAGGGAGACAAAGGTTGTCACCCGGAGTTAGACAAAGGTTGTCTCCCGGAGGGAGACAAATGTTGTCTCCCGGAGGGAGACAAATGTTGTCTTCCGGAGGGAGACATTTTGTCTCCTAGAGGGAGACAAAGGTTGTCTCCCGGAGGGAGACAAATGTTGTCTCCCGGAGGGAGACAAAGGTTGTCTCCCGGAGGGAGACAAAGGTTGTCTCCCGGAGGGAGACAAATGTTGTCTCCCGGAGGGAGACAAATGTTGTCTCCCGGAGGGAGACAAATGTTGTCTTCCGGAGGGAGACATTTTGTCTCCTAGAGGGAGACAAAGGTTGTCTCCCGGAGGGAGACAAATGTTGTCTCTCGGAGGGAGACAAATGTTGTCTCCCAGAGGGAGACAAAGGTTGTCTCCCGGAGGGAAACAAATGTTGTCTCCCGGAGGGAGACAAATGTTGTCTCCCGGAGGGAGACATTTTGTCTCCTAGAGGGAGACAAAGGTTGTCTCCCGAAGGGAGACAAAAGGTTGTCTCCCGGAGGGAGACAAAGGTTGTCACCCAAAGGGAGACAAAGGTTGTCTCCCGGAGTGAGACAAATGTTGTCTCCCGGAGGGAGACATTTTGTCTCCTAGAGGGAGACAAAGGTTGTCTCCCGGAGGGAGACAAATGTTGTCTCCCGGAGGGAGACAAATGTTGTCTTCCGGAGGGAGACATTTTGTCTCCTAGAGGGAGACAAAGGTTGTCTCCCGGAGGGAGACAAAGGTTGTCACCCGGAGGGAGACAAAGGTTGTCTCCCGGAGGGAGACAGTTTGTCTCATAGAGGGAGACAAAGGTTGTCTCCCGGAGGGAGACAAATGTTGTCTCTCGGAGGGAGACAAAGGTTGTCTCCCGGAGGGAGACAAAGGTTGTCTCCCGGAGGGAGACAAAGGTTCTCTCCCGGAGGGAGACAAATGTTGTCTCCCGGAGGGAGACAAATGTTGTCTCCCGGAGGGAGACAAATGTTGTCTTCCGGAGGGAGACATTTTGTCTCCTAGAGGGAGACAAATGTTGTCTCCCGGAGGGAGACAAAGGTTGTCTCCCGGAGGGAGACAAATGTTGTCTCCCGGAGGGAGACAAATGTTGTCTCCCGGAGGGAGACAAATGTTGTCTTCCGGAGGGAGACATTTTGTCTCCTAGAGGGAGACAAAGGTTGTCTCCCGGAGGGAGACAAATGTTGTCTCTCGGAGGGAGACAAATGTTGTCTCCCAGAGGGAGACAAAGGTTGTCTCCCGGAGGGAAACAAATGTTGTCTCCCGGAGGGAGACAAATGTTGTCTCCCGGAGGGAGACAAAGGTTGTCTCCCGGAGGGAGACAAAGGTTCTCTCCCGGAGGGAGACAAATGTTGTCTCCCGGAGGGAGACAAATGTTGTCTCCCGGAGGGAGACAAATGTTGTCTTCCGGAGGGAGACATTTTGTCTCCTAGAGGGAGACAAATGTTGTCTCCCGGAGGGAGACAAAGGTTGTCTCCCGGAGGGAGACAAATGTTGTCTCCCGGAGGGAGACAAATGTTGTCTCCCGGAGGGAGACAAATGTTGTCTTCCGGAGGGAGACATTTTGTCTCCTAGAGGGAGACAAAGGTTGTCTCCCGGAGGGAGACAAATGTTGTCTCTCGGAGGGAGACAAATGTTGTCTCCCGGAGGGAGACAAATGTTGTCTTCCGGAGGGAGACATTTTGTCTCCTAGAGGGAGACAAAGGTTGTCTCCCGGAGGGAGACAAATGTTGTCTCTCGGAGGGAGACAAATGTTGTCTCCCAGAGGGAGACAAAGGTTGTCTCCCGGAGGGAAACAAATGTTGTCTCCCGGAGGGAGACAAATGTTGTCTCCCGGAGGGAGACAAAGGTTGTCTCCCGGAGGGAGACAAAGGTTCTCTCCCGGAGGGAGACAAATGTTGTCTCCCGGAGGGAGACAAATGTTGTCTCCCGGAGGGAGACAAATGTTGTCTTCCGGAGGGAGACATTTTGTCTCCTAGAGGGAGACAAATGTTGTCTCCCGGAGGGAGACAAAGGTTGTCTCCCGGAGGGAGACAAATGTTGTCTCCCGGAGGGAGACAAATGTTGTCTCCCGGAGGGAGACAAATGTTGTCTTCCGGAGGGAGACATTTTGTCTCCTAGAGGGAGACAAAGGTTGTCTCCCGGAGGGAGACAAATGTTGTCTCTCGGAGGGAGACAAATGTTGTCTCCCAGAGGGAGACAAAGGTTGTCTCCCGGAGGGAAACAAATGTTGTCTCCCGGAGGGAGACAAATGTTGTCTCCCGGAGGGAGACATTTTGTCTCCTAGAGGGAGACAAAGGTTGTCTCCCGAAGGGAGACAAAAGGTTGTCTCCCGGAGGGAGACAAAGGTTGTCACCCGGATTTAGACAAAGGTTGTCTCCCGGAGGGAGACAAATGTTGTCTCCCGGAGGGAGACAAATGTTGTCTCCCGGAGGGAGACAAATGTTGTCTTCCGGAGGGAGACATTTTGTCTCCTAGAGGGAGACAAAGGTTGTCTCCCGGAGGGAGACAAATGTTGTCTCTCGGAGGGAGACAAATGTTGTCTCCCAGAGGGAGACAAAGGTTGTCTCCCGGAGGGAAACAAATGTTGTCTCCCGGAGGGAGACAAATGTTGTCTCCCGGAGGGAGACATTTTGTCTCCTAGAGGGAGACAAAGGTTGTCTCCCGAAGGGAGACAAAAGGTTGTCTCCCGGAGGGAGACAAAGGTTGTCACCCGGAGTTAGACAAAGGTTGTCTCCCGGAGGGAGACAAATGTTGTCTCCCGGAGGGAGACAAATGTTGTCTCCCGGAGGGAGACAAATGTTGTCTTCCGGAGGGAGACATTTTGTCTCCTAGAGGGAGACAAAGGTTGTCTCCCGGAGGGAGACAAAGGTTGTCACACGGAGGGAGACAAAGGTTGTCTCCCGGAGGGAGACAGTTTGTCTCATAGAGGGAGACAAAGGTTGTCTCCCGGAGGGAGACAAATGTTGTCTCTCGGAGGGAGACAAAGGTTGTCTCCCGGAGGGAGACAAAGGTTGTCTCCCGGAGGGAGACAAAGGTTGTCTCCCGGAGGGAGACAAAGGTTGTCTCCCGGAGGGAGACAAAGGTTGTCTCCCGGAGGGAGACAAAGGTTGTCTCCCGGAGGGAGACAAAGGTTGTCTCCCGGAGGGAGACAAAGGTTGTCTCCCGGAGGGAGACAAATGTTGTCTCCCGGAGGGAGACAAATGTTGTCTCCCGGAGGGAGACAAATGTTGTCTTCCGGAGGGAGACATTTTGTCTCCTAGAGGGAGACAAAGGTTGTCTCCCGGAGGGAGACAAATGTTGTCTCCCGGAGGGAGACAAAGGTTGTCTCCCGGAGGGAGACAAAGGTTGTCTCCCGGAGGGAGACAAATGTTGTCTCCCGGAGGGAGACAAATGTTGTCTCCCGGAGGGAGACAAATGTTGTCTTCCGGAGGGAGACATTTTGTCTCCTAGAGGGAGACAAAGGTTGTCTCCCGGAGGGAGACAAATGTTGTCTCTCGGAGGGAGACAAATGTTGTCTCCCAGAGGGAGACAAATGTTGTCTCCCGGAGGGAAACAAATGTTGTCTCCCGGAGGGAGACAAATGTTGTCTCCCGGAGGGAGACATTTTGTCTCCTAGAGGGAGACAAAGGTTGTCTCCCGAAGGGAGACAAAAGGTTGTCTCCCGGAGGGAGACAAAGGTTGTCACCCGGAGGGAGACAAAGGTTGTCTCCCGGAGGGAGACAGTTTGTCTCATAGAGGGAGACAAAGGTTGTCTCCCGGAGGGAGACAAATGTTGTCTCTCGGAGGGAGACAAAGGTTGTCTCCCGGAGGGAGACAAAGGTTGTCTCCCGGAGGGAGACAAAGGTTGTCTCCCGGAGGGAGACAAATGTTGTCTCCCGGAGTGAGACAAATGTTGTCTCCCGGAGGGAGACAAATGTTGTCTCCCGGAGGGAGACAAAGGTTGTCTCCCGGAGGGAGACAAAGGTTGTCTCCTGGAGGGAGACAAATGTTGTCTCCCGGAGGGAGACAAATGTTGTCTCTCGGAGGGAGACAAATGTTGTCTCCCAGAGGGAGACAAATGTTGTCTCCCGGAGGGAAACAAATGTTGTTTCCCGGAGGGAGACAAATGTTGTCTCCCGGAGGGAGACATTTTGTCTCCTAGAGGGAGACAAAGGTTGTCTCCCGAAGGGAGACAAAAGGTTGTCTCCCGGAGGGAGACAAAGGTTGTCACCCGGAGGGAGACAAAGGTTGTCTCCCGGAGGGAGACAGTTTGTCTCATAGAGGGAGACAAAGGTTGTCTCCCGGAGGGAGACAAATGTTGTCTCTCGGAGGGAGACAAAGGTTGTCTCCCGGAGGGAGACAAAGGTTGTCTCCCGGAGGGAGACAAAGGTTGTCTCCCGGAGGGAGACAAATGTTGTCTCCCGGAGTGAGACAAATGTTGTCTCCCGGAGGGAGACAAATGTTGTCTCCCGGAGGGAGACAAAGGTTGTCTCCCGGAGGGAGACAAAGGTTGTCTCCTGGAGGGAGACAAATGTTGTCTCCCGGAGGGAGACAAATGCTGTCTTCCGGAGGGAGACATTTTGTCTCCTAGAGGGAGACAAAGGTTGTCTCCCGGAGGGAGACAAATGTTGTCTCCCGGAGGGAGACAAATGTTGTCTCCCAGAGGGAGACAAAGGTTGTCTCCCGGAGGGAAACAAATGTTGTCTCCCGGAGGGAGACAAATGTTGTCTCCCGGAGGGAGACATTTTGTCTCCTAGAGGGAGACAAAGGTTGTCTCCCGAAGGGAGACAAAAGGTTGTCTCCCGGAGGGAGACAAAGGTTGTCACCCGGAGGGAGACAAAGGTTGTCTCCCGGAGGGAGACAGTTTGTCTCATAGAGGGAGACAAAGGTTGTCTCCCGGAGGGAGACAAATGTTGTCTCTCGGAGGGAGACAAAGGTTGTCTCCCGGAGGGAGACAAAGGTTGTCTCCCGGAGGGAGACAAAGGTTGTCTCCCGGAGGGAGACAAATGTTGTCTCCCGGAGGGAGGCAAATGTTGTCTCCCAGAGGGAGACAAAGGTTGTCTCCCGGAGGGAGACAGTTTGTCTCATAGAGGGAGTTAAAGGATGTCTCCCGGAGGGAGACAAAGGTTGTCTACCGGAGGGAGACAAAAGTTGTCTCCCGGAGGGAGACAGTTTGTCTCATAGAGGGAGACAGTTTGTCTCAAAGAGGGAGACAAATGTTGTCTCCCGGAGGGAGAAAAATGTTGTCTCCCGGAGGGAGAAAAATGTTGTCTCCCGGAGGGAGAAAAATGTTGTCTTCCGGAGGGAGACAAAGGTTGTCTCCCGGAGGGAGACAAAGGTTGTCTCCCGGAGGGAGACAAATGTTGTCTCCCGGAGGGAGACAAAGGTTGTCTCCCAGAGGGAGGCAAATGTTGTCTCCCGGAGGGAGACAAAGGTTGTCTCCCGGAGGGAGACAAAGGTTGTCTCCCGGAGGGAGACAAAGGTTGTCTCCCGGAGGGAGACAAAGGTTGTCTCCCGGAGGGAGACAAATGTTGTCTCCCGGAGGGAGACAAATGTTGTCTCCCGGAGGGAGACAAATGTTGTCTCCCGGAGGGAGACAAATGTTGTCTCCCGGAGGGAGACAAATGTTGTCTCCCGGAGGGAGACAAATGTTGTCTTCCGGAGGGAGACATCTTGTCTCCTAGAGGGAGACAAAGGTTGTCTCCCGGAGGGAGACAAATGTTGTCTCCCGGAGGGAGACAAAGGTTGTCTCCCGGAGGGAGACAAAGGTTGTCTCCCGGAGGGAGACAAATGTTGTCTCCCGGAGGGAGACAAATGTTGTCGCCCGGAGGGAGACAAATGTTGTCTCCCGGAGGGAGACAAATGTTGTCTTCCGGAGGGAGACATTTTGTCTCCTAGAGGGAGACAAAGGTTGTCTCCCGGAGGGAGACAAAGGTTGTCACCCGGAGGGAGACAAAGGTTGTCTCCCGGAGGGAGACAAATGTTGTCTCCCGGAGGGAGACAAATGTTGTCTCCCGGAGGGAGACAAATGTTGTCTCCCGGAGGGAGACAAATGTTGTCTTCCGGAGGGAGACATTTTGTCTCCTAGAGGGAGACAAATGTTGTCTCCCGGAGGGAGACAAAGGTTGTCTCCCGGAGGGAGACAAATGTTGTCTCCCGGAGGGAGACAAATGTTGTCTCCCGGAGGGAGACAAATGTTGTCTTCCGGAGGGAGACATTTTGTCTCCTAGAGGGAGACAAAGGTTGTCTCCCGGAGGGAGACAAATGTTGTCTCTCGGAGGGAGACAAATGTTGTCTCCCAGAGGGAGACAAAGGTTGTCTCCCGGAGGGAAACAAATGTTGTCTCCCGGAGGGAGACAAATGTTGTCTCCCGGAGGGAGACATTTTGTCTCCTAGAGGGAGACAAAGGTTGTCTCCCGAAGGGAGACAAAAGGTTGTCTCCCGGAGGGAGACAAAGGTTGTCACCCGGAGGGAGACAAAGGTTGTCTCCCGGAGGGAGACAGTTTGTCTCATAGAGGGAGACAAAGGTTGTCTCCCGGAGGGAGACAAAGGTTGTCTACCGGAGGGAGACAAAAGTTGTCTCCCGGAGGGAGACAGTTTGTCTCATAGAGGGAGACAGTTTGTCTCATAGAGGGAGACAAATGTTGTCTCCCGGAGGGAGAAAAATGTTGTCTCCCGGAGGGAGAAAAATGTTGTCTCCCGGAGGGAGAAAAATGTTGTCTCCCGGAGGGAGACAAAGGTTGTCTCCCGGAGGGGACAAAGGTTGTCTCCCGGAGGGAGACAAAGGTTGTCTCCCGGAGGGAAACAAATGTTGTCTCCCGGAGGGAGACAAATGTTGTCTCCCGGAGGGAGACATTTTGTCTCCTAGAGGGAGACAAAGGTTGTCTCCCGAAGGGAGACAAAAGGTTGTCTCCCGGAGGGAGACAAAGGTTGTCACCCGGAGGGAGACAAAGGTTGTCTCCCGGAGGGAGACAGTTTGTCTCATAGAGGGAGTTAAAGGATGTCTCCCGGAGGGAGACAAAGGTTGTCTACCGGAGGGAGACAAAAGTTGTCTCCCGGAGGGAGACAGTTTGTCTCATAGAGGGAGACAGTTTGTCTCATAGAGGGAGACAAATGTTGTCTCCCGGAGGGAGAAAAATGTTGTCTCCCGGAGGGAGAAAAATGTTGTCTCCCGGAGGGAGAAAAATGTTGTCTCCCGGAGGGAGAAAAATGTTGTCTCCCGGAGGGAGACAAAGGTTGTCTCCCGGAGGGGACAAAGGTTGTCTCCTGGAGGGAGACAAATGTTGTCTCCCGGAGGGAGACAAAGGTTGTCTCCCGGAGGGAGACAAATGTTGCCTCCCGGAGGGAGACAAAGGTTGTCTCCCGGAGGGAGACAAAGGTTGTCTCCCGGAGGGAGACAAATGTTGTCTCCCGGAGGAAGACAAAGGTTGTCTCCCGGAGGGAGACAAAGGTTGTCTCCCGGAGGGAGACAAATGTTGTCTCCCGGAGGAAGACAAAGGTTGTCTCCCGGAGGGAGACAAAGGTTGTCTCCCGGAGGGAGACAAAGGTTGTCTCCCGGAGGGAAACAAAGGTTGTCTCCCGGAGGGAGACAAATGTTGTCTCCCGGAGGGAGACAAATGTTGTCTCCCGGAGGGAGACAAATGTTGTCTCCCGGAGGGAGGCAAATGTTGTCTCTCGGAGGGAGACAAAGGTTGTCTCCCGGAGGGAGACAAAGGTTGTCTCCCGGAGGGAGACAGTGTGTCTCATAGAGGGAGACAAATTATGTCTCCCGGAGGGAGACAAAGGTTGTCTACCGGAGGGAGACAAAGGTTGTCTCCCGGAGGGAGACAGTTTGTCTCATAGAGGGAGACAGTTTGTCTCATAGAGGGAGACAAATGTTGTCTCCCGGAGGGAGAAAAATGTTGTCTCCCGGAGGGAGAAAAATGTTGCCTCCCGGAGGGAGACAAAGGTTGTCTCCCGGAGGGAGACAAAGGTTGTCTCCCGGAGGGAGACAAATGTTGTCTCCCGGAGGGAGAGAAAGGTTGTCTCCCGGAGGGAGACAAATGTTGTCTCCCGGAGGGAGACAAAGGTTGTCTCCTGGAGGGAGACAAAGGTTGTCTCCCGGAGGGAGACAAATGTTGTCTCCCGGAGGGAGACAAATGTTGTCTTCCGGAGGGAGACAAATGTTGTCTCCCGGAGGGAGACAAATGTTGTCTCTCGGAGGGAGACAAATGTTGTCTCCCAGAGGGAGACAAAGGTTGTCTCCCGGAGGGAAACAAATGTTGTCTCCCGGAGGGAGACAAATGTTGTCTCCCGGAGGGAGACATTTTGTCTCCTAGAGGGAGACAAAGGTTGTCTCCCGAAGGGAGACAAAAGGTTGTCTCCCGGAGGGAGACAAAGGTTGTCACCCGGAGGGAGACAAAGGTTGTCTCCCGGAGGGAGACAGTTTGTCTCATAGAGGGAGACAAAGGTTGTCTCCCGGAGGGAGACAAAGGTTGTCTACCGGAGGGAGACAAAAGTTGTCTCCCGGAGGGAGACAGTTTGTCTCATAGAGGGAGACAGTTTGTCTCATAGAGGGAGACAAATGTTGTCTCCCGGAGGGAGAAAAATGTTGTCTCCCGGAGGGAGAAAAATGTTGTCTCCCGGAGGGAGAAAAATGTTGTCTCCCGGAGGGAGACAAAGGTTGTCTCCCGGAGGGGACAAAGGTTGTCTCCCGGAGGGAGACAAAGGTTGTCTCCCGGAGGGAAACAAAGGTTGTCTCCCGGAGGGAGACAAATGTTGTCTCCCGGA
Source organism: Aurelia sp. 4 Dawson et al 2005 (assembly GCA_964019985.1). Lineage (NCBI taxonomy): Eukaryota > Metazoa > Cnidaria > Scyphozoa > Semaeostomeae > Ulmaridae > Aurelia > Aurelia sp. 4 Dawson et al 2005. The sequence continues at coordinate 23,118,770 of OZ026496.1, read as the reverse complement.
GGGAGACAAATGTTGTCTCCCGGAGGGAGACAAATGTTGTCTCCCGGAGGGAGGCAAATGTTGTCTCCCAGAGGGAGACAAAGGTTGTCTCCCGGAGGGAGACAAATGTTGTCTCTCGGAGGGAGACAAAGGTTGTCTCCCGGAGGGAGACAAAGGTTGTCTCCCGGAGGGAGACAGTGTGTCTCATAGAGGGAGACAAATTATGTCTCCCGGAGGGAGACAAAGGTTGTCTCTCATAGATGGAGACAAAGGTTGTCTCCCGGAGGGAGACAAAGGTTGTCTCCCGGAGGGAGACAAAGGTTGTCTCCCAGAGGGAGACAAATGTTGTCTTCCGGAGGGAGACATTTTGTCTCCTAGAGGGAGACAAAGGTTGTCTCCCGGAGGGAGACAAATGTTGTCTCCCGGAGGGAGACAAAGGTTGTCTCCCGGAGGGAGACAAAGGTTGTCTCCCGGAGGGAGACAAAGGTTGTCTCCCGGAGGGAGACAGTGTGTCTCATAGAGGGAGACAAATTATGTCTCCCGGAGGGAGACAAAGGTTGTCTACCGGAGGGAGACAAAGGTTGTCTCCCGGAGGGAGACAGTTTGTCTCATAGAGGGAGACAGTTTGTCTCATAGAGGGAGACAAATGTTGTCTCCCGGAGGGAGAAAAATGTTGTCTCTCGGAGGGAGACAAATGTTGTCTCCCAGAGGGAGACAAAGGTTGTCTCCCGGAGGGAAACAAATGTTGTCTCCCGCAGGGAGACAAAGGTTGTCTCCTGGAGGGAGACAAAGGTTGTCTCCCGGAGGGAGACAAAAGGTTGTCTCCCGGAGGGAGACAAAGGTTGTCACCCGGAGGGAGACAAAGGTTGTCTCCCGGAGGGAGACAGTTTGTCTCATAGAGGGAGACAAAGGTTGTCTCCCGGAGGGAGACAAAGGTTGTCTACCGGAGGGAGACAAAAGTTGTCTCCCGGAGGGAGACAGTTTGTCTCATAGAGGGAGACAGTTTGTCTCATAGAGGGAGACAAATGTTGTCTCCCGGAGGGAGAAAAATGTTGTCTCCCGGAGGGAGAAAAATGTTGTCTCCCGGAGGGAGAAAAATGTTGTCTCCCGGAGGGAGACAAAGGTTGTCTCCCGGAGGGGACAAAGGTTGTCTCCCGGAGGGAGACAAAGGTTGTCTCCCGGAGGGAAACAAATGTTGTCTCCCGGAGGGAGACAAATGTTGTCTCCCGGAGGGAGACATTTTGTCTCCTAGAGGGAGACAAAGGTTGTCTCCCGAAGGGAGACAAAAGGTTGTCTCCCGGAGGGAGACAAAGGTTGTCACCCGGAGGGAGACAAAGGTTGTCTCCCGGAGGGAGACAGTTTGTCTCATAGAGGGAGTTAAAGGATGTCTCCCGGAGGGAGACAAAGGTTGTCTACCGGAGGGAGACAAAAGTTGTCTCCCGGAGGGAGACAGTTTGTCTCATAGAGGGAGACAGTTTGTCTCATAGAGGGAGACAAATGTTGTCTCCCGGAGGGAGAAAAATGTTGTCTCCCGGAGGGAGAAAAATGTTGTCTCCCGGAGGGAGAAAAATGTTGTCTCCCGGAGGGAGAAAAATGTTGTCTCCCGGAGGGAGACAAAGGTTGTCTCCCGGAGGGGACAAAGGTTGTCTCCCGGAGGGAGACAAATGTTGTCTCCCGGAGGGAGACAAAGGTTGTCTCCCGGAGGGAGACAAATGTTGCCTCCCGGAGGGAGACAAAGGTTGTCTCCCGGAGGGAGACAAAGGTTGTCTCCCGGAGGGAGACAAATGTTGTCTCCCGGAGGAAGACAAAGGTTGTCTCCCGGAGGGAGACAAAGGTTGTCTCCCGGAGGGAGACAAATGTTGTCTCCCGGAGGAAGACAAAGGTTGTCTCCCGGAGGGAGACAAAGGTTGTCTCCCGGAGGGAGACAAAGGTTGTCTCCCGGAGGGAAACAAAGGTTGTCTCCCGGAGGGAGACAAATGTTGTCTCCCGGAGGGAGACAAATGTTGTCTCCCGGAGGGAGACAAATGTTGTCTCCCGGAGGGAGGCAAATGTTGTCTCTCGGAGGGAGACAAAGGTTGTCTCCCGGAGGGAGACAAAGGTTGTCTCCCGGAGGGAGACAGTGTGTCTCTCCCGGAGGGAGACAGTGTGTCTCATAGAGGGAGACAAATTATGTCTCCCGGAGGGAGACAAAGGTTGTCTACCGGAGGGAGACAAAGGTTGTCTCCCGGAGGGAGACAGTTTGTCTCATAGAGGGAGACAGTTTGTCTCATAGAGGGAGACAAATGTTGTCTCCCGGAGGGAGAAAAATGTTGTCTCCCGGAGGGAGAAAAATGTTGCCTCCCGGAGGGAGACAAAGGTTGTCTCCCGGAGGGAGACAAAGGTTGTCTCCCGGAGGGAGACAAATGTTGTCTCCCGGAGGGAGAGAAAGGTTGTCTCCCGGAGGGAGACAAATGTTGTCTCCCGGAGGGAGACAAAGGTTGTCTCCCGCAGGGAGACAAAGGTTGTCTCCTGGAGGGAGACAAAGGTTGTCTCCCGGAGGGAGACAAATGTTGTCTCCCGGAGGGAGACAAATGTTGTCTTCCGGAGGGAGACAAATGTTGTCTCCCGGAGGGAGACAAATGTTGTCTCTCGGAGGGAGACAAATGTTGTCTCCCAGAGGGAGACAAAGGTTGTCTCCCGGAGGGAAACAAATGTTGTCTCCCGGAGGGAGACAAATGTTGTCTCCCGGAGGGAGACATTTTGTCTCCTAGAGGGAGACAAAGGTTGTCTCCCGAAGGGAGACAAAAGGTTGTCTCCCGGAGGGAGACAAAGGTTGTCACCCGGAGGGAGACAAAGGTTGTCTCCCGGAGGGAGACAGTTTGTCTCATAGAGGGAGACAAAGGTTGTCTCCCGGAGGGAGACAAAGGTTGTCTACCGGAGGGAGACAAAAGTTGTCTCCCGGAGGGAGACAGTTTGTCTCATAGAGGGAGACAGTTTGTCTCATAGAGGGAGACAAATGTTGTCTCCCGGAGGGAGAAAAATGTTGTCTCCCGGAGGGAGAAAAATGTTGTCTCCCGGAGGGAGAAAAATGTTGTCTCCCGGAGGGAGACAAAGGTTGTCTCCCGGAGGGGACAAAGGTTGTCTCCCGGAGGGAGACAAAGGTTGTCTCCCGGAGGGAAACAAAGGTTGTCTCCCGGAGGGAGACAAATGTTGTCTCCCGGAGGGAGACAAATGTTGTCTCCCGGAGGGAGACAAATGTTGTCTCCCGGAGGGAGGCAAATGTTGTCTCCCAGAGGGAGACAAAGGTTGTCTCCCGGAGGGAGACAAATGTTGTCTCTCGGAGGGAGACAAAGGTTGTCTCCCGGAGGGAGACAAAGGTTGTCTCCCGGAGGGAGACAGTGTGTCTCATAGAGGGAGACAAATTATGTCTCCCGGAGGGAGACAAAGGTTGTCTCTCATAGATGGAGACAAAGGTTGTCTCCCGGAGGGAGACAAAGGTTGTCTCCCGGAGGGAGACAAAGGTTGTCTCCCAGAGGGAGACAAATGTTGTCTTCCGGAGGGAGACATTTTGTCTCCTAGAGGGAGACAAAGGTTGTCTCCCGGAGGGAGACAAATGTTGTCTCCCGGAGGGAGACAAAGGTTGTCTCCCGGAGGGAGACAAAGGTTGTCTCCCGGAGGGAGACAAAGGTTGTCTCCCGGAGGGAGACAGTGTGTCTCATAGAGGGAGACAAATTATGTCTCCCGGAGGGAGACAAAGGTTGTCTACCGGAGGGAGACAAAGGTTGTCTCCCGGAGGGAGACAGTTTGTCTCATAGAGGGAGACAGTTTGTCTCATAGAGGGAGACAAATGTTGTCTCCCGGAGGGAGAAAAATGTTGTCTCCCGGAGGGAGAAAAATGTTGTCTCCCGGAGGGAGACAAAGGTTGTCTCCCGGAGGGAGACAAAGGTTGTCTCCCGGAGGGAGACAAATGTTGTCTCCCGGAGGGAGACAAAGGTTGTCTCCCGGAGGGAGACAAATGTTGTCTCCCGGAGGGAGACAAAGGTTGTCTCCCGCAGGGAGACAAAGGTTGTCTCCTGGAGGGAGACAAAGGTTGTCTCCCGGAGGGAGACAAATGTTGTCTCCCGGAGGAAGACAAAGGTTGTCTCCCGGAGGGAGACAAAGGTTGTCTCCCGGAGGGAGACAAAGGTTGTCTCCCGGAGGGAAACAAAGGTTGTCTCCCGGAGGGAGACAAATGTTGTCTCCCGGAGGGAGACAAATGTTATCTCCCAGAGGGAGACAAAGGTTGTCTCCCGGAGGGAGACAAATGTTGTCTCTCGGAGGGAGACAAAGGTTGTCTCCCGGAGGGAGACAAAGGTTGTCTCCCGGAGGGAGAAAAAGGTTGTCTCCCGGAGGGAGACAGTTTGTCTCATAGATGGAGACAAAGGTTGTCTCCCGGAGGGAGACAAAGGTTGTCTCCCGGAGGGAGACAAAGGTTGTCTCCCAGAGGGAGACAAATGTTGTCTCCCGGAGGGAGACAAATGTTGTCTCCCGGAGGGAGACAAATGTTGTCTCCCGGAGGGAGACAAATGTTGTCTCCCGGAGGGAGACAAATGTTGTCTTCCGGAGGGAGACATTTTGTCTCCTAGAGGGAGACAAAGGTTGTCTCCCGGAGGGAGACAAATGTTGTCTCCCGGAGGGAGACAAAGGTTGTCTCCCGGAGGGAGACAAAGGTTGTCTCCCGGAGGGAGACAAATGTTGTCTCCCGGAGGGAGACAAATGTTGTCCCCCGGAGGGAGACAAATGTTGTCTCCCGGAGGGAGACAAATGTTGTCTTCCGGAGGGAGACAAATGTTGTCTCCCGGAGGGAGACAAATGTTGTCTTCCGGAGGGAGACATTTTGTCTCCTAGAGGGAGACAAAGGTTGTCTCCCGGAGGGAGACAAATGTTGTCTCTCGGAGGGAGACAAATGTTGTCTCCCAGAGGGAGACAAAGGTTGTCTCCCGGAGGGAAACAAATGTTGTCTCCCGGAGGGAGACAAATGTTGTCTCCCGGAGGGAGACATTTTGTCTCCTAGAGGGAGACAAAGGTTGTCTCCCGAAGGGAGACAAAAGGTTGTCTCCCGGAGGGAGACAAAGGTTGTCACCCGGAGGGAGACAAAGGTTGTCTCCCGGAGGGAGACAGTTTGTCTCATAGAGGGAGACAAAGGTTGTCTCCCGGAGGGAGACAAAGGTTGTCTACCGGAGGGAGACAAAAGTTGTCTCCCGGAGGGAGACAGTTTGTCTCATAGAGGGAGACAGTTTGTCTCATAGAGGGAGACAAATGTTGTCTCCCGGAGGGAGAAAAATGTTGTCTCCCGGAGGGAGAAAAATGTTGTCTCCCGGAGGGAGAAAAATGTTGTCTCCCGGAGGGAGACAAAGGTTGTCTCCCGGAGGGGACAAAGGTTGTCTCCCGGAGGGAGACAAATGTTGTCTCCCGGAGGGAGACAAAGGTTGTCTCCCGGAGGGAGACAAATGTTGCCTCCCGGAGGGAGACAAAGGTTGTCTCCCGGAGGGAGACAAAGGTTGTCTCCCGGAGGGAGACAAAGGTTGTCTCCCGGAGGGAGACAAATGTTGTCTCCCGGAGGAAGACAAAGGTTGTCTCCCGGAGGGAGACAAAGGTTGTCTCCCGGAGGGAGACAAAGGTTGTCTCCCGGAGGGAAACAAAGGTTGTCTCCCGGAGGGAGACAAATGTTGTCTCCCGGAGGGAGACAAATGTTGTCTCCCAGAGGGAGACAAAGGTTGTCTCCCGGAGGGAGACAAATGTTGTCTCTCGGAGGGAGACAAAGGTTGTCTCCCGGAGGGAGACAAAGGTTGTCTCCCGGAGGGAGACAGTTTGTCTCATAGATGGAGACAAAGGATGTCTCCCGGAGGGAGACAAAGGTTGTCTCCCGGAGGGAGACAAAGGTTGTCTCCCGGAGGGAGACAGTTTGTCTCATAGAGGGAGACAGTTTGTCTCATAGAGGGAGACAAATGTTGTCTTCCGGAGGGAGAAAAATGTTGTCTCCCGGAGGGAGAAAAATGTTGTCTCCCGGAGGGAGACAAAGGTTGTCTCCCGGAGGGAGACAAAGGTTGTCTCCCGGAGGGAGACAAATGTTGTCTCCCGGAGGGAGACAAAGGTTGTCTCCCGGAGGGAGACAAAGGTTGTCTCCCGGAGGAAGACAAAAGTTGTCTCCCGGAGGGAGACAAATGTTGTCTCCCAGAGGGAGACAAAGGTTGTCTCCCGGAGGGAAACAAATGTTATCTCCCGGAGGGAGACAAATGTTGTCTCTCGGAGGGAGACAAAGGTTGTCTCCCGGAGGGAGACAAAGGTTGTCTCCCGGAGGGAGACAAATGTTGTCTCCCGGAGGGAGGCAAACGTTGTCTCCCAGAGGGAGACAAAGGTTGTCTCCCGGAGGGAGACAAATGTTGTCTCTCGGAGGGAGACAAAGGTTGTCTCCCGGAGGGAGACAAAGGTTGTCTCCCGGAGGGAGACAGTGTGTCTCATAGAGGGAGACAAATTATGTCTCCCGGAGGGAGACAAAGGTTGTCTACCGGAGGGAGACAAAGGTTGTCTCCCGGAGGGAGACAAATGTTGTCTCTCGGAGGGAGACAGTTTGTCTCATAGAGGGAGACAAATGTTGTCTCCCGGAGGGAGAAAAATGTTGTCTCCCGGAGGGAGAAAAATGTTGTCTCCCGGAGGGAGACAAAGGTTGTCTCCCGGAGGGAGACAAAGGTTGTCTCCCGGAGGGAGACAAATGTTGTCTCCCGGAGGGAGACAAAGGTTGTCTCCCGGAGGGAGACAAATGTTGTCTCCCGGAGGGAGACAAAGGTTGTCTCCCGGAGGGAGACAAAGGTTGTCTCCCGGAGGGAGACAAAGGTTGTCTCCCGGAGGGAGACAAATGTTGTCTCCCGGAGGAAGACAAAGGTTGTCTCCCGGAGGGAGACAAAGGTTGTCTCCCGGAGGGAGACAAAGGTTGTCTCCCGGAGGGAAACAAAGGTTGTCTCCCGGAGGGAGACAAATGTTGTCTCCCGGAGGGAGACAAATGTTATCTCCCAGAGGGAGACAAAGGTTGTCTCCCGGAGGGAGACAAATGTTGTCTCTCGGAGGGAGACAAAGGTTGTCTCCCGGAGGGAGACAAAGGTTGTCTCCCGGAGGGAGACAAAGGTTGTCTCCCGGAGGGAGAAAAAGGTTGTCTCCCGGAGGGAGACAGTTTGTCTCATAGATGGAGACAAAGGATGTCTCCCGGAGGGAGACAAAGGTTGTCTCCCGGAGGGAGACAAAGGTTGTCTCCCGGAGGGAGACAGTTTGTCTCATAGAGGGAGACAGTTTGTCTCATAGAGGGAGACAAATGTTGTCTCCCGGAGGGAGAAAAATGTTGTCTCCCGGAGGGAGAAAAATGTTGTCTCCCGGAGGGAGACAAAGGTTGTCTCCCGGAGGGAGACAAAGGTTGTCTCCCGGAGGGAGACAAATGTTGTCTCCCGGAGGGAGACAAAGGTTGTCTCATAGAGGGAGACAAAGGTTGTCTCCCGGAGGGAGACAAATGTTGTCTCTCGGAGGGAGACAAAGGTTGTCTCACGGAGGGAGACAAAGGTTGTCTCCCGGAGTGAGACAAAGGTTGTCTCCCGGAGGGAGACAAATGTTGTCTCCCGGAGGGAGACAAATGTTGTCTCCCAGAGGGAGACAAAGGTTGTCTCCTGGAGGGAAACAAATGTTGTCTCCCGGAGGGAGACAAATGTTGTCTCCCGGAGGGAGACATTTTGTCTCCTAGAGGGAGACAAAGGTTGTCTCCCGAAGGGAGACAAAAGGTTGTCTCCCGGAGGGAGACAAAGGTTGTCTCCCGGAGGGAAACAAATGTTATCTCCCGGAGGGAGACAAATGTTGTCTCTCGGAGGGAGACAAAGGTTGTCTCCCGGAGGGAGACAAAGGTTGTCTCCCGGAGGGAGACAAATGTTGTCTCCCGGAGGGAGGCAAATGTTGTCTCCCAGAGGGAGACAAAGGTTGTCTCCCGGAGGGAGACAAAGGTTGTCTCCCGGAGGGAGACAAATGTTGTCTCCCGGAGGGAGGCAAATGTTGTCTCCCAGAGGGAGACAAAGGTTGTCTCCCGGAGGGAGACAAATGTTGTCTCTCGGAGGGAGACAAAGGTTGTCTCCCGGAGGGAGACAAAGGTTGTCTCCCGGAGGGAGACAGTGTGTCTCATAGAGGGAGACAAATTATGTCTCCCGAAGGGAGACAAAGGTTGTCTACCGGAGGGAGACAAAGGTTGTCTCCCGGAGGGAGACAGTTTGTCTCATAGAGGGAGACAGTTTGTCTCATAGAGGGAGACAAATGTTGTCTCCCGGAGGGAGAAAAATGTTGTCTCCCGGAGGGAGAAAAATGTTGTCTCCCGGAGGGAGACAAAGGTTGTCTCCCGGAGGGAGAAAAATGTTGTCTCCCGGAGGGAGACAAAGGTTGTCTCCCGGAGGGAGACAAAGGTTGTCTCCCGGAGGGAGACAAATGTTGTCTCCCGGAGGGAGACAAAGGTTGTCTCCCGGAGGGAGACAAATGTTGTCTCCCGGAGGGAGACAAAGGTTGTCTCCCGGAGGGAGACAAAGGTTGTCTCCCGGAGGGAGACAAAGGTTGTCTCCCGGAGGGAGACAAATGTTGTCTCCCGGAGGAAGACAAAGGTTGTCTCCCGGAGGGAGACAAAGGTTGTCTCCCGGAGGGAGACAAAGGTTGTCTCCCGGAGGGAAACAAAGGTTGTCTCCCGGAGGGAGACAAATGTTGTCTCCCGGAGGGAGACAAATGTTATCTCCCAGAGGGAGACAAAGGTTGTCTCCCGGAGGGAGACAAATGTTGTCTCTCGGAGGGAGACAAAGGTTGTCTCCCGGAGGGAGACAAAGGTTGTCTCCCGGAGGGAAACAAATGTTGTCTCCCGGAGGGAGACAAATGTTGTCTCCCGGAGGGAGACATTTTGTCTCCTAGAGGGAGACAAAGGTTGTCTCCCGAAGGGAGACAAAAGGTTGTCTCCCGGAGGGAGACAAAGGTTGTCTCCCGGAGGGAAACAAATGTTATCTCCCGGAGGGAGACAAATGTTGTCTCTCGGAGGGAGACAAAGGTTGTCTCCCGGAGGGAGACAAAGGTTGTCTCCCGGAGGGAGACAAATGTTGTCTCCCGGAGGGAGGCAAATGTTGTCTCCCAGAGGGAGACAAAGGTTGTCTCCCGGAGGGAGACAAAGGTTGTCTCCCGGAGGGAGACAAATGTTGTCTCCCGGAGGGAGGCAAATGTTGTCTCCCAGAGGGAGACAAAGGTTGTCTCCCGGAGGGAGACAAATGTTGTCTCTCGGAGGGAGACAAAGGTTGTCTCCCGGAGGGAGACAAAGGTTGTCTCCCGGAGGGAGACAGTGTGTCTCATAGAGGGAGACAAATTATGTCTCCCGAAGGGAGACAAAGGTTGTCACCCGGAGGGAGACAGTTTGTCTCATAGAGGGAGACAGTTTGTCTCATAGAGGGAGACAAATGTTGTCTCCCGGAGGGAGAAAAATGTTGTCTCCCGGAGGGAGAAAAATGTTGTCTCCCGGAGGGAGACAAAGGTTGTCTCCCGGAGGGAGAAAAATGTTGTCTCCCGGAGGGAGACAAAGGTTGTCTCCCGGAGGGAGACAAAGGTTGTCTCCCGGAGGGAGACAAATGTTGTCTCCCGGAGGGAGACAAAGGTTGTCTCCCGGAGGGAGACAAATGTTGTCTCCCGGAGGGAGACAAAGGTTGTCTCCCGGAGGGAGACAAAGGTTGTCTCCCGGAGGGAGACAAAGGTTGTCTCCCGGAGGGAGACAAATGTTGTCTCCCGGAGGAAGACAAAGGTTGTCTCCCGGAGGGAGACAAAGGTTGTCTCCCGGAGGGAGACAAAGGTTGTCTCCCGGAGGGAAACAAAGGTTGTCTCCCGGAGGGAGACAAATGTTGTCTCCCGGAGGGAGACAAATGTTATCTCCCAGAGGGAGACAAAGGTTGTCTCCCGGAGGGAGACAAATGTTGTCTCTCGGAGGGAGACAAAGGTTGTCTCCCGGAGGGAGACAAAGGTTGTCTCCCGGAGGGAAACAAATGTTGTCTCCCGGAGGGAGACAAATGTTGTCTCCCGGAGGGAGACATTTTGTCTCCTAGAGGGAGACAAAGGTTGTCTCCCGAAGGGAGACAAAAGGTTGTCTCCCGGAGGGAGACAAAGGTTGTCTCCCGGAGGGAAACAAATGTTATCTCCCGGAGGGAGACAAATGTTGTCTCTCGGAGGGAGACAAAGGTTGTCTCCCGGAGGGAGACAAAGGTTGTCTCCCGGAGGGAGACAAATGTTGTCTCCCGGAGGGAGGCAAATGTTGTCTCCCAGAGGGAGACAAAGGTTGTCTCCCGGAGGGAGACAAAGGTTGTCTCCCGGAGGGAGACAAATGTTGTCTCCCGGAGGGAGGCAAATGTTGTCTCCCAGAGGGAGACAAAGGTTGTCTCCCGGAGGGAGACAAATGTTGTCTCTCGGAGGGAGACAAAGGTTGTCTCCCGGAGGGAGACAAAGGTTGTCTCCCGGAGGGAGACAGTGTGTCTCATAGAGGGAGACAAATTATGTCTCCCGAAGGGAGACAAAGGTTGTCTACCGGAGGGAGACAAAGGTTGTCTCCCGGAGGGAGACAGTTTGTCTCATAGAGGGAGACAGTTTGTCTCATAGAGGGAGACAAATGTTGTCTCCCGGAGGGAGAAAAATGTTGTCTCCCGGAGGGAGAAAAATGTTGTCTCCCGGAGGGAGACAAAGGTTGTCTCCCGGAGGGAGACAAAGGTTGTCTCCCGGAGGGAGACAAATGTTGTCTCCCGGAGGGAGACAAAGGTTGTCTCCCGGAGGGAGACAAATGTTGTCTCCCGGAGGGAGACAAAGGTTGTCTCCCGGAGGGAGACAAAGGTTGTCTCCCGGAGGGAGACAAAGGTTGTCTCCCGGAGGGAGACAAATGTTGTCTCCCGGAGGAAGACAAAGGTTGTCTCCCGGAGGGAAACAAAGGTTGTCTCCCGGAGGGAGACAAATGTTGTCTCCCGGAGGGAGACAAATGTTATCTCCCAGAGGGAGACAAAGGTTGTCTCCCGGAGGGAGACAAATGTTGTCTCTCGGAGGGAGACAAAGGTTGTCTCCCGGAGGGAGACAAAGGTTGTCTCCCGGAGGGAGACAAAGATTGTCTCCCGGAGGGAGAAAAAGGTTGTCTCCCGGAGGGAGACAGTTTGTCTCATAGATGGAGACAAAGGATGTCTCCCGGAGGGAGACAAAGGTTGTCTCCCGGAGGGAGACAAAGGTTGTCTCCCGGAGGGAGACAGTTTGTCTCATAGAGGGAGACAAATGTTGTCTCCCGGAGGGAGAAAAATGTTGTCTCCCGGAGGGAGAAAAATGTTGTCTCCCGGAGGGAGACAAAGGTTGTCTCCCGGAGGGAGACAAAGGTTGTCTCCCGGAGGGAGACAAATGTTGTCTCCCGGAGGGAGACAAAGGTTGTCTCATAGAGGGAGACAAAGGTTGTCTCCCGGAGGGAGACAGTTTGTCTCATAGAGGGAGACAAATGTTGTCTCCCGGAGGGAGAAAAATGTTGTCTCCCGGAGGGAGAAAAATGTTGTCTCCCGGAGGGAGACAAAGGTTGTCTCCCGGAGGGAGACAAAGGTTGTCTCCCGGAGGGAGACAAATGTTGTCTCCCGGAGGGAGACAAAGGTTGTCTCATAGAGGGAGACAAAGGTTGTCTCCCGGAGGGAGACAAATGTTGTCTCTCGGAGGGAGACAAAGGTTGTCTCACGGAGGGAGACAAAGGTTGTCTCCCGGAGTGAGACAAAGGTTGTCTCCCGGAGGGAGACAAATGTTGTCTCCCGGAGGGAGACAAATGTTGTCTCCCGGAGGAAGACAAATGTTGTCTTCCGGAGGGAGACATTTTGTCTCCTAGAGGGAGACAAAGGTTGTCTCCCGGAGGGAGACAAATGTTGTCTCCCGGAGGGAGACAAATGTTGTCTCCCAGAGGGAGACAAAGGTTGTCTCCTGGAGGGAAACAAATGTTGTCTCCCGGAGGGAGACAAATGTTGTCTCCCGGAGGGAGACATTTTGTCTCCTAGAGGGAGACAAAGGTTGTCTCCCGAAGGGAGACAAAAGGTTGTCTCCCGGAGGGAGACAAAGGTTGTCACCCGGAGGGAGACAAAGGTTGTCTCCCGGAGGGAGACAGTTTGTCTCATAGAGGGAGACAAAGGTTGTCTCCCGGAGGGAGACAAATGTTGTCTCTCGGAGGGAGACAAAGGTTGTCTCCCGGAGGGAGACATTTTGTCTCCTAGAGGGAGAGAAAGGTTGTCTCCCGGAGGGAGACAAATGTTGTCTCCCGGAGGGAGACAAATGTTGTCTCCCAGCGGGAGACAAAGGTTGTCTCCTGGAGGGAAACAAATGTTGTCTCCCGGAGGGAGACAAATGTTGTCTCCCGGAGGGAGACATTTTGTCTCCTAGAGGGAGACAAAGGTTGTCTCCCGAAGGGAGACAAAAGGTTGTCTCCCGGAGGGAGACAAAGGTTGTCACCCGGAGGGAGACAAAGGTTGTCTCCCGGAGGGAGACAAATGTTGTCTCCCGGAGGGAGACAGTTTGTCTCATAGAGGGAGACAAAGGTTGTCTCCCGGAGGGAGACAAATGTTGTCTCTCGGAGGGAGACAAAGGTTGTCTCCCGGAGGGAGACAAAGGTTGTCTCCCAAAGGGAGACAAAGGTTGTCTCCCGGAGGGAGACAAAGGTTGTCTCCCGGAGGGAGACAAATGTTGTCTCCCGGAAGGAGACAAATGTTGTCTCCCGGAGGGAGACAAATGTTGTCTTCCGGAGGGAGACATTTTGTCTCCTAGAGGGAGACAAAGGTTGTCTCCCGGAGGGAGACAAATGTTGTCTCCCGGAGGGAGACAAATGTTGTCTCCCGGAGGGAGACAAATGTTGTCTCCCAGAGGGAGACAAAGGTTGTCTCCCGGAGTGAAACAAATGTTGTCTCCCGGAGGGAGACAAATGTTGTCTCCCAGTGGGAGACATTTTGTCTCCTAGAGGGAGACAAAGGTTGTCTCCCGAAGGGAGACAAAAGGTTGTCTCCCGGAGGGAGACAAAGGTTGTCTCCCGGAGGGAGACAAAGGTTGTCTCCCTCTGGGAGACAAATGTTGTCTTCCGGAGGGAGAGAAAGGTTGTCTCCCGGAGGGAGACAGTTTGTCTCATAGAGGGAGACAAAGGTTGTCTCCCGGAGGCAGACAAAGGTTGTCTCTCGGAGGGAGACAGTTTGTCTCATAGAGGGAGACAAATGTTGTCTCCCGGAGGGAGACAAAGGGTGTCTCCCGGAGGGAGACAAATGTTGTATCCAAGAGGGAGACAAAGGTTGTCTCCCGGAGGGAGACAGTTTGTCTCATAGAGGGACACAAAGGTTGTCTCCCGGAGGGAGACAAAGGTTGCCTCCCGGATGGAGACAAATGTTGTCTCACGGAGGGAGACAAATGTTGTCTCCCGGAGGGAGACAAAGGTTGTCTCCCGGAGGGAGACAAATGTTGTCTCCCGGAGGGAGCCAAATGTTGGCTCCCGGAGGGAGACAAATGTTGTCTCCCGGAGGGAGACAAAGGTTGTCTCCCGGAGGGAGACAAATGTTGTCTCCCGGAGGGAGCCAAATGTTGTCTCCCGGAGGGAGACAAAGGTTGTCTCCCGGAGGGAGACAAAGGTTGTCTCCCGGAGGGAGACAAATGTTGTCTCCCGGAGGAAGACAAAGGTTGTCTCCCGGAGGGAGACAAAGGTTGTCTCCCGGAGGGAGACAAAGGTTGTCTCCCGGAGGGAAACAAAGGTTGTCTCCCGGAGGGAGACAAATGTTGTCTCCCGGAGGGAGACAAATGTTATCTCCCAGAGGGAGACAAAGGTTGTCTCCCGGAGGGAGACAAATGTTGTCTCTCGGAGGGAGACAAAGGTTGTCTCCCGGAGGGAGACAAAGGTTGTCTCCCGGAGGGAGACAAAGATTGTCTCCCGGAGGGAGAAAAAGGTTGTCTCCCGGAGGGAGACAGTTTGTCTCATAGATGGAGACAAAGGATGTCTCCCGGAGGGAGACAAAGGTTGTCTCCCGGAGGGAGACAAAGGTTGTCTCCCGGAGGGAGACAGTTTGTCTCATAGAGGGAGACAAATGTTGTCTCCCGGAGGGAGAAAAATGTTGTCTCCCGGAGGGAGAAAAATGTTGTCTCCCGGAGGGAGACAAAGGTTGTCTCCCGGAGGGAGACAAAGGTTGTCTCCCGGAGGGAGACAAAGGTTGTCTCCCGGAGGGAGACAAAGGTTGTCTCATAGAGGGAGACAAAGGTTGTCTCCCGGAGGGAGACAAATGTTGTCTCTCGGAGGGAGACAAAGGTTGTCTCACGGAGGGAGACAAAGGTTGTCTCCCGGAGTGAGACAAAGGTTGTCTCCCGGAGGGAGACAAATGTTGTCTCCCGGAGGGAGACAAATGTTGTCTCCCGGAGGGAGACAAATGTTGTCTTCCGGAGGGAGACATTTTGTCTCCTAGAGGGAGACAAAGGTTGTCTCCCGGAGGGAGACAAATGTTGTCTCCCGGAGGGAGACAAATGTTGTCTCCCAGAGGGAGACAAAGGTTGTCTCCTGGAGGGAAACAAATGTTGTCTCCCGGAGGGAGACAAATGTTGTCTCCCGGAGGGAGACATTTTGTCTCCTAGAGGGAGACAAAGGTTGTCTCCCGAAGGGAGACAAAAGGTTGTCTCCCGGAGGGAGACAAAGGTTGTCACCCGGAGGGAGACAAAGGTTGTCTCCCGGAGGGAGACAGTTTGTCTCATAGAGGGAGACAAAGGTTGTCTCCCGGAGGGAGACAAATGTTGTCTCTCGGAGGGAGACAAAGGTTGTCTCCCGGAGGGAGACATTTTGTCTCCTAGAGGGAGAGAAAGGTTGTCTCCCGGAGGGAGACAAATGTTGTCTCCCGGAGGGAGACAAATGTTGTCTCCCAGCGGGAGACAAAGGTTGTCTCCTGGAGGGAAACAAATGTTGTCTCCCGGAGGGAGACAAATGTTGTCTCCCGGAGGGAGACATTTTGTCTCCTAGAGGGAGACAAAGGTTGTCTCCCGAAGGGAGACAAAAGGTTGTCTCCCGGAGGGAGACAAAGGTTGTCACCCGGAGGGAGACAAAGGTTGTCTCCCGGAGGGAGACAAATGTTGTCTCCCGGAGGGAGACAGTTTGTCTCATAGAGGGAGACAAAGGTTGTCTCCCGGAGGGAGACAAATGTTGTCTCTCGGAGGGAGACAAAGGTTGTCTCCCGGAGGGAGACAAAGGTTGCCTCCCGGATGGAGACAAATGTTGTCTCACGGAGGGAGACAAATGTTGTCTCCCGGAGGGAGACAAAGGTTGTCTCCCGGAGGGAGACAAAAGTTGTCTCCCGGAGGGAGCCAAATGTTGGCTCCCGGAGGGAGACAAAGGTTGTCTCCCGGAGGGAGACCGTTTGTCTCATAGAGGGAGACAATGGATGTCTCCCGGAGGGAGACAAAGGTTGTCTCCCGGAGGGAGACAAAGGTTGTCTCTCGGAGGGAGACAAATGTTGTCTCCCGGAGGGAGACAAAGGTTGTCTCTCGGAGGGAGATAAATGTTGTCTCCCGGAGGGAGACAAATGTTGTCTCCCGGAGGGAGACAAAGGTTGTCTCCCGGTGGGAGACAAGGGTTGTCTCCCGAAGGGAGACAAAGGTTGTCTCCCGGAGGGAGACAAATGTTGTCTCCCGGAGGGAGACAGTTTGTCTCATAGAGGGAGACAAAGGTTGTCTCCCGGAGGCAGACAAAGGTTGTCTCTCGGAGGGAGACAAATGTTGTCTCCCGGAGGGAGACAAAGGTTGTCTTCCGGAGGGAGACAGTTTGTCTCATAGAGGGAGACAAATGTTGTCTCCCGGAGGGAGAAAAAGGTTGCCTCCCGGATGGAGACAAATGTTGGCTCACGGAGGGAGACAAATGTTGTCTCCCGGAGGGAGACAAAGGTTGTCTCCCGGAGGGAGACAAATGTTGTCTCCCGGAGGGAGCCAAATGTTGGCTCCCGGAGGGAGACAAAGGTTGTCTCCCGGAGGGAGACCGTTTGTCTCATAGAGGGAGACAATGGATGTCTCCCGGAGGCAGACAAAGGTTGTCTCTCGGAGGGAGACAAATGTTGTCTCCCGGAGGGAGACAAAGGTTGTCTTCCGGAGGGAGACAAAGGTTGTCTTCCGGAGGGAGACAGTTTGTCTCATAGAGGGAGACAAATGTTGTCTCCCGGAGGGAGACAAATGTTGTCTCCCGGAGGGAGACAAATGTTGTCTTCCGGAGGGAGAGAAAGGTTGTCTCCCGGAGGGAGACAAAGTTTGTCTCCCGGGGGGAGACAAATGTTGTCTCCCGGAGGGAGACAGTTTGTCTCATGGAGGGAGACAAATGTTGTCTCCCGCTGGGAGACAAAAGTTGTCTCCCGGAGGGAGACAAAGGTTGTCTCCCGGAGGGAGACAGTTTGTCTCATGGAGGGAGACAAAGGTTGTCTCCCAGAGGGAGACAAATGTTGTCTCCCGGAGGGAGACAAATGTTGTCTCCCGGAGGGAGACAAAGGTTGTCTCCCGGAGGGAGACAGTTTCTCTCATAGAGGGAGACAAAGGTTGTCTCCCGGAAGGAGACAAATGTTGTCTCCCTGAGGGAGACAAATGTTGTCTCCCGGAGGGAGACAAAGGTTGTCTCCCGGAGGGAGACAGTTTGTCTCATAGAGGGAGACAAAGGTTGTCTCCCGGAGGGAGACAAATGTTGTCTCCCGGAGGGAGACAAATGTTGTCTCCCGGAGGGAGACAAAGGTTGTCTCCCGGAGGGAGACAAATGTTGTCTCCCAGAGGGAGACAAATGTTGTCTCCCGGAGGGAGATAAATATTGTCTCCCGGAGGGAGACAAATGTTGTCTCCCGGAGGGAGACAAAGGTTGTCCCCCGGAGGGAGACAAAAGGTTGTCTCCCGTAGGGAGACAAAGGTTGTCTCCCGGAGGGAGACAAATGTTGTCTCCCGCAGGGAGACAAAGGTTGTCTCCCGGAGGAAGACAAATGTTGTCTCCCGGAGGGAGACAAATGTTGTCTCCCGGAGGGAGACAAAGGTTGTCTCCCGGAGGGAGACAAAGGTTGTCTCCCGGAGGGAGACAAATGTTGTCTCCCGGAGGGAGAGAAATGTTGTCACCCGGAGGGAGACAAAGGTTGTCTCCCGGAGGGAAACAAAGGTTGTCTCCCGGAGGGAGACAAAGGTTGTCTCCCGGAGGGAGACAAAGGTTGTCTCCCGGAGGGAGACAAATGTTGTCTCCCGGTGGGAGACAAAGGTTGTCTCCCGGAGGGAGACAAATGTTGTCTCCCGGAGGGAGACAAATGGTGTCACCCGGAGGGAGACAAAGGTTGTCTCCCGGAGGGAGACAGTTTGTCTCATGGAGGGAGACAAAGGTTGTCTCCCGGAGGGAGACATTTTGTCTCCTAGAGGGAGACAAAGGTTTTCTCCCGGAGGGAGACAAATGTTGTCTCCCGGAGGGAGACAAATGTTGTCTCCCGGAGGGAGACAAAGGTTGTCTCCCGGAGGGAGACAAAGGTTGTCTCCCGGAGGGAGACAAAGGTTGTCTCCCGGAGGGAGACAAAGGTTGTCTCCCGGAGGGAGACAAAGGTTGTCTCCCAGAGGGAGACAGTTTGTCTCATAGAGGGAGACAAAGGTTGTCTCCCGGGGGGAGACAAATGTTGTCTCGCTGAGGGAGACAAATGTTGTCTCCCGGAGGGAGACAAAGGTTGTCTCCCGGAGGGAGACAAATGTTGTCTCGCTGAGGGAGACAAATGTTGTCTCCCGGAGGGAGACAAAGGTTGTCTCCCGGAGGGAGACAGTTTGTCTCATAGAGGGAGACAAAGGTTGTCTCCCGGAGGGAGACAAATGTTGTCTCCCGGAGGGAGACAAATGTTGTCTCCCGGAGGGAGACAAAGGTTGTCTCCCGGAGGGAGACAAATGTTGTCTCCCAGAGGGAGACAAATGTTGTCTCCCGGTGGGAGACAAAGGTTGTCTCCCGGAGGGAGACAAATGTTGTCTCCCAGAGGGAGACAAATGTTGTCTCCCGGAGGGAGATAAATATTGTCTCCCGGAGGGAGACAAATGTTGTCTCCCGGAGGGAGACAAAGGTTGTCCCCCGGAGGGAGACAAAAGGTTGTCTCCCGTAGGGAGACAAAGGTTGTCTCCCGGAGGGAGACAAATGTTGTCTCCCGCAGGGAGACAAAGGTTGTCTCCCGGAGGAAGACAAATGTTGTCTCCCGGAGGGAGACAAATGTTGTCTCCCGGAGGGAGACAAAGGTTGTCTCCCGGAGGGAGACAAAGGTTGTCTCCCGGAGGGAGACAGTTTGTCTCATAGAGGGAGACAAAGGTTGTCTCCCGGGGGGAGACAAATGTTGTCTCGCGGAGGGAGACAAATGTTGTCTCCCGGAGGGAGAGAAATGTTGTCACCCGGAGGGAGACAAAGGTTGTCTCCCGGAGGGAAACAAAGGTTGTCTCCCGGAGGGAGACAAAGGTTGTCTCCCGGAGGGAGACAAAGGTTGTCTCCCGGAGGGAGACAAATGTTGTCTCCCGGTGGGAGACAAAGGTTGTCTCCCGGAGGGAGACAAATGTTGTCTCCCGGAGGGAGACAAATGGTGTCACCCGGAGGGAGACAAAGGTTGTCTCCCGGAGGGAGACAAAGGTTGTCTCCCGGAGGGAGACAGTTTGTCTCATAGAGGGAGACAAAGGTTGTCTCCCGGGGGGAGACAAATGTTGTCTCGCGGAGGGAGACAAATGTTGTCTCCCGGAGGGAGAGAAATGTTGTCACCCGGAGGGAGACAAAGGTTGTCTCCCGGAGGGAAACAAAGGTTGTCTCCCGGAGGGAGACAAAGGTTGTCTCCCGGAGGGAGACAAAGGTTGTCTCCCGGAGGGAGACAAATGTTGTCTCCCGGAGGGAGAGAAATGTTGTCACCCGGAGGGAGACAAAGGTTGTCTCCCGGAGGGAAACAAAGGTTGTCTCCCGGAGGGAGACAAAGGTTGTCTCCCGGAGGGAGACAAAGGTTGTCTCCCGGAGGGAGACAAATGTTGTCTCCCGGTGGGAGACAAAGGTTGTCTCCCGGAGGGAGACAAATGTTGTCTCCCGGAGGGAGACAAATGGTGTCACCCGGAGGGAGACAAAGGTTGTCTCCCGGAGGGAGACAGTTTGTCTCATGGAGGGAGACAAAGGTTGTCTCCCGGAGGGAGACATTTTGTCTCCTAGAGGGAGACAAAGGTTTTCTCCCGGAGGGAGACAAATGTTGTCTCCCGGAGGGAGACAAATGTTGTCTCCCGGAGGGAGACAAAGGTTGTCTCCCGGAGGGAGACAAAGGTTGTCTCCCGGAGGGAGACAAAGGTTGTCTCCCGGAGGGAGACAAAGGTTGTCTCCCGGAGGGAGACAAAGGTTGTCTCCCAGAGGGAGACAGTTTGTCTCATAGAGGGAGACAAAGGTTGTCTCCCGGGGGGAGACAAATGTTGTCTCGCGGAGGGAGACAAATGTTGTCACCTGGAGGGAGACAAATGTTGTCACCTGGAGGGAGACAAAGGTTGTCTCCCGGAGGGAGACAAAGGTTGTCTCCCGGAGGGAGACAAAGTTTGTCTCCTGGGGGGAGACAAATGTTGTCTCCCGGAGGGAGACAAAGGTTGTCTCCCAGAGGGAGACAAATGTTGTCTCCCGGAGGGAGACAAATGGTATCTCCCGGAGGGAGACAAATGTTGTCTCCCGGAGGGAGACAAAGGTTGTCTCCCAGAGGGAGACAAAGGTTGTCTCCCGGAGAGAGACAAAGGTTGTCTCCCGGAGGGAGACAAATGTTGTCTCCCGGTGGGAGACAAAGGTTGTCTCCCGGAGGGAGACAAATGTTGTCTCCCGGAGGGAGAGAAATGTTGTCACCCGGAGGGAGACAAATGGTGTCTCCCGGAGGGAGACAAATGTTGTCTCCCGGAGGGAGACAAAGGTTGTCTCCCGGAGGGAGACAAAGGTTGTCTCCCAGAGGGAGACAGTTTGTCTCATAGAGGGAGACAAAGGTTGTCTCCCGGGGGGAGACAAATGTTGTCTCGCGGAGGGAGACAAATGTTGTCACCCGGAGGGAGACAAAGGTTGTCTCCCGGAGGGAGACAGTTTGTCTCATGGAGGGAGACAAAGGTTGTCTCCCGGAGGGAGACATTTTGTCTCCTAGAGGGAGACAAAGGTTTTCTCCCGGAGGGAGACAAATGTTGTCTCCCGGAGGGAGACAAATGTTGTCTCCCGGAGGGAGACAAAGGTTGTCTCCCGGAGGGAGACAAAGGTTGTCTCCCGGAGGGAGACAAAGGTTGTCTCCCGGAGGGAGACAAAGGTTGTCTCCCGGAGGGAGACAAAGGTTGTCTCCCGGAGGGAGACAGTTGGTCTCATAGAGGGAGACAAATGTTGCCTCCCGGAGGGAGACAAAGGTTGTCTCCCGGAGGGAGACAAATGTTGTCTCCCGGAGGGAGACAAATGGTGTCTCCCGGAGGGAGACAAATGTTGTCTCCCGGAGGGAGACAAAGGTTGTCTCCCGGAGGGAGACAAAGGTTGTCTCCCAGAGGGAGACAGTTTGTCTCATAGAGGGAGACAAAGGTTGTCTCCCGGGGGGAGACAAATGTTGTCTCGCGGAGGGAGACAAATGTTGTCACCTGGAGGGAGACAAAGGTTGTCTCCCGGAGGGAGACAAAGGTTGTCTCCCGGAGGGAGACAGTTTGTCTCATGGAGGGAGACAAATGTTGTCTCCCGCTGGGAGACAAAAGTTGTCTCCCGGAGGGAGACAAAGGTTGTCTCCCGGAGGGAGACAGTTTGTCTCATGGAGGGAGACAAAGGTTGTCTCCCGGAGGGAGACATTTTGTCTCCTAGAGGGAGACAAAGGTTGTCTCCCGGAGGGAGACAAAGGTTGTCTCCCGGAGGGAGACAAAGGTTGTCTCCCGGAGGGAGACAGTTTGTCTCCTGGGGGGAGACAAAGGTTGTCTCCTGGGGGGAGACAAATGTTGTCTCCCGGAGGGAGACAAATGTTGTCACACGGAGGGAGACAAAGGTTGTCTCCCGGAGGGAGACAAATGTTGTCTCCCGGAGGGAGACAAATGGTATCTCCCGGAGGGAGACAAATGTTGTCTCCCGGAGGGAGACAAAGGTTGTCTCCCAGAGGGAGACAAAGGTTGTCTCCCGGAGAGAGACAAAGGTTGTCTCCCGGAGGGAGACAAATGTTGTCTCCCGGTGGGAGACAAAGGTTGTCTCCCGGAGGGAGACAAATGTTGTCTCCCGGAGGGAGAGAAATGTTGTCACCCGGAGGGAGACAAATGGTGTCTCCCGGAGGGAGACAAATGTTGTCTCCCGGAGGGAGACAAAGGTTGTCTCCCGGAGGGAGACAAAGGTTGTCTCCCAGAGGGAGACAGTTTGTCTCATAGAGGGAGACAAAGGTTGTCTCCCGGGGGGAGACAAATGTTGTCTCGCGGAGGGAGACAAATGTTGTCACCCGGAGGGAGACAAAGGTTGTCTCCCGGAGGGAGACAGTTTGTCTCATGGAGGGAGACAAAGGTTGTCTCCCGGAGGGAGACATTTTGTCTCCTAGAGGGAGACAAAGGTTTTCTCCCGGAGGGAAACAAATGTTGTCTCCCGGAGGGAGACAAAAGGTTGTCTCCCGGAGGGAGACAAAGGTTGTCTCCTGGAGGGAGACAAATGTTGTCTCCCGGAGGGAGACAAATGTTGTCTCCCGGAGGGAGACAAATGTTGTCCCACGGAGGGAGACAAAGGTTGTCTCCCAGAGGGAGACAGTTTGTCTCATAGAGGGAGACAAATGTTGTCTCCCGGAGGGAAACAAATTTTGTCTCATAGAGGGAGACAAATGTTGCCTCCCGTAGGGAGACAAAGGTTGTCTCCCGGAAGGGAGACAAATGTTGTCTCCCGGAGGGAGACAAAGGTCTTCTCCCGGAGGGAGACAAATGTTGTCTCCCAGAGGGAGACAAAGGTTGTGTCCCGGAGGGAGACAGTTTGTCTCATAGAGGGAGACAAATGTTGCCTCCCGGAGGGAGACAAATGTTGTCTCCCGGAGGGAGACAAAGGTTGTCTCCCGGAGGGAAACAAATGTTGTCTCCCGGAGGGAGACAAAAGGTTGTCTCCCGGAGGGAGACAAAGGTTGTCTCCTGGAGGGAGACAAATGTTGTCTCCCGGAGGGAGACAAATGTTGTCTCCCGGAGGGAGACAAATGTTGTCCCACGGAGGGAGACAAAGGTTGTCTCCCAGAGGGAGACAGTTTGTCTCATAGAGGGAGACAAATGTTGTCTCCCGGAGGGAAACAAATTTTGTCTCATAGAGGGAGACAAATGTTGCCTCCCGTAGGGAGACAAAGGTTGTCTCCCGGAAGGGAGACAAATGTTGTCTCCCGGAGGGAGACAAAGGTCTTCTCCCGGAGGGAGACAAATGTTGTCTCCCAGAGGGAGACAGTTTGTCTCATAGAGGGAGACAAATGTTGTCTCCCGGAGGGAAACAAATTTTGTCTCATAGAGGGAGACAAATGTTGCCTCCCGGAGGGAGACAAAGGTTGTCTCCCAAAGGGAGACAAAGGTTGTCTCCCGGAGGGAGACAAATGTTGTCTCCCGGAGGGAGACAAAGGTTGTCTCCCGGAGGGAGACAAAGGTTGTCTCCCGGAGGGAGACAATTGTTGTCTCCCGGAGGGAGACAAAGGTTGTCTCCCGGAGGGAAACAAATGTTGTCTCCCGGAGGGAGACAAAAGGTTGTCTCCCGGAGGGAGACAAAGGTTGTCTCCTGGAGGGAGACAAATGTTGTCTCCCGGAGGGAGACAAATGTTGTCTCCCGGAGGGAGACAAATGTTGTCTCCCGGAGGGAGACAAAGGTTGTCTCCTGGAGGGAGACAAATGTTGTCTCCCGGAGGGAGACAAATGTTGTCTCCCGGAGGGAGACAAATGTTGTCCCACGGAGGGAGACAAAGGTTGTCTCCCAGAGGGAGACAGTTTGTCTCATAGAGGGAGACAAATGTTGTCTCCCGGAGGGAAACAAATTTTGTCTCATAGAGGGAGACAAATGTTGCCTCCCGTAGGGAGACAAAGGTTGTCTCCCGGAAGGGAGACAAATGTTGTCTCCCGGAGGGAGACAAAGGTCTTCTCCCGGAGGGAGACAAATGTTGTCTCCCAGAGGGAGACAGTTTGTCTCATAGAGGGAGACAAATGTTGTCTCCCGGAGGGAAACAAATTTTGTCTCATAGAGGGAGACAAATGTTGCCTCCCGGAGGGAGACAAAGGTTGTCTCCCAAAGGGAGACAAATGTTGTCTCCCGGAGGGAGACAAATGTTGTCTCCCGGAGGGAGACAAAGGTTGTCTCCCGGAGGGAGACAAAGGTTGTCTCCCGGAGGGAGACAATTGTTGTCTCCCGGAGGGAGACAAAGGTTGTCTCCCGGAGGGAAACAAATGTTGTCTCCCGGAGGGAGACAAAAGGTTGTCTCCCGGAGGGAGACAAAGGTTGTCTCCTGGAGGGAGACAAATGTTGTCTCCCGGAGGGAGACAAATGTTGTCTCCCGGAGGGAGACAAATGTTGTCCCACGGAGGGAGACAAAGGTTGTCTCCCAGAGGGAGACAGTTTGTCTCATAGAGGGAGACAAATGTTGTCTCCCGGAGGGAAACAAATTTTGTCTCATAGAGGGAGACAAATGTTGCCTCCCGTAGGGAGACAAAGGTTGTCTCCCGGAAGGGAGACAAATGTTGTCTCCCGGAGGGAGACAAAGGTCTTCTCCCGGAGGGAGACAAATGTTGTCTCCCAGAGGGAGACAAAGGTTGTGTCCCGGAGGGAGACAGTTTGTCTCATAGAGGGAGACAAATGTTGCCTCCCGGAGGGAGACAAATGTTGTCTCCCGGAGGGAGACAAATGTTGTCTCCCGGAGGGAGACATTTTGTCTCCTAGAGGGAGACAAAGGTTGTCTCCCGGAGGGAGACAGAAGGTTGTCTCCCGGAAGGAGACAAAGGTTGTCTCCCGGAGGGAGACAAAGGTTGTCTCCCGGAGGGAGACAAATGTTGTCTCCCGGAGGGAGACAAAGGTTGTCTCCCGGAGGGAGACAAAGGTTGTCTCCCGAGGGAGACAAATGTTGTCTCCCGGAAGGAGACAAAGGTTGTTTCCCGGAGGGAGACAAATGTTGTCTCCCGGAGGGAGACAAATGTTGTCTGCCGGAGGGAGACAAAGGTTGTCTCCCGGAGGGAGACAAAGGTTGTCTCCCGGAGGGAGACAAAGGTTGTCTCCCGGAGGGAGACAATTGTTGTCTCCCGGAGGGAGACAAAGGTTGTCTCCCGGAGGGAAACAAATGTTGTCTCCCGGAGGGAGACAAAAGGTTGTCTCCCGGAGGGAGACAAAGGTTGTCTCCTGGAGGGAGACAAATGTTGTCTCCCGGAGGGAGACAAATGTTGTCTCCCGGAGGGAGACAAATGTTGTCCCACGGAGGGAGACAAAGGTTGTCTCCCAGAGGGAGACAGTTTGTCTCATAGAGGGAGACAAATGTTGTCTCCCGGAGGGAAACAAATTTTGTCTCATAGAGGGAGACAAATGTTGCCTCCCGTAGGGAGACAAAGGTTGTCTCCCGGAAGGGAGACAAATGTTGTCTCCCGGAGGGAGACAAAGGTCTTCTCCCGGAGGGAGACAAATGTTGTCTCCCAGAGGGAGACAAAGGTTGTGTCCCGGAGGGAGACAGTTTGTCTCATAGAGGGAGACAAATGTTGCCTCCCGGAGGGAGACAAATGTTGTCTCCCGGAGGGAGACAAATGTTGTCTCCCGGAGGGAGACATTTTGTCTCCTAGAGGGAGACAAAGGTTGTCTCCCGGAGGGAGACAGAAGGTTGTCTCCCGGAAGGAGACAAAGGTTGTCTCCCGGAGGGAGACAAAGGTTGTCTCCCGGAGGGAGACAAAGGTTGTCTCCCGGAGGGAAACAAATTTTGTCTCATAGAGGGAGACAAATGTTGCCTCCCGGAGGGAGACAAAGGTTGTCTCCCGGAGGGAGAGAAAGGTTGTATCCCGGAGGGAGACAAATGTTGTCTCCCGGAGGGAGACAAAGGTCTTCTCCCGGAGGGAGACAAATGTTGTCTCCCAGAGGGAGACAAAGGTTGTCTCCCGGAGGGAGACAGTTTGTCTCATAGAGGGAGACAAATGTTGCCTCCCGGAGGGAGACAAATGTTGTCTCCCGGAGGGAGACAAATGTTGTCTCCCGGAGGGAGACATTTTGTCTCCTAGAGGGAGACAAAGGTTGTCTCCCGGAGGGAGACAGAAGGTTGTCTCCCGGAGGGAGACAAAGGTTGTCTCCCGGATGGAGACAAATGTTGTCTCCCGGAGGGAGACAAAGGTTTTCTCCCAGAGGGAGACAAAGGTTGTCTCCCGGAGGGAGACAGTTTGTCTCATAGAGGGAGACAAAGGTTGTCTCCCGGGGGGAGACAAATGTTGTCTCCCGGAGGGAGACAAAAGGTTGTCTCCCGGAGGGAGACAAAGGTTGTCTCCTGGAGGGAGACAAATGTTGTCTCCCGGAGGGAGACAAATGTTGTCTCCCGGAGGGAGACAAATGTTGTCACACGGAGGGAGACAAAGGCTGTCTCCCAGAGGGAGACAGTTTGTCTCATAGAGGGAGACAAATGTTGTCTCCCGGAGGGAAACAAATTTTGTCTCATAGAGGGAGACAAATGTTGCCTCCCGGAGGGAGACAAAGGTTGTCTCCCGGAGGGAGAGAAAGGTTGTCTCCCGGAGGGAGACAAATGTTGTCTCCCGGAGGGAGACAAAGGTCTTCTCCCGGAGGGAGACAAATGTTGTCTCCCAGAGGGAGACAAAGGTTGTCTCCCGGAGGGAGACAGTTTGTCTCATAGAGGGAGACAAATGTTGCCTCCCGGAGGGAGACAAATGTTGTCTCCCGGAGGGAGACAAATGTTGTCTCCCGGAGGGAGACATTTTGTCTCCTAGAGGGAGATAAAGGTTGTCTCCCGGAGGGAGACAGAAGGTTGTCTCCCGGAAGGAGACAAAGGTTGTCTCCCGGAGGGAGACAAAGGTTGTCTCCCGGAGGGAGACAAATGTTGTCTCCCGGAGGGAGACAAAGGTTTTCTCCCAGAGGGAGACAAAGGTTGTCTCCCGGAGGGAGACAGTTTGTCTCATAGAGGGAGACAAAGCTTGTCTCCCGGGGGGAGACAAATGTTGTCTCCCGGAGGGAGACAAATGTTGTCTCCCGGAGGGAGACAAATGTTGTCACACGGAGGGAGACAAAGGTTGTCTCCCGGAGGGAGACAAATGTTGTCACACGGAGGGAGACAAAGGCTGTCTCCCAGAGGGAGACAGTTTGTCTCATAGAGGGAGACAAATGTTGTCTCCTGGAGGGAAACAAATTTTGTCTCATAGAGGGAGACAAATGTTGCCTCCCGGAGGGAGACAAAGGTTGTCTCCCGGAGGGAGACAAAGGTTGTCTCCCGGAGGGAGACAAATGTTGTCTCCCGGAGGGAGACAAAGGTCTTCTCCCGGAGGGAGACAAATGTTGTCTCCCAGAGGGAGACAAAGGTTGTCTCCCGGAGGGAGACAGTTTGTCTCATAGAGGGAGACAAATGTTGCCTCCCGGAGGGAGACAAATGTTGTCTCCCGGAGAGAGACAAATGTTGTCTCCCGGAGGGAGACATTTTGTCTCCTAGAGGGAGACAAAGGTTGTGTCCCGGAGGGAGACAGTTTGTCTCATAGAGGGAGACAAATGTTGCCTCCCGGAGGGAGACAAATGTTGTCTCCCGGAGGGAGACAAATGTTGTCTCCCGGAGGGAGACATTTTGTCTCCTAGAGGGAGACAAAGGTTGTCTCCCGGAGGGAGACAGAAGGTTGTCTCCCGGAAGGAGACAAAGGTTGTCTCCCGGAGGGAGACAAAGGTTGTCTCCCGGAGGGAGACAAATGTTGTCTCCCGGAGGGAGACAGAAGGTTGTCTCCCGGAAGGAGACAAAGGTTGTCTCCCGGAGGGAGACAAATGTTGTCTCCCAGAGGGAGACAAAGGTTGTCTCCCGGAGGGAGACAGTTTGTCTCATAGAGGGAGACAAATGTTGCCTCCCGGAGGGAGACAAATGTTGTCTCCCGGAGGGAGACAAATGTTGTCTCCCGGAGGGAGACATTTTGTCTCCTAGAGGGAGACAAAGGTTGTCTCCCGGAGGGAGACAGAAGGTTGTCTCCCGGAAGGAGACAAAGGTTGTCTCCCGGAGGGAGACAAAGGTTGTCTCCCGGAGGGAGACAAATGTTGTCTCCCGGAGGGAGACAAAGGTTTTCTCCCAGAGGGAGACAAAGGTTGTCTCCCGGAGGGAGACAGTTTGTCTCATAGAGGGAGACAAAGCTTGTCTCCCGGGGGGAGACAAATGTTGTCTCCCGGAGGGAGACAAATGTTGTCTCCCGGAGGGAGACAAATGTTGTCACACGGAGGGAGACAAAGGTTGTCTCCCGGAGGGAGACAAATGTTGTCACACGGAGGGAGACAAAGGCTGTCTCCCAGAGGGAGACAGTTTGTCTCATAGAGGGAGACAAATGTTGTCTCCCGGAGGGAAACAAATTTTGTCTCATAGAGGGAGACAAATGTTGCCTCCCGGAGGGAGACAAATGTTGTCTCCCGGAGGGAGACAAATGTTGTCTCCCGGAGGGAGACATTTTGTCTCCTAGAGGGAGACAAAGGTTGTCTCCCGGAGGGAGACAGAAGGTTGTCTCCCGGAAGGAGACAAAGGTTGTCTCCCGGAGGGAGACAAAGGTTGTCTCCCGGAGGGAGACAAAGGTTGTCTCCCGGAGGGAGACAAATGTTGTCTCCCGGAGGGAGACAAAGGTGTTCTCCCAGAGGGAGACAAAGGTTGTCTCCCGGAGGGAGACAGTTTGTCTCATAGAGGGAGACAAAGCTTGTCTCCCGGGGGGAGACAAATGTTGTCTCCCGGAGGGAGACAAATGTTGTCTCCCGGAGGGAGACAAATGTTGTCACACGGAGGGAGACAAAGGTTGTCTCCCGGAGGGAGACAGTTTGTCTCATAGAGGGAGACAGATGTTGTCTCCCGGAGGGAGGCCAATTTTGTATCTCGGAGGGAGACAAAGGTTGTCTCCTGGAGGGAGACAAATGTTGTCTCCCGGAGGGAGACAAATGTTGTCTCCCGGAGGGAGACAAATGTTGTCTCCCGGAGTGAGACAAAGGTTGTCTCCCGGAGGGAGACAAAGGTTGTCTCCCGGAGGGAGACAGAAGGTTGTCTCCCGGAGGGAGACAAAGGTTGTCTCCCGGAAGGAGACAAAGGTTGTCTCCCGGAGGGAGACAAAGGTTGTCTCCCGGAGGGAGACAAATGTTGTCTCCCGGAGGGAGACAAAGGTTGTCTCCCGGAGGGAGACAAAGGTTGTCTCCCGAGGGAGACAAATGTTGTCTCCCGGAAGGAGACAAAGGTTGTTTCCCGGAGGGAGACAAATGTTGTCTCCCGGAGGGAGACAAATGTTGTCTGCCGGAGGGAGACAAAGGTTGTCTCCCGGAGGGAGACAAAGGTTGTCTCCCGGAGGGAGACAATTGTTGTCTCCCGGAGGGAGACAAAGGTTGTCTCCCGGAGGGAAACAAATGTTGTCTCCCGGAGGGAGACAAAAGGTTGTCTCCCGGAGGGAGACAAAGGTTGTCTCCTGGAGGGAGACAAATGTTGTCTCCCGGAGGGAGACAAATGTTGTCTCCCGGAGGGAGACAAATGTTGTCCCACGGAGGGAGACAAAGGTTGTCTCCCAGAGGGAGACAGTTTGTCTCATAGAGGGAGACAAATGTTGTCTCCCGGAGGGAAACAAATTTTGTCTCATAGAGGGAGACAAATGTTGCCTCCCGTAGGGAGACAAAGGTTGTCTCCCGGAAGGGAGACAAATGTTGTCTCCCGGAGGGAGACAAAGGTCTTCTCCCGGAGGGAGACAAATGTTGTCTCCCGGAGGGAGACATTTTGTCTCCTAGAGGGAGACAAAGGTTGTCTCCCGGAGGGAGACAGAAGGTTGTCTCCCGGAAGGAGACAAAGGTTGTCTCCCGGAGGGAGACAAAGGTTGTCTCCCGGAGGGAGACAAAGGTTGTCTCCCGGAGGGAAACAAATTTTGTCTCATAGAGGGAGACAAATGTTGCCTCCCGGAGGGAGACAAAGGTTGTCTCCCGGAGGGAGAGAAAGGTTGTATCCCGGAGGGAGACAAATGTTGTCTCCCGGAGGGAGACAAAGGTCTTCTCCCGGAGGGAGACAAATGTTGTCTCCCAGAGGGAGACAAAGGTTGTCTCCCGGAGGGAGACAGTTTGTCTCATAGAGGGAGACAAATGTTGCCTCCCGGAGGGAGACAAATGTTGTCTCCCGGAGGGAGACAAATGTTGTCTCCCGGAGGGAGACATTTTGTCTCCTAGAGGGAGACAAAGGTTGTCTCCCGGAGGGAGACAGAAGGTTGTCTCCCGGAGGGAGACAAAGGTTGTCTCCCGGATGGAGACAAATGTTGTCTCCCGGAGGGAGACAAAGGTTTTCTCCCAGAGGGAGACAAAGGTTGTCTCCCGGAGGGAGACAGTTTGTCTCATAGAGGGAGACAAAGGTTGTCTCCCGGGGGGAGACAAATGTTGTCTCCCGGAGGGAGACAAAAGGTTGTCTCCCGGAGGGAGACAAAGGTTGTCTCCTGGAGGGAGACAAATGTTGTCTCCCGGAGGGAGACAAATGTTGTCTCCCGGAGGGAGACAAATGTTGTCACACGGAGGGAGACAAAGGCTGTCTCCCAGAGGGAGACAGTTTGTCTCATAGAGGGAGACAAATGTTGTCTCCCGGAGGGAAACAAATTTTGTCTCATAGAGGGAGACAAATGTTGCCTCCCGGAGGGAGACAAAGGTTGTCTCCCGGAGGGAGAGAAAGGTTGTCTCCCGGAGGGAGACAAATGTTGTCTCCCGGAGGGAGACAAAGGTCTTCTCCCGGAGGGAGACAAATGTTGTCTCCCAGAGGGAGACAAAGGTTGTCTCCCGGAGGGAGACAGTTTGTCTCATAGAGGGAGACAAATGTTGCCTCCCGGAGGGAGACAAATGTTGTCTCCCGGAGGGAGACAAATGTTGTCTCCCGGAGGGAGACATTTTGTCTCCTAGAGGGAGATAAAGGTTGTCTCCCGGAGGGAGACAGAAGGTTGTCTCCCGGAAGGAGACAAAGGTTGTCTCCCGGAGGGAGACAAAGGTTGTCTCCCGGAGGGAGACAAATGTTGTCTCCCGGAGGGAGACAAAGGTTTTCTCCCAGAGGGAGACAAAGGTTGTCTCCCGGAGGGAGACAGTTTGTCTCATAGAGGGAGACAAAGCTTGTCTCCCGGGGGGAGACAAATGTTGTCTCCCGGAGGGAGACAAATGTTGTCTCCCGGAGGGAGACAAATGTTGTCACACGGAGGGAGACAAAGGTTGTCTCCCGGAGGGAGACAAATGTTGTCACACGGAGGGAGACAAAGGCTGTCTCCCAGAGGGAGACAGTTTGTCTCATAGAGGAAGACAAATGTTGTCTCCCGGAGGGAAACAAATTTTGTCTCATAGAGGGAGACAAATGTTGCCTCCCGGAGGGAGACAAAGGTTGTCTCCCAGAGGGAGACAAAGGTTGTCTCCCGGAGGGAGACAGTTTGTCTCATAGAGGGAGACAAATGTTGCCTCCCGGAGGGAGACAAATGTTGTCTCCCGGAGAGAGACAAATGTTGTCTCCCGGAATGAGACATTTTGTCTCCTAGAGGGAGACAAAGGTTGTGTCCCGGAGGGAGACAGTTTGTCTCATAGAGGGAGACAAATGTTGCCTCCCGGAGGGAGACAAATGTTGTCTCCCGGAGGGAGACAAATGTTGTCTCCCGGAGGGAGACATTTTGTCTCCTAGAGGGAGACAAAGGTTGTCTCCCGGAGGGAGACAGAAGGTTGTCTCCCGGAAGGAGACAAAGGTTGTCTCCCGGAGGGAGACAAAGGTTGTCTCCCGGAGGGAGACAAATGTTGTCTCCCGGAGGGAGACAAAGGTTGTCTCCCGGAGGGAGACAAAGGTTGTCTCCCGGAGGGAGACAGTTTGTCTCATAGAGGGAGACAAAGGTTGTCTCCCGGGGGGAGACAAATGTTGTCTCCCGGAGGGAGACAAAAGGTTGTCTCCCGGAGGGAGACAAAGGTTGTCTCCTGGAGGGAGACAAATGTTGTCTCCCGGAGGGAGACAAATGTTGTCTCCCGGAGGGAGACAAATGTTGTCACACGGAGGGAGACAAAGGCTGTCTCCCAGAGGGAGTCAGTTTGTCTCATAGAGGGAGACAAATGTTGTCTCCCGGAGGGAAACAAATTTTGTCTCATAGAGGGAGACAAATGTTGCCTCCCGGAGGGAGACAAAGGTTGTCTCCCGGAGGGAGAGAAAGGTTGTCTCCCGGAGGGAGACATTTTGTCTCCTAGAGGGAGGCAAAGGTCTTCTCCCGGAGGGAGACAAATGTTGTCTCCCAGAGGGAGACAAAGGTTGTCTCCCGGAGGGAGACAGTTTGTCTCATAGAGGGAGACAAATGTTGCCTCCCGGAGGGAGACAAATGTTGTCTCCCGGAGGGAGACAAATGTTGTCTCCCGGAGGGAGACATTTTGTCTCCTAGAGGGAGATAAAGGTTGTCTCCCGGAGGGAGACAGAAGGTTGTCTCCCGGAAGGAGACAAAGGTTGTCTCCCGGAGGGAGACAAAGGTTGTCTCCCGGAGGGAGACAAATGTTGTCTCCCGGAGGGAGACAAAGGTTTTCTCCCAGAGGGAGACAAAGGTTGTCTCCCGGAGGGAGACAGTTTGTCTCATAGAGGGAGACAAAGCTTGTCTCCCGGGGGGAGACAAATGTTGTCTCCCGGAGGGAGACAAATGTTGTCTCCCGGAGGGAGACAAATGTTGTCACACGGAGGGAGACAAAGGTTGTCTCCCGGAGGGAGACAAATGTTGTCACACGGAGGGAGACAAAGGCTGTCTCCCAGAGGGAGACAGTTTGTCTCATAGAGGAAGACAAATGTTGTCTCCCGGAGGGAAACAAATTTTGTCTCATAGAGGGAGACAAATGTTGCCTCCCGGAGGGAGACAAAGGTTGTCTCCCGGAGGGAGACAAAGGTTGTCTCCCGGAGGGAGACAAATGTTGTCTCCCGGAGGGAGACAAATGTTGTCACACGGAGGGAGACAAAGGTTGTCTCCCGGAGGGAGACAAATGTTGTCACACGGAGGGAGACAAAGGCTGTCTCCCAGAGGGAGACAGTTTGTCTCATAGAGGAAGACAAATGTTGTCTCCCAGAGGGAGACAGTTTGTCTCATAGAGGGAGACAAATGTTGTCTCCCGGAGGGAAACAAATTTTGTCTCATAGAGGGAGACAAATGTTGCCTCCCGGAGGGAGACAAAGGTTGTCTCCCGGAGGGAGAGAAAGGTTGTCTCCCGGAGGGAGACATTTTGTCTCCTAGAGGGAGACAAAGGTTGTCTCCCGGAGGGAGACAGAAGGTTGTCTCCCGGAAGGAGACAAAGGTCTTCTCCCGGAGGGAGACAAATGTTGTCTCCCAGAGGGAGACAAAGGTTGTGTCCCGGAGGGAGACAGTTTGTCTCATAGAGGGAGACAAATGTTGCCTCCCGGAGGGAGACAAATGTTGTCTCCCGGAGGGAGACAAATGTTGTCTCCCGGAGGGAGACATTTTGTCTCCTAGAGGGAGACAAAGGTTGTCTCCCGGAGGGAGACAGAAGGTTGTCTCCCGGAAGGAGACAAAGGTTGTCTCCCGGAGGGAGACAAAGGTTGTCTCCCGGAGGGAGACAAAGGTTGTCTCCCGGAGGGAAACAAATTTTGTCTCATAGAGGGAGACAAATGTTGCCTCCCGGAGGGAGACAAAGGTTGTCTCCCGGAGGGAGAGAAAGGTTGTATCCCGGAGGGAGACAAATGTTGTCTCCCGGAGGGAGACAAAGGTCTTCTCCCGGAGGGAGACAAATGTTGTCTCCCAGAGGGAGACAAAGGTTGTCTCCCGGAGGGAGACAGTTTGTCTCATAGAGGGAGACAAATGTTGCCTCCCGGAGGGAGACAAATGTTGTCTCCCGGAGGGAGACAAATGTTGTCTCCCGGAGGGAGACATTTTGTCTCCTAGAGGGAGACAAAGGTTGTCTCCCGGAGGGAGACAGAAGGTTGTCTCCCGGAGGGAGACAAAGGTTGTCTCCCGGATGGAGACAAATGTTGTCTCCCGGAGGGAGACAAAGGTTTTCTCCCAGAGGGAGACAAAGGTTGTCTCCCAGAGGGAGACAGTTTGTCTCATAGAGGGAGACAAAGGTTGTCTCCCGGGGGGAGACAAATGTTGTCTCCCGGAGGGAGACAAAAGGTTGTCTCCCGGAGGGAGACAAAGGTTGTCTCCTGGAGGGAGACAAATGTTGTCTCCCGGAGGGAGACAAATGTTGTCTCCCGGAGGGAGACAAATGTTGTCACACGGAGGGAGACAAAGGCTGTCTCCCAGAGGGAGACAGTTTGTCTCATAGAGGGAGACAAATGTTGTCTCCCGGAGGGAAACAAATTTTGTCTCATAGAGGGAGACAAATGTTGCCTCCCGGAGGGAGACAAAGGTTGTCTCCCGGAGGGAGAGAAAGGTTGTCTCCCGGAGGGAGACAAATGTTGTCTCCCGGAGGGAGACAAAGGTCTTCTCCCGGAGGGAGACAAATGTTGTCTCCCAGAGGGAGACAAAGGTTGTCTCCCGGAGGGAGACAGTTTGTCTCATAGAGGGAGACAAATGTTGCCTCCCGGAGGGAGACAAATGTTGTCTCCCGGAGGGAGACAAATGTTGTCTCCCGGAGGGAGACATTTTGTCTCCTAGAGGGAGATAAAGGTTGTCTCCCGGAGGGAGACAGAAGGTTGTCTCCCGGAAGGAGACAAAGGTTGTCTCCCGGAGGGAGACAAAGGTTGTCTCCCGGAGGGAGACAAATGTTGTCTCCCGGAGGGAGACAAAGGTTTTCTCCCAGAGGGAGACAAAGGTTGTCTCCCGGAGGGAGACAGTTTGTCTCATAGAGGGAGACAAAGCTTGTCTCCCGGGGGGAGACAAATGTTGTCTCCCGGAGGGAGACAAATGTTGTCTCCCGGAGGGAGACAAATGTTGTCACACGGAGGGAGACAAAGGTTGTCTCCCGGAGGGAGACAAATGTTGTCACACGGAGGGAGACAAAGGCTGTCTCCCAGAGGGAGACAGTTTGTCTCATAGAGGAAGACAAATGTTGTCTCCCGGAGGGAAACAAATTTTGTCTCATAGAGGGAGACAAATGTTGCCTCCCGGAGGGAGACAAAGGTTGTCTCCCGGAGGGAGACAAAGGTTGTCTCCCGGAGGGAGACAAATGTTGTCTCCCGGAGGGAGACAAAGGTCTTCTCCCGGAGGGAGACAAATGTTGTCTCCCAGAGGGAGACAAAGGTTGTCTCCCGGAGGGAGACAGTTTGTCTCATAGAGGGAGACAAATGTTGCCTCCCGGAGGGAGACAAATGTTGTCTCCCGGAGAGAGACAAATGTTGTCTCCCGGAGGGAGACATTTTGTCTCCTAGAGGGAGACAAAGGTTGTGTCCCGGAGGGAGACAGTTTGTCTCATAGAGGGAGACAAATGTTGCCTCCCGGAGGGAGACAAATGTTGTCTCCCGGAAGGAAAAAAATGTTGTCTCCCGGAGGGAGACAAAGGTTGTCTCCCGGAGGGAGACAAAGGTTGTCTCCCGGAGGGAGACAAATGTTGTCTCCCGGAGGGAGACAAAGGTTGTCTCCCGGAGGGAGACAAAGGTTGTCTCCCGGAGGGAGACAGTTTGTCTCATAGAGGGAGACAAAGGTTGTCTCCCGGAGGGAGACAGAAGGTTGTCTCCCGGAAGGAGACAAAGGTTGTCTCCCGGAGGGAGACAAAGGTTGTCTCCCGGAGGGAGACAAATGTTGTCTCCCGGAGGGAGACAAAGGTTGTCTCCCGGAGGGAGACAAAGGTTGTCTTCCGGAGGGAGACAGTTTGTCTCATAGAGGGAGACAAAGGTTGTCTCCCGGGGGGAGACAAATGTTGTCTCCCGGAGGGAGACAAAAGGTTGTCTCCCGGAGGGAGACAAAGGTTGTCTCCTGGAGGGAGACAAATGTTGTCTCCCGGAGGGAGACAAATGTTGTCTCCCGGAGGGAGACAAATGTTGTCACACGGAGGGAGACAAAGGCTGTCTCCCAGAGGGAGTCAGTTTGTCTCATAGAGGGAGACAAATGTTGTCTCCCGGAGGGAAACAAATTTTGTCTCATAGAGGGAGACAAATGTTGCCTCCCGGAGGGAGACAAAGGTTGTCTCCCGGAGGGAGAGAAAGGTTGTCTCCCAGAGGGAGACATTTTGTCTCCTAGAGGGAGACAAAGGTCTTCTCCCGGAGGGAGACAAATGTTGTCTCCCAGAGGGAGACAAAGGTTGTCTCCCGGAGGGAGACAGTTTGTCTCATAGAGGGAGACAAATGTTGCCTCCCGGAGGGAGACAAATGTTGTCTCCCGGAGGGAGACAAATGTTGTCTCCCGGAGGGAGACATTTTGTCTCCTAGAGGGAGATAAAGGTTGTCTCCCGGAGGGAGACAGAAGGTTGTCTCCCGGAAGGAGACAAAGGTTGTCTCCCGGAGGGAGACAAAGGTTGTCTCCCGGAGGGAGACAAATGTTGTCTCCCGGAGGGAGACAAAGGTTTTCTCCCAGAGGGAGACAAAGGTTGTCTCCCGGAGGGAGACAGTTTGTCTCATAGAGGGAGACAAAGCTTGTCTCCCGGGGGGAGACAAATGTTGTCTCCCGGAGGGAGACAAATGTTGTCTCCCGGAGGGAGACAAATGTTGTCACACGGAGGGAGACAAAGGTTGTCTCCCGGAGGGAGACAAATGTTGTCACACGGAGGGAGACAAAGGCTGTCTCCCAGAGGGAGACAGTTTGTCTCATAGAGGAAGACAAATGTTGTCTCCCGGAGGGAAACAAATTTTGTCTCATAGAGGGAGACAAATGTTGCCTCCCGGAGGGAGACAAAGGTTGTCTCCCGGAGGGAGACAAAGGTTGTCTCCCGGAGGGAGACAAATGTTGTCTCCCGGAGGGAGACAAAGGTCTTCTCCCGGAGGGAGACAAATGTTGTCTCCCAGAGGGAGACAAAGGTTGTCTCCCGGAGGGAGACAGTTTGTCTCATAGAGGGAGACAAATGTTGCCTCCCGGAGGGAGACAAATGTTGTCTCCCGGAGAGAGACAAATGTTGTCTCCCGGAGGGAGACATTTTGTCTCCTAGAGGGAGACAAAGGTTGTGTCCCGGAGGGAGACAGTTTGTCTCATAGAGGGAGACAAATGTTGCCTCCCGGAGGGAGACAAATGTTGTCTCCCGGAGGGAGACAAATGTTGTCTCCCGGAGGGAGACATTTTGTCTCCTAGAGGGAGACAAAGGTTGTCTCCCGGAGGGAGACAGAAGGTTGTCTCCCGGAAGGAGACAAAGGTTGTCTCCCGGAGGGAGACAAAGGTTGTCTCCCGGAGGGAGACAAATGTTGTCTCCCGGAGGGAGACAAAGGTTGTCTCCCGGAGGGAGACAAAGGTTGTCTCCCGGAGGGAGACAGTTTGTCTCATAGAGGGAGACAAAGGTTGTCTCCCGGGGGGAGACAAATGTTGTCTCCCGGAGGGAGACAAAAGGTTGTCTCCCGGAGGGAGACAAAGGTTGTCTCCTGGAGGGAGACAAATGTTGTCTCCCGGAGGGAGACAAATGTTGTCTCCCGGAGGGAGACAAATGTTGTCACACGGAGGGAGACAAAGGCTGTCTCCCAGAGGGAGTCAGTTTGTCTCATAGAGGGAGACAAATGTTGTCTCCCGGAGGGAAACAAATTTTGTCTCATAGAGGGAGACAAATGTTGCCTCCCGGAGGGAGACAAAGGTTGTCTCCCGGAGGGAGAGAAAGGTTGTCTCCCGGAGGGAGACATTTTGTCTCCTAGAGGGAGACAAAGGTTGTCTCCCGGAGGGAGACAGAAGGTTGTCTCCCGGAAGGAGACAAAGGTTGTCTCCCGGAGGGAGACAAATGTTGTCTCCCAGAGGGAGACAAAGGTTGTCTCCCGGAGGGAGACAGTTTGTCTCATAGAGGGAGACAAATGTTGCCTCCCGGAGGGAGACAAATGTTGTCTCCCGGAGGGAGACAAATGTTGTCTCCCGGAGGGAGACATTTTGTCTCCTAGAGGGAGACAAAGGTTGTCTCCCGGAGGGAGACAGAAGGTTGTCTCCCGGAAGGAGACAAAGGTTGTCTCCCGGAGGGAGACAAAGGTTGTCTCCCGGAGGGAGACAAATGTTGTCTCCCGGAGGGAGACAAAGGTTTTCTCCCAGAGGGAGACAAAGGTTGTCTCCCGGAGGGAGACAGTTTGTCTCATAGAGGGAGACAAAGCTTGTCTCCCGGGGGGAGACAAATGTTGTCTCCCGGAGGGAGACAAATGTTGTCTCCCGGAGGGAGACAAATGTTGTCACACGGAGGGAGACAAAGGTTGTCTCCCGGAGGGAGACAAATGTTGTCACACGGAGGGAGACAAAGGCTGTCTCCCAGAGGGAGACAGTTTGTCTCATAGAGGGAGACAAATGTTGTCTCCCGGAGGGAAACAAATTTTGTCTCATAGAGGGAGACAAATGTTGCCTCCCGGAGGGAGACAAATGTTGTCTCCCGGAGGGAGACAAATGTTGTCTCCCGGAGGGAGACAAATGTTGTCTCCCGGAGTGAGACAAAGGTTGTCTCCCGGAGGGAGACAAAGGTTGTCTCCCGGAGGGAGACAGAAGGTTGTCTCCCGGAGGGAGACAAAGGTTGTCTCCCGGAGGGAGACAAAGGTTGTCTCCCGGAGGGAGACAAATGTTGTCTCCCGGAGGGAGACAAAGGTTGTCTCCCGGAGGGAGACAGTTTGTCTCATAGTGGGAGACAAAGGTTGTCTCCCGGGGGGAGACAAATGTTGTCTCCCGGAGGGAGACAAAAGGTTGTCTCCCGGAGGGAGACAAAGGTTGTCTCCTGGAGGGAGACAAATGTTGTCTCCCGGAGGGAGACAAATGTTGTCTCCCGGAGGGAGACAAATGTTGTCACACGGAGGGAGACAAAGGTTGTCTCCCAGAGGGAGACAGTTTGTCTCATAGAGGGAGACAAATGTTGTCTCCCGGAGGGAAACAAATTTTGTCTCATAGAGGGAGACAAAAGTTGCCTCCCGGAGGGAGACAAAGGTTGTCTCCTGGAGGGAGACAAAGGTTGTCTCCCGGAGGGAGACAAATGTTGTCTCCCGGAGGGAGACAAAGGTTGTCTCCCGGAGGGAGACAGTTTGTCTCATAGAGGGAGACAAATGTTGCCTCCCGGAGGGAGACAAATGTTGTCTCCCGGAGAGAGACAAATGTTGTCTCCCGGAGGGAGACATTTTGTCTCCTAGAGGGAGACAAAGGTTGTGTCCCGGAGGGAGACAGTTTGTCTCATAGAGGGAGACAAATGTTGCCTCCCGGAGGGAGACAAATGTTGTCTCCCGGAGGGAGACAAATGTTGTCTCCCGGAGGGAGACATTTTGTCTCCTAGAGGGAGACAAAGGTTGTCTCCCGGAGGGAGACAGAAGGTTGTCTCCCGGAAGGAGACAAAGGTTGTCTCCCGGAGGGAGACAAAGGTTGTCTCCCGGAGGGAGACAAATGTTGTCTCCCGGAGGGAGACAAAGGTTGTCTCCCGGAGGGAGACAAAGGTTGTCTCCCGGAGGGAGACAGTTTGTCTCATAGAGGGAGACAAAGGTTGTCTCCCGGGGGGAGACAAATGTTGTCTCCCGGAGGGAGACAAAAGGTTGTCTCCCGGAGGGAGACAAAGGTTGTCTCCTGGAGGGAGACAAATGTTGTCTCCCGGAGGGAGACAAATGTTGTCTCCCGGAGGGAGACAAATGTTGTCACACGGAGGGAGACAAAGGCTGTCTCCCAGAGGGAGTCAGTTTGTCTCATAGAGGGAGACAAATGTTGTCTCCCGGAGGGAAACAAATTTTGTCTCATAGAGGGAGACAAATGTTGCCTCCCGGAGGGAGACAAAGGTTGTCTCCCGGAGGGAGAGAAAGGTTGTCTCCCGGAGGGAGACATTTTGTCTCCTAGAGGGAGACAAAGGTTGTCTCCCGGAGGGAGACAGAAGGTTGTCTCCCGGAAGGAGACAAAGGTTGTCTCCCGGAGGGAGACAAATGTTGTCTCCCAGAGGGAGACAAATGTTGTCTCCCGGAGGGAGACAGTTTGTCTCATAGAGGGAGACAAATGTTGCCTCCCGGAGGGAGACAAATGTTGTCTCCCGGAGGGAGACAAATGTTGTCTCCCGGAGGGAGACATTTTGTCTCCTAGAGGGAGACAAAGGTTGTCTCCCGGAGGGAGACAGAAGGTTGTCTCCCGGAAGGAGACAAAGGTTGTCTCCCGGAGGGAGACAAAGGTTGTCTCCCGGAGGGAGACAAATGTTGTCTCCCGGAGGGAGACAAAGGTTTTCTCCCAGAGGGAGACAAAGGTTGTCTCCCGGAGGGAGACAGTTTGTCTCATAGAGGGAGACAAAGCTTGTCTCCCGGGGGGAGACAAATGTTGTCTCCCGGAGGGAGACAAATGTTGTCTCCCGGAGGGAGACAAATGTTGTCACACGGAGGGAGACAAAGGTTGTCTCCCGGAGGGAGACAAATGTTGTCACACGGAGGGAGACAAAGGCTGTCTCCAAGAGGGAGACAGTTTGTCTCATAGAGGGAGACAAATGTTGTCTCCCGGAGGGAAACAAATTTTGTCTCATAGAGGGAGACAAATGTTGCCTCCCGGAGGGAGACAAATGTTGTCTCCCGGAGGGAGACAAATGTTGTCTCCCGGAGGGAGACATTTTGTCTCCTAGAGGGAGACAAAGGTTGTCTCCCGGAGGGAGACAGAAGGTTGTCTCCCGGAAGGAGACAAAGGTTGTCTCCCGGAGGGAGACAAAGGTTGTCTCCCGGAGGGAGACAAAGGTTGTCTCCCGGAGGGAGACAAATGTTGTCTCCCGGAGGGAGACAAAGGTTTTCTCCCAGAGGGAGACAAAGGCTGTCTCCCAGAGGGAGTCAGT
The DNA here is from genome assembly GCA_964019985.1 of Aurelia sp. 4 Dawson et al 2005. NCBI lineage: Eukaryota > Metazoa > Cnidaria > Scyphozoa > Semaeostomeae > Ulmaridae > Aurelia > Aurelia sp. 4 Dawson et al 2005. The sequence continues at coordinate 23,078,788 of OZ026496.1, read as the reverse complement.
TTGTCTCATAGAGGGAGACAAATGTTGTCTCCCGGAGGGAAACAAATTTTGTCTCATAGAGGGAGACAAATGTTGCCTCCCGGAGGGAGACAAAGGTTGTCTCCCGGAGGGAGAGAAAGGTTGTCTCCCGGAGGGAGACATTTTGTCTCCTAGAGGGAGACAAAGGTTGTCTCCCGGAGGGAGACAGAAGGTTGTCTCCCGGAAGGAGACAAAGGTTGTCTCCCGGAGGGAGACAAATGTTGTCTCCCAGAGGGAGACAAATGTTGTCTCCCGGAGGGAGACAGTTTGTCTCATAGAGGGAGACAAATGTTGCCTCCCGGAGGGAGACAAATGTTGTCTCCCGGAGGGAGACAAATGTTGTCTCCCGGAGGGAGACATTTTGTCTCCTAGAGGGAGACAAAGGTTGTCTCCCGGAGGGAGACAGAAGGTTGTCTCCCGGAAGGAGACAAAGGTTGTCTCCCGGAGGGAGACAAAGGTTGTCTCCCGGAGGGAGACAAATGTTGTCTCCCGGAGGGAGACAAAGGTTTTCTCCCAGAGGGAGACAAAGGTTGTCTCCCGGAGGGAGACAGTTTGTCTCATAGAGGGAGACAAAGCTTGTCTCCCGGGGGGAGACAAATGTTGTCTCCCGGAGGGAGACAAATGTTGTCTCCCGGAGGGAGACAAATGTTGTCACACGGAGGGAGACAAAGGTTGTCTCCCGGAGGGAGACAAATGTTGTCACACGGAGGGAGACAAAGGCTGTCTCCCAGAGGGAGACAGTTTGTCTCATAGAGGGAGACAAATGTTGTCTCCCGGAGGGAAACAAATTTTGTCTCATAGAGGGAGACAAATGTTGCCTCCCGGAGGGAGACAAATGTTGTCTCCCGGAGGGAGACAAATGTTGTCTCCCGGAGGGAGACATTTTGTCTCCTAGAGGGAGACAAAGGTTGTCTCCCGGAGGGAGACAGAAGGTTGTCTCCCGGAAGGAGACAAAGGTTGTCTCCCGGAGGGAGACAAAGGTTGTCTCCCGGAGGGAGACAAAGGTTGTCTCCCGGAGGGAGACAAATGTTGTCTCCCGGAGGGAGACAAAGGTTTTCTCCCAGAGGGAGACAAAGGTTGTCTCCCGGAGGGAGACAGTTTGTCTCATAGAGGGAGACAAAGCTTGTCTCCCGGGGGGAGACAAATGTTGTCTCCCGGAGGGAGACAAATGTTGTCTCCCGGAGGGAGACAAATCTTGTCACACGGAGGGAGACAAAGGTTGTCTCCCGGAGGGAGACAGTTTGTCTCATAGAGGGAGACAGATGTTGTCTCCCGGAGGGAGGCCAATTTTGTATCTCGGAGGGAGACAAAGGTTGTCTCCTGGAGGGAGACAAATGTTGTCTCCCGGAGGGAGACAAATGTTGTCTCCCGGAGGGAGACAAATGTTGTCTCCCGGAGTGAGACAAAGGTTGTCTCCCGGAGGGAGACAAAGGTTGTCTCCCGGAGGGAGACAGAAGGTTGTCTCCCGGAGGGAGACAAAGGTTGTCTCCCGGAGGGAGACAAAGGTTGTCTCCCGGAGGGAGACAAATGTTGTCTCCCGGAGGGAGACAAAGGTTGTCTCCCGGAGGGAGACAGTTTGTCTCATAGAGGGAGACAAAGGTTGTCTCCCGGGGGGAGACAAATGTTGTCTCCCGGAGGGAGACAAAAGGTTGTCTCCCGGAGGGAGACAAAGGTTGTCTCCTGGAGGGAGACAAATGTTGTCTCCCGGAGGGAGACAAATGTTGTCTCCCGGAGGGAGACAAATGTTGTCACACGGAGGGAGACAAAGGTTGTCTCCCAGAGGGAGACAGTTTGTCTCATAGAGGGAGACAAATGTTGTCTCCCGGAGGGAAACAAATTTTGTCTCATAGAGGGAGACAAAAGTTGCCTCCCGGAGGGAGACAAAGGTTGTCTCCTGGAGGGAGACAAAGGTTGTCTCCCGGAGGGAGACAAATGTTGTCTCCCGGAGGGAGACAAAGGTCTTCTCCCGGAGGGAGACAAATGTTGTCTCCCGGAGGGAGACAAATGTTGTCACACGGAGGGAGACAAAGGTTGTCTCCCGGAGGGAGACAGTTTGTCTCATAGAGGGAGACAGATGTTGTCTCCCGGAGGGAGGCCAATTTTGTATCTCGGAGGGAGACAAAGGTTGTCTCCTGGAGGGAGACAAATGTTGTCTCCCGGAGGGAGACAAATGTTGTCTCCCGGAGGGAGACAAATGTTGTCTCCCGGAGTGAGACAAAGGTTGTCTCCCGGAGGGAGACAAAGGTTGTCTCCCGGAGGGAGACAGAAGGTTGTCTCCCGGAGGGAGACAAAGGTTGTCTCCCGGAGGGAGACAAAGGTTGTCTCCCGGAGGGAGACAAATGTTGTCTCCCGGAGGGAGACAAAGGTTGTCTCCCGGAGGGAGACAGTTTGTCTCATAGAGGGAGACAAAGGTTGTCTCCCGGGGGGAGACAAATGTTGTCTCCCGGAGGGAGACAAAAGGTTGTCTCCCGGAGGGAGACAAAGGTTGTCTCCTGGAGGGAGACAAATGTTGTCTCCCGGAGGGAGACAAATGTTGTCTCCCGGAGGGAGACAAATGTTGTCACACGGAGGGAGACAAAGGTTGTCTCCCAGAGGGAGACAGTTTGTCTCATAGAGGGAGACAAATGTTGTCTCCCGGAGGGAAACAAATTTTGTCTCATAGAGGGAGACAAAAGTTGCCTCCCGGAGGGAGACAAAGGTTGTCTCCTGGAGGGAGACAAAGGTTGTCTCCCGGAGGGAGACAAATGTTGTCTCCCGGAGGGAGACAAAGGTCTTCTCCCGGAGGGAGACAAATGTTGTCTCCCAGAGGGAGACAAAGGTTGTCTCCCGGAGGGAGACAGAAGGTTGTCTCCCGGAAGGAGACAAAGGTTGTCTCCCGGAGGGAGACAAAGGTTGTCTCCCGGAGGGAGACAAATGTTGTCTCCCGGAGGGAGACAAAGGTTTTCTCCCGGAGGGAGACAAAGGTTGTCTCCCGGAGGGAGACAGTTTGTCTCATAGAGGGAGACAAAGCTTGTCTCCCGGGGGGAGACAAATGTTGTCTCCCGGAGGGAGAAAAATGTTGTCTCCCGGAGGGAGACAAATGTTGTCACACGGAGGGAGACAAAGGTTGTCTCCCGGAGGGAGACAGTTTGTCTCATAGAGGGAGACAAATGTTGTCTCCCGGAGGGAGGCCAATTTTGTATCTCGGAGGGAGACAAAGGTTGTCTCCTGGAGGGAGACAAATGTTGTCTCCCGGAGGGAGACAAATGTTGTCTCCCGGAGTGAGACAAAGGTTGTCTCCCGGAGGGAGACAAAGGTTGTCTCCCGGAGGGAGACAAATGTTGTTTCCCTGAGGGAGACAAAGGTTGTCTCCTGGAGGGAGACAAAGCTTGTCTCCCGGAGGGAGACAAATGTTGTCTCCCGGAGGGAGACAAAGGTTGTCTCCCGGAGGGAGACAAAGGTTGTCTCCCGGAGGGAGACAAAGGTTGTCTCCCGGAGGGAGAAAAAAGGTTGTCTCCCGGAGGGAGACAAATGTTGTCTCCCAGAGGGAGACAAATGTTGTCTCCCGGAGGGAGACAAAGGTTGTCTCCCGGAGGGAGTAAATGTTGTCTCCCGGAGGGAGACAAAGGTTGTCTCCCGGAGGGAGACAAATGTTGTCTCCCGGAGGGAGACAAATGTTGTCTCCCGGAGGGAGACAAAGGTTGTCTCCCGGAGGGAGACAAATGTTGTCTCCAGGAGGGAGACAAATGTTGTCTCCCGGAGGGAGACATTTTGTCTCCTAGAGGGAGACAAAGGTTGTCTCCCGGAGGGAGACAGAAGGTTGTCTCCCGGAAGGAGACAAAGGTTGTCTCCCGGAGGGAGACAAAGGTTGTCTCCCGGAGGGAGACAAATGTTGTCTCCCGGAGGGAGACAAAGGTTGTCTCCCGGAGGGAGACAAAGGTTGTCTCCCGGAGGGAGACAAAGGTTGTCTCCCGGAGGGAGACAAATGTTGTTTCCCTGAGGGAGACAAAGGTTGGCTCCTGGAGGGAGACAAAGCTTGTCTCCCGGAGGGAGACAAATGTTGTCTCCCGGAGGGAGACAAAGGTTGTCTCCCGGAGGGAGACAAAGGTTGTCTCCCGGAGGGAGACAAAGGTTTTCTCCCGGAGGGAGAAAAAAGGTTGTCTCCCGGAGGGAGACAAATGTTGTCTCCCGGAGGGAGACAAATGTTGTCTCCCGGAGGGAGACAAAGGTTGTCTCCCGGAGGGAGTAAATGTTGTCTCCCGGAGGGAGACAAAGGTTGTCTCCCGGAGGGAGACAAATGTTGTCTCCCGGAGGGAGACAAATGTTGTCTCCCGGAGGGAGACAAAGGTTGTCTCCCGGAGGGAGACAAATGTTGTCTCCAGGAGGGAGACAAATGTTGTCTCCCGGAGGGAGACATTTTGTCTCCTAGAGGGAGACAAAGGTTGTCTCCCGGAGGGAGACAGAAGGTTGTCTCCCGGAAGGAGACAAAGGTTGTCTCCCGGAGGGAGACAAAGGTTGTCTCCCGGAGGGAGACAAATGTTGTCTCCCGGAGGGAGACAAAGGTTGTCTCCCGGAGGGAGACAAAGGTTGTCTCCCGGAGGGAGACAAAGGTTGTCTCCCGGAGGGAGACAGTTTGTCTCATAGAGGGAGACAAAGGTTGTCTCCTGGGGGGAGACAAATGTTGTCTCCCGGAGGGAGACAAATGTTGTCTCCCGAAGGGAGACAAATGTTGTCACACGGAGGGAGACAAAGGTTGTCTCCCAGAGGGAGACAGTTTGTCTCATAGAGGGAGACAAATGTTGTCTCCCGGAGGGAAACAAATTTTGTCTCATAGAGGGAGACAAATGTTGCCTCCCGGAGGGAGACAAAGGTTGTCTCCCGGAGGGAGACAAAGGTTGTCTCCCGGAGGGAGACAAATGTTGTCTCCCGGAGGGAGACAAAGGTCTTCTCCCGGAGGGAGACAAATGTTGTCTCCCGGAGGGAGACAATTGTTGTCTCCCGGAGGGAGACAAAGGTTGTCTCCCGGAGGGAAACAAATGTTGTCTCCCGGAGGGAGACATTTTGTCTCCTAGAGGGAGACAAAGGTTGTCTCCCGGAGGGAGACAGAAGGTTGTCTCCCGGAAGGAGACAAAGGTTGTCTCCCGGAGGGAAACAAAGGTTGTCTCCCGGAGGGAGACAAATGTTGTCTCCCGGAGGGAGACAAAGGTTGTCTCCCAGAGGGAGACAAAGGTTGTCTCCCGGAGGGAGACAAAGGTTGTCTCCCGGAGGGAGACAGTTTGTCTCATAGAGGGAGACAAAGGTTGTCTCCTGGGGGAGACAAGTGTTGTCTCCCGGAGGGAGACAAATGTTGTCTCCCGAAGGGAGACAAATGTTGTCACACGGAGGGAGACAAAGGTTGTCTCCCAGAGGGAGACAGTTTGTCTCATAGAGGGAGACAAATGTTGTCTCCCGGAGGGAACCAAATTTTGTCTCATAGAGGGAGACAAATGTTGCCTCCCGGAGGGAGACAAAGGTTGTCTCCCGGAGGGAGACAAAGGTTGTCTCCCGGAGGGAGACAAATGTTGTCTCCCGGAGGGAGACAAAGGTCTTCTCCCGGAGGGAGACAAATGTTGTCTCCCGGAGGGAGACAATTGTTGTCTCCCGGAGGGAGACAAAGGTTTGTCTCCCGGAGGGAAACAAATGTTGTCTCCCGGAGGGAGACAAAAGGTTGTCTCCCGTTGGGAGACAAAGGTTGTCTCCTGGAGGGAGACAAATGTTGTCTCCCGGAGGGAGACAAATGTTGTCTCCCGGAGGGAGACAAAGGTTGTCTCCCGGAGGGAGACAAAGGTTGTCTCCCGGAGGGAGACAAATGTTGTTTCCCTGAGGGAGACAAAGGTTGGCTCCTGGAGGGAGACAAAGCTTGTCTCCCGGAGGGAGACAAATGTTGTCTCCCGGAGGGAGACAAAGGTTGTCTCCCGGAGGGAGACAAAGGTTGTCTCCCGGAGGGAGACAAAGGTTTTCTCCCGGAGGGAGAAAAAAGGTTGTCTCCCGGAGGGAGACAAATGTTGTCTCCCGGAGGGAGACAAATGTTGTCTCCCGGAGGGAGACAAAGGTTGTCTCCCGGAGGGAGTAAATGTTGTCTCCCGGAGGGAGACAAAGGTTGTCTCCCGGAGGGAGACAAATGTTGTCTCCCGGAGGGAGACAAATGTTGTCTCCCGGAGGGAGACAAAGGTTGTCTCCCGGAGGGAGACAAATGTTGTCTCCAGGAGGGAGACAAATGTTGTCTCCCGGAGGGAGACATTTTGTCTCCTAGAGGGAGACAAAGGTTGTCTCCCGGAGGGAGACAGAAGGTTGTCTCCCGGAAGGAGACAAAGGTTGTCTCCCGGAGGGAGACAAAGGTTGTCTCCCGGAGGGAGACAAATGTTGTCTCCCGGAGGGAGACAAAGGTTGTCTCCCGGAGGGAGACAAAGGTTGTCTCCCGGAGGGAGACAAAGGTTGTCTCCCGGAGGGAGACAGTTTGTCTCATAGAGGGAGACAAAGGTTGTCTCCTGGGGGGAGACAAATGTTGTCTCCCGGAGGGAGACAAATGTTGTCTCCCGAAGGGAGACAAATGTTGTCACACGGAGGGAGACAAAGGTTGTCTCCCAGAGGGAGACAGTTTGTCTCATAGAGGGAGACAAATGTTGTCTCCCGGAGGGAAACAAATTTTGTCTCATAGAGGGAGACAAATGTTGCCTCCCGGAGGGAGACAAAGGTTGTCTCCCGGAGGGAGACAAAGGTTGTCTCCCGGAGGGAGACAAATGTTGTCTCCCGGAGGGAGACAAAGGCCTTCTCCCGGAGGGAGACAAATGTTGTCTCCCGGAGGGAGACAATTGTTGTCTCCCGGAGGGAGACAAAGGTTGTCTCCCGGAGGGAAACAAATGTTGTCTCCCGGAGGGAGACATTTTGTCTCCTAGAGGGAGACAAAGGTTGTCTCCCGGAGGGAGACAGAAGGTTGTCTCCCGGAAGGAGACAAAGGTTGTCTCCCGGAGGGAAACAAAGGTTGTCTCCCGGAGGGAGACAAATGTTGTCTCCCGGAGGGAGACAAAGGTTGTCTCCCAGAGGGAGACAAAGGTTGTCTCCCGGAGGGAGACAAAGGTTGTCTCCCGGAGGGAGACAGTTTGTCTCATAGAGGGAGACAAAGGTTGTCTCCTGGGGGAGACAAGTGTTGTCTCCCGGAGGGAGACAAATGTTGTCTCCCGAAGGGAGACAAATGTTGTCACACGGAGGGAGACAAAGGTTGTCTCCCAGAGGGAGACAGTTTGTCTCATAGAGGGAGACAAATGTTGTCTCCCGGAGGGAACCAAATTTTGTCTCATAGAGGGAGACAAATGTTGCCTCCCGGAGGGAGACAAAGGTTGTCTCCCGGAGGGAGACAAAGGTTGTCTCCCGGAGGGAGACAAATGTTGTCTCCCGGAGGGAGACAAAGGTCTTCTCCCGGAGGGAGACAAATGTTGTCTCCCGGAGGGAGACAATTGTTGTCTCCCGGAGGGAGACAAAGGTTTGTCTCCCGGAGGGAAACAAATGTTGTCTCCCGGAGGGAGACAAAAGGTTGTCTCCCGTTGGGAGACAAAGGTTGTCTCCTGGAGGGAGACAAATGTTGTCTCCCGGAGGGAGACAAATGTTGTCTCCCGGAGGGAGACAAATGTTGTCACACGGAGTGAGACAAAGGTTGTCTCCCAGAGGGAGACAGTTTGTCTCATAGAGGGAGACAAATGTTGTCTCCCGGAGGGAAACAAATTTTGTCTCATAGAGGGAGACAAATGTTGCCTCCCGGAGGGAGACAAAGGTTGTCTCCCGGAGGGAGACAAAGGTTGTCTCCCGGAGGGAGACAAATGTTGTCTCCCGGAGGGAGACAAAGGTCTTCTCCCGGAGGGAGACAAATGTTGTCTCCCAGAGGGAGACAAAGGTTGTCTCCTGGAGGGAGACAGTTTGTCTCATAGAGGGAGACAAATGTTGTCTCCCGGAGGGAAACAAATTTTGTCTCATAGAGGGAGACAAATGTTGCCTCCCGGAGGGAGACAAAGGTTGTCTCCCGGAGGGAGACAAAGGTTGTCTCCCGGAGGGAGACAAATGTTGTCTCCCGGAGGGAGACAAAGGTCTTCTCCCGGAGGGAGACAAATGTTGTCTCCCAGAGGGAGACAAAGGTTGTCTCCTGGAGGGAGACAGTTTGTCTCATAGAGGGACACAAATGTTGCCTCCCGGAGGGAGACAAAGGTTGTCTCCCGGAGGGAGACAAATGTTGTCTCCCGGAGGGAGACATTTTGTCTCCTAGAGGGAGACAAATGTTGTCTCCCAGAGGGAGACAAAGGTTGTCTCCCGGAGGGAGACAAATGTTGTCACCCGGAGGGAGACATTTTGTCTCCTAGAGGGAGACAAATGTTGTCTCCCAGAGGGAGACAAAGGTTGTCTCCCGGAGGGAGACAAATGTTGTCTCCAGGAGGGAGACAAATGTTGTCTCCCGGAGGGAGACATTTTGGTCTCCTAGAGGGAGACAAAGGTTGTCTCCCGGAGGGAGACAGAAGGTTGTCTCCCGGAAGGAGACAAAGGTTGTCTCCCGGAGGGAGACAAAGGTTGTCTCCCGGAGGGAGACAAATGTTGTCTCCCGGAGGGAGACAAATGTTGTCTCCCGGAGGGAGACAAAGGTTGTCTCCCGGAGGGAGACAAAGGTTGTCTCCCGGAGGGAGACAAAGGTTGTCTCCCGGAGGGAGACAGTTTGTCTCATAGAGGGAGACAAAGGTTGTCTCCTGGGGGGAGACAAATGTTGTCTCCCGGAGGGAGACAAATGTTGTCTCCCGGAGGGAGACAAATGTTAACACAAGGAGGGAGACAAAGGTTGTCTCCCAGAGGGAGACAGTTTGTCTCATAGAGGGAGACAAATGTTGTCTCCCGGAGGGAAAAAAATTTTGTCTCATAGAGGGAGACAAATGTTGCCTCCCGGAGGGAGACAAAGGTTGTCTCCCGGAGGGAGACAAATGTTGTCTCCCAGAGGGAGACAAAGGTTGTCTCCCGGAGGGAGACAAAGGTTGTCTCCCGGAGGGAGACAAAGGTTGTCTCCCAGAGGGAGACAAAGGTTGTCTCCCGGAGGGAGACAAATGTTGTCTCCCGGAGGGAGACAAATGTTGTCTCCCGGAGGGAGACATTTTTTCTCCTAGAGGGAGACAAAGGTTGTCTCCCGGAGGGAGACAAAAGGTTGTCTCCCGGAGGGAGACAAAGGTTGTCTCACGGAGGGAGACAAATGTTGTCTCCCGGAGGGAGACAAATGTTGTCTCCCGGAGGGAGAAAAAGGTTGTCTCCCGGAGGGAGACAAAGGTTGTTTCCCGGAGGGAGGCAAATGTTGTCTCCGGGAGGGAGACAAATGTTGTCTCCCAGAGGGAAACAAAGGTTGTTTCCCGGAGGGAGACAAATGTTGTCTCCCGGAGGGAGACAAAGGTTGTCACCCGGAGGGAGACAAATGTTGTCTCCCGCAGGGAGACAAAGGTTGTCTCCCGGAGGGAGACAAAGGTTGTCTCCCGGAGGGAGACAAAGGTTGTCTCGCGGAGGGAGACAAAGGTTGTCTCCCGGAGGGAGACAAATGTTGTCTCCCGGAGGGAGACAAATGTTGTCTCCCGGAGGAAGACAAATGTTGTCTCCCGGAGGGAGACAAATGTTGTCTCGCGGAGGGAGACAAATGTTGTCTCCCTGAGGGAGACAAAGGTTGTCTCCCGGAGGGAGACAAAGGTTGTCTCCCAGAGGGAGACAAAGGTTGTCTCCCGGAGGGAGACAAATGTTGTCTCCCGGAGGGAGACAAATGTTGTCTCCCGGAGGGAGACATTTTTTCTCCTAGAGGGAGACAAAGGTTGTCTCCCGGAGGGAGACAAAAGGTTGTCTCCCGGAGGGAGACAAAGGTTGTCTCACGGAGGGAGACAAATGTTGTCTCCCGGAGGGAGACAAATGTTGTCTCCCGGAGGGAGAAAAAGGTTGTCTCCCGGAGGGAGACAAAGGTTGTTTCCCGGAGGGAGGCAAATGTTGTCTCCGGGAGGGAGACAAATGTTGTCTCCCAGAGGGAAACAAAGGTTGTTTCCCGGAGGGAGACAAATGTTGTCTCCCGGAGGGAGACAAAGGTTGTCACCCGGAGGGAGACAAATGTTGTCTCCCGCAGGGAGACAAAGGTTGTCTCCCGGAGGGAGACAAAGGTTGTCTCCCGGAGGGAGACAAAGGTTGTCTCGCGGAGGGAGACAAAGGTTGTCTCCCGGAGGGAGACAAATGTTGTCTCCCGGAGGGAGACAAATGTTGTCTCCCGGAGGGAGACAAATGTTGTCTCCCGGAGGGAGACAAAGGTTGTCTCCCGGAGGGAGACAAAGGTGGTCACCCGGAGGGAGACAAAGGTTGTCTCCTGGAGGGAGACAATTGTTGTCTCCCGGAGGGAGACAAAGGTTGTCTCCCGGAGGGAAACAAATGTTGTCTCCCGGAGGGAGACAAATGTTGTCTCCCGGAGGGAGACAAAAGGTTGTCTCCCGGAGGGAGACAAAGGTTGTCTCCTGGAGGGAGACAAATGTTGTCTCCCGGAGGGAGACAAATGTTGTCTCCCGGAGTGAGACAAATGTTGTCTCCCGGAGGGAGAAAAAGGTTGTCTCCCGGAGGGAGACAAATGTTGTCTCCCGGAGGGAGACAAAGGTTGTTTCCCGGAGGGAGACAAATGTTTTCTCCCGGAGGGACATAAATGTTGTCTCCCGGAGGGAGACAAAGGTTGTCTCCCGGAGGGAGACAAAGGTGGTCACCCGGAGGGAGACAAAGGTTGTCTCCTGGAGGGAGACAATTGTTGTCTCCCGGAGGGAGACAAAGGTTGTCTCCCGGAGGGAAACAAATGTTGTCTCCCGGAGGGAGACAAATGTTGTCTCCCGGAGGGAGACAAAAGGTTGTCTCCCGGAGGGAGACAAAGGTTGTCTCCTGGAGGGAGACAAATGTTGTCTCCCGGAGGGAAACAAATGTTGTCTCCCGGAGGGAGACAAATGTTGTCTCCCGGAGGGAGACAAAAGGTTGTCTCCCGGAGGGAGACAAAGGTTGTCTCCTGGAGGGAGACAAATGTTGTCTCCCGGAGGGAGACAAATGTTGTCTCCCGGAGTGAGACAAATGTTGTCTCCCGGAGGGAGAAAAAGGTTGTCTCCCGGAGGGAGAAAAAGGTTGTCTCCCGGAGGGAGACAAATGTTTTCTCCCGGAGGGACACAAATGTTGTCTCCCGCAGGGAGACAAAGGTTGTCTCCCGGAGGGAGACAAAGGTTGTCTCCCGGAGGGAGACAAAGGTTGTCTCCCGGAGGGAGACAAAGGTTGTCTCCCGGAGGGAGACAAAGGTTGTCTCCCGGAGGGAGACAAATGTTGTCTCCCGAAGGGAGACAAATGTTGTCTCCCGGAGGGAGACAAATGTTGTCTCCCGGAGGGAGACAAAGGTTGTCTCCCGGAGGGAGACAAAGGTTGTCTCCCGGAGGGAGACAAAGGTGGTCACCCGGAGGGAGACAAAGGTTGTCTCCTGGAGGGAGACAATTGTTGTCTCCCGGAGGGAGACAAAGGTTGTCTCCCGGAGGGAAACAAATGTTGTCTCCCGGAGGGAGACAAATGTTGTCTCCCGGAGGGAGACAAAAGGTTGTCTCCCGGAGGGAGACAAATGTTGTCTCCTGGAGGGAGACAAATGTTGTCTCCCGGAGTGAGACAAATGTTGTCTCCCGGAGGGAGAAAAAGGTTGTCTCCCGGAGGGAGACAAATGTTGTTTCCCGGAGGGAGACAAAAGGTTGTCTCCCGGAGGGAGACAAAGGTTGTCTCCTGGAGGGAGACAAATGTTGTCTCCCGGAGGGAGACAAAGGTTGTCTCCCGGAGGGAGACAAATGTTGTCTCCCGGAGGGAGACAAATGTTGTCTCCCGGAGGGAGACAAAGATTGTCTCCCGGAGGGAGACAAAGGTGGTCACCCGGAGGGAGACAAAGGTTGTCTCCTGGAGGGAGACAATTGTTGTCTCCCGGAGGGAGACAAAGGTTGTCTCCCGGAGGGAAACAAATTTTGTCTCCCGGAGGGAGACAAATGTTGTCTCCCGGAGGGAGACAAAAGGTTGTCTCCCGGAGGGAGACAAAGGTTGTCTCCTAGAGGGAGACAAATGTTGTCTCCCGGAGGGAGACAAATGTTGTCTCCCGGAGGGAGAAAAAGGTTGTCTCCCGGAGGGAGACAAATGTTGTCTCCCGGAGGGAGACAAATGTTGTCTCCCGGAGGGAGACAAAGATTGTCTCCCGGAGGGAGACAAAGGTGGTCACCCGGAGGGAGACAAAGGTTGTCTCCTGGAGGGAGACAATTGTTGTCTCCCGGAGGGAGACAAAGGTTGTCTCCCGGAGGGAAACAAATTTTGTCTCCCGGAGGGAGACAAATGTTGTCTCCCGGAGGGAGACAAAAGGTTGTCTCCCGGAGGGAGACAAAGGTTGTCTCCTGGAGGGAGACAAATGTTGTCTCCCGGAGGGAGACAAATGTTGTCTCCCGGAGGGAGAAAAAGGTTGTCTCCCGGAGGGAGACAAATGTTGTCTCCCGGAGGGAGACAAAGGTTGTTTCCCGGAGGGAGACAAATGTTGTCTCCCGGAGGGAGACAAAGGTTGTCTCCCTGAGGGAGACAAATGTAGTCTCCCGGAGGGAGACAAAGGTTGTATCCCGGAGGGAGACAAAGGTTGTCTCCCGGAGGGAGACAAATGTTGTCTCCCGGAGGGAGAGAAAGGTTGTCTCCCGGAGGAAGAGAAAGGTTGTCTCCCGGAGGGAGAGAAAGGTTGTCTCCCGGAGGGAGAGAAAGGTTGTCTCCCGGAGGGAGAGAAAGGTTGTCTCCCGGAGGGAGACAAATGTTGTCTCCCGGAGGGAGACAAATGTTGTCTCCCGGAGGGAGACAAAGTTTGTCTCCCGGAGGGAGACAACTGTTGTCTCCCGGAGGGAGACAAAGGTTGTCTCCCGGAGGGAGACAAAGGTTGTCTCCCGGAGGGAGACAAAGGTTGTCTCCTGGAGGGAGACAAATGTTGTCTCCCGGAGGGAGACAAAGGTGGTCACCCGGAGGGAGACAAAGGTTGTCTCCTGGAGGGAGACAATTGTTGTCTCCCGGAGGGAGACAAAGGTTGTCTCCCGGAGGGAAACAAATGTTGTCTCCCGGAGGGAGACAAATGTTGTCTCCTGGAGGGAGACAAATGTTGTCTCCTGGAGGGAGAAAAAGGTTGTCTCCCGGAGGGAGACAAATGTTGTCTCCCGGAGGGAGACAAAGGTTGTCTCCCGGATGGAGACAAATGTTGTCTCCCGGAGGGAGACAAAAGGTTGTCTCCCGGAGGGAGACAAAGGTTGTCTCCTGGAGGGAGACAAATGTTGTCTCCCGGAGGGAGACAAATGTTGTCTCCCGGAGGGAGAAAAAGGTTGTCTCCCGGAGGGAGACAAATGTTGTCTCCCGGAGGGAGACAAAGGTTGTTTCCCGGAGGGAGACAAATGTTGTCTCCCGGAGGGAGACAAAGGTTGTCTCCCTGAGGGAGACAAATGTAGTCTCCCGGAGGGAGACAAAGGTTGTATCCCGGAGGGAGACAAAGGTTGTCTCCCGGAGGGAGACAAATGTTGTCTCCCGGAGGGAGAGAAAGGTTGTCTCCCGGAGGAAGAGAAAGGTTGTCTCCCGGAGGGAGAGAAAGGTTGTCTCCCGGAGGGAGAGAAAGGTTGTCTCCCGGAGGGAGACAAATGTTGTCTCCCGGAGGGAGACAAATGTTGTCTCCCGGAGGGAGACAAAGTTTGTCTCCCGGAGGGAGACAACTGTTGTCTCCCGGAGGGAGACAAAGGTTGTCTCCCGGAGGGAGACAAAGGTTGTCTCCCGGAGGGAGACAAAGGTTGTCTCCTGGAGGGAGACAAATGTTGTCTCCCGGAGGGAGACAAAGGTGGTCACCCGGAGGGAGACAAAGGTTGTCTCCTGGAGGGAGACAATTGTTGTCTCCCGGAGGGAGACAAAGGTTGTCTCCCGGAGGGAAACAAATGTTGTCTCCCGGAGGGAGACAAATGTTGTCTCCTGGAGGGAGACAAATGTTGTCTCCTGGAGGGAGAAAAAGGTTGTCTCCCGGAGGGAGACAAATGTTGTCTCCCGGAGGGAGACAAAGGTTGTCTCCCGGATGGAGACAAATGTTGTCTCCCGGAGGGAGACAAAGGTTGTCTCCCGGAGGGAGACAAATGTTGTCTCCCGGAGGGAGACAAATGTTGTCTCCCGGAGGGAGACAAATGTTGTCTCCCGGAGGAAGACGAAGGTTGTCTCCCGGAGGGAGACAAAGGTTGTCTCCCGGAGGGAGACAAATGTTGTCTCCCGGAGGGAGACAAATGTTGTCTCCCGGAGGGAGACAAAGGTTGTCTCCCGGAGGGAGACAAAGGTTGTCTCCCGGAGGGAGACAAAGGTTGTCTCCCGAAGGGAGACAAATGTTGTCTCCCAGAGGGAGACAAATGTTGTCTCCCGGGGGGAGACAAAGGTTGTCTCCCGGCGGGAGACAAATGTTGTCTCCCGGAGAGAGACAAATGTTGTCTCCCGGAGGGAGACAAATGTTGTCACCCGGAGGGAGACAAAGGTTGTCTCCCTCCGGGAGACAAAGGTTGTCTCCCTGAGGGAGACAAATGTAGTCTCCCGGAGGGAGACAAAGGTTGTATCCCGGAGGGAGACAAAGGTTGTCTCCCGGAGGGAGACAAATGTTGTCTCCCGGAGGGAGAGAAAGGTTGTCTCCCGGAGGAAGAGAAAGGTTGTCTCCCGGAGGGAGAGAAAGGTTGTCTCCCGGAGGGAGAGAAAGGTTGTCTCCCGGAGGGAGAGAAAGGTTGTCTCCCGGAGGGAGACAAATGTTGTCTCCCGGAGGGAGACAAATGTTGTCTCCCGGAGGGAGACAAAGTTTGTCTCCCGGAGGGAGACAACTGTTGTCTCCCGGAGGGAGACAAAGGTTGTCTCCCGGAGGGAGACAAAGGTTGTCTCCCGGAGGGAGACAAAGGTTGTCTCCTGGAGGGAGACAAATGTTGTCTCCCGGAGGGAGACAAAGGTGGTCACCCGGAGGGAGACAAAGGTTGTCTCCTGGAGGGAGACAATTGTTGTCTCCCGGAGGGAGACAAAGGTTGTCTCCCGGAGGGAAACAAATGTTGTCTCCCGGAGGGAGACAAATGTTGTCTCCTGGAGGGAGACAAATGTTGTCTCCTGGAGGGAGAAAAAGGTTGTCTCCCGGAGGGAGACAAATGTTGTCTCCCGGAGGGAGACAAAGGTTGTCTCCCGGATGGAGACAAATGTTGTCTCCCGGAGGGAGACAAAAGGTTGTCTCCCGGAGGGAGACAAAGGTTGTCTCCTGGAGGGAGACAAATGTTGTCTCCCGGAGGGAGACAAATGTTGTCTCCCGGAGGGAGAAAAAGGTTGTCTCCCGGAGGGAGACAAATGTTGTCTCCCGGAGGGAGACAAAGGTTGTTTCCCGGAGGGAGACAAATGTTGTCTCCCGGAGGGAGACAAAGGTTGTCTCCCTGAGGGAGACAAATGTAGTCTCCCGGAGGGAGACAAAGGTTGTATCCCGGAGGGAGACAAAGGTTGTCTCCCGGAGGGAGACAAATGTTGTCTCCCGGAGGGAGAGAAAGGTTGTCTCCCGGAGGAAGAGAAAGGTTGTCTCCCGGAGGGAGAGAAAGGTTGTCTCCCGGAGGGAGAGAAAGGTTGTCTCCCGGAGGGAGACAAATGTTGTCTCCCGGAGGGAGACAAATGTTGTCTCCCGGAGGGAGACAAAGTTTGTCTCCCGGAGGGAGACAACTGTTGTCTCCCGGAGGGAGACAAAGGTTGTCTCCCGGAGGGAGACAAAGGTTGTCTCCCGGAGGGAGACAAAGGTTGTCTCCTGGAGGGAGACAAATGTTGTCTCCCGGAGGGAGACAAAGGTGGTCACCCGGAGGGAGACAAAGGTTGTCTCCTGGAGGGAGACAATTGTTGTCTCCCGGAGGGAGACAAAGGTTGTCTCCCGGAGGGAAACAAATGTTGTCTCCCGGAGGGAGACAAATGTTGTCTCCTGGAGGGAGACAAATGTTGTCTCCTGGAGGGAGAAAAAGGTTGTCTCCCGGAGGGAGACAAATGTTGTCTCCCGGAGGGAGACAAAGGTTGTCTCCCGGATGGAGACAAATGTTGTCTCCCGGAGGGAGACAAAGGTTGTCTCCCGGAGGGAGACAAATGTTGTCTCCCGGAGGGAGACAAATGTTGTCTCCCGGAGGGAGACAAATGTTGTCTCCCGGAGGAAGACGAAGGTTGTCTCCCGGAGGGAGACAAAGGTTGTCTCCCGGAGGGAGACAAATGTTGTCTCCCGGAGGGAGACAAATGTTGTCTCCCGGAGGGAGACAAAGGTTGTCTCCCGGAGGGAGACAAAGGTTGTCTCCCGGAGGGAGACAAAGGTTGTCTCCCGAAGGGAGACAAATGTTGTCTCCCAGAGGGAGACAAATGTTGTCTCCCGGGGGGAGACAAAGGTTGTCTCCCGGCGGGAGACAAATGTTGTCTCCCGGAGGGAGACAAATGTTGTCTCCCGGAGGGAGACAAATGTTGTCACCCGGAGGGAGACAAAGGTTGTCTCCCTCCGGGAGACAAAGGTTGTCTCCCTGAGGGAGACAAATGTAGTCTCCCGGAGGGAGACAAAGGTTGTATCCCGGAGGGAGACAAAGGTTGTCTCCCGGAGGGAGACAAATGTTGTCTCCCGGAGGGAGAGAAAGGTTGTCTCCCGGAGGGAGAGAAAGGTTGTCTCCCGGAGGGAGAGAAAGGTTGTCTCCCGGAGGGAGAGAAAGGTTGTCTCCCGGAGGGAGACAAATGTTGTCTCCCGAAGGGAGACAAATGTTGTCTCCCGGAGGGAGACAAAGTTTGTCTCCCGGAGGGAGACAACTGTTGTCTCAAGGAGGGAGACAAATGTTGTCTCTCGGAGGGAGACAAAGGTTGTCTCCCGGAGGGAGACAAATGTTGTCTCCCAGAGGGAGACAAAGGTTGTCTCCCGGAGGGAGACAAATGTTGTCTCCCGGAGGGAGACAAATGTTGTCTCCCGGAGGGAGACAAAGGTTGTCTCACGGAGGGAGACAAATGTTGTCTCCTGGAGGGAGACAAATGTTGTCTCCCGGAGGAAGACAAATGTTGTCTCCCGGAGGGAGACAAAGGTTGTCTCCTGGAGAGAGACAAATGTTGTCTCCCGGAGGGAGACAAATGTTGTCTCCCGGAGGGAGACAAATGTTGTCTCCCGGAGGGAGAAAAAGGTTGTCTCCCGGAGGGAGACAAAGGTTGTTTCCCGGAGGGAGGCAAATGTTGTCTCCGGGAGGGAGACAAATGTTGTCTCCCAGAGGGAAACAAAGGTTGTTTCCCGGAGGGAGACAAATGTTGTCTCCCGGAGGGAGACAAAGGTTGTCACCCGGAGGGAGACAAAGGTTGTCTCCTGGAGGGAGACAATTGTTGTCTCCCGGAGGGAGACAAAGGTTGTCTCCCGGAGGGAAACAAATGTTGTCTCCCGGAGGGAGACAAATGTTGTCTCCCGTAGGGAGACAAATGTTGTCTCCCGGAGGGAGACAAATGTTGTCTCCCGGAGGGAGACAAAGGTTGTCTCCCGGAGGAAGACAAATGTTGTCTCCCGGAGGGAGACAAATGTTGTCTCCCGGAGGGAGACAAATGTTGTCTCCCTGAGGGAGACAAAGGTTGTCTCCCGGAGGGAGACAGTTTGTCTCATAGAGGGAGACAAAGGTTGTCTCCCGGAGGGAAACAAATGTTGTCTCCCGGAGGGAGACAAATGTTGTCTCCCGGAGGGAGACAAAAGGTTGTCTCCCGGAGGGAGACAAATGTTGTCTCCCAGAGGGAGACAAAGGTTGTCTCCCTGAGGGAGACAAATGTAGTCTCCCGGAGGGAGACAAAGGTTGTATCCCGTAGGGAGACAAAGGTTGTCTCCCGGAGGGAGACAAATGTTGTCTCCCGGAGGGAGAGAAAGGTTGTCTCCCGGAGGGAGAGAAAGGTTGTCTCCCGGAGGGAGAGAAAGGTTGTCTCCCGGTGGGAGACAAATGTTGTCTCCCGGAGGGAGACAAATGTTGTCTCCCGGAGGGAGACAAAGTTTGTCTCCCGGAGGGAGACAACTGTTGTCTCAAGGAGGGAGACAAATGTTGTCTCTCGGAGGGAGACAAAGGTTGTCTCCCGGAGGGAGACAAATGTTGTCTCCCAGAGGGAGACAAAGGTTGTATCCCGGAGGGAGACAAAGGTTGTCTCCCGGAGGGAGACAAATGTTGTCTCCCAGAGGGAGAGAAAGGTTGTCTCCCGGAGGGAGACAAAGGTTGTCTCCCGGAGGGAGACAAATGTTGTCTCCCAGAGGGAGACAAAGGTTGTCTCCCGGAGGGAGACAAATGTTGTCTCCCGGAGGGAGACAAATGTTGTCTCCCGGAGGGAGACAAATGTTGTCTCCCGGAGGGAGACATTTTGTCTCCTAGAGGGAGACAAAGGTTGTCTCCCGGAGGGAGACAAAAGGTTGTCTCCCGGAGGGAGACAAAGGTTGTCTCACGGAGGGAGACAAATGTTGTCTCCCGGAGGGAGAAAAGGTTGTCTCCCGGAGGGAGACAAAGGTTGTCTCCCGGAGGAAGACAAATGTTGTCTCCCGGAGGGAGACAAATGTTGTCTCCCGGAGGGAGACAAAGGTTGTCTCCCTGAGGGAGACAAATGTAGTCTCCCGGAGGGAGACAAAGGTTGTATCCCGGAGGGAGACAAATGTTGTCTCCCGGAGGGAGACAAATGTTGTCTCCCGGAGTGAGACAAATGTTGTCTCCCGGAGGGAGACAAAGGTTGTCTCCCGGAGGGAGACAAATGTTGTCTCCCAGAGGGAGACAAAGGTTGTATCCCGGAGGGAGACAAAGGTTGTCTCCCGGAGGGAGACAAATGTTGTCTCCCGGAGGGAGAGAAAGGTTGTCTCCCGGAGGGAGACAAAGGTTGTCTCCTGGAGAGAGACAAATGTTGTCTCCCGGAGGGAGACAAATGTTGTCTCCCGGAGGGAGACAAATGTTGTCTCCCGGAGGGAGAAAAAGGTTGTCTCCCGGAGGGAGACAAAGGTTGTTTCCCGGAGGGAGGCAAATGTTGTCTCCGGGAGGGAGACAAATGTTGTCTCCCAGAGGGAAACAAAGGTTGTTTCCCGGAGGGAGACAAATGTTGTCTCCCGGAGGGAGACAAAGGTTGTCACCCGGAGGGAGACAAAGGTTGTCTCCTGGAGGGAGACAATTGTTGTCTCCCGGAGGGAGACAAAGGTTGTCTCCCGGAGGGAAACAAATGTTGTCTCCCGGAGGGAGACAAATGTTGTCTCCCGGAGGGAGACAAAAGGTTGTCTCCCGGAGGGAGACAAAGGTTGTCTCCTGGAGGGAGACAAATGTTGTCTCCCGGAGGGAGACAAATGTTGTCTCCCGGAGGGAGACAAATGTTGTCTCCCGGAGGGAGAAAAAGGTTGTCTCCCGGAGGGAGACAAAGGTTGTTTCCCGGAGGGAGGCAAATGTTGTCTCCGGGAGGGAGACAAATGTTGTCTCCCAGAGGGAAACAAAGGTTGTTTCCCGGAGGGAGACAAATGTTGTCTCCCGGAGGGAGACAAAGGTTGTCACCCGGAGGGAGACAAAGGTTGTCTCCTGGAGGGAGACAATTGTTGTCTCCCGGAGGGAGACAAAGGTTGTCTCCCGGAGGGAAACAAATGTTGTCTCCCGGAGGGAGACAAATGTTGTCTCCCGGAGGGAGACAAAAGGTTGTCTCCCGGAGGGAGACAAAGGTTGTCTCCTGGAGGGAGACAAATGTTGTCTCCCGGAGGGAGACAAATGTTGTCTCCCAGAGGGAGACAAAGGTTGTCTCCCTGAGGGAGACAAATGTAGTCTCCCGGAGGGAGACAAAGGTTGTATCCCGTAGGGAGACAAAGGTTGTCTCCCGGAGGGAGACAAATGTTGTCTCCCGGAGGGAGAGAAAGGTTGTCTCCCGGAGGGAGAGAAAGGTTGTCTCCCGGAGGGAGAGAAAGGTTGTCTCCCGGAGGGAGACAAATGTTGTCTCCCGGAGGGAGACAAATGTTGTCTCCCGGAGGGAGACAATTGTTGTCTCCCGGAGGGAGACAAAGGTTGTCTCCCGGAGGGAAACAAATTTTGTCTCCCGGAGGGAGACAAATGTTGTCTCCCGGAGGGAGACAAAAGGTTGTCTCCCGGAGGGAGACAAAGGTTGTCTCCTAGAGGGAGACAAATGTTGTCTCCCGGAGGGAGACAAATGTTGTCTCCCGGAGGGAGAAAAAGGTTGTCTCCCGGAGGGAGACAAATGTTGTCTCCCGGAGGGAGACAAATGTTGTCTCCCGGAGGGAGACAAAGATTGTCTCCCGGAGGGAGACAAAGGTGGTCACCCGGAGGGAGACAAAGGTTGTCTCCTGGAGGGAGACAATTGTTGTCTCCCGGAGGGAGACAAAGGTTGTCTCCCGGAGGGAAACAAATTTTGTCTCCCGGAGGGAGACAAATGTTGTCTCCCGGAGGGAGACAAAAGGTTGTCTCCCGGAGGGAGACAAAGGTTGTCTCCTGGAGGGAGACAAATGTTGTCTCCCGGAGGGAGACAAATGTTGTCTCCCGGAGGGAGAAAAAGGTTGTCTCCCGGAGGGAGACAAATGTTGTCTCCCGGAGGGAGACAAAGGTTGTTTCCCGGAGGGAGACAAATGTTGTCTCCCGGAGGGAGACAAAGGTTGTCTCCCTGAGGGAGACAAATGTAGTCTCCCGGAGGGAGACAAAGGTTGTATCCCGGAGGGAGACAAAGGTTGTCTCCCGGAGGGAGACAAATGTTGTCTCCCGGAGGGAGAGAAAGGTTGTCTCCCGGAGGAAGAGAAAGGTTGTCTCCCGGAGGGAGAGAAAGGTTGTCTCCCGGAGGGAGAGAAAGGTTGTCTCCCGGAGGGAGAGAAAGGTTGTCTCCCGGAGGGAGACAAATGTTGTCTCCCGGAGGGAGACAAATGTTGTCTCCCGGAGGGAGACAAAGTTTGTCTCCCGGAGGGAGACAACTGTTGTCTCCCGGAGGGAGACAAAGGTTGTCTCCCGGAGGGAGACAAAGGTTGTCTCCCGGAGGGAGACAAAGGTTGTCTCCTGGAGGGAGACAAATGTTGTCTCCCGGAGGGAGACAAAGGTGGTCACCCGGAGGGAGACAAAGGTTGTCTCCTGGAGGGAGACAATTGTTGTCTCCCGGAGGGAGACAAAGGTTGTCTCCCGGAGGGAAACAAATGTTGTCTCCCGGAGGGAGACAAATGTTGTCTCCTGGAGGGAGACAAATGTTGTCTCCTGGAGGGAGAAAAAGGTTGTCTCCCGGAGGGAGACAAATGTTGTCTCCCGGAGGGAGACAAAGGTTGTCTCCCGGATGGAGACAAATGTTGTCTCCCGGAGGGAGACAAAAGGTTGTCTCCCGGAGGGAGACAAAGGTTGTCTCCTGGAGGGAGACAAATGTTGTCTCCCGGAGGGAGACAAATGTTGTCTCCCGGAGGGAGAAAAAGGTTGTCTCCCGGAGGGAGACAAATGTTGTCTCCCGGAGGGAGACAAAGGTTGTTTCCCGGAGGGAGACAAATGTTGTCTCCCGGAGGGAGACAAAGGTTGTCTCCCTGAGGGAGACAAATGTAGTCTCCCGGAGGGAGACAAAGGTTGTATCCCGGAGGGAGACAAAGGTTGTCTCCCGGAGGGAGACAAATGTTGTCTCCCGGAGGGAGAGAAAGGTTGTCTCCCGGAGGAAGAGAAAGGTTGTCTCCCGGAGGGAGAGAAAGGTTGTCTCCCGGAGGGAGAGAAAGGTTGTCTCCCGGAGGGAGACAAATGTTGTCTCCCGGAGGGAGACAAATGTTGTCTCCCGGAGGGAGACAAAGTTTGTCTCCCGGAGGGAGACAACTGTTGTCTCCCGGAGGGAGACAAAGGTTGTCTCCCGGAGGGAGACAAAGGTTGTCTCCCGGAGGGAGACAAAGGTTGTCTCCTGGAGGGAGACAAATGTTGTCTCCCGGAGGGAGACAAAGGTGGTCACCCGGAGGGAGACAAAGGTTGTCTCCTGGAGGGAGACAATTGTTGTCTCCCGGAGGGAGACAAAGGTTGTCTCCCGGAGGGAAACAAATGTTGTCTCCCGGAGGGAGACAAATGTTGTCTCCTGGAGGGAGACAAATGTTGTCTCCTGGAGGGAGAAAAAGGTTGTCTCCCGGAGGGAGACAAATGTTGTCTCCCGGAGGGAGACAAAGGTTGTCTCCCGGATGGAGACAAATGTTGTCTCCCGGAGGGAGACAAAGGTTGTCTCCCGGAGGGAGACAAATGTTGTCTCCCGGAGGGAGACAAAGGTTGTCTCCCGGAGGGAGACAAATGTTGTCTCCCGGAGGGAGACAAATGTTGTCTCCCGGAGGGAGACAAAGGTTGTCTCCCGGAGGGAGACAAAGGTTGTCTCCCGGAGGGAGACAAAGGTTGTCTCCCGGAGGGAGACAAATGTTGTCTCCCAGAGGGAGACAAATGTTGTCTCCCGGGGGGAGACAAAGGTTGTCTCCCGGCGGGAGACAAATGTTGTCTCCCGGAGGGAGACAAATGTTGTCTCCCGGAGGGAGACAAATGTTGTCACCCGGAGGGAGACAAAGGTTGTCTCCCTCCGGGAGACAAAGGTTGTCTCCCTGAGGGAGACAAATGTAGTCTCCCGGAGGGAGACAAAGGTTGTATCCCGGAGGGAGACAAAGGTTGTCTCCCGGAGGGAGACAAATGTTGTCTCCCGGAGGGAGAGAAAGGTTGTCTCCCGGAGGGAGAGAAAGGTTGTCTCCCGGAGGGAGAGAAAGGTTGTCTCCCGGAGGGAGAGAAAGGTTGTCTCCCGGAGGGAGACAAATGTTGTCTCCCGAAGGGAGACAAATGTTGTCTCCCGGAGGGAGACAAAGTTTGTCTCCCGGAGGGAGACAACTGTTGTCTCAAGGAGGGAGACAAATGTTGTCTCTCGGAGGGAGACAAAGGTTGTCTCCCGGAGGGAGACAAATGTTGTCTCCCAGAGGGAGACAAAGGTTGTCTCCCGGAGGGAGACAAATGTTGTCTCCCGGAGGGAGACAAATGTTGTCTCCCGGAGGGAGACAAAGGTTGTCTCACGGAGGGAGACAAATGTTGTCTCCTGGAGGGAGACAAATGTTGTCTCCCGGAGGAAGACAAATGTTGTCTCCCGGAGGGAGACAAAGGTTGTCTCCTGGAGAGAGACAAATGTTGTCTCCCGGAGGGAGACAAATGTTGTCTCCCGGAGGGAGACAAATGTTGTCTCCCGGAGGGAGAAAAAGGTTGTCTCCCGGAGGGAGACAAAGGTTGTTTCCCGGAGGGAGGCAAATGTTGTCTCCGGGAGGGAGACAAATGTTGTCTCCCAGAGGGAAACAAAGGTTGTTTCCCGGAGGGAGACAAATGTTGTCTCCCGGAGGGAGACAAAGGTTGTCACCCGGAGGGAGACAAAGGTTGTCTCCTGGAGGGAGACAATTGTTGTCTCCCGGAGGGAGACAAAGGTTGTCTCCCGGAGGGAAAAAAATGTTGTCTCCCGGAGGGAGACAAATGTTGTCTCCCGTAGGGAGACAAATGTTGTCTCCCGGAGGGAGACAAATGTTGTCTCCCGGAGGGAGACAAAGGTTGTCTCCCGGAGGAAGACAAATGTTGTCTCCCGGAGGGAGACAAATGTTGTCTCCCGGAGGGAGACAAATGTTGTCTCCCTGAGGGAGACAAAGGTTGTCTCCCGGAGGGAGACAGTTTGTCTCATAGAGGGAGACAAAGGTTGTCTCCCGGAGGGAAACAAATGTTGTCTCCCGGAGGGAGACAAATGTTGTCTCCCGGAGGGAGACAAAAGGTTGTCTCCCGGAGGGAGACAAATGTTGTCTCCCAGAGGGAGACAAAGGTTGTCTCCCTGAGGGAGACAAATGTAGTCTCCCGGAGGGAGACAAAGGTTGTATCCCGTAGGGAGACAAAGGTTGTCTCCCGGAGGGAGACAAATGTTGTCTCCCGGAGGGAGAGAAAGGTTGTCTCCCGGAGGGAGAGAAAGGTTGTCTCCCGGAGGGAGAGAAAGGTTGTCTCCCGGAGGGAGACAAATGTTGTCTCCCGGAGGGAGACAAATGTTGTCTCCCGGAGGGAGACAAAGTTTGTCTCCCGGAGGGAGACAACTGTTGTCTCAAGGAGGGAGACAAATGTTGTCTCTCGGAGGGAGACAAAGGTTGTCTCCCGGAGGGAGACAAATGTTGTCTCCCAGAGGGAGACAAAGGTTGTATCCCGGAGGGAGACAAAGGTTGTCTCCCGGAGGGAGACAAATGTTGTCTCCCAGAGGGAGAGAAAGGTTGTCTCCCGGAGGGAGACAAAGGTTGTCTCCCGGAGGGAGACAAATGTTGTCTCCCAGAGGGAGACAAAGGTTGTCTCCCGGAGGGAGACAAATGTTGTCTCCCGGAGGGAGACAAATGTTGTCTCCCGGAGGGAGACAAATGTTGTCTCCCGGAGGGAGACATTTTGTCTCCTAGAGGGAGACAAAGGTTGTCTCCCGGAGGGAGACAAAAGGTTGTCTCCCGGAGGGAGACAAAGGTTGTCTCACGGAGGGAGACAAATGTTGTCTCCCGGAGGGAGAAAAGGTTGTCTCCCGGAGGGAGACAAAGGTTGTCTCCCGGAGGAAGACAAATGTTGTCTCCCGGAGGGAGACAAATGTTGTCTCCCGGAGGGAGACAAAGGTTGTCTCCCTGAGGGAGACAAATGTAGTCTCCCGGAGGGAGACAAAGGTTGTATCCCGGAGGGAGACAAATGTTGTCTCCCGGAGGGAGACAAATGTTGTCTCCCGGAGTGAGACAAATGTTGTCTCCCGGAGGGAGACAAAGGTTGTCTCCCGGAGGGAGACAAATGTTGTCTCCCAGAGGGAGACAAAGGTTGTATCCCGGAGGGAGACAAAGGTTGTCTCCCGGAGGGAGACAAATGTTGTCTCCCGGAGGGAGAGAAAGGTTGTCTCCCGGAGGGAGACAAAGGTTGTCTCCTGGAGAGAGACAAATGTTGTCTCCCGGAGGGAGACAAATGTTGTCTCCCGGAGGGAGACAAATGTTGTCTCCCGGAGGGAGAAAAAGGTTGTCTCCCGGAGGGAGACAAAGGTTGTTTCCCGGAGGGAGGCAAATGTTGTCTCCGGGAGGGAGACAAATGTTGTCTCCCAGAGGGAAACAAAGGTTGTTTCCCGGAGGGAGACAAATGTTGTCTCCCGGAGGGAGACAAAGGTTGTCACCCGGAGGGAGACAAAGGTTGTCTCCTGGAGGGAGACAATTGTTGTCTCCCGGAGGGAGACAAAGGTTGTCTCCCGGAGGGAAACAAATGTTGTCTCCCGGAGGGAGACAAATGTTGTCTCCCGGAGGGAGACAAAAGGTTGTCTCCCGGAGGGAGACAAAGGTTGTCTCCTGGAGGGAGACAAATGTTGTCTCCCGGAGGGAGACAAATGTTGTCTCCCGGAGGGAGACAAATGTTGTCTCCCGGAGGGAGAAAAAGGTTGTCTCCCGGAGGGAGACAAAGGTTGTTTCCCGGAGGGAGGCAAATGTTGTCTCCGGGAGGGAGACAAATGTTGTCTCCCAGAGGGAAACAAAGGTTGTTTCCCGGAGGGAGACAAATGTTGTCTCCCGGAGGGAGACAAAGGTTGTCACCCGGAGGGAGACAAAGGTTGTCTCCTGGAGGGAGACAATTGTTGTCTCCCGGAGGGAGACAAAGGTTGTCTCCCGGAGGGAAACAAATGTTGTCTCCCGGAGGGAGACAAATGTTGTCTCCCGGAGGGAGACAAAAGGTTGTCTCCCGGAGGGAGACAAAGGTTGTCTCCTGGAGGGAGACAAATGTTGTCTCCCGGAGGGAGACAAATGTTGTCTCCCAGAGGGAGACAAAGGTTGTCTCCCTGAGGGAGACAAATGTAGTCTCCCGGAGGGAGACAAAGGTTGTCTCCCGGAGGGAGACAAATGTTGTCTCCCGGAGGGAGACAAAGTTTGTCTCCCGGAGGGAGACAACTGTTGTCTCAAGGAGGGAGACAAATGTTGTCTCTCGGAGGGAGACAAAGGTTGTCTCCCGGAGGGAGACAAATGTTGTCTCCCAGAGGGAGACAAAGGTTGTATCCCGGAGGGAGACAAAGGTTGTCTCCCGGAGGGAGACAAATGTTGTCTCCCGGAGGGAGAGAAAGGTTGTCTCCCGGAGGGAGACAAAGGTTGTCTCCCGGAGGGAGACAAATGTTGTCTCCCAGAGGGAGACAAAGGTTGTCTCCCGGAGGGAGACAAATGTTGTCTCCCGGAGGGTGACAAATGTTGTCTCCCGGAGGGAGACAAATGTTGTCTCCCGGAGGGAGACATTTTGTCTCCTAGAGGGAGACAAAGGTTGTCTCCCGGAGGGAGACAAAAGGTTGTCTCCCGGAGGGAGACAAAGGTTGTCTCACGGAGGGAGACAAATGTTGTCTCCCGGAGGGAGAAAAGGTTGTCTCCCGGAGGGAGACAAAGGTTGTCTCCCGGAGGAAGACAAATGTTGTCTCCCGGAGGGAGACAAATGTTGTCTCCCGGAGGGAGACAAAGGTTGTCTCCCTGAGGGAGACAAATGTAGTCTCCCGGAGGGAGACAAAGGTTGTATCCCGGAGGGAGACAAATGTTGTCTCCCGGAGGGAGACAAATGTTGTCTCCCGGAGTGAGACAAATGTTGTCTCCCGGAGGGAGAAAAAGGTTGTCTCCCGGAGGGAGACAAATGTTGTCTCCCGGAGGGAGACAAAAGGTTGTCTCCCGGAGGGAGACAAAGGTTGTCTCCTGGAGGGAGACAAATGTTGTCTCCCGGAGGGAGACAAAGGTTGTCTCCCGGAGGGAGACAAATGTTGTCTCCCGGAGGGAGACAAATGTTGTCTCCCGGAGGGAGACAAAGATTGTCTCCCGGAGGGAGAGGGAGACAAAGGTGGTCACCCGGAGGGAGACAAAGGTTGTCTCCTGGAGGGAGACAATTGTTGTCTCCCGGAGGGAGACAAAGGTTGTCTCCCGGAGGGAAACAAATTTTGTCTCCCGGAGGGAGACAAATGTTGTCTCCCGGAGGGAGACAAAAGGTTGTCTCCCGGAGGGAGACAAAGGTTGTCTCCTGGAGGGAGACAAATGTTGTCTCCCGGAGGGAGACAAATGTTGTCTCCCGGAGGGAGAAAAAGGTTGTCTCCCGGAGGGAGACAAATGTTGTCTCCCGGAGGGAGACAAAGGTTGTTTCCCGGAGGGAGACAAATGTTGTCTCCCGGAGGGAGACAAATGTTGTCTCCCGGAGGGAGACAAAGGTTGTCTCCCTGAGGGAGACAAATGTAGTCTCCCGGAGGGAGACAAAGGTTGTCTCCCGGAGGGAGACAAATGTTGTCTCCCGGAGGGAGACAAATGTTGTCTCCCGGAGGGAGACAAAGGTTGTCTCCCGGAGGGAGACAAATGTTGTCTCCCGGAGGGAGAGAAAGGTTGTCTCCCGGAGGGAGAGAAAGGTTGTCTCCCGGAGGGAGAGAAAGGTTGTCTCCCGGAGGGAGAGAAAGGTTGTCTCCCGGAGGGAGACAAATGTTGTCTCCCGGAGGGAGACAAATGTTGTCTCCCGGAGGGAGACAAAGTTTGTCTCCCGGAGGGAGACAACTGTTGTCTCCCGGAGGGAGACAAAGGTTGTCTCCCGGAGGGAGACAAAGGTTGTCTCCCGGAGGGAGACAAAGGTTGTCTCCTGGAGGGAGACAAATGTTGTCTCCCGGAGGGAGACAAAGGTGGTCACCCGGAGGGAGACAAAGGTTGTCTCCTGGAGGGAGACAATTGTTGTCTCCCGGAGGGAGACAAAGGTTGTCTCCCGGAGGGAAACAAATGTTGTCTCCCGGATGGAGACAAATGTTGTCTCCTGGAGGGAGACAAATGTTGTCTCCTGGAGGGAGAAAAAGGTTGTCTCCCGGAGGGAGACAAATGTTGTCTCCCGGAGGGAGACAAAGGTTGTCTCCCGGATGGAGACAAATGTTGTCTCCCGGAGGGAGACAAAGGTTGTCTCCCGGAGGGAGACAAATGTTGTCTCCCGGAGGGAGACAAATGTTGTCTCCCGGAGGGAGACAAATGTTGTCTCCAGGAGGAAGACGAAGGTTGTCTCCCGGAGGGAGACAAAGGTTGTCTCCCGGAGGGAGACAAATGTTGTCTCCCGGAGGGAGACAAATGTTGTCTCCCGGAGGGAGACAAAGGTTGTCTCCCGGGGGGAGACAAATGTTGTCTCCCGGAGGGAGACAAATGTTGTCTCCCGGAGGGAGACAAATGTTGTCACCCGGAGGGAGACAAAGGTTGTCTCCCGGAGGGAGACAAAGGTTGTCTCCCTGAGGGAGACAAATGTAGTCTCCTGGAGGGAGACAAAGGTTGTATCCCGGAGGGAGACAAAGGTTGTCTCCCGGAGGGAGACAAATGTTGTCTCCCGGAGGGAGAGAAAGGTTGTCTCCCGGAGGGAGAGAAAGGTTGTCTCCCGGAGGGAGAGAAAGGTTGTCTCCCGGAGGGAGACAAATGTTGTCTCCCGGAGGGAGACAAATGTTGTCTCCCGGAGGGAGACAAAGTTTGTCTCCCGGAGGGAGACAACTGTTGTCTCAAGGAGGGAGACAAATGTTGTCTCTCGGAGGGAGACAAAGGTTGTCTCCCGGAGGGAGACAAATGTTGTCTCCCAGAGGGAGACAAAGGTTGTATCCCGGAGGGAGACAAAGGTTGTCTCCCGGAGGGAGACAAATGTTGTCTCCCGGAGGGAGAGAAAGGTTGTCTCCCGTAGGGAGACAAAGGTTGTCTCCCGGAGGGAGACAAATGTTGTCTCCCGGAGGGAGACAAATGTTGTCTCCAGGAGGGAGACAACTGTTGTCTCAAGGAGGGAGACAAATGTTGTCTCTCGGAGGGAGACAAAGGTTGTCTCCCGGAGGGAGACAAATGTTGTCTCCCAGAGGGAGACAAAGGTTGTATCCCGGAGGGAGACAAAGGTTGTCTCCCGGAGGGAGACAAATGTTGTCTCCCGGAGGGAGAGAAAGGTTGTCTCCCGTAGGGAGACAAAGGTTGTCTCCCGGAGGGAGACAAATGTTGTCTCCCGGAGGGAGACAAATGTTGTCTCCAGGAGGGAGACAAATGTTGTCTCTCGGAGGGAGACAAAGGTTGTCTCCCGGAGGGAGACAAATGTTGTCTCCCAGAGGGAGACAAAGGTTGTATCCCGGAGGGAGACAAAGGTTGTCTCCCGGAGGGAGACAAATGTTGTCTCCCGGAGGGAGAGAAAGGTTGTCTCCCGTAGGGAGACAAAGGTTGTCTCCCGGAGGGAGACAAATGTTGACTCCCGGAGGGAGACAAATGTTGTCTCCCAGAGGGAGACAAAGGTTGTCTCCCGGAGGGAGACAAATGTTGTCTCCCGGAGGGAGACAAATGTTGTCTCCCGGAGGGAGACAAAGGTTGTCTCCCGGGGGGAGACAAATGTTGTCTCCCGGAGGGAGACAAATGTTGTCTCCCGGAGGGAGACAAATGTTGTCACCCGGAGGGAGACAAAGGTTGTCTCCCGGAGGGAGACAAAGGTTGTCTCCCTGAGGGAGACAAATGTAGTCTCCTGGAGGGAGACAAAGGTTGTATCCCGGAGGGAGACAAAGGTTGTCTCCCGGAGGGAGACAAATGTTGTCTCCCGGAGGGAGAGAAAGGTTGTCTCCCGGAGGGAGAGAAAGGTTGTCTCCCGGAGGGAGAGAAAGGTTGTCTCCAGTAGGGAGACAAAGGTTGTCTCCCGGAGGGAGAGAAAGGTTGTCTCCCGGAGGGAGACAAATGTTGTCTCCCAGAGGGAGACAAAGGTTGTCTCCCGGAGGGAGACAAATGTTGTCTCCCGGAGGGAGACAAAGTTTGTCTCCCGGAGGGAGACAACTGTTGTCTCAAGGAGGGAGACAAATGTTGTCTCTCGGAGGGAGACAAAGGTTGTCTCCCGGAGGGAGACAAATGTTGTCTCCCAGAGGGAGACAAAGGTTGTATCCCGGAGGGAGACAAAGGTTGTCTCCCGGAGGGAGACAAATGTTGTCTCCCGGAGGGAGAGAAAGGTTGTCTCCCTTAGGGAGACAAAGGTTGTCTCCCGGAGGGAGACAAATGTTGTCTCCCAGAGGGAGACAAAGGTTGTCTCCCGGAGGGAGACAAATGTTGTCTCCCGGAGGGAGACAAATGTTGTCTCCCGGAGGGAGACATTTTGTCTCCTAGAGGGAGACAAAGGTTGTCTCCCGGAGGGAGACAAAAGGTTGTCTCCCGGAGGGAGACAAAGGTTGTCTCACGGAGGGAGACAAATGTTGTCTCCTGGAGGGAGACAAATGTTGTCTCCCGGAGGAAGACAAATGTTGTCTCCCGGAGGGAGACAAAGGTTGTCTCCTGGAGAGAGACAAATGTTGTCTCCCGGAGGGAGACAAATGTTGTCTCCCGGAGGGAGACAAATGTTGTCTCCCGGAGGGAGAAAAAGGTTGTCTCCCGGAGGGAGACAAAGGTTGTTTCCCGGAGGGAGGCAAATGTTGTCTCCGGGAGGGAGACAAATGTTGTCTCCCAGAGGGAAACAAAGGTTGTTTCCCGGAGGGAGACAAATGTTGTCTCCCGGAGGGAGACAAAGGTTGTCACCCGGAGGGAGACAAAGGTTGTCTCCTGGAGGGAGACAATTGTTGTCTCCCGGAGGGAGACAAAGGTTGTCTCCCGGAGGGAAACAAATGTTGTCTCCCGGAGGGAGACAAATGTTGTCTCCCGGAGGGAGACAAATGTTGTCTCCCGGAGGGAGACAAATGTTGTCTCCCGGAGGAAGACAAATGTTGTCTCCCGGAGGGAGACAAAGGTTGTCTCCCGGAGGAAGACAAATGTTGTCTCCCGGAGGGAGACAAATGTTGTCTCCCGGAGGGAGACAAATGTTGTCTCCCGGAGGGAGACAAAGGTTGTCTCCCGGAGGGAGACAGTTTGTCTCACAGAGGGAGACAAAGGTTGTCTCCCGGGGGGAGACAAATGTTGTCTCCTGGAGGGAGACAAATGTTGTCTCCCGGAGGGAGACAAATGTTGTCACCCGGAGGGAGACAAAGGTTGTCTCCCGGAGGGAGACAAAGGTTGTCTCCCTGAGGGAGACAAATGTAGTCTCCCGGAGGGAGACAAAGGTTGTATCCCGGAGGGAGACAAAGGTTGTCTCCCGGAGGGAGACAAATGTTGTCTCCCGGAGGGAGAGAAAGGTTGTCTCCCGGAGGGAGAGAAAGGTTGTCTCCCGGAGGGAGAGAAAGGTTGTCTCCCGGAGGGAGACAAATGTTGTCTCCCGGAGGGAGACAAATGTTGTCTCCCGGAGGGAGACAAAGTTTGTCTCCCGGAGGGAGACAACTGTTGTCTCAAGGAGGGAGACAAATGTTGTCTCTCGGAGGGAGACAAAGGTTGTCTCCCGGAGGGAGACAAAAGGTTGTCTCCCGGAGGGAGACAAAGGTTGTCTCACGGAGGGAGACAAATGTTGTCTCCCGGAGGGAGAAAAAGGTTGTCTCCCGGAGGGAGACAAAGGTTGTCTCCAGGAGGAAGACAACTGTTGTCTCAAGGAGGGAGACAACTGTTGTCTCAAGGAGGGAGACAAATGTTGTCTCTCGGAGGGAGACAAAGGTTGTCTCCCGGAGGGAGACAAATGTTGTCTCCCTGAGGGAGACAAATGTAGTCTCCCGGAGGGAGACAAAGGTTGTATCCCGGAGGGAGACAAAGGTTGTCTCCCGGAGGGAGACAAATGTTGTCTCCCGGAGGGAGAGAAAGGTTGTCTCCCGGAGGGAGAGAAAGGTTGTCTCCCGGAGGGAGACAAAGGTTGTCTCCCGGAGGGAGACAAATGTTGTCTCCCGGAGGGAGACAAATGTTGTCTCCCGGAGGGAGACAAAGTTTGTCTCCCGGAGGGAGACAACTGTTGTCTCAAGGAGGGAGACAAATGTTGTCTCTCGGAGGGAGACAAAGGTTGTCTCCCGGAGGGAGACAAATGTTGTCTCCCAGAGGGAGACAAATGTTGTCTCCCGGAGGGAGACAAAGGTTGTCTCCCGGAGGGAGACAGTTTGTCTCACAGAGGGAGACAAAGGTTGTCTCCCGGGGGAGACAAATGTTGTCTCCCGGAGGGAGACAAATGTTGTCTCCCGGAGGGAGACAAATGTTGTCACCCGGAGGGAGACAAAGGTTGTCTCCCGGAGGGAGACAAAGGTTGTCTCCCTGAGGGAGACAAATGTAGTCTCCCGGAGGGAGACAAAGGTTGTATCCCGGAGGGAGACAAAGGTTGTCTCCCGGAGGGAGACAAATGTTGTCTCCCGGAGGGAGACAAAGTTTGTCTCCCGGAGGGAGACAAAGTTTGTCTCCCGGAGGGAGACAACTGTTGTCTCAAGGAGGGAGACAAATGTTGTCTCTCGGAGGGAGAGAAAGGTTGTCTCCCGGAGGGAGACAAATGTTGTCTCAAGGAGGGAGACAAATGTTGTCTCCCGGAGGGAGACAAATGTTGTCTCCCGGAGGGAGACAAATGTTGTCTCCCGGAGGGAGACAAATGTTGTCTCCCGGAGGGAGACAAAGGTTGTCTCCCGGAGGGAGACAGTTTGTCTCACAGAGGGAGACAAAGGTTGTCTCCCGGGGGAGACAAATGTTGTCTCCCGGAGGGAGACAAATGTTGTCTCCCGGAGGGAGACAAATGTTGTCACCCGGAGGGAGACAAAGGTTGTCTCCCGGAGGGAGACAAAGGTTGTCTCCCTGAGGGAGACAAATGTAGTCTCCCGGAGGGAGACAAAGGTTGTATCCCGGAGGGAGACAAAGGTTGTCTCCCGGAGGGAGACAAATGTTGTCTCCCGGAGGGAGACAAAGTTTGTCTCCCGGAGGGAGACAACTATTGTCTCAAGGAGGGAGACAAATGTTGTCTCTCGGAGGGAGAGAAAGGTTGTCTCCCGGAGGGAGACAAATGTTGTCTCCCGGAGGGAGACAAATGTTGTCTCCCGGAGGGAGACAAATGTTGTCTCCCGGAGGGAGACAAATGTTGTCTCCCGGAGGGAGACAAAGTTTGTCTCCCGGAGGGAGACAACTGTTGTCTCAAGGAGGGAGACAAATGTTGTCTCTCGGAGGGAGACAAAGGTTGTCTCCCGGAGGGAGACAAAGGTTGTCTCCCGGAGGGAGACAAAGGTTGTCTCCCTGAGGGAGACAAATGTAGTCTCCCGGAGGGAGACAAAGGTTGTATCCCGGAGGGAGACAAAGGTTGTCTCCCGGAGGGAGACAAATGTTGTCTCCCGGAGGGAGAGAAAGGTTGTCTCCCGGATGGAGAGAAAGGTTGTCTCCCGGAGGGAGAGAAAGGTTGTCTCCCGGAGGGAGAGAAAGGTTGTCTCCCGGAGGGAGACAAATGTTGTCTCCCGGAGGGAGACAAATGTTGTCTCCCGGAGGGAGACAAATGTTGTCTCCCGGAGGGAGACAAATGTTGTCTCCCGGAGGGAGACAAAGTTTGTCTCCCGGAGGGAGACAACTGTTGTCTCAAGGAGGGAGACAAATGTTGTCTCTCGGAGGGAGACAAAGGTTGTCTCCCGGAGGGAGACAAATGTTGTCTCCCAGAGGGAGACAAAGGTTGTCTCCCGGAGGGAGACAAATGTTGTCTCCCGGAGGGAGACAAATGTTGTCTCCCGGAGGGAGACATTTTGTCTCCTAGAGGGAGACAAAGGTTGTCTCCCGGAGGGAGACAAAAGGTTGTCTCCCGGAGGGAGACAAAGGTTGTCTCACGGAGGGAGACAAATGTTGTCTCCCGGAGGGAGAAAAAGGTTGTCTCCCGGAGGAAGACAAATGTTGTCTCCCGGAGGGAGAAAAAGGTTGTCTCCCGGAGGGAGACAAAGGTTGTCTCCCGGAGGAAGACAAATGTTGTCTCCCGGAGGGAGACAAAGGTTGTCTCCCGGAGGGAGACAAAGGTTGTCTCCCGGAGGGAGAGAAAGGTTGTCTCCCGGAGGGAGAGAAAGGTTGTCTCCCGGAGGGAGAGAAAGGTTGTCTCCCGGAGGGAGAGAAAGGTTGTCTCCCGGAGGGAGACAAATGTTGTCTCCCGGAGGGAGACAAAGGTTGTCTCCCGGAGGGAGACAAATGTTGTCTCCCGGAGGGAGAAAAAGGTTGTCTCCCGGAGGGAGACAAATGTTGTCTCCCGGAGGGAGACAAAGGTTGTCTCCCGGAGGGAGACAAATGTTGTCTCCCGGAGGGAGACATTTTGTCTCCTAGAGGGAGACCAATGTTGTCTCCCAGAGGGAGACAAAGGTTGTCTCCCGGAGGGAGACAAATGTTGTCTCCCGGAGGGAGACAAATGTTGTCTCCCGGAGGGAGACAAATTTTGTCACCCGGAGGGAGACAAAGGTTGTCTCCCGGAGGGAGACAAAGGTTGTCTCCCTGAGGGAGACAAATGTAGTCTCCCGGAGGGAGACAAAGGTTGTATCCCGGAGGGAGACAAAGGTTGTCTCCCGGAGGGAGACAAATGTTGTCTCCCGGAGGGAGAGAAAGGTTGTCTCCCGGAGGGAGAGAAAGGTTGTCTCCCGGAGGGAGAGAAAGGTTGTCTCCCGGAGGGAGAGAAAGGTTGTCTCCCGGAGGGAGACAAATGTTGTCTCCCGGAGGGAGACAAATGTTGTCTCCCGGAGGGAGACAAATGTTGTCTCCCGGAGGGAGACAAAGTTTGTCTCCCGGAGGGAGACAACTGTTGTCTCAAGGAGGGAGACAAATGTTGTCTCTCGGAGGGAGACAAAGGTTGTCTCCCGGAGGGAGACAAATGTTGTCTCCCAGAGGGAGACAAAGGTTGTCTCACGGAGGGAGACAAATGTTGTCTCCCGGAGGGAGAAAAAGGTTGTCTCCCGGAGGGAGACAAATGTTGTCTCCCGGAGGGAGAAAAAGGTTGTCTCCCGGAGGGAGACAAATGTTGTCTCCCGGAGGGAGACAAAGGTTGTCTCCCGGAGGAAGACAAATGTTGTCTCCCGGAGG
This sequence comes from Aurelia sp. 4 Dawson et al 2005, assembly GCA_964019985.1. NCBI lineage: Eukaryota > Metazoa > Cnidaria > Scyphozoa > Semaeostomeae > Ulmaridae > Aurelia > Aurelia sp. 4 Dawson et al 2005. Next base: position 23,043,858 of record OZ026496.1, on the reverse strand, counting down.
GAGAAAAAGGTTGTCTCGCGGAGGGAGACAAAGGTTGTCTCCCGGAGGAAGACAAATGTTGTCTCCCGGAGGGAGAGAAAGGTTGTCTCCCGGAGGGAGAGAAAGGTTGTCTCCCGGAGGGAGACAAATGTTGTCTCCCGGAGGGAGACAAAGGTTGTCTCCCGGAGGGAGACAAAGGTTGTCTCCCGGAGGAAGACAAATGTTGTCTCCCGGAGGGAGAGAAAGGTTGTCTCCCGGAGGGAGAGAAAGGTTGTCTCCCGGAGGGAGACAAATGTTGTCTCCCGGAGGGAGACAAAGGTTGTCTCCCGGAGGGAGACAAATGTTGTCTCCCGGAGGGAGAAAAAGGTTGTCTCCCGGAGGGAGACAAATGTTGTCTCCCGGAGGGAGACAAAGGTTGTCTCCCGGAGGGAGACAAATGTTGTCTCCCGGAGGGAGACATTTTGTCTCCTAGAGGGAGACAAATGTTGTCTCCCAGAGGGAGACAAAGGTTGTCTCCCGGAGGGAGACAAATGTTGTCTCCCGGAGGGAGACATTTTGTCTCGTAGAGGGAGACAAATGTTGTCTCCCGGAGGGAGACAAAAGGTTGTCTCCCGGAGGGAGACAAATGTTGTCTCCCGGAGGGAGACAAATGTTGTCTCCCGGAGGGAGACAAAGGTTGTCTCCCGGAGGAAGACAAATGTTGTCTCCCGGAGGGAGACAAATGTTGTCTCCCGGAGGGAGACAAATGTTGTCTCCCTGAGGGAGACAAAGGTTGTCTCCCGGAGGGAGACAGTTTGTCTCATAGAGGGAGACAAAGGTTGTCTCCCGGGGGGAGACAAATGTTGTCTCCCGGAGGGAGACAAATGTTGTCTCCCGGAGGGAGACAAATGTTGTCTCCCGGAGGGAGACAAATGTTGTCACCCGGAGGGAGACAAAGGTTGTCTCCCGGAGGGAGACAAAGGTTGTCTCCCTGAGGGAGACAAATGTAGTCTCCCGGAGGGAGACAAAGGTTGTATCCCGGAGGGAGACAAAGGTTGTCTCCCGGAGGGAGAGAAAGGTTGTCTCCCGGAGGGAGAGAAAGTTTGTCTCCCGGAGGGAGACAACTGTTGTCTCAAGGAGGGAGACAAATGTTGTCTCTCGGAGGGAGACAAAGGTTGTCTCCCGGAGGGAGACAAATGTTGTCTCCCAGAGGGAGACAAAGGTTGTCTCACGGAGGGAGACAAATGTTGTCTCCCGGAGGGAGAAAAAGGTTGTCTCCCGGAGGGAGACAAATGTTGTCTCCCGGAGGGAGAAAAAGGTTGTCTCCCGGAGGGAGACAAATGTTGTCTCCCGGAGGGAGACAAAGGTTGTCTCCCGGAGGAAGACAAATGTTGTCTCCCGGAGGGAGAAAAAGGTTGTCTCGCGGAGGGAGACAAAGGTTGTCTCCCGGAGGAAGACAAATGTTGTCTCCCGGAGGGAGAGAAAGGTTGTCTCCCGGAGGGAGAGAAAGGTTGTCTCCCGGAGGGAGACAAATGTTGTCTCCCGGAGGGAGACAAAGGTTGTCTCCCGGAGGGAGACAAAGGTTGTCTCCCGGAGGAAGACAAATGTTGTCTCCCGGAGGGAGAGAAAGGTTGTCTCCCGGAGGGAGAGAAAGGTTGTCTCCCGGAGGGAGACAAATGTTGTCTCCCGGAGGGAGACAAAGGTTGTCTCCCGGAGGGAGACAAATGTTGTCTCCCGGAGGGAGAAAAAGGTTGTCTCCCGGAGGGAGACAAATGTTGTCTCCCGGAGGGAGACAAAGGTTGTCTCCCGGAGGGAGACAAATGTTGTCTCCCGGAGGGAGACATTTTGTCTCCTAGAGGGAGACAAATGTTGTCTCCCAGAGGGAGACAAAGGTTGTCTCCCGGAGGGAGACAAATGTTGTCTCCCGGAGGGAGACATTTTGTCTCGTAGAGGGAGACAAATGTTGTCTCCCGGAGGGAGACAAAAGGTTGTCTCCCGGAGGGAGACAAATGTTGTCTCCCGGAGGGAGACAAATGTTGTCTCCCGGAGGGAGACAAAGGTTGTCTCCCGGAGGAAGACAAATGTTGTCTCCCGGAGGGAGACAAATGTTGTCTCCCGGAGGGAGACAAATGTTGTCTCCCTGAGGGAGACAAAGGTTGTCTCCCGGAGGGAGACAGTTTGTCTCATAGAGGGAGACAAAGGTTGTCTCCCGGGGGGAGACAAATGTTGTCTCCCGGAGGGAGACAAATGTTGTCTCCCGGAGGGAGACAAATGTTGTCTCCCGGAGGGAGACAAATGTTGTCACCCGGAGGGAGACAAAGGTTGTCTCCCGGAGGGAGACAAAGGTTGTCTCCCTGAGGGAGACAAATGTAGTCTCCCGGAGGGAGACAAAGGTTGTATCCCGGAGGGAGACAAAGGTTGTCTCCCGGAGGGAGAGAAAGGTTGTCTCCCGGAGGGAGAGAAAGGTTGTCTCCCGGAGGGAGACAAATGTTGTCTCCCGGAGGGAGACAAAGGTTGTCTCCCGGAGGAAGACAAATGTTGTCTCCCGGAGGGAGAAAAAGGTTGTCTCGCGGAGGGAGACAAAGGTTGTCTCCCGGAGGAAGACAAATGTTGTCTCCCGGAGGGAGAGAAAGGTTGTCTCCCGGAGGGAGAGAAAGGTTGTCTCCCGGAGGGAGACAAATGTTGTCTCCCGGAGGGAGACAAAGGTTGTCTCCCGGAGGGAGACAAAGGTTGTCTCCCGGAGGAAGACAAATGTTGTCTCCCGGAGGGAGAGAAAGGTTGTCTCCCGGAGGGAGAGAAAGGTTGTCTCCCGGAGGGAGACAAATGTTGTCTCCCGGAGGGAGACAAAGGTTGTCTCCCGGAGGGAGACAAATGTTGTCTCCCGGAGGGAGAAAAAGGTTGTCTCCCGGAGGGAGACAAATGTTGTCTCCCGGAGGGAGACAAAGGTTGTCTCCCGGAGGGAGACAAATGTTGTCTCCCGGAGGGAGACATTTTGTCTCCTAGAGGGAGACAAATGTTGTCTCCCAGAGGGAGACAAAGGTTGTCTCCCGGAGGGAGACAAATGTTGTCTCCCGGAGGGAGACATTTTGTCTCGTAGAGGGAGACAAATGTTGTCTCCCGGAGGGAGACAAAAGGTTGTCTCCCGGAGGGAGACAAATGTTGTCTCCCGGAGGGAGACAAATGTTGTCTCCCGGAGGGAGACAAAGGTTGTCTCCCGGAGGAAGACAAATGTTGTCTCCCGGAGGGAGACAAATGTTGTCTCCCGGAGGGAGACAAATGTTGTCTCCCTGAGGGAGACAAAGGTTGTCTCCCGGAGGGAGACAGTTTGTCTCATAGAGGGAGACAAAGGTTGTCTCCCGGGGGGAGACAAATGTTGTCTCCCGGAGGGAGACAAATGTTGTCTCCCGGAGGGAGACAAATGTTGTCTCCCGGAGGGAGACAAATGTTGTCACCCGGAGGGAGACAAAGGTTGTCTCCCGGAGGGAGACAAAGGTTGTCTCCCTGAGGGAGACAAATGTAGTCTCCCGGAGGGAGACAAAGGTTGTATCCCGGAGGGAGACAAAGGTTGTCTCCCGGAGGGAGAGAAAGGTTGTCTCCCGGAGGGAGAGAAAGGTTGTCTCCCGGAGGGAGAGAAAGGTTGTCTCCCGGAGGGAGACAAATGTTGTCTCCCGGAGGGAGACAAAGGTTGTCTCCCGGAGGGAGACAAATGTTGTCTCCCGGAGGGAGAAAAAGGTTGTCTCCCGGAGGGAGACAAATGTTGTCTCCCGGAGGGAGACAAAGGTTGTCTCCCGGAGGGAGACAAATGTTGTCTCCCGGACGGAGACATTTTGTCTCCTAGAGGGAGACAAATGTTGTCTCCCAGAGGGAGACAAAGGTTGTCTCCCGGGGGGAGACAAATGTTGTCTCCCGGAGGGAGACAAATGTTGTCTCCCGGAGGGAGACAAATGTTGTCTCCCGGAGGGAGACAAATGTTGTCTCCCGGAGGGAGACAAATGTTGTCTCCCGGAGGGAGACAAATGTTGTCTCCCGGAGGGAGACAAATGTTGTCACCCGGAGGGAGACAAAGGTTGTCTCCCGGAGGGAGACAAAGGTTGTCTCCCTGAGGGAGACAAATGTAGTCTCCCGGAGGGAGACAAAGGTTGTATCCCGGAGGGAGACAAAGGTTGTCTCCCGGAGGGAGACAAAGGTTGTCTCCCGGAGGAAGACAAATGTTGTCTCCCGGAGGGAGACAAATGTTGTCTCCCGGAGGGAGACAAATGTTGTCTCCCGGAGGGAGACAAAGGTTGTCTCCCGGAGGGAGACAGTTTGTCTCACAGAGGGAGACAAAGGTTGTCTCCCGGGGGGAGACAAATGTTGTCTCCCGGAGGGAGACAAATGTTGTCTCCCGGAGGGAGACAAATGTTGTCTCCCGGAGGGAGACAAATGTTGTCACCCGGAGGGAGACAAAGGTTGTCTCCCGGAGGGAGACAAAGGTTGTCTCCCTGAGGGAGACAAATGTAGTCTCCCGGAGGGAGACAAAGGTTGTATCCCGGAGGGAGACAAAGGTTGTCTCCCGGAGGGAGAGAAAGGTTGTCTCCCGGAGGGAGAGAAAGGTTGTCTCCCGGAGGGAGACAAATGTTGTCTCCCGGAGGGAGACAAAGGTTGTCTCCCGGAGGAAGACAAATGTTGTCTCCCGGAGGGAGAAAAAGGTTGTCTCGCGGAGGGAGACAAAGGTTGTCTCCCGGAGGAAGACAAATGTTGTCTCCCGGAGGGAGAGAAAGGTTGTCTCCCGGAGGGAGAGAAAGGTTGTCTCCCGGAGGGAGACAAATGTTGTCTCCCGGAGGGAGACAAAGGTTGTCTCCCGGAGGGAGACAAAGGTTGTCTCCCGGAGGAAGACAAATGTTGTCTCCCGGAGGGAGAGAAAGGTTGTCTCCCGGAGGGAGAGAAAGGTTGTCTCCCGGAGGGAGACAAATGTTGTCTCCCGGAGGGAGACAAAGGTTGTCTCCCGGAGGGAGACAAATGTTGTCTCCCGGAGGGAGAAAAAGGTTGTCTCCCGGAGGGAGACAAATGTTGTCTCCCGGAGGGAGACAAAGGTTGTCTCCCGGAGGGAGACAAATGTTGTCTCCCGGAGGGAGACATTTTGTCTCCTAGAGGGAGACAAATGTTGTCTCCCAGAGGGAGACAAAGGTTGTCTCCCGGAGGGAGACAAATGTTGTCTCCCGGAGGGAGACATTTTGTCTCGTAGAGGGAGACAAATGTTGTCTCCCGGAGGGAGACAAAAGGTTGTCTCCCGGAGGGAGACAAATGTTGTCTCCCGGAGGGAGACAAATGTTGTCTCCCGGAGGGAGACAAAGGTTGTCTCCCGGAGGAAGACAAATGTTGTCTCCCGGAGGGAGACAAATGTTGTCTCCCGGAGGGAGACAAATGTTGTCTCCCTGAGGGAGACAAAGGTTGTCTCCCGGAGGGAGACAGTTTGTCTCATAGAGGGAGACAAAGGTTGTCTCCCGGGGGGAGACAAATGTTGTCTCCCGGAGGGAGACAAATGTTGTCTCCCGGAGGGAGACAAATGTTGTCTCCCGGAGGGAGACAAATGTTGTCACCCGGAGGGAGACAAAGGTTGTCTCCCGGAGGGAGACAAAGGTTGTCTCCCTGAGGGAGACAAATGTAGTCTCCCGGAGGGAGACAAAGGTTGTATCCCGGAGGGAGACAAAGGTTGTCTCCCGGAGGGAGAGAAAGGTTGTCTCCCGGAGGGAGAGAAAGGTTGTCTCCCGGAGGGAGAGAAAGGTTGTCTCCCGGAGGGAGACAAATGTTGTCTCCCGGAGGGAGACAAAGGTTGTCTCCCGGAGGGAGACAAATGTTGTCTCCCGGAGGGAGAAAAAGGTTGTCTCCCGGAGGGAGACAAATGTTGTCTCCCGGAGGGAGACAAAGGTTGTCTCCCGGAGGGAGACAAATGTTGTCTCCCGGACGGAGACATTTTGTCTCCTAGAGGGAGACAAATGTTGTCTCCCAGAGGGAGACAAAGGTTGTCTCCCGGGGGGAGACAAATGTTGTCTCCCGGAGGGAGACAAATGTTGTCTCCCGGAGGGAGACAAATGTTGTCTCCCGGAGGGAGACAAATGTTGTCTCCCGGAGGGAGACAAATGTTGTCTCCCGGAGGGAGACAAATGTTGTCTCCCGGAGGGAGACAAATGTTGTCACCCGGAGGGAGACAAAGGTTGTCTCCCGGAGGGAGACAAAGGTTGTCTCCCTGAGGGAGACAAATGTAGTCTCCCGGAGGGAGACAAAGGTTGTATCCCGGAGGGAGACAAAGGTTGTCTCCCGGAGGGAGACAAAGGTTGTCTCCCGGAGGAAGACAAATGTTGTCTCCCGGAGGGAGACAAATGTTGTCTCCCGGAGGGAGACAAATGTTGTCTCCCGGAGGGAGACAAAGGTTGTCTCCCGGAGGGAGACAGTTTGTCTCACAGAGGGAGACAAAGGTTGTCTCCCGGGGGGAGACAAATGTTGTCTCCCGGAGGGAGACAAATGTTGTCTCCCGGAGGGAGACAAATGTTGTCTCCCGGAGGGAGACAAATGTTGTCACCCGGAGGGAGACAAAGGTTGTCTCCCGGAGGGAGACAAAGGTTGTCTCCCTGAGGGAGACAAATGTAGTCTCCCGGAGGGAGACAAAGGTTGTATCCCGGAGGGAGACAAAGGTTGTCTCCCGGAGGGAGACAAATGTTGTCTCCCGGAGGGAGAGAAAGGTTGTCTCCCGGAGGGAGAGAAAGGTTGTCTCCCGGAGGGAGAGAAAGGTTGTCTCCCGGAGGGAGACAAATGTTGTCTCCCGGAGGGAGACAAATGTTGTCTCCCGGAGGGAGACAAAGTTTGTCTCCCGGAGGGAGAGAAAGGTTGTCTCCCGGAGGGAGACAAATGTTGTCTCCCAGAGGGAGACAAAGGTTGTCTCCCGGAGGGAGACAAAAGGTTGTCTCCCGGAGGGAGACAAAGGTTGTCTCACGGAGGGAGACAAATGTTGTCTCCCGGAGGGAGACAAAGGTTGTCTCCCGGAGGAAGGCAAATGTTGTCTCCCGGAGGGAGACAAAGGTTGTCTCCCTGAGGGAGACAAATGTAGTCTCCCGGAGGGAGACAAAGGTTGTATCCCGGAGGGAGACAAAGGTTGTCTCCCGGAGGGAGACAAAGGTTGTCTCCCGGAGGAAGACAAATGTTGTCTCCCGGAGGGAGACAAATGTTGTCTCCCGGAGGGAGACAGTTTGTCTCACAGAGGGAGACAAAGGTTGTCTCCCGGGGGGAGACAAATGTTGTCTCCCGGGGGGAGACAAATGTTGTCTCCCGGAGGGAGACAAATGTTGTCTCCCGGAGGGAGACAAATGTTGTCACCCGGAGGGAGACAAAGGTTGTCTCCCGGAGGGAGACAAAGGTTGTCTCCCTGAGGGAGACAAATGTAGTCTCCCGGAGGGAGACAAAGGTTGTATCCCGGAGGGAGACAAAGGTTGTCTCCCGGAGGGAGACAAATGTTGTCTCCCGGAGGGAGAGAAAGTTTGTCTCCCGGAGGGAGAGAAAGGTTGTCTCCCGGAGGGAGAGAAAGGTTGTCTCCCGGAGGGAGACAAATGTTGTCTCCCGGAGGGAGACAAATGTTGTCTCCCGGAGGGAGACAAATGTTGTCTCCCGGAGGGAGACAAAGGTTGTCTCCCGGAGGGAGACAAATGTTGTCTCCCGGAGGGAGAGAAAGGTTGTCTCCCGGAGGGAGAGAAAGGTTGTCTCCCGGAGGGAGAGAAAGGTTGTCTCCCGGAGGGAGAGAAAGGTTGTCTCCCGGAGGGAGACAAATGTTGTCTCCCGGAGGGAGACAAATGTTGTCTCCCGGAGGGAGACAAATGTTGTCTCCCGGAGGGAGACAAATGTTGTCTCCCGGAGGGAGACAAAGTTTGTCTCCCGGAGGGAGACAACTGTTGTCTCAAGGAGGGAGACAAATGTTGTCTCTCGGAGGGAGACAAAGGTTGTCTCCCGGAGGGAGACAAATGTTGTCTCCCAGAGGGAGACAAAGGTTGTCTCCCGGAGGGAGACAAATGTTGTCTCCCGGAGGGAGACAAATGTTGTCTTCCGGAGGGAGACAAATGTTGTCTCCCGGAGGGAGACATATGTTGTCTCCCGGAGGGAGACAAATGTTGTCTTCCGGAGGGAGACATTTTGTCTCCTAGAGGGAGACAAAGGTTGTCTCCCGGAGGGAGACAAAGGTTGTCACCCGGAGGAAGACAAATGTTGTCTCCCGGAGGGAGAAAAAGGTTGTCTCCCGGAGGGAGACAAAGGTTGTCTCCCGGAGGAAGACAAATGTTGTCTCCCGGAGGGAGACAAAGGTTGTCTCCCGGAGGGAGACAAAGGTTGTCTCCCGGAGGGAGAGAAAGGTTGTCTCCCGGAGGGAGAGAAAGGTTGTCTCCCGGAGGGAGAGAAAGGTTGTCTCCCGGAGGGAGACAAATGTTGTCTCCCGGAGGGAGACAAAGGTTGTCTCCCGGAGGGAGACAAATGTTGTCACCCGGAGGGAGACAAAGGTTGTCTCCCGGAGGGAGACAAAGGTTGTCTCCCTGAGGGAGACAAATGTAGTCTCCCGGAGGGAGACAAAGGTTGTATCCGGAGGGAGACAAAGGTTGTCTCCCGGAGGGAGACAAATGTTGTCTCCCGGAGGGAGAGAAAGGTTGTCTCCCGGAGGGAGAGAAAGGTTGTCTCCCGGAGGGAGAGAAAGGTTGTCTCCCGGAGGGAGAGAAAGGTTGTCTCCCGGAGGGAGACAAATGTTGTCTCCCGGAGGGAGACAAATGTTGTCTCCCGGAGGGAGACAAATGTTGTCTCCCGGAGGGAGACAAAGTTTGTCTCCCGGAGGGAGACAACTGTTGTCTCAAGGAGGGAGACAAATGTTGTCTCTCGGAGGGAGACAAAGGTTGTCTCCCGGAGGGAGACAAATGTTGTCTCCCAGAGGGAGACAAAGGTTGTCTCCCGGAGGGAGACAAATGTTGTCTCCCGGAGGGAGACAAATGTTGTCTCCCGGTGGGAGACATTTTGTCTCCTAGAGGGAGACAAAGGTTGTCTCCCGGAGGGAGACAAAAGGTTGTCTCCCGGAGGGAGACAAAGGTTGTCTCACGGAGGGAGACAAATGTTGTCTCCCGGAGGGAGAAAAAGGTTGTCTCCCGGAGGGAGACAAATGTTGTCTCCCGGAGGGAGAAAAAGGTTGTCTCCCGGAGGGAGACAAATGTTGTCTCCCGGAGGGAGACAAAGGTTGTCTCCCGGAGGAAGACAAATGTTGTCTCCCGGAGGGAGAAAAAGGTTGTCTCCCGGAGGGAGACAAAGGTTGTCTCCCGAAGGAAGACAAATGTTGTCTCCCGGAGGGAGAGAAAGGTTGTCTCCCGGAGGGAGAGAAAGGTTGTCTCCCGGAGGGAGAGAAAGGTTGTCTCCCGGAGGGAGAGAAAGGTTGTCTCCCGGAGGGAGACAAATGTTGTCTCCCGGAGGGAGACAAAGGTTGTCTCCCGGAGGGAGACAAATGTTGTCTCCCGGAGGGAGAAAAAGGTTGTCTCCCGGAGGGAGACAAATGTTGTCTCCCGGAGGGAGACAAAGGTTGTCTCCCGGAGGGAGACAAATGTTGTCTCCCGGAGGGAGACATTTTGTCTCCTAGAGGGAGACAAATGTTGTCTCCCAGAGGGAGACAAAGGTTGTCTCCCGGAGGGAGACAAATGTTGTCTCCCGGAGGGAGACATTTTGTCTCGTAGAGGGAGACAAATGTTGTCTCCCGGAGGGAGACAAAAGGTTGTCTCCCGGAGGGAGACAAATGTTGTCTCCCGGAGGGAGACAAATGTTGTCTCCCGGAGGGAGACAAAGGTTGTCTCCCGGAGGAAGACAAATGTTGTCTCCCGGAGGGAGACAAATGTTGTCTCCCGGAGGGAGACAAATGTTGTCTCCCTGAGGGAGACAAAGGTTGTCTCCCGGAGGGAGACAGTTTGTCTCATAGAGGGAGACAAATGTTGTCTCCCGGAGGAAGACAAATGTTGTCTCCTGGAGGGAGACAAAGGTTGTCTCCCGGAGGGAGACAAAGGTTGTCTCCCGGAGGGAGAGAAAGGTTGTCTCCCGGAGGGAGAGAAAGGTTGTCTCCCGGAGGGAGAGAAAGGTTGTCTCCCGGAGGGAGAGAAAGGTTGTCTCCCGGAGGGAGACAAATGTTGTCTCCCGGAGGGAGACAAAGGTTGTCTCCCGGAGGGAGACAAATGTTGTCACCCGGAGGGAGACAAAGGTTGTCTCCCGGAGGGAGACAAAGGTTGTCTCCCTGAGGGAGACAAATGTAGTCTCCCGGAGGGAGACAAAGGTTGTATCCGGAGGGAGACAAAGGTTGTCTCCCGGAGGGAGACAAATGTTGTCTCCCGGAGGGAGAGAAAGGTTGTCTCCCGGAGGGAGAGAAAGGTTGTCTCCCGGAGGGAGAGAAAGGTTGTCTCCCGGAGGGAGAGAAAGGTTGTCTCCCGGAGGGAGACAAATGTTGTCTCCCGGAGGGAGACAAATGTTGTCTCCCGGAGGGAGACAAATGTTGTCTCCCGGAGGGAGACAAAGTTTGTCTCCCGGAGGGAGACAACTGTTGTCTCAAGGAGGGAGACAAATGTTGTCTCTCGGAGGGAGACAAAGGTTGTCTCCCGGAGGGAGACAAATGTTGTCTCCCAGAGGGAGACAAAGGTTGTCTCCCGGAGGGAGACAAATGTTGTCTCCCGGAGGGAGACAAATGTTGTCTCCCGGTGGGAGACATTTTGTCTCCTAGAGGGAGACAAAGGTTGTCTCCCGGAGGGAGACAAAAGGTTGTCTCCCGGAGGGAGACAAAGGTTGTCTCACGGAGGGAGACAAATGTTGTCTCCCGGAGGGAGAAAAAGGTTGTCTCCCGGAGGGAGACAAATGTTGTCTCCCGGAGGGAGAAAAAGGTTGTCTCCCGGAGGGAGACAAATGTTGTCTCCCGGAGGGAGACAAAGGTTGTCTCCCGGAGGAAGACAAATGTTGTCTCCCGGAGGGAGAAAAAGGTTGTCTCCCGGAGGGAGACAAAGGTTGTCTCCCGAAGGAAGACAAATGTTGTCTCCCGGAGGGAGAGAAAGGTTGTCTCCCGGAGGGAGAGAAAGGTTGTCTCCCGGAGGGAGAGAAAGGTTGTCTCCCGGAGGGAGAGAAAGGTTGTCTCCCGGAGGGAGACAAATGTTGTCTCCCGGAGGGAGACAAAGGTTGTCTCCCGGAGGGAGACAAATGTTGTCTCCCGGAGGGAGAAAAAGGTTGTCTCCCGGAGGGAGACAAATGTTGTCTCCCGGAGGGAGACAAAGGTTGTCTCCCGGAGGGAGACAAATGTTGTCTCCCGGAGGGAGACATTTTGTCTCCTAGAGGGAGACAAATGTTGTCTCCCAGAGGGAGACAAAGGTTGTCTCCCGGAGGGAGACAAATGTTGTCTCCCGGAGGGAGACATTTTGTCTCGTAGAGGGAGACAAATGTTGTCTCCCGGAGGGAGACAAAAGGTTGTCTCCCGGAGGGAGACAAATGTTGTCTCCCGGAGGGAGACAAATGTTGTCTCCCGGAGGGAGACAAAGGTTGTCTCCCGGAGGAAGACAAATGTTGTCTCCCGGAGGGAGACAAATGTTGTCTCCCGGAGGGAGACAAATGTTGTCTCCCTGAGGGAGACAAAGGTTGTCTCCCGGAGGGAGACAGTTTGTCTCATAGAGGGAGACAAATGTTGTCTCCCGGAGGGAGACAAATGTTGTCTCCCGGAGGGAGACAAATGTTGTCACCCGGAGGGAGACAAAGGTTGTCTCCCGGAGGGAGACAAAGGTTGTCTCCCTGAGGGAGACAAATGTAGTCTCCCGGAGGGAGACAAAGGTTGTATCCCGGAGGGAGACAAAGGTTGTCTCCCGGAGGGAGAGAAAGGTTGTCTCCCGGAGGGAGAGAAAGGTTGTCTCCCGGAGGGAGAGAAAGGTTGTCTCCCGGAGGGAGACAAATGTTGTCTCCCGGAGGGAGACAAAGGTTGTCTCCCGGAGGGAGACAAATGTTGTCTCCCGGAGGGAGAAAAAGGTTGTCTCCCGGAGGGAGACAAATGTTGTCTCCCGGAGGGAGACAAATGTTGTCTCCCGGAGGGAGACAAAGGTTGTCTCCCGGAGGAAGACAAATGTTGTCTCCCGGAGGGAGACAAATGTTGTCTCCCGGAGGGAGACAAATGTTGTCTCCCTGAGGGAGACAAAGGTTGTCTCCCGGAGGGAGACAGTTTGTCTCATAGAGGGAGACAAAGGTTGTCTCCCGGGGGGAGACAAATGTTGTCTCCCGGAGGGAGACAAATGTTGTCTCCCGGAGGGAGACAAATGTTGTCTCCCGGAGGGAGACAAATGTTGTCACCCGGAGGGAGACAAAGGTTGTCTCCCGGAGGGAGACAAAGGTTGTCTCCCTGAGGGAGACAAATGTAGTCTCCCGGAGGGAGACAAAGGTTGTATCCCGGAGGGAGACAAAGGTTGTCTCCCGGAGGGAGAGAAAGGTTGTCTCCCGGAGGGAGAGAAAGGTTGTCTCCCGGAGGGAGAGAAAGGTTGTCTCCCGGAGGGAGACAAATGTTGTCTCCCGGAGGGAGACAAAGGTTGTCTCCCGGAGGGAGACAAATGTTGTCTCCCGGAGGGAGAAAAAGGTTGTCTCCCGGAGGGAGACAAATGTTGTCTCCCGGAGGGAGACAAAGGTTGTCTCCCGGAGGGAGACAAATGTTGTCTCCCGGAGGGAGACAAATGTTGTCTCCCGGAGGGAGACAAATGTTGTCTCCCGGAGGGAGACAAATGTTGTCTCCCGGAGGGAGACAAATGTTGTCTCCCGGAGGGAGACAAATGTTGTCTCCCGGAGGGAGACAAATGTTGTCACCCGGAGGGAGACAAAGGTTGTCTCCCGGAGGGAGACAAAGGTTGTCTCCCTGAGGGAGACAAATGTAGTCTCCCGGAGGGAGACAAAGGTTGTATCCCGGAGGGAGACAAAGGTTGTCTCCCGGAGGGAGACAAAGGTTGTCTCCCGGAGGAAGACAAATGTTGTCTCCCGGAGGGAGACAAATGTTGTCTCCCGGAGGGAGACAAATGTTGTCTCCCGGAGGGAGACAAAGGTTGTCTCCCGGAGGGAGACAGTTTGTCTCACAGAGGGAGACAAAGGTTGTCTCCCGGGGGGAGACAAATGTTGTCTCCCGGAGGGAGACAAATGTTGTCTCCCGGAGGGAGACAAATGTTGTCTCCCGGAGGGAGACAAATGTTGTCACCCGGAGGGAGACAAAGGTTGTCTCCCGGAGGGAGACAAAGGTTGTCTCCCTGAGGGAGACAAATGTAGTCTCCCGGAGGGAGACAAAGGTTGTATCCCGGAGGGAGACAAAGGTTGTCTCCCGGAGGGAGACAAATGTTGTCTCCCGGAGGGAGAGAAAGGTTGTCTCCCGGAGGGAGAGAAAGGTTGTCTCCCGGAGGGAGAGAAAGGTTGTCTCCCGGAGGGAGACAAATGTTGTCTCCCGGAGGGAGACAAATGTTGTCTCCCGGAGGGAGACAAAGTTTGTCTCCCGGAGGGAGAGAAAGGTTGTCTCCCGGAGGGAGACAAATGTTGTCTCCCAGAGGGAGACAAAGGTTGTCTCCCGGAGGGAGACAAAAGGTTGTCTCCCGGAGGGAGACAAAGGTTGTCTCACGGAGGGAGACAAATGTTGTCTCCCGGAGGGAGACAAAGGTTGTCTCCCGGAGGAAGACAAATGTTGTCTCCCGGAGGGAGACAAATGTTGTCTCCCTGAGGGAGACAAAGGTTGTTTCACGGAGGGAGACAAATGTTGTCTCCCGGAGGGAGACAAAGGTTGTCTCCCGGAGGAAGACAAATGTTGTCTCCCGGAGGGAGACAAATGTTGTCTCCCGGAGGGAGACAAATGTTGTCTCCCTGAGGGAGACAAAGGTTGTCTCCCGGAGGGAGACAAATGTTGTCTCCCTGAGGGAGACAAAGGTTGTCTCCCGGAGGGAGACAAAGGTTGTCTCCCGGAGGGAGACAAATGTTGTCTCCCGGAGGAAGACAAATGTTGTCTCCCGGAGGGAGACATTTCGTCTCCTAGAGGGAGACAAAGGTTGTCTCCCGGAGGGAGACAAAAGGTTGTCTCCCGGAGGGAGACAAAGGTTGTCTCACGGAGGGAGACAAATGTTGTCTCCCGGAGGGAGACAAAGGTTGTCTCCCGGAGGAAGGCAAATGTTGTCTCCCGGAGGGAGACAAAGGTTGTCTCCCTGAGGGAGACAAATGTAGTCTCCCGGAGGGAGACAAAGGTTGTATCCCGGAGGGGGACAAAGGTTGTCTCCCGGAGGGAGACAAAGGTTGTCTCCCGGAGGAAGACAAATGTTGTCTCCCGGAGGGAGACAAATGTTGTCTCCCGGAGGGAGACAAATGTTGTCTCCCGGAGGGAGACAAAGGTTGTCTCCCGGAGGGAGACAGTTTACCTCACAGAGGGAGACAAAGGTTGTCTCCCGGTGGGAGACAAATGTTGTCTCCCGGGGGGAGACAAATGTTGTCTCCCGGAGGGAGACAAATGTTGTCTCCCGGAGGGAGACAAATGTTGTCACCCGGAGGGAGACAAAGGTTGTCTCCCGGAGGGAGACAAAGGTTGTCTCCCTGAGGGAGACAAATGTAGTCTCCCGGAGGGAGACAAAGGATGTATCCCGGAGGGAGACAAAGGTTGTCTCCCGGAGGGAGACAAATGTTGTCTCCCGGAGGGAGAGAAAGGTTGTCTCCCGGAGGGAGAGAAAGGTTGTCTCCCGGAGGGAGAGAAAGGTTGTCTCCCGGAGGGAGACAAATGTTGTCTCCCGGAGGGAGACAAATGTTGTCTCCCGGAGGGAGACAAATGTTGTCTCCCGGAGGGAGACAAAGTTTGTCTCCCGGAGGGAGAGAAAGGTTGTCTCCCGGAGGGAGACAAAAGGTTGTCTCCCGGAGGGAGACAAAGGTTGTCTCACGGAGGGAGACAAAAGGTTGTCTCCCGGAGGGAGACAAAGGTTGTCTCACGGAGGGAGACAAATGTTGTCTCCCGGAGGGAGACAAAGGTTGTCTCCCGGAGGAAGACAAATGTTGTCTCCCGGAGGGAGACAAATGTTGTCTCCCTGAGGGAGACAAAGGTTGTTTCACGGAGGGAGACAAATGTTGTCTCCCGGAGGGAGACAAAGGTTGTCTCCCGGAGGAAGACAAATGTTGTCTCCCGGAGGGAGACAAATGTTGTCTCCCGGAGGGAGACAAATGTTGTCTCCCTGAGGGAGACAAAGGTTGTCTCCCGGAGGGAGACAAATGTTGTCTCCCTGAGGGAGACAAAGGTTGTCTCCCGGAGGGAGACAAAGGTTGTCTCCCGGAGGGAGACAAATGTTGTCTCCCGGAGGAAGACAAATGTTGTCTCCCGGAGGGAGACATTTCGTCTCCTAGAGGGAGACAAAGGTTGTCTCCCGGAGGGAGACAAAAGGTTGTCTCCCGGAGGGAGACAAAGGTTGTCTCACGGAGGGAGACAAATGTTGTCTCCCGGAGGGAGACAAAGGTTGTCTCCCGGAGGAAGGCAAATGTTGTCTCCCGGAGGGAGACAAAGGTTGTCTCCCTGAGGGAGACAAATGTAGTCTCCCGGAGGGAGACAAAGGTTGTATCCCGGAGGGGGACAAAGGTTGTCTCCCGGAGGGAGACAAAGGTTGTCTCCCGGAGGAAGACAAATGTTGTCTCCCGGAGGGAGACAAATGTTGTCTCCCGGAGGGAGACAAATGTTGTCTCCCGGAGGGAGACAAAGGTTGTCTCCCGGAGGGAGACAGTTTACCTCACAGAGGGAGACAAAGGTTGTCTCCCGGTGGGAGACAAATGTTGTCTCCCGGGGGGAGACAAATGTTGTCTCCCGGAGGGAGACAAATGTTGTCTCCCGGAGGGAGACAAATGTTGTCACCCGGAGGGAGACAAAGGTTGTCTCCCGGAGGGAGACAAAGGTTGTCTCCCTGAGGGAGACAAATGTAGTCTCCCGGAGGGAGACAAAGGATGTATCCCGGAGGGAGACAAAGGTTGTCTCCCGGAGGGAGACAAATGTTGTCTCCCGGAGGGAGAGAAAGGTTGTCTCCCGGAGGGAGAGAAAGGTTGTCTCCCGGAGGGAGAGAAAGGTTGTCTCCCGGAGGGAGACAAATGTTGTCTCCCGGAGGGAGACAAATGTTGTCTCCCGGAGGGAGACAAATGTTGTCTCCCGGAGGGAGACATTTTGTCTCCTAGAGGGAGACAAAGGTTGTCTCCCGGAGGGAGACAAAAGGTTGTCTCCCGGAGGGAGACAAAGGTTGTCTCACGGAGGGAGACAAATGTTGTCTCCCGGAGGGAGACAAAGGTTGTCTCCCGGAGGAAGACAAATGTTGTCTCCCGGAGGGAGACAAATGTTGTCTCCCTGAGGGAGACAAAGGTTGTCTCACGGAGGGAGACAAATGTTGTCTCCCGGAGGGAGACAAAGGTTGTCTCCCGGAGGAAGACAAATGTTGTCTCCCGGAGGGAGACAAATGTTGTCTCCCGGAGGGAGACAAATGTTGTCTCCCTGAGGGAGACAAAGGTTGTCTCCCGGAGGGAGACAAATGTTGTCTCCCTGAGGGAGACAAAGGTTGTCTCCCGGAGGGAGACAAATGTTGTCTCCCGGAGGGAGACAAATGTTGTCTCCCGGAGGGAGACATTTCGTCTCCTAGAGGGAGACAAAGGTTGTCTCCCGGAGGGAGACAAAAGGTTGTCTCCCGGAGGGAGACAAAGGTTGTCTCACGGAGGGAGACAAATGTTGTCTCCCGGAGGGAGACAAAGGTTGTCTCCCGGAGGAAGACAAATGTTGTCTCCCGGAGGGAGACAAATGTTGTCTCCCTGAGGGAGACAAAGGTTGTCTCCCGGAGGGAGACAAATGTTGTCTCCCTGAGGGAGACAAAGGTTGTCTCCCGGAGGGAGACAAATGTTGTCTCCCGGAGGGAGACAAATGTTGTCTCCCGGAGGGAGACATTTCGTCTCCTAGAGGGAGACAAAGGTTGTCTCCCGGAGGGAGACAAAAGGTTGTCTCCCGGAGGGAGACAAAGGTTGTCTCACGGAGGGAGACAAATGTTGTCTCCCGGAGGGAGACAAAGGTTGTCTCCCGGAGGAAGACAAATGTTGTCACCCGGAGGGAGACAAAGGTTGTCTCCCGGAGGGAGACAAAGGTTGTCTCCCTGAGGGAGACAAATGTAGTCTCCCGGAGGGAGACAAAGGTTGTATCCCGGAGGGAGACAAAGGTTGTCTCCCGGAGGGAGACAAAGGTTGTCTCCCGGAGGAAGACAAATGTTGTCTCCCGGAGGGAGACAAATGTTGTCTCCCGGAGGGAGACAAATGTTGTCTCCCGGAGGGAGACAAAGGTTGTCTCCCGGAGGGAGACAGTTTGTCTCACAGAGGGAGACAAAGGTTGTCTCCCGGGGGGAGACAAATGTTGTCTCCCGGAGGGAGACAAATGTTGTCTCCCGGAGGGAGACAAATGTTGTCACCCGGAGGGAGACAAAGGTTGTCTCCCGGAGGGAGACAAAGGTTGTCTCCCTGAGGGAGACAAATGTAGTCTCCCGGAGGGAGACAAAGGTTGTATCCCGGAGGGAGACAAAGGTTGTCTCCCGGAGGGAGACAAATGTTGTCTCCCGGAGGGAGAGAAAGGTTGTCTCCCGGAGGGAGAGAAAGGTTGTCTCCCGGAGGGAGAGAAAGGTTGTCTCCCGGAGGGAGACAAATGTTGTCTCCCGGAGGGAGACAAATGTTGTCTCCCGGAGGGAGACAAAGTTTGTCTCCCGGAGGGAGAGAAAGGTTGTCTCCCGGAGGGAGACAAATGTTGTCTCCCAGAGGGAGACAAAGGTTGTCTCCCGGAGGGAGACAAAAGGTTGTCTCCCGGAGGGAGACAAAGGTTGTCTCACGGAGGGAGACAAATGTTGTCTCCCGGAGGGAGACAAAGGTTGTCTCCCGGAGGAAGACAAATGTTGTCTCCCGGAGGGAGACAAATGTTGTCTCCCTGAGGGAGACAAAGGTTGTTTCACGGAGGGAGACAAATGTTGTCTCCCGGAGGGAGACAAAGGTTGTCTCCCGGAGGAAGACAAATGTTGTCTCCCGGAGGGAGACAAATGTTGTCTCCCGGAGGGAGACAAATGTTGTCTCCCTGAGGGAGACAAAGGTTGTCTCCCGGAGGGAGACAAATGTTGTCTCCCTGAGGGAGACAAAGGTTGTCTCCCGGAGGGAGACAAAGGTTGTCTCCCGGAGGGAGACAAATGTTGTCTCCCGGAGGAAGACAAATGTTGTCTCCCGGAGGGAGACATTTCGTCTCCTAGAGGGAGACAAAGGTTGTCTCCCGGAGGGAGACAAAAGGTTGTCTCCCGGAGGGAGACAAAGGTTGTCTCACGGAGGGAGACAAATGTTGTCTCCCGGAGGGAGACAAAGGTTGTCTCCCGGAGGAAGGCAAATGTTGTCTCCCGGAGGGAGACAAAGGTTGTCTCCCTGAGGGAGACAAATGTAGTCTCCCGGAGGGAGACAAAGGTTGTATCCCGGAGGGAGACAAAGGTTGTCTCCCGGAGGGAGACAAAGGTTGTCTCCCGGAGGGAGACAAAAGGTTGTCTCCCGGAGGGAGACAAAGGTTGTCTCACGGAGGGAGACAAATGTTGTCTCCCGGAGGGAGACAAAGGTTGTCTCCCGGAGGAAGGCAAATGTTGTCTCCCGGAGGGAGACAAAGGTTGTCTCCCTGAGGGAGACAAATGTAGTCTCCCGGAGGGAGACAAAGGTTGTATCCCGGAGGGAGACAAAGGTTGTCTCCCGGAGGGAGACAAATGTTGTCTCCCGGAGGGAGACAGTTTGTCTCACAGAGGGAGACAAAGGTTGTCTCCCGGTGGGAGACAAATGTTGTCTCCCGGGGGGAGACAAATGTTGTCTCCCGGAGGGAGACAAATGTTGTCTCCCGGAGGGAGACAAATGTTGTCACCCGGAGGGAGACAAAGGTTGTCTCCCGGAGGGAGACAAAGGTTGTCTCCCTGAGGGAGACAAATGTAGTCTCCCGGAGGGAGACAAAGGTTGTATCCCGGAGGGAGACAAAGGTTGTCTCCCGGAGGGAGACAAATGTTGTCTCCCGGAGGGAGAGAAAGGTTGTCTCCCGGAGGGAGAGAAAGGTTGTCTCCGGGAGGGAGAGAAAGGTTGTCTCCCGGAGGGAGACAAATGTTGTCTCCCGGAGGGAGACAAATGTTGTCTCCCGGAGGGAGACAAATGTTGTCTCCCGGAGGGAGACAAATGTTGTCTCCCGGAGGGAGACAAAGGTTGTCTCACGGAGGGAGACAAATGTTGTCTCCCGGAGGGAGACAAAGGTTGTCTCCCGGAGGAAGACAAATGTTGTCTCCCGGAGGGAGACAAATGTTGTCTCCCTGAGGGAGACAAAGGTTGTCTCACGGAGGGAGACAAATGTTGTCTCCCGGAGGGAGACAAAGGTTGTCTCCCGGAGGAAGACAAATGTTGTCTCCCGGAGGGAGACAAATGTTGTCTCCCGGAGGGAGACAAATGTTGTCTCCCTGAGGGAGACAAAGGTTGTCTCCCGGAGGGAGACAAATGTTGTCTCCCTGAGGGAGACAAAGGTTGTCTCCCGGAGGGAGACAAATGTTGTCTCCCGGAGGGAGACAAATGTTGTCTCCCGGAGGGAGACATTTCGTCTCCTAGAGGGAGACAAAGGTTGTCTCCCGGAGGGAGACAAAAGGTTGTCTCCCGGAGGGAGACAAAGGTTGTCTCACGGAGGGAGACAAATGTTGTCTCCCGGAGGGAGACAAAGGTTGTCTCCCGGAGGAAGACAAATGTTGTCTCCCGGAGGGAGACAAATGTTGTCTCCCGGAGGGAGACAAATGTTGTCTCCCTGAGGGAGACAAAGGTTGTCTCCCGGAGGGAGACAAATGTTGTCTCCCGGAGGGAGACAAATGTAGTCTCCCGGAGGGAGACAAAGGTTGTATCCCGGAGGGAGACAAAGGTTGTCTCCCGGAGGGAGACATTTCGTCTCCTAGAGGGAGACAAAGGTTGTCTCCCGGAGGGAGACAAAAGGTTGTCTCCCGGAGGGAGACAAAGGTTGTCTCACGGAGGGAGACAAATGTTGTCTCCCGGAGGGAGACAAAGGTTGTCTCCCGGAGGAAGACAAATGTTGTCTCCCGGAGGGAGACAAATGTTGTCTCCCGGAGGGAGACAAATGTTGTCTCCCTGAGGGAGACAAAGGTTGTCTCCCGGAGGGAGACAAATGTTGTCTCCCGGAGGGAGACAAATGTAGTCTCCCGGAGGGAGACAAAGGTTGTATCCCGGAGGGAGACAAAGGTTGTCTCCCGGAGGGAGACAAAGGTTGTCTCCCGGAGGGAGAGAAAGGTTGTCTCCCGGAGGGAGAGAAAGGTTGTCTCCCGGAGGGAGAGAAAGGTTGTCTCCCGGAGGGAGACAAATGTTGTCTCCCGGAGGGAGACAAAGGTTGTCTCCCGGAGGAAGACAAATGTTGTCTCCCGGAGGGAGACAAATGTTGTCTCCCGGAGGGAGACATTTCGTCTCCTAGAGGGAGACAAAGGTTGTCTCCCGGAGGGAGACAAAAGGTTGTCTCCCGGAGGGAGACAAAGGTTGTCTCACGGAGGGAGACAAATGTTGTCTCCCGGAGGGAGACAAAGGTTGTCTCCCGGAGGAAGACAAATGTTGTCTCCCGGAGGGAGACAAATGTTGTCTCCCGGAGGGAGACAAATGTTGTCTCCCTGAGGGAGACAAAGGTTGTCTCCCGGAGGGAGACAAATGTTGTCTCCCGGAGGGAGACAAATGTAGTCTCCCGGAGGGAGACAAAGGTTGTATCCCGGAGGGAGACAAAGGTTGTCTCCCGGAGGGAGACAAAGGTTGTCTCCCGGAGGGAGAGAAAGGTTGTCTCCCGGAGGGAGAGAAAGGTTGTCTCCCGGAGGGAGAGAAAGGTTGTCTCCCGGAGGGAGACAAATGTTGTCTCCCGGAGGGAGACAAAGGTTGTCTCCCGGAGGAAGACAAATGTTGTCTCCCGGAGGGAGACAAATGTTGTCTCCCGGAGGGAGACAAATGTAGTCTCCCGGAGGGAGACAAAGGTTGTATCCCGGAGGGAGACAAAGGTTGTCTCCCGGAGGGAGACAAATGTTGTCTCCCGGAGGGAGACAAATGTAGTCTCCCGGAGGGAGACAAAGGTTGTATCCCGGAGGGAGACAAAGGTTGTCTCCCGGAGGGAGACAAAGGTTGTCTCCCGGAGGGAGAGAAAGGTTGTCTCCCGGAGGGAGAGAAAGGTTGTCTCCCGGAGGGAGAGAAAGGTTGTCTCCCGGAGGGAGACAAATGTTGTCTCCCGGAGGGAGACAAAGGTTGTCTCCCGGAGGAAGACAAATGTTGTCTCCCGGAGGGAGACAAATGTTGTCTCCCGGAGGAAGACAAATGTTGTCTCCCGGAGGGAGACAAATGTTGTCTCCCGGAGGGAGACAAATGTTGTCTCCCTGAGGGAGACAAAGGTTGTCTCCCGGAGGGAGACAAATGTTGTCTCCCGGAGGGAGACAAATGTAGTCTCCCGGAGGGAGACAAAGGTTGTATCCCGGAGGGAGACAAAGGTTGTCTCCCGGAGGGAGACAAAGGTTGTCTCCCGGAGGGAGAGAAAGGTTGTCTCCCGGAGGGAGAGAAAGGTTGTCTCCCGGAGGGAGAGAAAGGTTGTCTCCCGGAGGGAGACAAATGTTGTCTCCCGGAGGGAGACAAAGGTTGTCTCCCGGAGGAAGACAAATGTTGTCTCCCGGAGGGAGACAAATGTTGTCTCCCGGAGGGAGACAAATGTAGTCTCCCGGAGGGAGACAAAGGTTGTATCCCGGAGGGAGACAAAGGTTGTCTCCCGGAGGGAGACAAATGTTGTCTCCCGGAGGGAGAGAAAGGTTGTCTCCCTGAGGGAGACAAAGGTTGTCTCCCAGAGGGAGAGAAAGGTTGTCTCCCGGAGGGAGAGAAAGGTTGTCTCCCGGAGGGAGACAAATGTTGTCTCCCGGAGGGAGACAAATGTTGTCTCCCGGAGGGAGACAAAGTTTGTCTCCCGGAGGGGGAGAAAGGTTGTCTCCCGGAGGGAGACAAATGTTGTCTCCCAGAGGGAGACAAAGGTTGTCTCCCAGAGGGAGACAATGGTTGTCTCCCGGAGGGAGACAAATGTTGTCTCCCGGAGGGAGACAAATGTTGTCTCCCAGAGGGAGACATTTTGTCTCCTAGAGGGAGACAAAGGTTGTCTCCCGGAGGGAGACAAAAGGTTGTCTCCCGGAGGGAGACAAAGGTTGTCTCACGGAGGGAGACAAATGTTGTCTCCCGGAGGGAGACAAAGGTTGTCTCCCGGAGGAAGACAAATGTTGTCTCCCGGAGGGAGACAAATGTTGTCTCCCTGAGGGAGACAAAGGTTGTCTCACGGAGGGAGACAAATGTTGTCTCCCGGAGGGAGACAAAGGTTGTCTCCCGGAGGAAGACAAATGTTGTCTCCCGGAGGGAGACAAACGTTGCCTCCCTGAGGGAGACAAAGGTTGTCTCCCGGAGGGAGACAAATGTTGTCTCCCTGAGGGAGACAAAGGTTGTCTCCCGGAGGGAGACAAATGTTGTCTCCCGGAGGGAGACAAATGTTGTCTCCCGGAGGGAGACATTTCGTCTCCTAGAGGGAGACAAAGGTTGTCTCCCGGAGGGAGACAAAAGGTTGTCTCCCGGAGGGAGACAAAGGTTGTCTCACGGAGGGAGACAAATGTTGTCTCCCGGAGGGAGACAAAGGTTGTCTCCCGGAGGAAGACAAATGTTGTCTCCCGGAGGGAGACAAATGTTGTCTCCCGGAGGGAGACAAATGTTGTCTCCCTGAGGGAGACAAAGGTTGTCTCCCGGAGGGAGACAAATGTTGTCTCCCGGAGGGAGACAAATGTAGTCTCCCGGAGGGAGACAAAGGTTGTATCCCGGAGGGAGACAAAGGTTGTCTCCCGGAGGGAGACAAAGGTTGTCTCCCGGAGGGAGAGAAAGGTTGTCTCCCGGAGGGAGACAAATGTTGTCTCCCGGAGGGAGACAAATGTTGTCTCCCGGAGGGAGACAAAGGTTGTCTCCCGGAGGGAGACAAAGGTTGTCTCCCGGAGGGAGACAAATGTTGTCTCCCGGAGGGAGACATTTTGTCTCCTAGAGGGAGACAAATGTTGTCTCCTAGAGGGAGACAAAGGTTGTCTCCCGGAGGGAGACAAAAGGTTGTCTCCCGGAGAGAGACAAATGTTGTCTCCCGGAGGAAGACAAATGTTGTCTCCCGGAGGGAGACAAATGTTGTCTCGCGGAGGGAGACAAATGTTGTCTCCCTGAGGGAGACAAAGGTTGTCTCCCGGAGGGAGACAGTTTGTCTCATAGAGGGAGACAAAGGTTGTCTCCCGGGGGGAGACAAATGTTGTCTCCCGGAGGGAGACAAATGTTGTCTCCCGGAGGGAGACAAAGGTTGTCTCCCGGAGGGAGACAGTTTGTCTCATAGAGGGAGACAAAGGTTGTCTCCCGGGGGGAGACAAATGTTGTTTCCCGGAGGGAGACAAAGGTTGTCTCCCGGGGGGAGACAAATGTTGTCTCCCAGAGGGAGACAAATGTTGTCTCCCGGAGGGAGACAAATGTTGTCTCCCGGAGGGAGACAAATGTTGTCTCCCGGAGGGAGACAAAGGTTGTCTCCCGGAGGAAGACAAATGTTGTCTCCCGGAGGGAGACAAATGTTGTCTCCCGGAGGGAGACAAATGTTGTCTCCCGGAGGGAGACAAAGGTTGTCTCCCGGAGGGAGACAAAGGTTGTCTCCCGGAGGGAGACAAAGGTTGTCTCCCTGAGGGAGACAAATGTAGTCTCCCGGAGGGAGACAAAGGTTGTATCCCGGAGGGAGACAAAGGTTGTCTCCCGGAGGGAGACAAATGTTGTCTCCCGGAGGGAGAGAAAGGTTGTCTCCCGGAGGGAGAGATAGGTTGTCTCCCGGAGGGAGAGAAAGGTTGTCTCCCGGAGGGAGACAAATGTTGTCTCCCGGAGGGAGACAAATGTTGTCTCCCGGAGGGAGACAAAGTTTGTCTCCCGGAGGGAGACAACTGTTGTCTCAAGGAGGGAGACAAATGTTGTCTCCCTGAGGGAGACAAAGGTTGTCTCCCGGAGGGAGACAGTTTGTCTCATAGAGGGAGACAAAGGTTGTCTCCCGGGGGGAGACAAATGTTGTCTCCCGGAGGGAGACAAATGTTGTCTCCCGGAGGGAGACAAATGTTGTGTCCCGGAGGGAGACAAATGTTGTCTCCCGGAGGGAGACAAATGTTGTCTCCCGGAGGGAGACAAATGTTGTCTCCCGGAGGGAGACAAAGGTTGTCTCCCGGAGGAAGACAAATGTTGTCTCCCGGAGGGAGACAAATGTTGTCTCCCGGAGGGAGACAAAGGTTGTCTCCCGGAGGGAGACAGTTTGTCTCACAGAGGGAGACAAAGGTTGTCTCCCGGGGGGAGACAAATGTTGTCTCCCAGAGGGAGACAAATGTTGTCTCCCGGGGGGAGACAAAGGTTGTCTCCCGGAGGGAGACAAATGTTGTCTCCCGGAGGAAGACATTTTGTCTCCTAGAGGGAGACAAATGTTGTCTCCCAGAGGGAGACAAAGGTTGTCTCCCGGAGGAAGACAAATGTTGTCTCCCGGAGGGAGACAAATGTTGTCTCGCGGAGGGAGACAAATGTTGTCTCCCTGAGGGAGACAAAGGTTGTCTCCCGGAGGGAGACAGTTTGTCTCATAGAGGGAGACAAAGGTTGTCTCCCGGGGGGAGACAAATGTTGTCTCCCGGAGGGAGACAAATGTTGTCTCCCGGAGGGAGACAAATGTTGTCTCCCGGAGGGAGACAAATGTTGTCTCCCGGAGGGAGACAAATGTTGTCTCCCGGAGGGAGACAAATGTTGTCTCCCGGAGGGAGACAAAGGTTGTCTCCCGGAGGAAGACAAATGTTGTCTCCCGGAGGGAGACAAATGTTGTCTCCCTGAGGGAGACAAAGGTTGTCTCCCGGAGGGAGACAAATGTTGTCTCCCTGAGGGAGACAAATGTTGTCTCCCTGAGGGAGACAAAGGTTGTCTCCCGGAGGGAGACAAATGTTGTCTCCCGGAGGGAGACAAATGTTGTCTCCCGGAGGGAGACATTTCGTCTCCTAGAGGGAGACAAAGGTTGTCTCCCGGAGGGAGACAAAAGGTTGTCTCCCGGAGGGAGACAAAGGTTGTCTCACGGAGGGAGACAAATGTTGTCTCCCGGAGGGAGACAAAGGTTGTCTCCCGGAGGAAGACAAATGTTGTCTCCCGGAGGGAGACAAATGTTGTCTCCCGGAGGGAGACAAATGTTGTCTCCCTGAGGGAGACAAAGGTTGTCTCCCGGAGGGAGACAAATGTTGTCTCCCGGAGGGAGACAAATGTAGTCTCCCGGAGGGAGACAAAGGTTGTATCCCGGAGGGAGACAAAGGTTGTCTCCCGGAGGGAGACAAAGGTTGTCTCCCGGAGGGAGAGAAAGGTTGTCTCCCGGAGGGAGACAAATGTTGTCTCCCGGAGGGAGACATTTTGTCTCCTAGAGGGAGACAAATGTTGTCTCCCGGAGGGAGACAAATGTTGTCTCCCGGAGGGAGACAAAGGTTGTCTCCCGGAGGGAGACAAAGGTTGTCTCCCGGAGGGAGACAAATGTTGTCTCCCGGAGGGAGACATTTTGTCTCCTAGAGGGAGACAAATGTTGTCTCCTAGAGGGAGACAAAGGTTGTCTCCCGGAGGGAGACAAAAGGTTGTCTCCCGGAGAGAGACAAATGTTGTCTCCCGGAGGAAGACAAATGTTGTCTCCCGGAGGGAGACAAATGTTGTCTCGCGGAGGGAGACAAATGTTGTCTCCCTGAGGGAGACAAAGGTTGTCTCCCGGAGGGAGACAGTTTGTCTCATAGAGGGAGACAAAGGTTGTCTCCCGGGGGGAGACAAATGTTGTCTCCCGGAGGGAGACAAATGTTGTCTCCCGGAGGGAGACAAAGGTTGTCTCCCGGAGGGAGACAGTTTGTCTCATAGAGGGAGACAAAGGTTGTCTCCCGGGGGGAGACAAATGTTGTTTCCCGGAGGGAGACAAAGGTTGTCTCCCGGGGGGAGACAAATGTTGTCTCCCAGAGGGAGACAAATGTTGTCTCCCGGAGGGAGACAAATGTTGTCTCCTGGAGGGAGACAAATGTTGTCTCCCGGAGGGAGACAAAGGTTGTCTCCCGGAGGAAGACAAATGTTGTCTCCCGGAGGGAGACAAATGTTGTCTCCCGGAGGGAGACAAATGTTGTCTCCCGGAGGGAGACAAAGGTTGTCTCCCGGAGGGAGACAAAGGTTGTCTCCCAGAGGGAGACAAAGGTTGTCTCCCTGAGGGAGACAAATGTAGTCTCCCGGAGGGAGACAAAGGTTGTATCCCGGAGGGAGACAAAGGTTGTCTCCCGGAGGGAGACAAATGTTGTCTCCCGGAGGGAGAGAAAGGTTGTCTCCCGGAGGGAGAGATAGGTTGTCTCCCGGAGGGAGAGAAAGGTTGTCTCCCGGAGGGAGACAAATGTTGTCTCCCGGAGGGAGACAAATGTTGTCTCCCGGAGGGAGACAAAGTTTGTCTCCCGGAGGGAGACAACTGTTGTCTC
Source organism: Aurelia sp. 4 Dawson et al 2005 (assembly GCA_964019985.1). Classification (NCBI taxonomy): domain Eukaryota; kingdom Metazoa; phylum Cnidaria; class Scyphozoa; order Semaeostomeae; family Ulmaridae; genus Aurelia; species Aurelia sp. 4 Dawson et al 2005. Next base: position 23,017,285 of record OZ026496.1, on the reverse strand, counting down.
AAGGAGGGAGACAAATGTTGTCTCCCTGAGGGAGACAAAGGTTGTCTCCCGGAGGGAGACAGTTTGTCTCATAGAGGGAGACAAAGGTTGTCTCCCGGGGGGAGACAAATGTTGTCTCCCGGAGGGAGACAAATGTTGTCTCCCGGAGGGAGACAAATGTTGTGTCCCGGAGGGAGACAAATGTTGTCTCCCGGAGGGAGACAAATGTTGTCTCCCGGAGGGAGACAAATGTTGTCTCCCGGAGGGAGACAAAGGTTGTCTCCCGGAGGAAGACAAATGTTGTCTCCCGGAGGGAGACAAATGTTGTCTCCCGGAGGGAGACAAAGGTTGTCTCCCGGAGGGAGACAGTTTGTCTCACAGAGGGAGACAAAGGTTGTCTCCCGGGGGGAGACAAATGTTGTCTCCCAGAGGGAGACAAATGTTGTCTCCCGGGGGGAGACAAAGGTTGTCTCCCGGAGGGAGACAAATGTTGTCTCCCGGAGGGAGACATTTTGTCTCCTAGAGGGAGACAAATGTTGTCTCCCAGAGGGAGACAAAGGTTGTCTCCCGGAGGAAGACAAATGTTGTCTCCCGGAGGGAGACAAATGTTGTCTCGCGGAGGGAGACAAATGTTGTCTCCCTGAGGGAGACAAAGGTTGTCTCCCGGAGGGAGACAGTTTGTCTCACAGAGGGAGACAAAGGTTGTCTCCCGGGGGGAGACAAATGTTGTCTCCCAGAGGGAGACAAATGTTGTCTCCCGGGGGGAGACAAAGGTTGTCTCCCGGAGGGAGACAAATGTTGTCTCCCGGAGGGAGACATTTTGTCTCCTAGAGGGAGACAAATGTTGTCTCCCAGAGGGAGACAAAGGTTGTCTCCCGGAGGAAGACAAATGTTGTCTCCCGGAGGGAGACAAATGTTGTCTCGCGGAGGGAGACAAATGTTGTCTCCCTGAGGGAGACAAAGGTTGTCTCCCGGAGGGAGACAGTTTGTCTCATAGAGGGAGACAAAGGTTGTCTCCCGGAGGGAGACAAATGTTGTCTCCCGGAGGGAGACAAATGTTGTCTCCCGGAGGGAGACAAATGTTGTCTCCCGGAGGGAGACAAAGGTTGTCTCCCGGAGGAAGACAAATGTTGTCTCCCGGAGGGAGACAAATGTTGTCTCCCGGAGGGAGACAAAGGTTGTCTCCCGGAGGGAGACAGTTTGTCTCACAGAGGGAGACAAAGGTTGTCTCCCGGGGGGAGACAAATGTTGTCTCCCAGAGGGAGACAAATGTTGTCTCCCGGGGGGAGACAAAGGTTGTCTCCCGGAGGGAGACAAATGTTGTCTCCCGGAGGGAGACATTTTGTCTCCTAGAGGGAGACAAATGTTGTCTCCCAGAGGGAGACAAAGGTTGTCTCCCGGAGGGAGACAAAGGTTGTCTCCCGGAGGGAGACAGTTTGTCTCACAGAGGGAGACAAAGGTTGTCTCCCGGGGGGAGACAAATGTTGTCTCCCAGAGGGAGACAAATGTTGTCTCCCGGAGGGAGACAAATGTTGTCTCCCGGAGGGAGACAAATGTTGTCTCCCGGAGGGAGACAAAGGTTGTCTCCCGGAGGAAGACAAATGTTGTCTCCCGGAGGGAGACAAATGTTGTCTCCCGGAGGGAGACAAATGTTGTCTCCCGGAGGGAGACAAAGGTTGTCTCCCGGAGGGAGACAAAGGTTGTCTCCCGGAGGGAGACAAAGGTTGTCTCCCTGAGGGAGACAAATGTAGTCTCCCGGAGGGAGACAAAGGTTGTATCCCGGAGGGAGACAAAGGTTGTCTCAAGGAGGGAGACAAATGTTGTCTCTCGGAGGGAGACAAAGGTTGTCTCCCGGAGGGAGACAAATGTTGTCTCCCAGAGGGAGACAAAGGTTGTCTCCCGGGGGGAGACAAATGTTGTCTCCCGGAGGGAAACAAATGTTGTCTCCCGGAGGGAGACAAATGTTGTCTCCCGGAGGGAGAGAAAGGTTGTCTCCCGGAGGGAGAGAAATGTTGTCTCCCGGAGGGAGAGAAAGGTTGTCTCCCGGAGGGAGACAAATGTTGTCTCCCGGAGGGAGACAAATGTTGTCTCCCGGAGGGAGACAAAGTTTGTCTCCCGGTGGGAGACAACTGTTGTCTCAAGGAGGGAGACAAATGTTGTCTCTCGGAGGGAGACAAAGGTTGTCTCCCGGAGGGAGACAAATGTTGTCTCCCGGAGGGAGACAAATGTTGTCTCCCGGAGGGAGACAAATGTTGTCTCCCGGAGAGAGACAAAGGTTGTCTCCCGGAGGGAGACAAAGGTTGTTTCCCGGAGGGAGGCAAATGTTGTCTCCGGGAGGGAGACAAATGTTGTCTCCCAGAGGGAAACAAAGGTTGTTTCCCGGAGGGAGACAAATGTTGTCTCCCGGAGGGAGACAAAGGTTGTCTCCCGGAGGGAGACAAAGGTTGTCTCCCGCAGGGAGACAAATGTTGTCTCCCGGAGGGAGACAAATGTTGTCTCCCGGAGGGAGACAAATGTTGTCTCCCGGAGGGAGACAAAGGTTGTCTCCCGGAGGGAGACAAAGGTGGTCACCCGGAGGGAGACAAAGGTTGTCTCCTGGAGGGAGACAATTGTTGTCTCCCGGAGGGAGACAAAGGTTGTCTCCCGGAGGGAGACAAAGGTTGTCTCCCGGAGGGAGACAAAGGTTGTCTCCCGGAGGGAGACAAATGTTGTCTCCCAGAGGGAGACAAATGTTGTCTCCCAGAGGGAGACAAATGTTGTCTCCCGGGGGGAGACAAAGGTTGTCTCCCGGAGGGAGACAAATGTTGTCTCCCGGAGGGAGACATTTTGTCTCCTAGAGGGAGACAAATGTTGTCTCCCAGAGGGAGACAAAGGTTGTCTCCCGGAGGGAGACAAATGTTGTCTCCCGGAGGGAGACAAATGTTGTCTCCCGGAGGGAGACATTTTGTCTCCTAGAGGGAGACAAAGGTTGTCTCCCGGAGGGAGACAAAAGGTTGTCTCCCGGAGGGAGACAAAGGTTGTCTCCCGGAGGAAGACAAATGTTGTCTCCCGGAGGGAGACAAAGGTTGTCTCCCGGAGGAAGACAAATGTTGTCTCCCGGAGGGAGACAAATGTTGTCTCCCGGAGGGAGACAAATGTTGTCTCCCTGAGGGAGACAAATGTTGTCTCCCGGAGGGAAACAAATGTTGTCTCCCGGAGGGAGACAAATGTTGTCTCCCGGAGGGAGACAAAGGTTGTCTCCCGGAGGAAGACAAATGTTGTCTCCCGGAGGGAGACAAATGTTGTCTCCCGGAGGGAGACAAATGTTGTCTCCCGGAGGGAGACAAAGGTTGTCTCCCGGAGGGAGACAGTTTGTCTCACAGAGGGAGACAAAGGTTGTCTCCCGGGGGGAGACAAATGTTGTCTCCCAGAGGGAGACAAATGTTGTCTCCCGGGGGGAGACAAAGGTTGTCTCCCGGAGGGAGACAAATGTTGTCTCCCGGAGGGAGACATTTTGTCTCCTAGAGGGAGACAAATGTTGTCTCCCAGAGGGAGACAAAGGTTGTCTCCCGGAGGGAGACAAATGTTGTCTCCCGGAGGGAGACATTTTGTCTCCTAGAGGGAGACAAAGGTTGTCTCCCGGAGGGAGACAAAAGGTTGTCTCCCGGAGGGAGACAAATGTTGTCTCCCGGAGGGAGACAAATGTTGTCTCCCGGAGGGAGACAAAGGTTGTCTCCCGGAGGAAGACAAATGTTGTCTCCCGGAGGGAGACAAATGTTGTCTCCCGGAGGGAGACAAATGTTGTCTCCCTGAGGGAGACAAAGGTTGTCTCCCGGAGGGAGACAAATGTTGTCTCCCGGAGGGAGACAAAGGTTGTCTCCCGGAGGGAGACAAAGGTTGTCTCCCGGAGGAAGACAAATGTTGTCTCCCGGAGGGAGACAAATGTTGTCTCCCGGAGGGAGACAAATGTTGTCTCCCGGAGGGAGACAAAGGTTGTCTCCCGGAGGGAGACAAAGGTTGTCTCCCGGAGGGAGACAAAGGTTGTCTCCCTGAGGGAGACAAATGTAGTCTCCCGGAGGGAGACAAAGGTTGTATCCCGGAGGGAGACAAAGGTTGTCTCCCGGAGGGAGACAAAGGTTGTCTCCCGGAGGGAGAGAAAGGTTGTCTCCCGGAGGGAGAGAAAGGTTGTCTCCCGGAGGGAGAGAAAGGTTGTCTCCCGGAGGGAGACAAATGTTGTCTCCCGGAGGGAGACAAAGTTTGTCTCCCGGAGGGAGACAACTGTTGTCTCAAGGAGGGAGACAAATGTTGTCTCTCGGAGGGAGACAAAGGTTGTCTCCCGGAGGGAGACAAATGTTGTCTCCCAGAGGGAGACAAAGGTTGTCTCCCGGGGGGAGACAAATGTTGTCTCCCGGAGGGAGACAAATGTTTTCTCCCGGAGGGAGACAAATGTTGTCACCCGGAGGGAGACAAAGGTTGTCTCCCGGAGGGAGACAAAGGTTGTCTCCCTGAGGGAGACAAATGTAGTCTCCCGGAGGGAGACAAAGGTTGTTTCCCGGAGGGAGACAAAGGTTGTCTCCCGGAGGGAGACAAATGTTGTCTCCCGGAGGGAGAGAAAGGTTGTCTCCCGGAGGGAGAGAAAGGTTGTCTCCCGGAGGGAGAGAAAGGTTGTCTCCCGGAGGGAGACAAATGTTGTCTCCCGGAGGGAGACAAATGTTGTCTCCCGGAGGGAGACAAATGTTGTCTCCCGGAGGGAGACAAATGTTTTCTCCCGGAGGGAGACAAATGTTGTCACCCGGAGGGAGACAAAGGTTGTCTCCCGGAGGGAGACAAAGGTTGTCTCCCTGAGGGAGACAAATGTAGTCTCCCGGAGGGAGACAAAGGTTGTCTCCCGGGGGGAGACAAATGTTGTCTCCCGGAGGGAGACAAATGTTTTCTCCCGGAGGGAGACAAATGTTGTCACCCGGAGGGAGACAAATGTTGTCTCCCGGAGGGAGACAAAGGTTGTCTCCCGGAGGGAGACAAAGGTTGTCTCACGGAGGGAGACAAATGTTGTCTCCCGGAGGGAGACAAAGGTTGTCTCCCGGAGGAAGACAAATGTTGTCTCCCGGAGGAAGACAAATGTTGTCTCCCGGAGGGAGACAAATTTTGTCTCCCGGAGGGAGAGAAATGTTGTCTCCCTGAGGGAGACAAATGTTGTCTCCCGGAGGGAGACAAATGTTGTCTCCCTGAGGGAGACAAAGGTTGTCTCCCGGAGGGAGACAAAGGATGTCTCCCGGAGGGAGACAAATGTTGTCTCCTGGAGGGAGACAAATGTTGTCTCCCGGAAGGAGACAAAGGTTGTCTCCAGGAGGGAGACAAAGGTTGTCTCCCGGAGGGAGACAAAGGTTGTCTCACGGAGGGAGACAAATGTTGTCTCCCGGAGGGAGACAAAGGTTGTCTCCCGGAGGAAGACAAAGGTTGTTTCCCGGAGGGAGGCAAATGTTGTCTCCCGTAGGAAGAGAAATGTTGTCTCCCGGAGGGAGAGAAAGGTTGTCTCCCGGAGGGAGACAAATGTTGTCTCCCGGAGGGAGACAAAGTTTGTCTCCCGGTGGGAGACAACTGTTGTCTCAAGGAGGGAGACAAATGTTGTCTCCCGGAGGGAGACAAATGTTGTCTCCCGGAGGGAGACAAATGTTGTCTCCCGGAGGGAGACAAATGTTGTCTCCCGGAGGGAGACAAAGGTTGTCTCCCGGAGGGAGACAAATGTTGTCTCCCGGAGGGAGACAAATGTTGTCTCCCGGAGGGAGACAAATGTTGTCTCCCGGAGAGAGACAAAGGTTGTCTCCCGGAGGGAGACAAAGGTTGTTTCCCGGAGGGAGGCAAATGTTGTCTCAGGGAGGGAGACAAATGTTGTCTCCCAGAGGGAAACAAAGGTTGTTTCCCGGAGGGAGACAAATGTTGTCTCCCGGAGGGAGACAAAGGTTGTCTCCCGGAGGGAGACAAAGGTTGTCTCCCGCAGGGAGACAAATGTTGTCTCCCGGAGGGAGACAAATGTTGTCTCCCGGAGGGAGACAAATGTTGTCTCCCGGAGGGAGACAAATGTTGTCTCCCTGAGGGAGACAAAGGTTGTCTCCCGGAGGGAGACAAAGGATGTCTCCCGGAGGGAGACAAATGTTGTCTCCTGGAGGGAGACAAATGTTGTCTCCCGGAAGGAGACAAAGGTTGTCTCCAGGAGGGAGACAAAGGTTGTCTCCCGGAGGGAGACAAAGGTTGTCTCACGGAGGGAGACAAATGTTGTCTCCCGGAGGGAGACAAAGATTGTCTCCCGGAGGAAGACAAAGGTTGTTTCCCGGAGGGAGGCAAATGTTGTCTCCCGTAGGAAGAGAAATGTTGTCTCCCGGAGGGAGAGAAAGGTTGTCTCCCGGAGGGAGACAAATGTTGTCTCCCGGAGGGAGACAAAGTTTGTCTCCCGGTGGGAGACAACTGTTGTCTCAAGGAGGGAGACAAATGTTGTCTCCCGGAGGGAGACAAATGTTGTCTCCCGGAGGGAGACAAAGGTTGTCTCCCGGAGGGAGACAAATGTTGTCTCCCGGAGGGAGACAAATGTTGTCTCCCGGAGGGAGACAAATGTTGTCTCCCGGAGAGAGACAAAGGTTGTCTCCCGGAGGGAGACAAAGGTTGTTTCCCGGAGGGAGGCAAATGTTGTCTCCGGGAGGGAGACAAATGTTGTCTCCCAGAGGGAAACAAAGGTTGTTTCCCGGAGGGAGACAAATGTTGTCTCCCGGAGGGAGACAAAGGTTGTCTCCCGGAGGGAGACAAAGGTTGTCTCCCGCAGGGAGACAAATGTTGTCTCCCGGAGGGAGACAAATGTTGTCTCCCGGAGGGAGACAAATGTTGTCTCCCGGAGGGAGACAAAGGTTGTCTCCCGGAGGGAGACAAAGGTGGTCACCCGGAGGGAGACAAAGGTTGTCTCCTGGAGGGAGACAATTGTTGTCTCCCGGAGGGAGACAAAGGTTGTCTCCCGGAGGGAAACAAATGTTGTCTCCCGGAGGGAGACAAATGTTGTCTCCCGGAGGGAGACAAAAGGTTGTCTCCCGGAGGGAGACAAAGGTTGTCTCCTGGAGGGAGACAAATGTTGTCTCCCGGAGGGAGACAAATGTTGTCTCCCGGAGGGAGACAAATGTTGTCTCCCGGAGGGAGAAAAAGGTTGTCTCCCGGAGGGAGACAAATGTTGTCTCCCGGAGGGAGACAAAGGTTGTCTCCCGGAGGGAGACAAATGTTGTCTCCCGGAGGGAGACAAATGTTGTCTCCCGGAGGGAGACAAAGGTTGTCTCCCGGAGGGAGACAACTGTTGTCTCCCGGAGGGAGACAAATGTTGTCTCCCGGAGGGAGACAAAGGTTGTCTCCCGGAGGGAGACAAAGGTTGTCTCCCGGAGGGAGACAAAGGTTGTCTCCCGGAGGGAGACAAATGTTGTCTCCCAGAGGGAGACAAATGTTGTCTCCCAGAGGGAGACAAATGTTGTCTCCCGGGGGGAGACAAAGGTTGTCTCCCGGAGGGAGACAAATGTTGTCTCCCGGAGGGAGACATTTTGTCTCCTAGAGGGAGACAAATGTTGTCTCCCAGAGGGAGACAAATGTTGTCTCCCAGAGGGAGACAAATGTTGTCTCCCGGGGGGAGACAAAGGTTGTCTCCCGGAGGGAGACAAATGTTGTCTCCCGGAGGGAGACATTTTGTCTCCTAGAGGGAGACAAATGTTGTCTCCCAGAGGGAGACAAAGGTTGTCTCCCGGAGGGAGACAAATGTTGTCTCCCGGAGGGAGACAAATGTTGTCTCCCGGAGGGAGACATTTTGTCTCCTAGAGGGAGACAAAGGTTGTCTCCCGGAGGGAGACAAAAGGTTGTCTCCCGGAGGGAGACAAATGTTGTCTCCCGGAGGGAGACAAATGTTGTCTCCCGGAGGGAGACAAAGGTTGTCTCCCGGAGGAAGACAAATGTTGTCTCCCGGAGGGAGACAAATGTTGTCTCCCGGAGGGAGACAAATGTTGTCTCCCTGAGGGAGACAAAGGTTGTCTCCCGGAGGGAGACAAATGTTGTCTCCCGGAGGGAGACAAAGGTTGTCTCCCGGAGGGAGACAAAGGTTGTCTCCCGGAGGAAGACAAATGTTGTCTCCCGGAGGGAGACAAATGTTGTCTCCCGGAGGGAGACAAATGTTGTCTCCCGGAGGGAGACAAAGGTTGTCTCCCGGAGGGAGACAAAGGTTGTCTCCCGGAGGGAGACAAAGGTTGTCTCCCTGAGGGAGACAAATGTAGTCTCCCGGAGGGAGACAAAGGTTGTCTCCCTGAGGGAGACAAATGTAGTCTCCCGGAGGGAGACAAAGGTTGTATCCCGGAGGGAGACAAAGGTTGTCTCCCGGAGGGAGACAAAGGTTGTCTCCCGGAGGGAGAGAAAGGTTGTCTCCCGGAGGGAGAGAAAGGTTGTCTCCCGGAGGGAGAGAAAGGTTGTCTCCCGGAGGAAGACAAATGTTGTCTCCCGGAGGGAGACAAAGTTTGTCTCCCGGAGGGAGACAACTGTTGTCTCAAGGAGGGAGACAAATGTTGTCTCTCGGAGGGAGACAAAGGTTGTCTCCCGGAGGGAGACAAATGTTGTCTCCCAGAGGGAGACAAAGGTTGTCTCCCGGGGGGAGACAAATGTTGTCTCCCGGAGGGAGACAAATGTTGTCTCCCGGAGGGAGACAAATGTTGTCTCCCGGAGGGAGACAAATGTTTTCTCCCGGAGGGAGACAAATGTTGTCACCCGGAGGGAGACAAAGGTTGTCTCCCGGAGGGAGACAAAGGTTGTCTCCCTGAGGGAGACAAATGTAGTCTCCCGGAGGGAGACAAAGGTTGTTTCCCGGAGGGAGACAAAGGTTGTCTCCCGGAGGGAGACAAATGTTGTCTCCCGGAGGGAGAGAAAGGTTGTCTCCCGGAGGGAGACAAATGTTGTCTCCCGGAGGGAGACAAATGTTGTCTTCCGGAGGGAGACAAATGTTGTCTCCCGGAGGGAGACAAATGTTTTCTCCCGGAGGGAGACAAATGTTGTCACCCGGAGGGAGACAAAGGTTGTCTCCCGGAGGGAGACAAAGGTTGTCTCCCTGAGGGAGACAAATGTAGTCTCCCGGAGGGAGACAAAGGTTGTCTCCCGGGGGGAGACAAATGTTGTCTCCCGGAGGGAGACAAATGTTGTCTCCCGGAGGGAGACAAATGTTGTCTCCCGGAGGGAGACAAATGTTTTCTCCCGGAGGGAGACAAATGTTGTCACCCGGAGGGAGACAAAGGTTGTCTCCCGGAGGGAGACAAAGGTTGTCTCCCTGAGGGAGACAAATGTAGTCTCCCGGAGGGAGACAAAGGTTGTTTCCCGGAGGGAGACAAAGGTTGTCTCCCGGAGGGAGACAAATGTTGTCTCCCGGAGGGAGAGAAAGGTTGTCTCCCGGAGGGAGAGAAAGGTTGTCTCCCGGAGGGAGACAAATGTTGTCTCCCGGAGGGAGAGAAAGGTTGTCTCCCGGAGGAAGACAAATGTTGTCTCCCGGAGGGAGACAAATGTTGTCTCCCGGAGGGAGACAAATGTTGTCTCCCGGAGGGAGACAAATGTTGTCTCCCTGAGGGAGACAAAGGTTGTCTCCCGGAGGGAGACAAAGGTTGTCTCCCGGGGGGAGAGAAAGGTTGTCTCCCGGAGGGAGAGAAAGGTTGTCTCCCGGAGGGAGAGAAAGGTTGTCTCCCGGAGGGAGACAAATGTTGTCTCCCGGAGGGAGACAAAGTTTGTCTCCCGGAGGGAGACAACTGTTGTCTCAAGGAGGGAGACAAATGTTGTCTCTCGGAGGGAGACAAAGGTTGTCTCCCGGAGGGAGACAAATGTTGTCTCCCAGAGTGAGACAAAGGTTGTCTCCCGGGGGGAGACAAATGTTGTCTCCCGGAGGGAGACAAATGTTGTCTCCCGGAGGGAGACAAATGTTGTCTCCCGGAGGGAGACAAATGTTTTCTCCCGGAGGGAGACAAATGTTGTCACCCGGAGGGAGACAAATGTTGTCTCCCGGAGGGAGACAAAGGTTGTCTCCCGGAGGGAGACAAAGGTTGTCTCACGGAGGGAGACAAATGTTGTCTCCCGGAGGGAGACAAAGGTTGTCTCCCGGAGGAAGACAAATGTTGTCTCCCGGAGGAAGACAAATGTTGTCTCCCGGAGGGAGACAAATTTTGTCTCCCGGAGGGAGAGAAATGTTGTCTCCCTGAGGGAGACAAATGTTGTCTCCCGGAGGGAGACAAATGTTGTCTCCCTGAGGGAGACAAAGGTTGTCTCCCGGAGGGAGACAAATGTAGTCTCCCGGAGGGAGACAAAGGTTGTTTCCCGGAGGGAGACAAAGGTTGTCTCCCGGAGGGAGACAAATGTTGTCTCCCGGAGGGAGAGAAAGGTTGTCTCCCGGAGGGAGAGAAAGGTTGTCTCCCGGAGGGAGACAAATGTTGTCTCCCGGAGGGAGAGAAAGGTTGTCTCCCGGAGGAAGACAAATGTTGTCTCCCGGAGGGAGACAAATGTTGTCTCCCGGAGGGAGACAAATGTTGTCTCCCGGAGGGAGACAAATGTTGTCTCCCTGAGGGAGACAAAGGTTGTCTCCCGGAGGGAGACAAAGGTTGTCTCCCGGGGGGAGAGAAAGGTTGTCTCCCGGAGGGAGAGAAAGGTTGTCTCCCGGAGGGAGAGAAAGGTTGTCTCCCGGAGGGAGACAAATGTTGTCTCCCGGAGGGAGACAAAGTTTGTCTCCCGGAGGGAGACAACTGTTGTCTCAAGGAGGGAGACAAATGTTGTCTCTCGGAGGGAGACAAAGGTTGTCTCCCGGAGGGAGACAAATGTTGTCTCCCAGAGTGAGACAAAGGTTGTCTCCCGGGGGGAGACAAATGTTGTCTCCCGGAGGGAGACAAATGTTGTCTCCCGGAGGGAGACAAATGTTGTCTCCCGGAGGGAGACAAATGTTTTCTCCCGGAGGGAGACAAATGTTGTCACCCGGAGGGAGACAAATGTTGTCTCCCGGAGGGAGACAAAGGTTGTCTCCCGGAGGGAGACAAAGGTTGTCTCACGGAGGGAGACAAATGTTGTCTCCCGGAGGGAGACAAAGGTTGTCTCCCGGAGGAAGACAAATGTTGTCTCCCGGAGGAAGACAAATGTTGTCTCCCGGAGGGAGACAAATTTTGTCTCCCGGAGGGAGAGAAATGTTGTCTCCCTGAGGGAGACAAATGTTGTCTCCCGGAGGGAGACAAATGTTGTCTCCCTGAGGGAGACAAAGGTTGTCTCCCGGAGGGAGACAAAGGATGTCTCCCGGAGGGAGACAAATGTTGTCTCCTGGAGGGAGACAAATGTTGTCTCCCGGAAGGAGACAAAGGTTGTCTCCAGGAGGGAGACAAAGGTTGTCTCCCGGAGGGAGACAAAGGTTGTCTCACGGAGGGAGACAAATGTTGTCTCCCGGAGGGAGACAAAGGTTGTCTCCCGGAGGAAGACAAAGGTTGTTTCCCGGAGGGAGGCAAATGTTGTCTCCCGTAGGAAGAGAAATGTTGTCTCCCTGAGGGAGACTAAGGTTGTCTCCCGGAGGGAGACAAATGTTGTCTCCCTGAGGGAGACAAAGGTTGTCTCCCGGAGGGAGACAGTTTGTCTCATAGAGGGAGACAAAGGTTGTCTCCCGGGGGGAGACAAATGTTGTCTCCCGGAGGGAGACAAATGTTGTCTCCCGGAGGGAGACAAATGTTGTCTCCCGGAGGGAGACAAATGTTGTCTCCCGGAGGGAGACAAAGGTTGTCTCCCGGAGGAAGACAAATGTTGTCTCCCGGAGGGAGACAAATGTTGTCACCCGGAGGGAGACAAATGTTGTCTCCCGGAGGGAGACAAATGTTGTCTCCCGGAGGGAGACAAAAGGTTGTCTCCCGGAGGGAGACAAAGGTTGTCTCCTGGAGGGAGACAAATGTTGTCTCCCAGAGGGAGACAAATGTTGTCTCCCGGAGGGAGAAAAAGGTTGTCTCCCGGAGGGAGACAAAGGTTGTTTCCCGGAGGGAGGCAAATGTTGTCTCCGGGAGGGAGACAAATGTTGTCTCCCGGAGGGAGACAAATGTTGTCTCCCGGAGGGAGACAAATGTTGTCTCCCGGAGGGAGACAAAGGTTGTCTCCCGGAGGAAGACAAATGTTGTCTCCCGGAGGGAGGCAAATGTTGTCACCCGGAGGGAAACAAAGGTTGTTTCCTGGAGGGAGAAAAATGTTGTCTCCCGGAGGGAGACAGTTTGTCTCATAGAGGGAGACAAAGGTTGTCTCCCGGGGGGAGACAAATGTTGTCTCCCGGAGGGAGACAAAGGTTGTCTCCCGGAGGAAGACAAATGTTGTCTCTCATAGGAAGACAAATGTTGTCTCCCGGAGGGAGACAAATGTTGTCACCCGGAGGGAGACATATGTTGTCTCCAAGAGGGAGACAAAAGGTTGTCTCCCGGAGGGAGACAAAGGTTGTCTCCTGGAGGGAGACAAAGGTTGTCTCCCGGAGGAAGACAAATGTTGTCTCCCGGAGGGAGACAAATGTTGTCACCCGGAGGGAGACAAATGTTGTGTCCCGGAGGGAGACAAAGGTTGTCTCCCGGAGGAAGACAAATGTTGTCTCCCGGAGGAAGACAAATGTTGTCTCCCGGAGGGAGACAAATGTTGTCACCCGGAGGGAGACATATGTTGTCTCCAAGAGGGAGACAAAGGTTGTCTCCTGGAGGGAGACAAATGTTGTCTCCCGGAGGGAGACAAATGTTGTCTCCCGGAGGGAGACAAATGTTGTCTCCCGGAGGGAGACAAATGTTGTCTCCCGGAGGGAGAAAAAGGTTGTCTCCCGGAGGGAGACAAAGGTTGTTTCCCGGAGGGAGGCAAATGTTGTCTCCGGGAGGGAGACAAATGTTGTCTCCCGGTGGGAGACAAATGTTGTCTCCCGGAGGGAGACAAATGTTGTCACCCGGAGGGAGACAAATGTTGTCTCCCGGAGGGAGACAAAAGGTTGTCTCCCGGAGGGAGACAAAGGTTGTCTCCTGGAGGGAGACAAATGTTGTCTCCCGGACGGAGAAAAATGTTGTCTCCCGGAGGGAGACAAATGTTGTCTCCGGAGGGAGAAAAAGGTTGTCTCCCGGAGGGAGACAAAAGGTTGTCTCCCGGAGGGAGACAAAGGTTGTCTCCTGGAGGGAGACAAATGTTGTCTCCCAGAGGGAGACAAATGTTGTCTCCCGGAGGGAGAAAAAGGTTGTCTCCTGGAGGGAGACAAAGGTTGTCTCCCGGAGGAAGACAAATGTTGTCTCCCGGAGGGAGACAAATGTTGTCACCCGGAGGGAGACAAATGTTGTCTCCCGGAGGGAGACAAAGGTTGTCTCCCGGAGGAAGACAAATGTTGTCTCCCGGAGGAAGACAAATGTTGTCTCCCGGAGGGAGACAAATGTTGTCACCCGGAGGGAGACAAATGTTGTCTCCCGGAGGGAGACAAATGTTGTCTCCCGGAGGGAGACAAAAGGTTGTCTCCCGGAGGGAGACAAAGGTTGTCTCCTGGAGGGAGACAAATGTTGTCTCCCGGAGGGAGACAAATGTTGTCTCCCGGAGGGAGAAAAAGGTTGTCTCCCGGAGGGAGACAAAGGTTGTTTCCCGGAGGGAGGCAAATGTTGTCTCCGGGAGGGAGACAAATGTTGTCTCCCGGAGGGAGACAAATGTTGTCTCCCGGAGGGAGACAAATGTTGTCTCCCGGAGGGAGACAAAGGTTGTCTCCCGGAGGAAGACAAATGTTGTCTCCCGGAGGGAGACAAATGTTGTCACCCGGAGGGAAACAAAGGTTGTTTCCTGGAGGGAGACAAATGTTGTCTCCCGGAGGGAGACAGTTTGTCTCATAGAGGGAGACAAAGGTTGTCTCCCGGGGGGAGACAAATGTTGTCTCCCGGAGGGAGACAAAGGTTGTCTCCCGGAGGAAGACAAATGTTGTCTCCCGGAGGAAGACAAATGTTGTCTCCCGGAGGGAGACAAATGTTGTCACCCGGAGGGAGACATATGTTGTCTCCAAGAGGGAGACAAAAGGTTGTCTCCCTGAGGGAGACAAAGGTTGTCTCCCGGAGGGAGACAAATGTTGTCTCCCTGAGGGAGACAAAGGTTGTCTCCCGGAGGGAGACAGTTTGTCTCATAGAGGGAGACAAAGGTTGTCTCCCGGGGGGAGACAAATGTTGTCTCCCGGAGGGAGACAAATGTTGTCTCCCGGAGGGAGACAAATGTTGTCTCCCGGAGGGAGACAAATGTTGTCTCCCGGAGGGAGACAAAGGTTGTCTCCCGGAGGAAGACAAATGTTGTCTCCCGGAGGGAGACAAATGTTGTCACCCGGAGGGAGACAAATGTTGTCTCCCGGAGGGAGACAAATGTTGTCTCCCGGAGGGAGACAAAAGGTTGTCTCCCGGAGGGAGACAAAGGTTGTCTCCTGGAGGGAGACAAATGTTGTCTCCCAGAGGGAGACAAATGTTGTCTCCCGGAGGGAGAAAAAGGTTGTCTCCCGGAGGGAGACAAAGGTTGTTTCCCGGAGGGAGGCAAATGTTGTCTCCGGGAGGGAGACAAATGTTGTCTCCCGGAGGGAGACAAATGTTGTCTCCCGGAGGGAGACAAATGTTGTCTCCCGGAGGGAGACAAAGGTTGTCTCCCGGAGGAAGACAAATGTTGTCTCCCGGAGGGAGACAAATGTTGTCACCCGGAGGGAAACAAAGGTTGTTTCCTGGAGGGAGAAAAATGTTGTCTCCCGGAGGGAGACAGTTTGTCTCATAGAGGGAGACAAAGGTTGTCTCCCGGGGGGAGACAAATGTTGTCTCCCGGAGGGAGACAAAGGTTGTCTCCCGGAGGAAGACAAATGTTGTCTCCCATAGGAAGACAAATGTTGTCTCCCGGAGGGAGACAAATGTTGTCACCCGGAGGGAGACATATGTTGTCTCCAAGAGGGAGACAAAAGGTTGTCTCCCGGAGGGAGACAAAGGTTGTCTCCTGGAGGGAGACAAAGGTTGTCTCCCGGAGGAAGACAAATGTTGTCTCCCGGAGGGAGACAAATGTTGTCACCCGGAGGGAGACAAATGTTGTGTCCCGGAGGGAGACAAAGGTTGTCTCCCGGAGGAAGACAAATGTTGTCTCCCGGAGGAAGACAAATGTTGTCTCCCGGAGGGAGACAAATGTTGTCACCCGGAGGGAGACATATGTTGTCTCCAAGAGGGAGACAAAGGTTGTCTCCTGGAGGGAGACAAATGTTGTCTCCCGGAGGGAGACAAATGTTGTCTCCCGGAGGGAGACAAATGTTGTCTCCCGGAGGGAGACAAATGTTGTCTCCCGGAGGGAGAAAAAGGTTGTCTCCCGGAGGGAGACAAAGGTTGTTTCCCGGAGGGAGGCAAATGTTGTCTCCGGGAGGGAGACAAATGTTGTCTCCCGGTGGGAGACAAATGTTGTCTCCCGGAGGGAGACAAATGTTGTCACCCGGAGGGAGACAAATGTTGTCTCCCGGAGGGAGACAAAAGGTTGTCTCCCGGAGGGAGACAAAGGTTGTCTCCTGGAGGGAGACAAATGTTGTCTCCCGGACGGAGAAAAATGTTGTCTCCCGGAGGGAGACAAATGTTGTCTCCGGAGGGAGAAAAAGGTTGTCTCCCGGAGGGAGACAAAAGGTTGTCTCCCGGAGGGAGACAAAGGTTGTCTCCTGGAGGGAGACAAATGTTGTCTCCCAGAGGGAGACAAATGTTGTCTCCCGGAGGGAGAAAAAGGTTGTCTCCTGGAGGGAGACAAAGGTTGTCTCCCGGAGGAAGACAAATGTTGTCTCCCGGAGGGAGACAAATGTTGTCACCCGGAGGGAGACAAATGTTGTCTCCCGGAGGGAGACAAAGGTTGTCTCCCGGAGGAAGACAAATGTTGTCTCCCGGAGGAAGACAAATGTTGTCTCCCGGAGGGAGACAAATGTTGTCTCCCGGAGGGAGACAAAGGTTTTCTCCCGGAGGAAGACAAATGTTGTCTCCCGGAGGGAGACAAATGTTGTCACCCGGAGGGAAACAAAGGTTGTTTCCTGGAGGGAGACAAATGTTGTCTCCCGGAGGGAGACAGTTTGTCTCATAGAGGGAGACAAAGGTTGTCTCCCGGGGGGAGACAAATGTTGTCTCCCGGAGGGAGACAAAGGTTGTCTCCCGGAGGAAGACAAATGTTGTCTCCCGGAGGGAGACAAATGTTGTCACCCGGAGGGAGACAAATGTTGTCTCCCGGAGGGAGACAAATGTTGTCTCCCGGAGGGAGACAAAAGGTTGTCTCCCGGAGGGAGACAAAGGTTGTCTCCTGGAGGGAGACAAATGTTGTCTCCCGGAGGGAGACAAATGTTGTCTCCCGGAGGGAGAAAAAGGTTGTCTCCCGGAGGGAGACAAAGGTTGTTTCCCGGAGGGAGGCAAATGTTGTCTCCGGGAGGGAGACAAATGTTGTCTCCCGGAGGGAGACAAATGTTGTCTCCCGGAGGGAGACAAATGTTGTCTCCCGGAGGGAGACAAATGTTGTCTCCCGGAGGGAGACAAAGGTTGTCTCCCGGAGGAAGACAAATGTTGTCTCCCGGAGGGAGACAAATGTTGTCACCCGGAGGGAAACAAAGGTTGTTTCCTGGAGGGAGACAAATGTTGTCTCCCGGAGGGAGACAGTTTGTCTCATAGAGGGAGACAAAGGTTGTCTCCCGGGGGGAGACAAATGTTGTCTCCCGGAGGGAGACAAAGGTTGTCTCCCGGAGGAAGACAAATGTTGTCTCTTGGAGGAAGACAAATGTTGTCTCCCGGAGGGAGACAAATGTTGTCACCCGGAGGGAGACATATGTTGTCTCCAAGAGGGAGACAAAAGGTTGTCTCCCGGAGGGAGACAAAGGTTGTCTCCTGGAGGGAGACAAAGGTTGTCTCCCGGAGGAAGACAAATGTTGTCTCCCGGAGGGAGACAAATGTTGTCACCCGGAGGGAGACAAATGTTGTCTCCCGGAGGGAGACAAAAGGTTGTCTCCCGGAGGGAGACAAAGGTTGTCTCCTGGAGGGAGACAAATGTTGTCTCCCGGAGGGAGACAAATGTTGTCTCCCGGAGGGAGACAAATGTTGTCTCCCGGAGGGAGACAAATGTTGTCTCCCGGAGGGAGAAAAAGGTTGTCTCCCGGAGGGAGACAAAGGTTGTTTCCCGGAGGGAGGCAAATGTTGTCTCCGGGAGGGAGACAAATGTTGTCTCCCGGTGGGAGACAAATGTTGTCTCCCGGAGGGAGACAAATGTTGTCTCCCGGAGGGAGACAAAGGTTGTCTCCCGGAGGAAGACAAATGTTGTCTCCCGGAGGGAGACAAATGTTGTCACCCGGAGGGAGACAAATGCTGTCTCCCGGAGGGAGACAAAAGGTTGTCTCCCGGAGGGAGACAAAGGTTGTCTCCTGGAGGGAGACAAATGTTGTCTCCCGGACGGAGAAAAATGTTGTCTCCCGGAGGGAGACAAATGTTGTCTCCGGAGGGAGAAAAAGGTTGTCTCCCGGAGGGAGACAAAGCTTGTTTCCCGGAGGGAGGCAAATGTTGTCTCCAGGAGGGAGACAAATGTTGTCTCCCAGAGGGAAACAAAGGTTGTTTCCCGGAGGGAGACAAATGTTGTCTCCCGGAGGGAGACAAAGGTTGTCTCCCGGAGGGAGACAAAGGTTGTCTCCCGGAGGGAGACAAATGTTGTCTCCCGGAGGGAGACAAATGTTTTCTCCCGGAGGGAGACAAATGTTGTCACCCGGAGGGAGACAAAGGTTGTCTCCCGGAGGGAGACAAAGGTTGTCTCCCTGAGGGAGACAAATGTAGTCTCCCGGAGGGAGACAAAGGATGTCTCCCGGGGGGAGACAAATGTTGTCTCCCGGAGGGAGACAAATGTTGTCTCCCGGAGGGAGACAAATGTTGTCTCCCGGAGGGAGACAAATGTTTTCTCCCGGAGGGAGACAAATGTTGTCACCCGGAGGGAGACAAAGGTTGTCTCCCGGAGGGAGACAAAGGTTGTCTCCCTGAGGGAGACAAATGTAGTCTCCCGGAGGGAGACAAAGGTTGTTTCCCGGAGGGAGACAAAGGTTGTCTCCCGGAGGGAGACAAATGTTGTCTCCCGGAGGGAGAGAAAGGTTGTCTCCCGGAGGGAGAGAAAGGTTGTCTCCCGGAGGGAGACAAATGTTGTCTCCCGGAGGGAGAGAAAGGTTGTCTCCCGGAGGAAGACAAATGTTGTCTCCCGGAGGGAGACAAATGTTGTCTCCCGGAGGGAGACAAATGTTGTCTCCCGGAGGGAGACAAATGTTGTCTCCCTGAGGGAGACAAAGGTTGTCTCCCGGAGGGAGAGAAAGGTTGTCTCCCGGAGGGAGAGAAAGGTTGTCTCCCGGAGGGAGAGAAAGGTTGTCTCCCGGAGGGAGACAAAGGTTGTTTCCCGGAGGGAGGCAAATGTTGTCTCCGGGAGGGAGACAAATGTTGTCTCCCAGAGGGAAACAAAGGTTGTTTCCCGGAGGGAGACAAATGTTGTCTCCCTGAGGGAGACAAAGGTTGTCTCCCGGAGGGAGACAAAGGTTGTCTCCCGGAGGGAGAGAAAGGTTGTCTCCCGGAGGGAGAGAAAGGTTGTCTCCCGGAGGGAGAGAAAGGTTGTCTCCCGGAGGGAGACAAATGTTGTCTCCCGGAGGGAGACAAAGTTTGTCTCCCGGAGGGAGACAACTGTTGTCTCAAGGAGGGAGACAAATGTTGTCTCTCGGAGGGAGACAAAGGTTGTCTCCCGGAGGGAGACAAATGTTGTCTCCCAGAGGGAGACAAAGGTTGTCTCCCGGGGGGAGACAAATGTTGTCTCCCGGAGGGAGACAAATGTTGTCTCCCGGAGGGAGACAAATGTTGTCTCCCGGAGGGAGACAAATGTTTTCTCCCGGAGGGAGACAAATGTTGTCACCCGGAGGGAGACAAATGTTGTCTCCCGGAGGGAGACAAAGGTTGTCTCCCGGAGGGAGACAAAGGTTGTCTCACGGAGGGAGACAAATGTTGTCTCCCGGAGGGAGACAAAGGTTGTCTCCCGGAGGAAGACAAATGTTGTCTCCCGGAGGAAGACAAATGTTGTCTCCCGGAGGGAGACAAATTTTGTCTCCCGGAGGGAGAGAAATGTTGTCTCCCTGAGGGAGACAAATGTTGTCTCCCTGAGGGAGACAAAGGTTGTCTCCCGGAGGGAGACAAAGGATGTCTCCCGGAGGGAGACAAATGTTGTCTCCTGGAGGGAGACAAATGTTGTCTCCCGGAAGGAGACAAAGGTTGTCTCCAGGAGGGAGACAAAGGTTGTCTCCCGGAGGGAGACAAAGGTTGTCTCACGGAGGGAGACAAATGTTGTCTCCCGGAGGGAGACAAAGGTTGTCTCCCGGAGGAAGACAAAGGTTGTTTCCCGGAGGGAGGCAAATGTTGTCTCCCGTAGGAAGAGAAATGTTGTCTCCCGGAGGGAGAGAAAGGTTGTCTCCCGGAGGGAGACAAATGTTGTCTCCCGGAGGGAGACAAATGTTGTCTCCCGGAGGGAGACAAAGTTTGTCTCCCGGTGGGAGACACCTGTTGTCTCAAGGAGGGAGACAAATGTTGTCTCTCGGAGGGAGACAAAGGTTGTCTCCCGGAGGGAGACAAAGGTTGTCTCCTGGAGGGAGACAAATGTTGTCTCCCGGAGAGAGACAAAGGTTGTCTCCCGGAGGGAGACAAAGGTTGTTTCCCGGAGGGAGGCAAATGTTGTCTCCGGGAGGGAGACAAATGTTGTCTCCCAGAGGGAAACAAAGGTTGTTTCCCGGAGGGAGACAAATGTTGTCTCCCGGAGGGAGACAAAGGTTCTCTCCCGGAGGGAGACAAAGGTTGTCTCCCGCAGGGAGACAAATGTTGTCTCCCGGAGGGAGACAAATGTTGTCTCCCGGAGGGAGACAAATGTTGTCTCCCGGAGGGAGACAAAGGTTGTCTCCCGGAGGGAGACAAAGGTGGTCACCCGGAGGGAGACAAAGGTTGTCTCCTGGAGGGAGACAATTGTTGTCTCCCGGAGGGAGACAAAGGTTGTCTCCCGGAGGGAAACAAATGTTGTCTCCCGGAGGGAGACAAATGTTGTCTCCCGGAGGGAGACAAAAGGTTGTCTCCCGGAGGGAGACAAAGGTTGCCTCCTGGAGGGAGACAAATGTTGTCTCCCGGAGGGAGACAAATGTTGTCTCCCGGAGGGAGACAAATGTTGTCTCCCGGAGGGAGACAAAGGTTGTCTCCCGCAGGGAGACAAATGTTGTCTCCCGGAGGGAGACAAATGTTGTCTCCCGGAGGGAGACAAATGTTGTCTCCCGGAGGGAGACAAAGGTTGTCTCCCGGAGGGAGACAAAGGTGGTCACCCGGAGGGAGACAAAGGTTGTCTCCTGGAGGGAGACAATTGTTGTCTCCCGGAGGGAGACAAAGGTTGTCTCCCGGAGGGAAACAAATGTTGTCTCCCGGAGGGAGACAAATGTTGTCTCCCGGAGGGAGACAAAGGTGGTCACCCGGAGGGAGACAAAGGTTGTCTCCTGGAGGGAGACAATTGTTGTCTCCCGGAGGGAGACAAAGGTTGTCTCCCGGAGGAAGACAAATGTTGTCTCCCGGAGGAAGACAAATGTTGTCTCCCGGAGGGAGACAAATTTTGTCTCCCGGAGGGAGAGAAATGTTGTCTCCCTGAGGGAGACAAATGTTGTCTCCCGGAGGGAGACAAATGTTGTCTCCCTGAGGGAGACAAAGGTTGTCTCCCGGAGGGAGACAAAGGATGTCTCCCGGAGGGAGACAAAGGTTGTCTCCTGGAGGGAGACAAATGTTGTCTCCCGGAAGGAGACAAAGGTTGTCTCCAGGAGGGAGACAAAGGTTGTCTCCCGGAGGGAGACAAAGGTTGTCTCACGGAGGGAGACAAATGTTGTCTCCCGGAGGGAGACAAAGGTTGTCTCCCGGAGGAAGACAAAGGTTGTTTCCCGGAGGGAGGCAAATGTTGTCTCCCGTAGGAAGAGAAATGTTGTCTCCCTGAGGGAGACAAAGGTTGTCTCCCGGAGGGAGACAAATGTTGTCTCCCTGAGGGAGACAAAGGTTGTCTCCCGGAGGGAGACAGTTTGTCTCATAGAGGGAGACAAAGGTTGTCTCCCGGGGGGAGACAAATGTTGTCTCCCGGAGGGAGACAAATGTTGTCTCCCGGAGGGAGACAAATGTTGTCTCCCGGAGGGAGACAAAGGTTGTCTCCCGGAGGAAGACAAATGTTGTCTCCCGGAGGGAGACAAATGTTGTCACCCGGAGGGAGACAAATGTTGTCTCCCGGAGGGAGACAAATGTTGTCTCCCGGAGGGAGACAAAAGGTTGTCTCCCGGAGGGAGACAAAGGTTGTCTCCTGGAGGGAGACAAATGTTGTCTCCCAGAGGGAGACAAATGTTGTCTCCCGGAGGGAGAAAAAGGTTGTCTCCCGGAGGGAGACAAAGGTTGTTTCCCGGAGGGAGGCAAATGTTGTCTCCCTCCGGGAGACAAATGTTGTCTCCCGGAGGGAGACAAATGTTGTCTCCCGGAGGGAGACAAATGTTGTCTCCCGGAGGGAGACAAAGGTTGTCTCCCGGAGGAAGACAAATGTTGTCTCCCGGAGGGAGACAAATGTTGTCACCCGGAGGGAAACAAAGGTTGTTTCCTGGAGGGAGAAAAATGTTGTCTCCCGGAGGGAGACAGTTTGTCTCATAGAGGGAGACAAAGGTTGTCTCCCGGGGGGAGACAAATGTTGTCTCCCGGAGGGAGACAAAGGTTGTCTCCCGGAGGAAGACAAATGTTGTCTCACATAGGAAGACAAATGTTGTCTCCCGGAGGGAGACAAATGTTGTCACCCGGAGGGAGACATATGTTGTCTCCAAGAGGGAGACAAAAGGTTGTCTCCCGGAGGGAGACAAAGGTTGTCTCCTGGAGGGAGACAAAGGTTGTCTCCCGGAGGAAGACAAATGTTGTCTCCCGGAGGGAGACAAATGTTGTCACCCGGAGGGAGACAAATGTTGTGTCCCGGAGGGAGACAAAGGTTGTCTCCCGGAGGAAGACAAATGTTGTCTCCCGGAGGAAGACAAATGTTGTCTCCCGGAGGGAGACAAATGTTGTCACCCGGAGGGAGAAATATGTTGTCTCCAAGAGGGAGACAAAGGTTGTCTCCTGGAGGGAGACAAATGTTGTCTCCCGGAGGGAGACAAATGTTGTCTCCCGGAGGGAGACAAATGTTGTCTCCCGGAGGGAGACAAATGTTGTCTCCCGGAGGGAGAAAAAGGTTGTCTCCCGGAGGGAGACAAAGGTTGTTTCCCGGAGGGAGGCAAATGTTGTCTCCGGGAGGGAGACAAATGTTGTCTCCCGGTGGGAGACAAATGTTGTCTCCCGGAGGGAGACAAATGTTGTCACCCGGAGGGAGACAAATGTTGTCTCCCGGAGGGAGACAAAAGGTTGTCTCCCGGAGGGAGACAAAGGTTTTCTCCTGGAGGGAGACAAATGTTGTCTCCCGGACGGAGAAAAATGTTGTCTCCCGGAGGGAGACAAATGTTGTCTCCGGAGGGAGAAAAAGGTTGTCTCCCGGAGGGAGACAAAAGGTTGTCTCCCGGAGGGAGACAAAGGTTGTCTCCTGGAGGGAGACAAATGTTGTCTCCCAGAGGGAGACAAATGTTGTCTCCCGGAGGGAGAAAAAGGTTGTCTCCTGGAGGGAGACAAAGGTTGTCTCCCGGAGGAAGACAAATGTTGTCTCCCGGAGGGAGACAAATGTTGTCACCCGGAGGGAGACAAATGTTGTCTCCCGGAGGGAGACAAAGGTTGTCTCCCGGAGGAAGACAAATGTTGTCTCCCGGAGGGAGACAAATGTTGTCTCCCGGAGGGAGACAAATGTTTTCTCCCGGAGGGAGACAAATGTTGTCACCCGGAGGGAGACAAAGGTTGTCTCCCGGAGGGAGACAAAGGTTGTCTCCCTGAGGGAGACAAATGTAGTCTCCCGGAGGGAGACAAAGGTTGTTTCCCGGAGGGAGACAAAGGTTGTCTCCCGGAGGGAGACAAATGTTGTCTCCCGGAGGGAGAGAAAGGTTGTCTCCCGGAGGGAGGGAAAGGTTGTCTCCCGGAGGGAGAGAAAGGTTGTCTCCCGGAGGGAGACAAATGTTGTCTCCCGGAGGGAGACAAATGTTGTCTCCCGGAGGGAGACAAATGTTGTCTCCCGGAGGGAGACAAATGTTTTCTCCCGGAGGGAGACAAATGTTGTCACCCGGAGGGAGACAAAGGTTGTCTCCCGGAGGGAGACAAAGGTTGTCTCCCTGAGGGAGACAAATGTAGTCTCCCGGAGGGAGACAAAGGTTGTCTCCCGGGGGGAGACAAATGTTGTCTCCCGGAGGGAGACAAATGTTGTCTCCCGGAGGGAGACAAATGTTGTCTCCCGGAGGGAGACAAATGTTTTCTCCCGGAGGGAGACAAATGTTGTCACCCGGAGGGAGACAAAGGTTGTCTCCCGGAGGGAGACAAAGGTTGTCTCCCTGAGGGAGACAAATGTAGTCTCCCGGAGGGAGACAAAGGTTGTTTCCCGGAGGGAGACAAAGGTTGTCTCCCGGAGGGAGACAAATGTTGTCTCCCGGAGGGAGAGAAAGGTTGTCTCCCGGAGGGAGAGAAAGGTTGTCTCCCGGAGGGAGACAAATGTTGTCTCCCGGAGGGGGAGAAAGGTTGTCTCCCGGAGGAAGACAAATGTTGTCTCCCGGAGGGAGACAAATGTTGTCTCCCGGAGGGAGACAAATGTTGTCTCCCGGAGGGAGACAAATGTTGTCTCCCTGAGGGAGACAAAGGTTGTCTCCCGGAGGGAGACAAAGGTTGTCTCCCGGAGGGAGAGAAAGGTTGTCTCCCGGAGGGAGAGAAAGGTTGTCTCCCGGAGGGAGAGAAAGGTTGTCTCCCGGAGGGAGACAAATGTTGTCTCCCGGAGGGAGACAAATGTTTTCTCCCGGAGGGAGACAAATGTTGTCACCCGGAGGGAGACAAATGTTGTCTCCCGGAGGGAGACAAAGGTTGTCTCCCGGAGGGAGACAAAGGTTGTCTCACGGAGGGAGACAAATGTTGTCTCCCGGAGGGAGACAAAGGTTGTCTCCCGGAGGAAGACAAATGTTGTCTCCCGGAGGAAGACAAATGTTGTCTCCCGGAGGGAGACAAATTTTGTCTCCCGGAGGGAGAGAAATGTTGTCTCCCTGAGGGAGACAAATGTTGTCTCCCGGAGGGAGACAAATGTTGTCTCCCTGAGGGAGACAAAGGTTGTCTCCCGGAGGGAGACAAAGGATGTCTCCCGGAGGGAGACAAAGGTTGTCTCCTGGAGGGAGACAAATGTTGTCTCCCGGAAGGAGACAAAGGTTGTCTCCAGGAGGGAGACAAAGGTTGTCTCCCGGAGGGAGACAAAGGTTGTCTCACGGAGGGAGACAAATGTTGTCTCCCGGAGGGAGACAAAGGTTGTCTCCCGGAGGAAGGCAAAGGTTGTTTCCCGGAGGGAGGCAAATGTTGTCTCCCGTAGGAAGAGAAATGTTGTCTCCCTGAGGGAGACAAAGGTTGTCTCCCGGAGGGAGACAAATGTTGTCTCCCTGAGGGAGACAAAGGTTGTCTCCCGGAGGGAGACAGTTTGTCTCATAGAGGGAGACAAAGGTTGTCTCCCGGGGGGAGACAAATGTTGTCTCCCGGAGGGAGACAAATGTTGTCTCCCGGAGGGAGACAAATGTTGTCTCCCGGAGGGAGACAAATGTTGTCTCCCGGAGGGAGACAAAGGTTGTCTCCCGGAGGAAGACAAATGTTGTCTCCCGGAGGGAGACAAATGTTGTCACCCGGAGGGAGACAAATGTTGTCTCCCGGAGGGAGACAAATGTTGTCTCCCGGAGGGAGACAAAAGGTTGTCTCCCGGAGGGAGACAAAGGTTGTCTCCTGGAGGGAGACAAATGTTGTCTCCCAGAGGGAGACAAATGTTGTCTCCCGGAGGGAGAAAAAGGTTGTCTCCCGGAGGGAGACAAAGGTTGTTTCCCGGAGGGAGGCAAATGTTGTCTCCGGGAGGGAGACAAATGTTGTCTCCCGGAGGGAGACAAATGTTGTCTCCCGGAGGGAGACAAATGTTGTCTCCCGGAGGGAGACAAAGGTTGTCTCCCGGAGGAAGACAAATGTTGTCTCCCGGAGGGAGACAAATGTTGTCACCCGGAGGGAAACAAAGGTTGTTTCCTGGAGGGAGAAAAATGTTGTCTCCCGGAGGGAGACAGTTTGTCTCATAGAGGGAGACAAAGGTTGTCTCCCGGGGGGAGACAAATGTTGTCTCCCGGAGGGAGACAAAGGTTGTCTCCCGGAGGAAGACAAATGTTGTCTCCCATAGGAAGACAAATGTTGTCTCCCGGAGGGAGACAAATGTTGTCACCCGGAGGGAGACATATGTTGTCTCCAAGAGGGAGACAAAAGGTTGTCTCCCGGAGGGAGACAAAGGTTGTCTCCTGGAGGGAGACAAAGGTTGTCTCCCGGAGGAAGACAAATGTTGTCTCCCGGAGGGAGACAAATGTTGTCACCCGGAGGGAGACAAATGTTGTGTCCCGGAGGGAGACAAAGGTTGTCTCCCGGAGGAAGACAAATGTTGTCTCCCGGAGGAAGACAAATGTTGTCTCCCGGAGGGAGACAAATGTTGTCACCCGGAGGGAGACATATGTTGTCTCCAAGAGGGAGACA
Organism: Aurelia sp. 4 Dawson et al 2005; assembly: GCA_964019985.1. NCBI lineage: Eukaryota > Metazoa > Cnidaria > Scyphozoa > Semaeostomeae > Ulmaridae > Aurelia > Aurelia sp. 4 Dawson et al 2005. Next base: position 22,991,603 of record OZ026496.1, on the reverse strand, counting down.
AAGGTTGTCTCCTGGAGGGAGACAAATGTTGTCTCCCGGAGGGAGACAAATGTTGTCTCCCGGAGGGAGACAAATGTTGTCTCCCGGAGGGAGACAAATGTTGTCTCCCGGAGGGAGAAAAAGGTTGTCTCCCGGAGGGAGACAAAGGTTGTTTCCCGGAGGGAGGCAAATGTTGTCTCCGGGAGGGAGACAAATGTTGTCTCCCGGTGGGAGACAAATGTTGTCTCCCGGAGGGAGACAAATGTTGTCACCCGGAGGGAGACAAATGTTGTCTCCCGGAGGGAGACAAAAGGTTGTCTCCCGGAGGGAGACAAAGGTTTTCTCCTGGAGGGAGACAAATGTTGTCTCCCGGACGGAGAAAAATGTTGTCTCCCGGAGGGAGACAAATGTTGTCTCCGGAGGGAGAAAAAGGTTGTCTCCCGGAGGGAGACAAAAGGTTGTCTCCCGGAGGGAGACAAAGGTTGTCTCCTGGAGGGAGACAAATGTTGTCTCCCAGAGGGAGACAAATGTTGTCTCCCGGAGGGAGAAAAAGGTTGTCTCCTGGAGGGAGACAAAGGTTGTCTCCCGGAGGAAGACAAATGTTGTCTCCCAGAGGGAGACAAATGTTGTCACCCGGAGGGAGACAAATGTTGTCTCCCGGAGGGAGACAAAGGTTGTCTCCCGGAGGAAGACAAATGTTGTCTCCCGGAGGAAGACAAATGTTGTCTCCCGGAGGGAGACAAATGTTGTCTCCCGGAGGGAGACAAAGGTTTTCTCCCGGAGGAAGACAAATGTTGTCTCCCGGAGGGAGACAAATGTTGTCACCCGGAGGGAAACAAAGGTTGTTTCCTGGAGGGAGACAAATGTTGTCTCCCGGAGGGAGACAGTTTGTCTCATAGAGGGAGACAAAGGTTGTCTCCCGGGGGGAGACAAATGTTGTCTCCCGGAGGGAGACAAAGGTTGTCTCCCGGAGGAAGACAAATGTTGTCTCCCGGAGGGAGACAAATGTTGTCACCCGGAGGGAGACAAATGTTGTCTCCCGGAGGGAGACAAATGTTGTCTCCCGGAGGGAGACAAAAGGTTGTCTCCCGGAGGGAGACAAAGGTTGTCTCCTGGAGGGAGACAAATGTTGTCTCCCGGAGGGAGACAAATGTTGTCTCCCGGAGGGAGAAAAAGGTTGTCTCCCGGAGGGAGACAAAGGTTGTTTCCCGGAGGGAGGCAAATGTTGTCTCCGGGAGGGAGACAAATGTTGTCTCCCGGAGGGAGACAAATGTTGTCTCCCGGAGGGAGACAAATGTTGTCTCCCGGAGGGAGACAAAGGTTGTCTCCCGGAGGAAGACAAATGTTGTCTCCCGGAGGGAGACAAATGTTGTCACCCGGAGGGAAACAAAGGTTGTTTCCTGGAGGGAGACAAATGTTGTCTCCCGGAGGGAGACAGTTTGTCTCATAGAGGGAGACAAAGGTTGTCTCCCGGGGGGAGACAAATGTTGTCTCCCGGAGGGAGACAAAGGTTGTCTCCCGGAGGAAGACAAATGTTGTCTCCCGGAGGAAGACAAATGTTGTCTCCCGGAGGGAGACAAATGTTGTCACCCGGAGGGAGACATATGTTGTCTCCAAGAGGGAGACAAAAGGTTGTCTCCCGGAGGGAGACAAAGGTTGTCTCCTGGAGGGAGACAAAGGTTGTCTCCCGGAGGAAGACAAATGTTGTCTCCCGGAGGGAGACAAATGTTGTCACCCGGAGGGAGACAAATGTTGTCTCCCGGAGGGAGACAAAAGGTTGTCTCCCGGAGGGAGACAAAGGTTGTCTCCTGGAGGGAGACAAATGTTGTCTCCCGGAGGGAGACAAATGTTGTCTCCCGGAGGGAGACAAATGTTGTCTCCCGGAGGGAGACAAATGTTGTTTCCCGGAGGGAGGCAAATGTTGTCTCCGGGAGGGAGACAAATGTTGTCTCCCGGTGGGAGACAAATGTTGTCTCCCGGAGGGAGACAAATGTTGTCTCCCGGAGGGAGACAAAGGTTGTCTCCCGGAGGAAAACAAATGTTGTCTCCCGGAGGGAGACAAATGTTGTCACCCGGAGGGAGACAAATGCTGTCTCCCGGAGGGAGACAAATGTTGTCTCCCGGAGGGAGAAAAAGGTTGTCTCCCGGAGGGAGACAAAGGTTGTTTCCCGGAGGGAGGCAAATGTTGTCTCCGGGAGGGAGACAAATGTTGTCTCCCGGTGGGAGACAAATGTTGTCTCCCGGAGGGAGACAAATGTTGTCTCCCGGAGGGAGACAAAGGTTGTCTCCCGGAGGAAGACAAATGTTGTCTCCCGGAGGGAGACAAATGTTGTCACCCGGAGGGAGACAAATGCTGTCTCCCGGAGGGAGACAAAAGGTTGTCTCCGGGAGGGAGACAAAGGTTGTCTCCTGGAGGGAGACAAATGTTGTCTCCCGGACGGAGAAAAATGTTGTCTCCCGGAGGGAGACAAATGTTGTCTCCGGAGGGAGAAAAAGGTTGTCTCCCGGAGGGAGACAAAGCTTGTTTCCCGGAGGGAGGCAAATGTTGTCTCCGGGAGGGAGACAAATGTTGTCTCCCAGAGGGAAACAAAGGTTGTTTCCCGGAGGGAGACAAATGTTGTCTCCCGGAGGGAGACAAAGGTTGTCTCCCGGAGGGAGACAAAGGTTGTCTCCCGGAGGGAGACAAATGTTGTCTCCCGGAGGGAGACAAATGTTGTCTCCCGGAGGGAGACAAATGTTGTCTCCCGGAGGGAGACAAAGGTTGTCTCCCGGAGGGAGACAAAGGTGGGCACCCGGAGGGAGACAAAGGTTGTCTCCTGGAGGGAGACAATTGTTGTCTCCTGGAGGGAGACAAAGGTTGTCTCCCGGAGGGAAACAAATGTTGTCTCCCGGAGGGAGACAAATGTTGTCTCCCGGAGGGAGACAAAAGGTTGTCTCCCGGAGGGAGACAAAGGTTGTCTCCTGGAGGGAGACAAATGTTGTCTCCCAGAGGGAGACAAATGTTGTCTCCCGGAGGGAGACAAATGTTGTCACCCGGAGGGAAACAAAGGTTGTTTCCTGGAGGGAGACAAATGTTGTCTCCCGGAGGGAGACAGTTTGTCTCATAGAGGGAGACAAAGGTTGTCTCCCGGGGGGAGACAAATGTTGTCTCCCGGAGGGAGACAAAGGTTGTCTCCCGGAGGAAGACAAATGTTGTCTCCCGGAGGAAGACAAATGTTGTCTCCCGGAGGGAGACAAATGTTGTCACCCGGAGGGAGACAAATGCTGTCTCCCGGAGGGAGACAAATGTTGTCTCCCGGAGGGAGAAAAAGGTTGTCTCCCGGAGGGAGACAAAGGTTGTTTCCCGGAGGGAGGCAAATGTTGTCTCCGGGAGGGAGACAAATGTTGTCTCCCGGTGGGAGACAAATGTTGTCTCCCGGAGGGAGACAAATGTTGTCTCCCGGAGGGAGACAAAGGTTGTCTCCCGGAGGAAGACAAATGTTGTCTCCCGGAGGGAGACAAATGTTGTCACCCGGAGGGAGACAAATGCTGTCTCCCGGAGGGAGACAAAAGGTTGTCTCCGGGAGGGAGACAAAGGTTGTCTCCTGGAGGGAGACAAATGTTGTCTCCCGGACGGAGAAAAATGTTGTCTCCCGGAGGGAGACAAATGTTGTCTCCGGAGGGAGAAAAAGGTTGTCTCCCGGAGGGAGACAAAGCTTGTTTCCCGGAGGGAGGCAAATGTTGTCTCCGGGAGGGAGACAAATGTTGTCTCCCAGAGGGAAACAAAGGTTGTTTCCCGGAGGGAGACAAATGTTGTCTCCCGGAGGGAGACAAAGGTTGTCTCCCTCCGGGAGACAAAGGTTGTCTCCCGGAGGGAGACAAATGTTGTCTCCCGGAGGGAGACAAATGTTGTCTCCCGGAGGGAGACAAATGTTGTCTCCCGGAGGGAGACAAAGGTTGTCTCCCGGAGGGAGACAAAGGTGGGCACCCGGAGGGAGACAAAGGTTGTCTCCTGGAGGGAGACAATTGTTGTCTCCTGGAGGGAGACAAAGGTTGTCTCCCGGAGGGAAACAAATGTTGTCTCCCGGAGGGAGACAAATGTTGTCTCCCGGAGGGAGACAAAAGGTTGTCTCCCGGAGGGAGACAAAGGTTGTCTCCTGGAGGGAGACAAATGTTGTCTCCCGGAGGGAGACAAATGTTGTCTCCCGGAGGGAGACAAATGTTGTCACCCGGAGGGAAACAAAGGTTGTTTCCTGGAGGGAGACAAATGTTGTCTCCCGGAGGGAGACAGTTTGTCTCATAGAGGGAGACAAAGGTTGTCTCCCGGGGGGAGACAAATGTTGTCTCCCGGAGGGAGACAAAGGTTGTCTCCCGGAGGAAGACAAATGTTGTCTCCCGGAGGAAGACAAATGTTGTCTCCCGGAGGGAGACAAATGTTGTCACCCGGAGGGAGACATATGTTGTCTCCAAGAGGGAGACAAAAGTTTGTCTCCCGGAGGGAGACAAAGGTTGTCTCCTGGAGGGAGACAAATGTAGTCTCCCGGAGGGAGACAAAGGTTGTTTCCCGGAGGGAGACAAAGGTTGTCTCCCGGAGGGAGACAAATGTTGTCTCCCGGAGGGAGAGAAAGGTTGTCTCCCGGAGGGAGAGAAAGGTTGTCTCCCGGAGGGAGACAAATGTTGTCTCCTGGAGAGAGACAAATGTTGTCTCCCGGAGGGAGACAAATGTTGTCTCCCGGAGGGAGACAAATGTTGTCACCCGGAGGGAGACAAAGGTTGTCTCCCGGAGGGAGACAAAGGTTGTCTCCCTGAGGGAGACAAATGTAGTCTCCCGGAGGGAGACAAAGGTTGTTTCCCGGAGGGAGACAAAGGTTGTCTCCTGGAGGGAGACAAATGTTGTCTCCCGGAGGGAGACAAATGTTGTCTCCCGGAGGGAGAGAAAGGTTGTCTCCCGGAGGGAGAGAAAGGTTGTCTCCCGGAGGGAGAGAAAGGTTGTCTCCCGGAGGGAGACAAATGTTGTCTCCCGGAGGGAGACAAATGTTGTCTCCTGGAGGGAGACAAAGTTTGTCTCCCGGAGGGAGACAACTGTTGTCTCAAGGAGGGAGACAAATGTTGTCTCTCGGAGGGAGACAAAGGTTGTCTCCCGGAGGGAGACAAATGTTGTCTCCCGGTGGGAGACAAATGTTGTCTCCCGGAGGGAGAAAAAGGTTGTCTCCCGGAGGGAGACAAATGTTGTCTCCCGGAGGGAGACAAATGTTGTCTCCCGGAGGGAGACCAATGTTGTCTCCCGGAGGGAGACAAATGTTGTCACCCGGAGGGAGACAAAGGTTGTCTCCCGGAGGGAGACAAAGGTTGTCTCCCTGAGGGAGACAAATGTAGTCTCCCGGAGGGAGACAAAGGTTGTTTCCCGGATGGAGACAAAGGTTGTCTCCCGGAGGGAGACAAATGTTGTCTCCCGGAGGGAGACAAATGTTGTCTCCCGGAGGGAGAGAAAGGTTGTCTCCCGGAGGGAGAGAAAGGTTGTCTCCCGGAGGGAGAGAAAGGTTGTCTCCCGGAGGGAGACAAATGTTGTCTCCCGGAGGGAGACAAATGTTGTCTCCTGGAGGGAGACAAAGTTTGTCTCCCGGAGGGAGACAACTGTTGTCTCAAGGAGGGAGACAAATGTTGTCTCTCGGAGGGAGACAAAGGTTGTCTCCCGGAGGGAGACAAATGTTGTCTCCCGGTGGGAGACAAATGTTGTCTCCCGGAGGGAGAAAAAGGTTGTCTCCCGGAGGGAGACAAATGTTGTCTCCCGGAGGGAGACAAATGTTGTCTCCCGGAGGGAGACCAATGTTGTCTCCCGGAGGGAGAAAAAGGTTGTCTCCCGGAGGGAGACAAAGGTTGTTTCCCGGAGGGAGGCAAATGTTGTCTCCGGGAGGGAGACAAATGTTGTCTCCCAGAGGGAAACAAAGGTTGTTTCCCGGAGGGAGACAAATGTTGTCTCCCGGAGGGAGACAAAGGTTGTCTCCCGGAGGGAGACAAAGGTTGTCTCCAGGAGGGAGACAAAGGTTGTCTCCCGGAGGGAGACAAATGTTGTCTCCCAGAGGGAGACAAATGTTGTCTCCCGAAGGGAGAAAAAGGTTGTCTCCCGGAGGGAGACAAAGGTTGTTTCCCGGAGGGAGGCAAATGTTGTCTCCGGGAGGGAGACAAATGTTGTCTCCCAGAGGGAAACAAAGGTTGTTTCCCGGAGGGAGACAAATGTTGTCTCCCGGAGGGAGACAAAGGTTGTCTCCCGGAGGGAGACAAAGGTTGTTTCCCGGAGGGAGACAGTTTGTCTCACAGAGGGAGACAAAGGTTGTCTCCCGGGGGGAGACAAATGTTGTCTCCCGGAGGGAGACAAATGTTGTCTCCCGGAGGGAGACAAATGTTGTCTCCCGGAGGGAGACAAATGTTGTCTCCCGGAGGGAGACAAATGTTGTCACCCGGAGGGAGACAAAGGTTGTCTCCCGGAGGGAGACAAAGGTTGTCTCCCTAAGGGAGAGAAAGGTTGTCTCCCGGAGGGAGACAAATGTTGTCTCCCGGAGGGAGACAAATGTTGTCTCCTGGAGGGAGACAAAGTTTGTCTCCCGGAGGGAGACAACTGTTGTCTCAAGGAGGGAGACAAATGTTGTCTCTCGGAGGGAGACAAAGGTTGTCTCCCGGAGGGAGACAAATGTTGTCTCCCGGTGGGAGACAAATGTTGTCTCCCGGAGGGAGAAAAAGGTTGTCTCCCGGAGGGAGACCAATGTTGTCTCCCGGAGGGAGAAAAAGGTTGTCTCCCGGAGGGAGACAATGGTTGTTTCCCGGAGGGAGGCAAATGTTGTCTCCGGGAGGGAGACAAATGTTGTCTCCCAGAGGGAAACAAAGGATGTTTCCCGGAGGGAGACAAATGTTGTCTCCCGGAGGGAGACAAAGGTTGTCTCCCGGAGGGAGACAAAGGTTGTCTCCAGGAGGGAGACAAAGGTTGTCTCCCGGAGGGAGACAAATGTTGTCTCCCAGAGGGAGACAAATGTTGTCTCCCGAAGGGAGAAAAAGGTTGTCTCCCGGAGGGAGACAAAGGTTGTTTCCCGGAGGGAGGCAAATGTTGTCTCCGGGAGGGAGACAAATGTTGTCTCCCAGAGGGAAACAAAGGTTGTTTCCCGGAGGGAGACAAATGTTGTCTCCCGGAGGGAGACAAAGGTTGTCTCCCGGAGGGAGACAAAGGTTGTTTCCCGGAGGGAGACAGTTTGTCTCACAGAGGGAGACAAAGGTTGTCTCCCGGGGGGAGACAAATGTTGTCACCCGGAGGGAGACAAAGGTTGTCTCCCGGAGGGAGACAAAGGTTGTCTCCCTAAGGGAGACAAATGTAGTCTCCCGGAGGGAGACAAAGGTTGTTTCCCGGAGGGAGACAAAGGTTGTCTCCCGGAGGGAGACAAATGTTGTCTCCCGGAGGGAGACAAATGTTGTCTCCCGGAGGGAGAGAAAGGTTGTCTCCCGGAGGGAGAGAAAGGTTGTCTCCCGGAGGGAGAGAAAGGTTGTCTCCCGGAGGGAGACAAATGTTGTCTCCCGGAGGGAGACAAATGTTGTCTCCTGGAGGGAGACAAAGTTTGTCTCCCGGAGGGAGACAACTGTTGTCTCAAGGAGGGAGACAAATGTTGTCTCTCGGAGGGAGACAAAGGTTGTCTCCCGGAGGGAGACAAATGTTGTCTCCCGGTGGGAGACAAATGTTGTCTCCCGGAGGGAGAAAAAGGTTGTCTCCCGGAGGGAGACAAATCTTGTCTCCCGGAGGGAGACAAATGTTGTCTCCCGGAGGGAGACCAATGTTGTCTCCCGGAGGGAGAAAAAGGTTGTCTCCCGGAGGGAGACAAAGGTTGTTTCCCGGAGGGAGGCAAATGTTGTCTCCGGGAGGGAGACAAATGTTGTCTCCCAGAGGGAAACAAAGGATGTTTCCCGGAGGGAGACAAATGTTGTCTCCCGGAGGGAGACAAAGGTTGTCTCCCGGAGGGAGACAAAGGTTGTCTCCAGGAGGGAGACAAAGGTTGTCTCCCGGAGGGAGACAAATGTTGTCTCCCAGAGGGAGACAAATGTTGTCTCCCGAAGGGAGAAAAAGGTTGTCTCCCGGAGGGAGACAAAGGTTGTTTCCCGGAGGGAGGCAAATGTTGTCTCCGGGAGGGAGACAAATGTTGTCTCCCAGAGGGAAACAAAGGTTGTTTCCCGGAGGGAGACAAATGTTGTCTCCCGGAGGGAGACAAAGGTTGTCTCCCGGAGGGAGACAGAGGTTGTTTCCCGGAGGGAGACAGTTTGTCTCACAGAGGGAGACAAAGGTTGTCTCCCGGGGGGAGACAAATGTTGTCTCCCGGAGGGAGACAAATGTTGTCTCCCGGAGGGAGACAAATGTTGTCTCCCGGAGGGAGACAAATGTTGTCTCCCGGAGGGAGACAAATGTTGTCACCCGGAGGGAGACAAAGGTTGTCTCCCGGAGGGAGACAAAGGTTGTCTCCCTAAGGGAGACAAATGTAGTCTCCCGGAGGGAGACAAAGGTTGTTTCCCGGAGGGAGACAAAGGTTGTCTCCCGGAGGGAGACAAATGTTGTCTCCCGGAGGGAGAGAAAGGTTGTCTACCGGAGGGAGAGAAAGGTTGTCTCCCGGAGGGAGAGAAAGGTTGTCTCCCGGAGGGAGACAAATGTTGTCTCCCGGAGGGAGACAAATGTTGTCTCCTGGAGGGAGACAAAGTTTGTCTCCCGGAGGGAGACAACTGTTGTCTCAAGGAGGGAGACAAATGTTGTCTCTCGGAGGGAGACAAAGGTTGTCTCCCGGAGGGAGACAAATGTTGTCTCCCGGTGGGAGACAAATGTTGTCTCCCGGAGGGAGAAAAAGGTTGTCTCCCGGAGGGAGACAAATGTTGTCTCCCGGAGGGAGACAAATGTTGTCTCCCGAAGGGAGAAAAAGGTTGTCTCCCGGAGGGAGACAAAGGTTGTTTCCCGGAGGGAGGCAAATGTTGTCTCCGGGAGGGAGACAAATGTTGTCTCCCAGAGGGAAACAAAGGTTGTTTCCCGGAGGGAGACAAATGTTGTCTCCCGGAGGGAGACAAAGGTTGTCTCCCGGAGGGAGACAAAGGTTGTTTCCCGGAGGGAGACAGTTTGTCTCACAGAGGGAGACAAAGGTTGTCTCCCTAAGGGAGACAAATGTAGTCTCCCGGAGGGAGACAAAGGTTGTTTCCCGGAGGGAGACAAAGGTTGTCTCCCGGAGGGAGACAAATGTTGTCTCCCGGAGGGAGACAAATGTTGTCTCCCGGAGGGAGAGAAAGGTTGTCTCCCGGAGGGAGAGAAAGGTTGTCTCCCGGAGGGAGAGAAAGGTTGTCTCCCGGAGGGAGACAAATGTTGTCTCCCGGAGGGAGACAAATGTTGTCTCCTGGAGGGAGACAAAGTTTGTCTCCCGGAGGGAGACAACTGTTGTCTCAAGGAGGGAGACAAATGTTGTCTCTCGGAGGGAGACAAAGGTTGTCTCCCGGAGGGAGACAAATGTTGTCTCCCGGTGGGAGACAAATGTTGTCTCCCGGAGGGAGAAAAAGGTTGTCTCCCGGAGGGAGACAAATGTTGTCTCCCGGAGGGAGACAAATGTTGTCTCCCGGAGGGAGACCAATGTTGTCTCCCGGAGGGAGAAAAAGGTTGTCTCCCGGAGGGAGACAAAGGTTGTTTCCCGGAGGGAGGCAAATGTTGTCTCCGGGAGGGAGACAAATGTTGTCTCCCAGAGGGAAACAAAGGATGTTTCCCGGAGGGAGACAAATGTTGTCTCCCGGAGGGAGACAAAGGTTGTCTCCCGGAGGGAGACAAAGGTTGTCTCCAGGAGGGAGACAAAGGTTGTCTCCCGGAGGGAGACAAATGTTGTCTCCCAGAGGGAGACAAATGTTGTCTCCCGAAGGGAGAAAAAGGTTGTCTCCCGGAGGGAGACAAAGGTTGTTTCCCGGAGGGAGGCAAATGTTGTCTCCGGGAGGGAGACAAATGTTGTCTCCCAGAGGGAAACAAAGGTTGTTTCCCGGAGGGAGACAAATGTTGTCTCCCGGAGGGAGACAAAGGTTGTCTCCCGGAGGGAGACAAAGGTTGTTTCCCGGAGGGAGACAGTTTGTCTCACAGAGGGAGACAAAGGTTGTCTCCCGGGGGGAGACAAATGTTGTCTCCCGGAGGGAGACAAATGTTGTCTCCCGGAGGGAGACAAATGTTGTCTCCCGGAGGGAGACAAATGTTGTCTCCCGGAGGGAGACAAATGTTGTCACCCGGAGGGAGACAAAGGTTGTCTCCCGGAGGGAGACAAAGGTTGTCTCCCTAAGGGAGACAAATGTAGTCTCCCGGAGGGAGACAAAGGTTGTTTCCCGGAGGGAGACAAAGGTTGTCTCCCGGAGGGAGACAAATGTTGTCTCCCGGAGGGAGAGAAAGGTTGTCTACCGGAGGGAGAGAAAGGTTGTCTCCCGGAGGGAGAGAAAGGTTGTCTCCCGGAGGGAGACAAATGTTGTCTCCCGGAGGGAGACAAATGTTGTCTCCTGGAGGGAGACAAAGTTTGTCTCCCGGAGGGAGACAACTGTTGTCTCAAGGAGGGAGACAAATGTTGTCTCTCGGAGGGAGACAAAGGTTGTCTCCCGGAGGGAGACAAATGTTGTCTCCCGGTGGGAGACAAATGTTGTCTCCCGGAGGGAGAAAAAGGTTGTCTCCCGGAGGGAGACAAATGTTGTCTCCCGGAGGGAGACAAATGTTGTCTCCCGAAGGGAGAAAAAGGTTGTCTCCCGGAGGGAGACAAAGGTTGTTTCCCGGAGGGAGGCAAATGTTGTCTCCGGGAGGGAGACAAATGTTGTCTCCCAGAGGGAAACAAAGGTTGTTTCCCGGAGGGAGACAAATGTTGTCTCCCGGAGGGAGACAAAGGTTGTCTCCCGGAGGGAGACAAAGGTTGTTTCCCGGAGGGAGACAGTTTGTCTCACAGAGGGAGACAAATGTTGTCTCCCGGAGGGAGACAAATGTTGTCTCCCGGAGGGAGACAAATGTTGTCTCCCGGAGGGAGACAAATGTTGTCTCCCGGAGGGAGACATTTTGTCTCCTAGAGGGAGACAAAGGTTGTCTCCCGGAGGGAGACAAAAGGTTGTCTCCCGGAGGGAGACAAAGGTTGTCTCACGGAGGGAGACAAATGTTGTCTCCCGGAGGGAGACAAAGGTTGTCTCCCGGAGGAAGACAAATGTTGTCTCCCGGAGGGAGACAAATGTTGTCTCCCTGAGGGAGACAAAGGTTGTCTCACGGAGGGAGACAAATGTTGTCTCCCGGAGGGAGACAAATGTTGTCTCCCGGAGGGAGACAAATGTTGTCACCCGGAGGGAGACAAGGGTTGTCTCCCGGAGGGAGACAAAGGTTGTCTCCCTAAGGGAGACAAATGTAGTCTCCCGGAGGGAGACAAAGGTTGTTTCCCGGAGGGAGACAAAGGTTGTTTCCCGGAGGGAGGCAAATGTTGTCTCCGGGAGGGAGACAAATGTTGTCTCCCAGAGGGAAACAAAGGTTGTTTCCCGGAGGGAGACAAATGTTGTCTCCCGGAGGGAGACAAAGGTTGTCTCCAGGAGGGAGACAAAGGTTGTTTCCCGGAGGGAGACAGTTTGTCTCACAGAGGGAGACAAAGGTTGTCTCCCGGGGGGAGACAAATGTTGTCTCCCGGAGGGAGACAAATGTTGTCTCCCGGAGGGAGACAAATGTTGTCTCCCGGAGGGAGACAAATGTTGTCTCCCGGCGGGAGACAAAAGTTGTCACCCGGAGGGAGACAAAGGTTGTCTCCCGGAGGGAGACAAAGGTTGTCTCCCTAAGGGAGACAAATGTAGTCTCCCGGAGGGAGACAAAGGTTGTTTCCCGGAGGGAGACAAAGGTTGTCTCCCGGAGGGAGACAAAGGTTGTCTCCCGGAGGGAGACAAATGTTGTCTCCCGGAGGGAGAGAAAGGTTGTCTACCGGAGGGAATAAAAGGTTGTCTCCCGGAGGGAGAGAAAGGTTGTCTCCCGGAGGGAGACAAATGTTGTCTCCCGGAGGGAGACAAATGTTGTCTCCCGGAGGGAGACAAATGTTGTCTCCTGGAGGGAGACAAAGTTTGTCTCCCGGAGGGAGACAACTGTTGTCTCAAGGAGGGAGACAAATGTTGTCTCTCGGAGGGAGACAAAGGTTGTCTCCCGGAGGGAGACAAATGTTGTCTCCCGGTGGGAGACAAATGTTGTCTCCCGGAGGGAGAAAAAGGTTGTCTCCCGGAGGGAGACAAATGTTGTCTCCCGGAGGGAGACAAATGTTGTCTCCCGAAGGGAGAAAAAGGTTGTCTCCCGGAGGGAGACAAAGGTTGTTTCCCGGAGGGAGGCAAATGTTGTCTCCGGGAGGGAGACAAATGTTGTCTCCCAGAGGGAAACAAAGGTTGTTTCCCGGAGGGAGACAAATGTTGTCTCCCGGAGGGAGACAAAGGTTGTCTCCCGGAGGGAGACAAAGGTTGTTTCCCGGAGGGAGAGAGTTTGTCTCACAGAGGGAGACAAAGGTTGTCTCCCGGGGGGAGACAAATGTTGTCTCCCGGAGGGAGACAAATGTTGTCTCCCGGAGGGAGACAAATGTTGTCTCCCGGAGGGAGACAAATGTTGTCTCCCGGAGGGAGACAAATGTTGTCACCCGGAGGGAGACAAAGGTTGTCTCCCTAAGGGAGACAAATGTAGTCTCCCGGAGGGAGACAAAGGTTGTTTCCCGGAGGGAGACAAAGGTTGTCTCCCGGAGGGAGACAAACGTTGTCTCCCGGAGGGAGAGAAGGGTTGCCTACCGGAGGGAGAGAAAGGTCGCCTCCCGGAGGGAGAGAAAGGTTGTCTCCCGGAGGGAGACAAACGTTGTCTCCCGGAGGGAGACAAATGTTGTCTCCCGGGGGGAGACAAATGTTGTCTCCCGGAGGGAGAAAAAGGTTGTCTCCCGGAGGGAGACAAATGTTGTCTCCCGGAGGGAGACAAATGTTGTCTCCCGGAGGGAGACCAATGTTGTCTCCCGGAGGGAGAAAAAGGTTGTCTCCCGGAGGGAGACAAAGGTTGTTTCCCGGAGGGAGGCAAATGTTGTCTCCGGGAGGGAGACAAATGTGGTCTCCCAGAGGGAAACAAAGGTTGTTTCCCGGAGGGAGACAAATGTTGTCTCCCGGAGGGAGACAAAGGTTGTCTCCCGGAGGGAGACAAAGGTTGTCTCCCGGAGGGAGACAAATGTTGTCTCCCGGAGGGAGACAAATGTTGTCTCCCGGAGGGAGACAAATGTTGTCTCCCGGAGGGAGACAAAGGTTGTCTCCCGGAGGGAGACCAATGTTGTCTCCCGGAGGGAGACAAAGGTGGTCACCCGGAGGGAGACAAAGGTTGTCTCCTGGAGGGAGACAATTGTTGTCTCCCGGAGGGAGACAAAGGTTGTCTCCCGGAGGGAAACAAATGTTGTCTCCCGGAGGGAGACAAATGTTGTCTCCCGGAGGGAGACAAAGGTTGTCTCCAGGAGGGAGACAAAGGTTGTCTCCCGGAGGGAGACAAATGTTGTCTCCCAGAAGGAGACAAATGTTGTCTCCCGGGGGGAGACAAAGGTTGTCTCCCGGAGGGAGACAAAGGTTGTCTCCAGGAGGGAGACAAAGGTTGTCTCCCGGAGGGAGACAAATGTTGTCTCCCAGAGGGAGACAAATGTTGTCTCCCGGAGGGAGAAAAAGGTTGTCTCCCGGAGGGAGACAAATGTTGTCTCTCGGAGGGAGACAAAGGTTGTCTCCCGGAGGGAGACAAAGGTTGTCTCCCGGAGGGAGACAAATGTTGTCTCCCAGAGGGAGACAAATGTTGTCTCCCGGGGGGAGACAAAGGTTGTCTCCAGGAGGGAGACAAATATTGTCTCCCGGAGGGAGACAAATGTTGTCTCCTGGAGGGAGACAAATGTTGTCTCCCGGAGGGAGACAAAGGTTGTCTCCAGGAGGGAGACAAAGGTTGTCTCCCAGAGGGAGACAAATGTTGTCTCCCAGAGGGAGACAAATGTTGTCTCCCGGAGGGAGAAAAAGGTTGTCTCCCGGAGGGAGACAAAGGTTGTTTCCCGGAGGGAGGCAAATGTTGTCTCCGGGAGGGAGACAAATGTTGTCTCCCAGAGGGAAACAAAGGTTGTTTCCCGGAGGGAGACAAATGTTGTCTCCCGGAGGGAGACAAAGGTTGTCTCCCGGAGGGAGACAAAGGTTGTCTCCCGGAGGGAGACAAATGTTGTCTCCTGGAGGGAGACAAATGTTGTCTCCCGGAGGGAGACAAATGTTGTCTCCCGCAGGGAGACAAAGGTTGTCTCCGGGAGGGAGACAGTTTGTCTCATAGAGGGAGAAAAAGGTTGTCTCTCGGGGGGAGGCAAATGTTGTCTCCCGGAGGGAGACAGAGGTTGTCTCCCGGAGGGAGACAAAGGTTGTCTCCCGGAAGGAGACAAATGTTGTCTCCCGGAGGGAGACAATTGTTGTCTCCCGGAGGGAGACAAATGTTGTCTCCCGGAGGGAGACAAATGTTGTCTCCCGGAGGGAGACAAATGTTGTCTCCCGGAGGGAGACAAAGGTTGTCTCCCGGAGGGAGACAAAGGTGGTCACCCGGAGGGAGACAAAGGTTGTCTCCAGGAGGGAGACAATTGTTGTCTCCCGGAGGGAGACAAAGGTTGTCTCCCGGAGGGAAACAAATGTTGTCTCCCGGAGGGAGACAAATGTTGTCTCCCGGAGGGAGACAAAAGGTTGTCTCCCGGAGGGAGACAAAGGTTGTCTCCTGGAGGGAGACAAATGTTGTCTCCCGGAGGGAGACAAAGTTTGTCTCCCGGAGGGAGACAACTGTTGTCTCAAGGAGGGAGACAAATGTTGTCTCTCGGAGGGAGACAAAGGTTGTCTCCCGGAGGGAGACAAATGTTGTCTCCCGGAGGGAGACAAATGTTGTCTCCCGGAGGGAGAAAAAGGTTGTCTCCCGGAGGGAGACAAATGTTGTCTCCCGGAGGGAGACAAAGGTTGTCTCCCGGAGGGAGACAAATGGTGTCTCCCGGAGGGAGACAAATGTTGTGTCCCGGAGGGAGACAAAGGTTGTCTCCAGGAGG
Source organism: Aurelia sp. 4 Dawson et al 2005 (assembly GCA_964019985.1). Classification (NCBI taxonomy): domain Eukaryota; kingdom Metazoa; phylum Cnidaria; class Scyphozoa; order Semaeostomeae; family Ulmaridae; genus Aurelia; species Aurelia sp. 4 Dawson et al 2005. Next base: position 22,976,556 of record OZ026496.1, on the reverse strand, counting down.
GAGACAAAGGTTGTCTTCCGGAGGGAGACAAAGGTTGTCTCCCGGAGGGAGACAAATGTTGTCTCCCAGAGGGAGACAAATGTTGTCTCCCGGGGGGAGACAAAGGTTGTCTCCCGGAGGGAGACAAATATTGTCTCCCGGAGGGAGACAAATGTTGTCTCCTGGAGGGAGACAAATGTTGTCTCCCGGAGGGAGACAAAGGTTGTCTCCCGGAGGGAGACAAAGGTTGTCTCCCGGAGGGAGACAAATGTTGTCTCCCAGAGGGAGACAAATGTTGTCTCCCAGAGGGAGACAAAGGTTGTCTCCCGGAGGGAGACAAATGTTGTCTCCCGGAGGGAGACAAATGTTGTCTCCCGGAGGGAGAAAAAGGTTGTCTCCGGAGGGAGACAAATGTTGTCTCCCGGAGGGAGACAAAGGTTGTCTCCCGGAGGGAGACAAATGTTGTCTCCCGGAGGGAGACAAATGTTGTCTCCCAGAGGGAGACAAATGTTGTCTCCCGGAGGGAGACAAAGGTTGTCTCCAGGAGGGAGACAAAGGTTGTCTCCCGGAGGGAGACAAATGTTGTCTCCCAGAGGGAGACAAATGTTGTCTCCCGGAGGGAGAAAAAGGTTGTCTCCCGGAGGGAGACAAAGGTTGTTTCCCGGAGGGAGGCAAATGTTGTCTCCGGGAGGGAGACAAATGTTGTCTCCCAGAGGGAAACAAAGGTTGTTTCCCGGAGGGAGACAAATGTTGTCTCCCGGAGGGAGACAAAGGTTGTCTCCCGGAGGGAGACAAAAGATGTCTCCCGGAGGGAGACAAATGTTGTCTCCCGGAGGGAGACAAATGTTGTCTCCCGGAGGGAGACAAATGTTGTCTCCGGGAGGGAGACAAATGTTGTCTCCCAGAGGGAAACAAAGGTTGTTTCCCGGAGGGAGACAAATGTTGTCTCCCGGAGGGAGACAAAGGTTGTCTCCCGGAGGGAGACAAAGGTTGTCTCCCGGAGGGAGACAAAGGTTGTCTCCCGGAGGGAGACAAAGTTTGTCTCCCGGAGGGAGACAACTGTTGTCTCCCGGACAAATTTTGTCTCCCGGAGGGAGAAAAAGGTTGTCTCCCGGAGGGAGACAAATGTTGTCTCCCGGAGGGAGACAAAGGTTGTCTCCCAGAGGGAGACAAATGTTGTCTCCCGGAGGGAGACAAATGTTGTGTCCCGGAGGGAGACAAAGGTTGTCTCCAGGAGGGAGACAAAGGTTGTCTCCCGGAGGGAGACAAATGTTGTCTCCCAGAGGGAGACAAATGTTGTCTCCCGGAGGGAGACAAATGTTGTCTCCCGGAGGGAGACAAATGTTGTCTCCCGGAGGGAGACAAAGGTTGTCTCCAGGAGGGAGACAAAGGTTGTCTCCCGGAGTGAGACAAATGTTGTCTCCCAGAGGGAGACAAATGTTGTCTCCCGAAGGGAGAAAAAGGTTGTCTCCCGGAGGGAGACAAAGGTTGTTTCCCGGAGGGAGGCAAATGTTGTCTCCGGGAGGGAGACAAATGTTGTCTCCCGGAGGGAGACAAAGGTTGTCTCCCGGAGGGAGACAAAGGTTGTCTCCCGGAGGGAGACAAAGGTTGTCTCCCGGAGGGAGACAAAGTTTGTCTCCCGGAGGGAGACAACTGTTGTCTCCCGGACAAATTTTGTCTCCCGGAGGGAGAAAAAGGTTGTCTCCCGGAGGGAGACAAATGTTGTCTCCCGGAGGGAGACAAAGGTTGTCTCCCAGAGGGAGACAAATGTTGTCTCCCGGAGGGAGACAAATGTTGTGTCCCGGAGGGAGACAAAGGTTGTCTCCAGGAGGGAGACAAAGGTTGTCTCCCGGAGGGAGACAAATGTTGTCTCCCAGAGGGAGACAAATGTTGTCTCCCGGAGGGAGACAAATGTTGTCTCCCGGAGGGAGACAAATGTTGTCTCCCGGAGGGAGACAAAGGTTGTCTCCAGGAGGGAGACAAAGGTTGTCTCCCGGAGTGAGACAAATGTTGTCTCCCAGAGGGAGACAAATGTTGTCTCCCGAAGGGAGAAAAAGGTTGTCTCCCGGAGGGAGACAAAGGTTGTTTCCCGGAGGGAGGCAAATGTTGTCTCCGGGAGGGAGACAAATGTTGTCTCCCGGAGGGAGACAAATAATGTCTCCCGGAGGGAGACAAATGTTGTCTCCCGGAGGGAGACATATGTTGTATCCCGGAGGGAGACAAAGGTTGTCTCCCGGAGGGAGACATATGTTGTATCCCGGAGGGAGACAAAGGTTGTCTCCCGGAGGGAGGCAAAGGTTGTCTCCCTGAGGGAGACAAATGTAGTCTCCCGGAGGGAGACAAAGGTTGTTTCCCGGAGGGAGACAAAGGTTGTCTCCCGGAGGGAGACAAATGTTGTCTCCCGGAGGGAGACAAAGGTTGTCTCCCGGAGGGAGACAAAGGTTGTCTCCCGGAGGGAGACAAAGGTTGTCTCCCGGAGGGAGACAAATGTTGTCTCCCGGAGGGAGAAAAAGGTTGTTTCCCGGAGGGAGACAAATGTTGTCTCCCGGAGGGAGACAAAGGTTGTCTCCCGGAGGGAGACAAATGTTGTCTCCCGGAGGGAGACAAATGTTGTCTCCCGGAGGGAGACAAAGGTCGTCTCCAGGAGGGAGAAAAAGGTTGTCTCCCGGAGGGAGACAAATTTTGTCTCCCAGAGGGAGACAAATGTTGTCTCCCGGAGGGAGACAAATGTTGTCTCCCGGAGGGAGACAAATGTTGTCTCCCGGAGGGAGACAAAGGTTGTCTCCAGGAGGGAGACAAAGGTTGTCTCCCGGAGGGAGAAAAAGGTTGTCTCCCGGAGGGAGACAAAGGTTGTTTCCCGGAGGGAGGCAAATGTTGTCTCCGGGAGGGAGACAAATGTTGTCTCCCAGAGGGAAACAAAGGTTGTTTCCCGGAGGGAGACAAATGTTGTCTCCCGGAGGGAGACAAAGGTTGTCTCCCGGAGGGAGACAAAGGTTGTCTCCAGGAGGGAGACAAAGGTTGTCTCCCGGAGGGAGACAAATGTTGTCTCCCAGAGGGAGACAAATGTTGTCTCCCGAAGGGAGAAAAAGGTTGTCTCCCGGAGGGAGACAAAGGTTGTTTCCCGGAGGGAGGCAAATGTTGTCTCCGGGAGGGAGACAAATGTTGTCTCCCAGAGGGAAACAAAGGTTGTTTCCCGGAGGGAGACAAATGTTGTCTCCCGGAGGGAGACAAAGGTTGTCTCCCGGAGGGAGACAAAGGTTGTTTCCCGGAGGGAGACAGTTTGTCTCACAGAGGGAGACAAAGGTTGTCTCCCGGGGGGAGACAAATGTTGTCTCCCGGAGGGAGACAAATGTTGTCTCCCGGAGGGAGACAAATGTTGTCTCCCGGAGGGAGACAAATGTTGTCTCCCGGAGGGAGACAAATGTTGTCACCCGGAGGGAGACAAAGGTTGTCTCCCGGAGGGAGACAAAGGTTGTCTCCCTAAGGGAGACAAATGTAGTCTCCCGGAGGGAGACAAAGGTTGTTTCCCGGAGGGAGACAAAGGTTGTCTCCCGGAGGGAGACAAATGTTGTCTCCCGGAGGGAGAGAAAGGTTGTCTACCGGAGGGAGAGAAAGGTTGTCTCCCGGAGGGAGACAAATGTTGTCTCCCGGAGGGAGACAAATGTTGTCTCCCGGAGGGAGACATTTTGTCTCCTAGAGGGAGACAAATGTTGTCTCCCAGAGGGAGACAAAGGTTGTCTCCCGGAGGGAGACAAATGTTGTCTCCCGGAGGGAGACAAATGTTGTCTCCCGGAGGGAGAAAAAGGTTGTCTCCGGAGGGAGACAAATGTTGTCTCCCGGAGGGAGACAAAGGTTGTCTCCCGGAGGGAGACAAATGTTGTCTCCCGGAGGGAGACAAATGTTGTCTCCCAGAGGGAGACAAATGTTGTCTCCCGGAGGGAGACAAAGGTTGTCTCCAGGAGGGAGACAAAGGTTGTCTCCCGGAGGGAGACAAATGTTGTCTCCCAGAGGGAGACAAATGTTGTCTCCCGGAGGGAGAAAAAGGTTGTCTCCCGGAGGGAGACAAAGGTTGTTTCCCGGAGGGAGGCAAATGTTGTCTCCGGGAGGGAGACAAATGTTGTCTCCCAGAGGGAAACAAAGGTTGTTTCCCGGAGGGAGACAAATGTTGTCTCCCGGAGGGAGACAAAGGTTGTCTCCCGGAGGGAGACAAAAGTTGTCTCCCGGAGGGAGACAAATGTTGTCTCCCGGAGGGAGACAAATGTTGTCTCCCGGAGGGAGACAAAGGTTGTCTCCCGGAGGGAGACAAAGGTTGTTTCCCGGAGGGAGGCAAATGTTGTCTCCGGGAGGGAGACAAATGTTGTCTCCCGGAGGGAGACAAATAATGTCTCCCGGAGGGAGACAAATGTTGTCTCCCGGAGGGAGACATATGTTGTATCCCGGAGGGAGACAAAGGTTGTCTCCCGGAGGGAGACATATGTTGTATCCCGGAGGGAGACAAAGGTTGTCTCCCGGAGGGAGGCAAAGGTTGTCTCCCTGAGGGAGACAAATGTAGTCTCCCGGAGGGAGACAAAGGTTGTTTCCCGGAGGGAGACAAAGGTTGTCTCCCGGAGGGAGACAAATGTTGTCTCCCGGAGGGAGACAAAGGTTGTCTCCCGGAGGGAGACAAAGGTTGTCTCCCGGAGGGAGACAAAGGTTGTCTCCCGGAGGGAGACAAATGTTGTCTCCCGGAGGGAGAAAAAGGTTGTTTCCCGGAGGGAGACAAATGTTGTCTCCCGGAGGGAGACAAAGGTTGTCTCCCGGAGGGAGACAAATGTTGTCTCCCGGAGGGAGACAAATGTTGTCTCCCGGAGGGAGACAAAGGTCGTCTCCAGGAGGGAGAAAAAGGTTGTCTCCCGGAGGGAGACAAATTTTGTCTCCCAGAGGGAGACAAATGTTGTCTCCCGGAGGGAGACAAATGTTGTCTCCCGGAGGGAGACAAATGTTGTCTCCCAGAGGGAGACAAAGGTTGTCTCCAGGAGGGAGACAAAGGTTGTCTCCCGGAGGGAGAAAAAGGTTGTCTCCCGGAGGGAGACAAAGGTTGTTTCCCGGAGGGAGGCAAATGTTGTCTCCGGGAGGGAGACAAATGTTGTCTCCCAGAGGGAAACAAAGGTTGTTTCCCGGAGGGAGACAAATGTTGTCTCCCGGAGGGAGACAAAGGTTGTCTCCCGGAGGGAGACAAATGTTGTCTCCCGGAGGGAGACAAATGTTGTCTCCCGGAGGGAGACAAATGTTGTCACCCGGAGGGAGACAAAGGTTGTCTCCCGGAGGGAGACAAAGGTTGTCTCCCTAAGGGAGACAAATGTAGTCTCCCGGAGGGAGACAAAGGTTGTTTCCCGGAGGGAGACAAAGGTTGTCTCCCGGAGGGAGACAAATGTTGTCTCCCGGAGGGAGAGAAAGGTTGTCTACCGGAGGGAGAGAAAGGTTGTCTCCCGGAGGGAGACAAATGTTGTCTCCGGGAGGGAGACAAATGTTGTCTCCCAGAGGGAAACAAAGGTTGTTTCCCGGAGGGAGACAAATGTTGTCTCCCGGAGGAAGACAAAGGTTGTCTCCCGGAGGGAGACAAAGGTTGTTTCCCGGAGGGAGACAGTTTGTCTCACAGAGGGAGACAAAGGTTGTCTCCCGGGGGGAGACAAATGTTGTCTCCCGGAGGGAGACAAATGTTGTCTCCCGGAGGGAGACAAATGTTGTCTCCCGGAGGGAGACAAATGTTGTCTCCCGGAGGGAGACAAATGTTGTCACCCGGAGGGAGACAAAGGTTGTCTCCCGGAGGGAGACAAAGGTTGTCTCCCTAAGGGAGACAAATGTAGTCTCCCGGAGGGAGACAAAGGTTGTTTCCCGGAGGGAGACAAAGGTTGTCTCCCGGAGGGAGACAAATGTTGTCTCCCGGAGGGAGAGAAAGGTTGTCTACCGGAGGGAGAGAAAGGTTGTCTCCCGGAGGGAGACAAATGTTGTCTCCCGGAGGGAGACAAATGTTGTCTCCCGGAGGGAGACATTTTGTCTCCTAGAGGGAGACAAATGTTGTCTCCCAGAGGGAGACAAAGGTTGTCTCCCGGAGGGAGACAAATGTTGTCTCCCGGAGGGAGACAAATGTTGTCTCCCGGAGGGAGAAAAAGGTTGTCTCCGGAGGGAGACAAATGTTGTCTCCCGGAGGGAGACAAAGGTTGTCTCCCGGAGGGAGACAAATGTTGTCTCCCGGAGGGAGACAAATGTTGTCTCCCAGAGGGAGACAAATGTTGTCTCCCGGAGGGAGACAAAGGTTGTCTCCAGGAGGGAGACAAAGGTTGTCTCCCGGAGGGAGACAAATGTTGTCTCCCAGAGGGAGACAAATGTTGTCTCCCGGAGGGAGAAAAAGGTTGTCTCCCGGAGGGAGACAAAGGTTGTTTCCCGGAGGGAGGCAAATGTTGTCTCCGGGAGGGAGACAAATGTTGTCTCCCAGAGGGAAACAAAGGTTGTTTCCCGGAGGGAGACAAATGTTGTCTCCCGGAGGGAGACAAAGGTTGTCTCCCGGAGGGAGACAAAAGTTGTCTCCCGGAGGGAGACAAATGTTGTCTCCCGGAGGGAGACAAATGTTGTCTCCCGGAGGGAGACAAAGGTTGTCTCCCGGAGGGAGAAAAAGGTTGTTTCCCGGAGGGAGACAAATGTTGTCTCCCGGAGGGAGACAAATGTTGTCTCCCGGAGGGAGACAAAGGTTGTCTCCCGGAGGGAGACAAAGGTTGTCTCCCGGAGGGAGACAAAGGTTGTCTCCCGGAGGGAGACAAATGTTGTCTCCCAGAGGGAGACAAATGTTGTCTCCCGGGGGGAGACAAAGGTTGTCTCCCGGAGGGAGACTGTTTGTCTCATAGAGGGAGACAAAGGTTGTCTCCCGGGGGGAGACAAATGTTGTCTCCCGGAGGGAGACAAATGTTGTCTCCCGGAGGGAGACAAATGTTGTCTCCCGGAGGGAGACAAATGTTGTCACCCGGAGGGAGACAAAGGTTGTCTCCCGGAGGGAGACAAAGGTTGTTTCCCGGAGGGAGACAGTTTGTCTCACAGAGGGAGACAAAGGTTGTCTCCCGGGGGGAGACAAATGTTGTCTCCCGGAGGGAGACAAATGTTGTCTCCCGGAGGGAGACAAATGTTGTCTCCCGGAGGGAGACAAATGTTGTCTCCCGGAGGGAGACAAATGTTGTCACCCGGAGGGAGACAAAGGTTGTCTCCCGGAGGGAGACAAAGGTTGTCTCCCTAAGGGAGACAAATGTAGTCTCCCGGAGGGAGACAAAGGTTGTTTCCCGGAGGGAGACAAAGGTTGTCTCCCGGAGGGAGACAAATGTTGTCTCCCGGAGGGAGAGAAAGGTTGTCTACCGGAGGGAGAGAAAGGTTGTCTCCCGGAGGGAGAGAAAGGTTGTCTCCCGGAGGGAGACAAATGTTGTCTCCCGGAGGGAGACAAATGTTGTCTCCCGGAGGGAGATATTTTGTCTCCTAGAGGGAGACAAATGTTGTCTCCCAGAGGGAGACAAAGGTTGTCTCCCGGAGGGAGACAAATGTTGTCTCCCGGAGGGAGACAAATGTTGTCTCCCGGAGGGAGAAAAAGGTTGTCTCCGGAGGGAGACAAATGTTGTCTCCCGGAGGGAGACAAAGGTTGTCTCCCGGAGGGAGACAAATGTTGTCTCCCGGAGGGAGACAAATGTTGTCTCCCAGAGGGAGACAAATGTTGTCTCCCGGAGGGAGACAAAGGTTGTCTCCAGGAGGGAGACAAAGGTTGTCTCCCGGAGGGAGACAAATGTTGTCTCCCAGAGGGAGACAAATGTTGTCTCCCGGAGGGAGAAAAAGGTTGTCTCCCGGAGGGAGACAAAGGTTGTTTCCCGGAGGGAGGCAAATGTTGTCTCCGGGAGGGAGACAAATGTTGTCTCCCAGAGGGAAACAAAGGTTGTTTCCCGGAGGGAGACAAATGTTGTCTCCCGGAGGGAGACAAAGGTTGTCTCCCGGAGGGAGACAAAAGTTGTCTCCCGGAGGGAGACAAATGTTGTCTCCCGGAGGGAGACAAATGTTGTCTCCCGGAGGGAGACAAAGGTTGTCTCCCGGAGGGAGAAAAAGGTTGTTTCCCGGAGGGAGACAAATGTTGTCTCCCGGAGGGAGACAAATGTTGTCTCCCGGAGGGAGACAAAGGTTGTCTCCCGGAGGGAGACAAAGGTTGTCTCCCGGAGGGAGACAAAGGTTGTCTCCCGGAGGGAGACAAATGTTGTCTCCCAGAGGGAGACAAATGTTGTCTCCCGGGGGGAGACAAAGGTTGTCTCCCGGAGGGAGACAAATGTTGTCTCCCGGAGGGAGACAAATGTTGTCTCCCGGAGGGAGACAAATGTTGTCACCCGGAGGGAGACAAAGGTTGTCTCCCGGAGGGAGACAGTTTGTCTCATAGAGGGAGACAAATGTTGTCTCCCGGAGGGAGACAAATAATGTCTCCCGGAGGGAGACAAATGTTGTCTCCCGGAGGGAGACATATGTTGTATCCCGGAGGGAGACAAAGGTTGTCTCCCGGAGGGAGACATATGTTGTATCCCGGAGGGAGACAAAGGTTGTCTCCCGGAGGGAGGCAAAGGTTGTCTCCCTGAGGGAGACAAATGTAGTCTCCCGGAGGGAGACAAAGGTTGTTTCCCGGAGGGAGACAAAGGTTGTCTCCCGGAGGGAGACAAATGTTGTCTCCCGGAGGGAGACAAAGGTTGTCTCCCGGAGGGAGACAAAGGTTGTCTCACGGAGGGAGACAAAGGTTGTCACCCGGAGGGAGACAAAGGTTGTCTCCTGGAGGGAGACAATTGTTGTCTCCCGGAGGGAGACAAAGGTTGTCTCCCGGAGGGAAACAAATGTTGTCTCCCGGAGGGAGACAAATGTTGTCACCCGGAGGGAGACAAAGGTTGTCTCCCGGAGGGAGACAGTTTGTCTCATAGAGGGAGACAAATGTTGTCTCCCGGAGGGAGACAAATAATGTCTCCCGGAGGGAGACAAATGTTGTCTCCCGGAGGGAGACATATGTTGTATCCCGGAGGGAGACAAAGGTTGTCTCCCGGAGGGAGACATATGTTGTATCCCGGAGGGAGACAAAGGTTGTCTCCCGGAGGGAGGCAAAGGTTGTCTCCCTGAGGGAGACAAATGTAGTCTCCCGGAGGGAGACAAAGGTTGTTTCCCGGAGGGAGACAAAGGTTGTCTCCCGGAGGGAGACAAATGTTGTCTCCCGGAGGGAGACAAAGGTTGTCTCCCGGAGGGAGACAAAGGTTGTCTCCCGGAGGGAGACAAAGGTTGTCTCCCAGAGGGAGACAAAGGTTGTCTCCTGGAGGGAGACAAATGTTGTCTCCCGGAGGGAGACAAAATGTTGTCTCCCGGAGGGAGACAAATGTTGTCTCCCTGAGGGAGAAAAAGTTTGTCTCCCGGAGGGACACAAATGTTGTCTCCCGGAGGGAGACAAAGGTTGTCTCCCGGAGGGAGACAAATGTTGTCTCCCGGAGGGAGACAAAGGTTGTCTCCCGGAGGGAGACAAAGGTTGTCTCCCGGAGGGAGACAAAGGTTGTCTCCCGGAGGGAGACAAAGGTTGTCTCCCGGAGGGAGACAAATGTTGTCTCCCAGAGGGAGAAAAATGTTGTCTCCCGGGGGGAGACAAAGGTTGTCTCCCGGAGGGAGACAAATATTGTCTCCCGGAGGGAGACAAATGTTGTCTCCCGGAGGGAGACAAATGTTGTCTCCCGGAGGGAGACATTTTGTCTCCTAGAGGGAGACAAATGTTGTCTCCCAGAGGGAGACAAAGGTTGTCTCCCGGAGGGAGACAAATGTTGTCTCCCGGAGGGAGACAAATGTTGTCTCCCGGAGGGAGAAAAAGGTTGTCTCCGGAGGGAGACAAATGTTGTCTCCCGGAGGGAGACAAAGGTTGTCTCCCGGAGGGAGACAAATGTTGTCTCCCGGAGGGAGACAAATGTTGTCTCCCAGAGGGAGACAAATGTTGTCTCCCGGAGGGAGACAAAGGTTGTCTCCAGGAGGGAGACAAAGGTTGTCTCCCGGAGGGAGACAAATGTTGTCTCCCAGAGGGAGACAAATGTTGTCTCCCGGAGGGAGAAAAAGGTTGTCTCCCGGAGGGAGACAAAGGTTGTTTCCCGGAGGGAGGCAAATGTTGTCTCCGGGAGGGAGACAAATGTTGTCTCCCAGAGGGAAACAAAGGTTGTTTCCCGGAGGGAGACAAATGTTGTCTCCCGGAGGGAGACAAAGGTTGTCTCCCGGAGGGAGACAAAAGTTGTCTCCCGGAGGGAGACAAATGTTGTCTCCCGGAGGGAGACAAATGTTGTCTCCCGGAGGGAGACAAAGGTTGTCTCCCGGAGGGAGAAAAAGGTTGTTTCCCGGAGGGAGACAAATGTTGTCTCCTGGAGGGAGACAAATGTTGTCTCCCGGAGGGAAAAAGAGGTTGTCTCCCAGAGGGAGACAAAGGTTGTCTCCCGGAGGGAGACAAAGGTTGTCTCCCGGAGGGAGACAAATGTTGTCTCCCAGAGGGAGACAAATGTTGTCTCCCGGGGGGAGACAAAGGTTGTCTCCCGGAGGGAGACTGCTTGTCTCATAGAGGGAGACAAAGGTTGTCTCCCGGGGGGAGACAAATGTTGTCTCCCGGAGGGAGACAAATGTTGTCACCCGGAGGGAGACAAAGGTTGTCTCCCGGAGGGAGACAGTTTGTCTCATAGAGGGAGACAAATGTTGTCTCCCGGAGGGAGACAAATAATGTCTCCCGGAGGGAGACAAATGTTGTCTCCCGGAGGGAGACATATGTTGTATCCCGGAGGGAGACAAAGGTTGTCTCCCGGAGGGAGACATATGTTGTATCCCGGAGGGAGAAAAAGGTTGTTTCCCGGAGGGAGACAAATGTTGTCTCCCGGAGGGAGACAAAGGTTGTCTCCCGGAGGGAGACAAATGTTGTCTCCCGGAGGGAGACAAATGTTGTCTCCCGGAGGGAGACAAAGGTCGTCTCCAGGAGGGAGAAAAAGGTTGTCTCCCGGAGGGAGACAAATTTTGTCTCCCAGAGGGAGACAAATGTTGTCTCCCGGAGGGAGACAAATGTTGTCTCCCGGAGGGAGACAAATGTTGTCTCCCGGAGGGAGACAAAGGTTGTCTCCAGGAGGGAGACAAAGGTTGTCTCCCGGAGGGAGAAAAAGGTTGTCTCCCGGAGGGAGACAAAGGTTGTTTCCCGGAGGGAGGCAAATGTTGTCTCCGGGAGGGAGACAAATGTTGTCTCCCAGAGGGAAACAAAGGTTGTTTCCCGGAGGGAGACAAATGTTGTCTCCCGGAGGGAGACAAAGGTTGTCTCCCGGAGGGAGACAAAGGTTGTCTCCAGGAGGGAGACAAAGGTTGTCTCCCGGAGGGAGACAAATGTTGTCTCCCAGAGGGAGACAAATGTTGTCTCCCGAAGGGAGAAAAAGGTTGTCTCCCGGAGGGAGACAAAGGTTGTTTCCCGGAGGGAGGCAAATGTTGTCTCCGGGAGGGAGACAAATGTTGTCTCCCAGAGGGAAACAAAGGTTGTTTCCCGGAGGGAGACAAATGTTGTCTCCCGGAGGGAGACAAAGGTTGTCTCCCGGAGGGAGACAAAGGTTGTTTCCCGGAGGGAGACAGTTTGTCTCACAGAGGGAGACAAAGGTTGTCTCCCGGGGGGAGACAAATGTTGTCTCCCGGAGGGAGACAAATGTTGTCTCCCGGAGGGAGACAAATGTTGTCTCCCGGAGGGAGACAAATGTTGTCTCCCGGAGGGAGACAAATGTTGTCACCCGGAGGGAGACAAAGGTTGTCTCCCGGAGGGAGACAAAGGTTGTCTCCCTAAGGGAGACAAATGTAGTCTCCCGGAGGGAGACAAAGGTTGTTTCCCGGAGGGAGACAAAGGTTGTCTCCCGGAGGGAGACAAATGTTGTCTCCCGGAGGGAGAGAAAGGTTGTCTACCGGAGGGAGAGAAAGGTTGTCTCCCGGAGGGAGACAAATGTTGTCTCCCGGAGGGAGACAAATGTTGTCTCCCAGAGGGAGACATTTTGTCTCCTAGAGGGAGACAAATGTTGTCTCCCAGAGGGAGACAAAGGTTGTCTCCCGGAGGGAGACAAATGTTGTCTCCCGGAGGGAGACAAATGTTGTCTCCCGGAGGGAGAAAAAGGTTGTCTCCGGAGGGAGACAAATGTTGTCTCCCGGAGGGAGACAAAGGTTGTCTCCCGGAGGGAGACAAATGTTGTCTCCCGGAGGGAGACAAATGTTGTCTCCCAGAGGGAGACAAATGTTGTCTCCCGGAGGGAGACAAAGGTTGTCTCCAGGAGGGAGACAAAGGTTGTCTCCCGGAGGGAGACAAATGTTGTCTCCCAGAGGGAGACAAATGTTGTCTCCCGGAGGGAGAAAAAGGTTGTCTCCCGGAGGGAGACAAAGGTTGTTTCCCGGAGGGAGGCAAATGTTGTCTCCGGGAGGGAGACAAATGTTGTCTCCCAGAGGGAAACAAAGGTTGTTTCCCGGAGGGAGACAAATGTTGTCTCCCGGAGGGAGACAAAGGTTGTCTCCCGGAGGGAGACAAAAGTTGTCTCCCGGAGGGAGACAAATGTTGTCTCCCGGAGGGAGACAAATGTTGTCTCCCGGAGGGAGACAAATGTTGTCTCCCGGAGGGAGACAAATGTTGTCTCCCGGAGGGAGACAAAGGTTGTCTCCCGGAGGGAGAACAAGGTTGTCTCCCGGAGGGAGACAAAGGTTGTCTCCCGGAGGGAGACAAATGTTGTCTCCCAGAGGGAGACAAAGGTTGTCTCCCGGGGGGAGACAAATGTTGTCTCCCGGAGGGAGACAAATGTTGTCTCCCGGAGGGAGACAAATGTTGTCTCCCGGAGGGAGACAAATGTTGTCACCCGGAGGGAGACAAAGGTTGTCTCCCGGAGGGAGACAAAGGTTGTTTCCCGGAGGGAGACAGTTTGTCTCACAGAGGGAGACAAAGGTTGTCTCCCGGGGGGAGACAAATGTTGTCTCCCGGAGGGAGACAAATGTTGTCTCCCGGAGGGAGACAAATGTTGTCTCCCGGAGGGAGACAAATGTTGTCTCCCGGAGGGAGACAAATGTTGTCACCCGGAGGGAGACAAAGGTTGTCTCCCGGAGGGAGACAAAGGTTGTCTCCCTAAGGGAGACAAATGTAGTCTCCCGGAGGGAGACAAAGGTTGTTTCCCGGAGGGAGACAAAGGTTGTCTCCCGGAGGGAGACAAATGTTGTCTCCCGGAGGGAGAGAAAGGTTGTCTACCGGAGGGAGAGAAAGGTTGTCTCCCGGAGGGAGAGAAAGGTTGTCTCCCGGAGGGAGACAAATGTTGTCTCCCGGAGGGAGACAAATGTTGTCTCCCGGAGGGAGACATTTTGTCTCCTAGAGGGAGACAAATGTTGTCTCCCAGAGGGAGACAAAGGTTGTCTCCCGGAGGGAGACAAATGTTGTCTCCCGGAGGGAGACAAATGTTGTCTCCCGGAGGGAGAAAAAGGTTGTCTCCGGAGGGAGACAAATGTTGTCTCCCGGAGGGAGACAAAGGTTGTCTCCCGGAGGGAGACAAATGTTGTCTCCCGGAGGGAGACAAATGTTGTCTCCCAGAGGGAGACAAATGTTGTCTCCCGGAGGGAGACAAAGGTTGTCTCCAGGAGGGAGACAAAGGTTGTCTCCCGGGGGGAGACAAAGGTTGTCTCCCGGAGGGAGACTGTTTGTCTCATAGAGGGAGACAAAGGTTGTCTCCCGGGGGGAGACAAATGTTGTCTCCCGGAGGGAGACAAATGTTGTCTCCCGGAGGGAGACAAATGTTGTCTCCCGGAGGGAGACAAATGTTGTCACCCGGAGGGAGACAAAGGTTGTCTCCCGGAGGGAGACAGTTTGTCTCATAGAGGGAGACAAATGTTGTCTCCCGGAGGGAGACAAATAATGTCTCCCGGAGGGAGACAAATGTTGTCTCCCGGAGGGAGACATATGTTGTATCCCGGAGGGAGACAAAGGTTGTCTCCCGGAGGGAGACATATGTTGTATCCCGGAGGGAGACAAAGGTTGTCTCCCGGAGGGAGGCAAAGGTTGTCTCCCTGAGGGAGACAGATGTAGTCTCCCGGAGGGAGACAAAGGTTGTTTCCCGGAGGGAGACAAAGGTTGTCTCCCGGAGGGAGACAAATGTTGTCTCCCGGAGGGAGACAAAGGTTGTCTCCCGGAGGGAGACAAAGGTTGTCTCCCGGAGGGAGACAAAGGTTGTCTCCCGGAGGGAGACAAATGTTGTCTCCCGGAGGGAGAAAAAGGTTGTTTCCCGGAGGGAGACAAATGTTGTCTCCCGGAGGGAGACAAAGGTTGTCTCCCGGAGGGAGACAAATGTTGTCTCCCGGAGGGAGACAAATGTTGTCTCCCGGAGGGAGACAAAGGTTGTCTCCAGGAGGGAGAAAAAGGTTGTCTCCCGGAGGGAGACAAATTTTGTCTCCCAGAGGGAGACAAATGTTGTCTCCCGGAGGGAGACAAATGTTGTCTCCCGGAGGGAGACAAATGTTGTCTCCCGGAGGGAGACAAAGGTTGTCTCCAGGAGGGAGACAAAGGTTGTCTCCCGGAGGGGGAAAAAGGTTGTCTCCCGGAGGGAGACAAAGGTTGTTTCACGGAGGAAGGCAAATGTTGTCTCCGGGAGGGAGACAAATGTTGTCTCCCAGAGGGAAACAAAGGTTGTTTCCCGGAGGGAGACAAATGTTGTCTCCCGGAGGGAGACAAAGGTTGTCTCCCGGAGGGAGACAAAGGTTGTCTCCAGGAGGGAGACAAAGGTTGTCTCCCGGAGGGAGACAAATGTTGTCTCCCAGAGGGAGACAAATGTTGTCTCCCGAAGGGAGAAAAAGGTTGTCTCCCGGAGGGAGACAAAGGTTGTTTCCCGGAGGGAGGCAAATGTTGTCTCCGGGAGGGAGACAAATGTTGTCTCCCAGAGGGAAACAAAGGTTGTTTCCCGGAGGGAGACAAATGTTGTCTCCCGGAGGGAGACAAAGGTTGTCTCCCGGAGGGAGACAAAGGTTGTCTCCCGGAGGGAGACAAAGGTTGTCTCCCGGAGGGAGACAAATGTTGTCTCCCGGAGGGAGAAAAAGGTTGTTTCCCGGAGGGAGACAAATGTTGTCTCCCGGAGGGAGACAAAGGTTGTCTCCCGGAGGGAGACAAATGTTGTCTCCCGGAGGGAGACAAATGTTGTCTCCCGGAGGGAGACAAAGGTTGTCTCCAGGAGGGAGAAAAAGGTTGTCTCCCGGAGGGAGACAAATTTTGTCTCCCAGAGGGAGACAAATGTTGTCTCCCGGAGGGAGACAAATGTTGTCTCCCGGAGGGAGACAAATGTTGTCTCCCGGAGGGAGACAAAGGTTGTCTCCAGGAGGGAGACAAAGGTTGTCTCCCGGAGGGGGAAAAAGGTTGTCTCCCGGAGGGAGACAAAGGTTGTTTCACGGAGGAAGGCAAATGTTGTCTCCGGGAGGGAGACAAATGTTGTCTCCCAGAGGGAAACAAAGGTTGTTTCCCGGAGGGAGACAAATGTTGTCTCCCGGAGGGAGACAAAGGTTGTCTCCCGGAGGGAGACAAAGGTTGTCTCCAGGAGGGAGACAAAGGTTGTCTCCCGGAGGGAGACAAATGTTGTCTCCCAGAGGGAGACAAATGTTGTCTCCCGAAGGGAGAAAAAGGTTGTCTCCCGGAGGGAGACAAAGGTTGTTTCCCGGAGGGAGGCAAATGTTGTCTCCGGGAGGGAGACAAATGTTGTCTCCCAGAGGGAAACAAAGGTTGTTTCCCGGAGGGAGACAAATGTTGTCTCCCGGAGGGAGACAAAGGTTGTCTCCCGGAGGGAGACAAAGGTTGTTTCCCGGAGGGAGACAGTTTGTCTCACAGAGGGAGACAAAGGTTGTCTCCCGGGGGGAGACAAATGTTGTCTCCCGGAGGGAGACAAATGTTGTCTCCCGGAGGGAGACAAATGTTGTCTCCCGGAGGGAGACAAATGTTGTCTCCCGGAGGGAGACAAATGTTGTCACCCGGAGGGAGACAAAGGTTGTCTCCCGGAGGGAGACAAATGTAGTCTCCCGGAAAGAGACAAAGGTTGTCTCCCGGAGGGAGACAAATGTTGTCTCCCAGAGGGAGACAAATGTTGTCTCCCGAAGGGAGAAAAAGGTTGTCTCCCGGAGGGAGACAAAGGTTGTTTCCCGGAGGGAGGCAAATGTTGTCTCCGGGAGGGAGACAAATGTTGTCTCCCAGAGGGAAACAAAGGTTGTTTCCCGGAGGGAGACAAATGTTGTCTCCCGGAGGGAGACAAAGGTTGTCTCCCGGAGGGAGACAAAGGTTGTCTCCCGGAGGGAGACAAAGGTTGTCTCCCGGAGGGAGACAAATGTTGTCTCCCGGAGGGAGAAAAAGGTTGTTTCCCGGAGGGAGACAAATGTTGTCTCCCGGAGGGAGACAAAGGTTGTCTCCCGGAGGGAGACAAATGTTGTCTCCCGGAGGGAGACAAATGTTGTCTCCCGGAGGGAGACAAAGGTTGTCTCCAGGAGGGAGAAAAAGGTTGTCTCCCGGAGGGAGACAAATTTTGTCTCCCAGAGGGAGACAAATGTTGTCTCCCGGAGGGAGACAAATGTTGTCTCCCGGAGGGAGACAAATGTTGTCTCCCGGAGGGAGACAAAGGTTGTCTCCAGGAGGGAGACAAAGGTTGTCTCCCGGAGGGGGAAAAAGGTTGTCTCCCGGAGGGAGACAAAGGTTGTTTCACGGAGGAAGGCAAATGTTGTCTCCGGGAGGGAGACAAATGTTGTCTCCCAGAGGGAAACAAAGGTTGTTTCCCGGAGGGAGACAAATGTTGTCTCCCGGAGGGAGACAAAGGTTGTCTCCCGGAGGGAGACAAAGGTTGTCTCCAGGAGGGAGACAAAGGTTGTCTCCCGGAGGGAGACAAATGTTGTCTCCCAGAGGGAGACAAATGTTGTCTCCCGAAGGGAGAAAAAGGTTGTCTCCCGGAGGGAGACAAAGGTTGTTTCCCGGAGGGAGGCAAATGTTGTCTCCGGGAGGGAGACAAATGTTGTCTCCCAGAGGGAAACAAAGGTTGTTTCCCGGAGGGAGACAAATGTTGTCTCCCGGAGGGAGACAAAGGTTGTCTCCCGGAGGGAGACAAAGGTTGTTTCCCGGAGGGAGACAGTTTGTCTCACAGAGGGAGACAAAGGTTGTCTCCCGGGGGGAGACAAATGTTGTCTCCCGGAGGGAGACAAATGTTGTCTCCCGGAGGGAGACAAATGTTGTCTCCCGGAGGGAGACAAATGTTGTCTCCCGGAGGGAGACAAATGTTGTCACCCGGAGGGAGACAAAGGTTGTCTCCCGGAGGGAGACAAAGGTTGTCTCCCTAAGGGAGACAAATGTAGTCTCCCGGAAAGAGACAAAGGTTGTTTCCCGGAGGGAGACAAAGGTTGTCTCCCGGAGGGAGACAAATGTTGTCTCCCGGAGGGAGAGAAAGGTTGTCTACCGGAGGGAGAGAAAGGTTGTCTCCCGGAGGGAGAGAAAGGTTGTCTCCCGGAGGGAGACAAATGTTGTCTCCCGGAGGGAGACAAATGTTGTCTCCCGGAGGGAGACAAATGTTGTCTCCCGGAGGGAGACCAATGTTGTCTCCCGGAGGGAGAAAAAGGTTGTCTCCCGGAGGGAGACAAAGGTTGTTTCCCGGAGGGAGGCAAATGTTGTCTCCGGGAGGGAGACAAATGTTGTCTCCCAGAGGGAAACAAAGGTTGTTTCCCGGAGGGAGACAAATGTTGTCTCCCGGAGGGAGACAAAGGTTGTCTCCCGGAGGGAGACAAAGGTTGTCTCCCGGAGGGAGACAAATGTTGTCTCCCGGAGGGAGACAAAGGTTGTCTCCCGGAGGGAGGCAAAGGTTGTCTCCCGGAGGGAGACAAAGGTTGTCTCCCGGAGGGAGACAAAGGTGGTCACCCGGAGGGAGACAAAGGTTGTCTCCTGGAGGGAGACAATTGTTGTCTCCCGGAGGGAGACAAAGGTTGTCTCCCGGAGGGAGACAAATAATGTCTCCCGGAGGGAGACAAATGTTGTCTCCCGGAGGGAGACATATGTTGTATCCCGGAGGGAGACAAAGGTTGTCTCCCGGAGGGAGACATATGTTGTATCCCGGAGGGAGACAAAGGTTGTCTCCCGGAGGGAGGCAAAGGTTGTCTCCCTGAGGGAGACAAATGTAGTCTCCCGGAGGGAGACAAAGGTTGTTTCCCGGAGGGAGACAAAGGTTGTCTCCCGGAGGGAGACAAATGTTGTCTCCCGGAGGGAGACAAAGGTTGTCTCCCGGAGGGAGACAAAGGTTGTCTCCCGGAGGGAGACAAAGCTTGTTTCCCGGAGGGAGACAAATGTTGTCTCCCGGAGGGAGACAAAGGTTGTCTCCCGGAGGGAGACAAATGTTGTCTCCCGGAGGGAGACAAATGTTGTCTCCCGGAGGGAGACAAAGGTTGTCTCCAGGAGGGAGAAAAAGGTTGTCTCCCGGAGGGAGACAAATTTTGTCTCCCAGAGGGAGACAAATGTTGTCTCCCGGAGGGAGACAAATGTTGTCTCCCGGAGGGAGACAAATGTTGTCTCCCGGAGGGAGACAAAGGTTGTCTCCAGGAGGGAGACAAAGGTTGTCTCCCGGAGGGAGAAAAAGGTTGTCTCCCGGAGGGAGACAAAGGTTGTTTCCCGGAGGGAGGCAAATGTTGTCTCCGGGAGGGAGACAAATGTTGTCTCCCAGAGGGAAACAAAGGTTGTTTCCCGGAGGGAGACAAATGTTGTCTCCCGGAGGGAGACAAAGGTTGTCTCCCGGAGGGAGACAAAGGTTGTCTCCAGGAGGGAGACAAAGGTTGTCTCCCGGAGGGAGACAAATGTTGTCTCCCAGAGGGAGACAAATGTTGTCTCCCGAAGGGAGAAAAAGGGTGTCTCCCGGAGGGAGACAAATGTTGTCTCCCGGAGGGAGACAAATGTTGTCTCCCGGAGGGAGACAAATGTTGTCTCCCGGAGGGAGACAAATGTTGTCACCCGGAGGGAGACAAAGGTTGTCTCCCGGAGGGAGACAAAGGTTGTCTCCCTAAGGGAGACAAATGTAGTCTCCCGGAAAGAGACAAAGGTTGTTTCCCGGAGGGAGACAAAGGTTGTCTCCCGGAGGGAGACAAATGTTGTCTCCCGGAGGGAGAGAAAGGTTGTCTACCGGAGGGAGAGAAAGGTTGTCTCCCGGAGGGAGAGAAAGGTTGTCTCCCGGAGGGAGACAAATGTTGTCTCCCGGAGGGAGACAAATGTTGTCTCCCGGAGGGAGACAAATGTTGTCTCCCGGAGGGAGAAAAAGGTTGTCTCCCGGAGGGAGACAAATGTTGTCTCCCGGAGGGAGACAAATGTTGTCTCCCGGAGGGAGACAAAGGTTGTCTCCCGGAGGGAGACAAAGGTGGTCACCCGGAGGGAGACAAAGGTTGTCTCCTGGAGGGAGACAATTGTTGTCTCCCGGAGGGAGACAAAGGTTGTCTCCCGGAGGGAAACAAATGTTGTCTCCCGGAGGGAGACAAATGTTGTCTCCCGGAGGGAGACAAAGGTTGTCTCCAGGAGGGAGACAAATGTTGTCTCCCGGAGGGAGACAAAGGTTGTCTCCCGGAGGGAGACAAAGGTTGTCTCCCGGAGGGAGACAAATGTTGTCTCCCGGAGGGAGACAAAGGTTGTCTCCCGGAGGGAGGCAAAGGTTGTCTCCCGGAGGGAGACAAAGGTTGTCTCCCGGAGGGAGACAAAGGTGGTCACCCGGAGGGAGACAAAGGTTGTCTCCCGGAGGGAGACAAAGGTTGTCTCCTGGAGGGAGACAATTGTTGTCTCCCGGAGGGAGACAAAGGTTGTCTCCCGGAGGGAAACAAATGTTGTCTCCCGGAGGGAGACAAATGTTGTCTCCCGGAGGGAGACAAATAATGTCTCCCGGAGGGAGACAAATGTTGTCTCCCGGAGGGAGACATATGTTGTATCCCGGAGGGAGACAAAGGTTGTCTCCCGGAGGGAGACATATGTTGTATCCCGGAGGGAGACAAAGGTTGTCTCCCGGAGGGAGGCAAAGGTTGTCTCCCTGAGGGAGACAAATGTAGTCTCCCGGAGGGAGACAAAGGTTGTTTCCCGGAGGGAGACAAAGGTTGTCTCCCGGAGGGAGACAAATGTTGTCTCCCGGAGGGAGACAAAGGTTGTCTCCCGGAGGGAGACAAAGGTTGTCTCCCGGAGGGAGACAAAGGTTGTTTCCCGGAGGGAGACAAATGTTGTCTCCCTCCGGGAGACAAAGGTTGTCTCCCGGAGGGAGACAAATGTTGTCTCCCGGAGGGAGACAAATGTTGTCTCCCGGAGGGAGACAAAGGTTGTCTCCAGGAGGGAGAAAAAGGTTGTCTCCCGGAGGGAGACAAATTTTGTCTCCCAGAGGGAGACAAATGTTGTCTCCCGGAGGGAGACAAATGTTGTCTCCCGGAGGGAGACAAATGTTGTCTCCCGGAGGGAGACAAAGGTTGTCTCCAGGAGGGAGACAAAGGTTGTCTCCCGGAGGGAGAAAAAGGTTGTCTCCCGGAGGGAGACAAAGGTTGTTTCCCGGAGGGAGGCAAATGTTGTCTCCGGGAGGGAGACAAATGTTGTCTCCCAGAGGGAAACAAAGGTTGTTTCCCGGAGGGAGACAAATGTTGTCTCCCGGAGGGAGACAAAGGTTGTCTCCCGGAGGGAGACAAAGGTTGTCTCCAGGAGGGAGACAAAGGTTGTCTCCCGGAGGGAGACAAATGTTGTCTCCCAGAGGGAGACAAATGTTGTCTCCCGAAGGGAGAAAAAGGGTGTCTCCCGGAGGGAGACAAATGTTGTCTCCCGGAGGGAGACAAATGTTGTCTCCCGGAGGGAGACAAATGTTGTCTCCCGGAGGGAGACAAATGTTGTCACCCGGAGGGAGACAAAGGTTGTCTCCCGGAGGGAGACAAAGGTTGTCTCCCTAAGGGAGACAAATGTAGTCTCCCGGAAAGAGACAAAGGTTGTTTCCCGGAGGGAGACAAAGGTTGTCTCCCGGAGGGAGACAAATGTTGTCTCCCGGAGGGAGAGAAAGGTTGTCTACCGGAGGGAGAGAAAGGTTGTCTCCCGGAGGGAGAGAAAGGTTGTCTCCCGGAGGGAGACAAATGTTGTCTCCCGGAGGGAGACAAATGTTGTCTCCCGGAGGGAGACAAATGTTGTCTCCCGGAGGGAGAAAAAGGTTGTCTCCCGGAGGGAGACAAATGTTGTCTCCCGGAGGGAGACAAATGTTGTCTCCCGGAGGGAGACAAAGGTTGTCTCCCGGAGGGAGACAAAGGTGGTCACCCGGAGGGAGACAAAGGTTGTCTCCTGGAGGGAGACAATTGTTGTCTCCCGGAGGGAGACAAAGGTTGTCTCCCGGAGGGAAACAAATGTTGTCTCCCGGAGGGAGACAAATGTTGTCTCCCGGAGGGAGACAAAGGTTGTCTCCAGGAGGGAGACAAAGGTTGTCTCCCGGAGGGAGACAAATGTTGTCTCCCAGAAGGAGACAAATGTTGTCTCCCGGGGGGAGACAAAGGTTGTCTCCCGGAGGGAGACAAAGGTTGTCTCCAGGAGGGAGACAAAGGTTGTCTCCCGGGGGGAGACAAAGGTTGTCTCCAGGAGGGAGACAAATATTGTCTCCCGGAGGGAGACAAATGTTGTCTCCTGGAGGGAGACAAATGTTGTCTCCCGGAGGGAGACAAAGGTTGTCTCCAGGAGGGAGACAAAGGTTGTCTCCCGGAGGGAGACAAATGTTGTCTCCCAGAGGGAGACAAATGTTGTCTCCCGGAGGGAGAAAAAGGTTGTCTCCCGGAGGGAGACAAAGGTTGTTTCCCGGAGGGAGGCAAATGTTGTCTCCGGGAGGGAGACAAATGTTGTCTCCCAGAGGGAAACAAAGGTTGTTTCCCGGAGGGAGACAAATGTTGTCTCCCGGAGGGAGACAAAGGTTGTCTCCCGGAGGGAGACAGTTTGTCTCATAGAGGGAGACAAAGTTTGTCTCTCGGGGGGAGGCAAATGTTGTCTCCCGGAGGGAGACAGAGGTTGTCTCCCGGAGGGAGACAAAGGTTGTCTCCCGGAAGGAGACAAATGTTGTCTCCCGGAGGGAGACAAATGTTGTCTCCCGGAGGGAGACAAAGGTTGTCTCCCGGAGGGAGACAAAGGTGGTCACCCGGAGGGAGACAAAGGTTGTCTCCAGGAGGGAGACAATTGTTGTCTCCCGGAGGGAGACAAAGGTTGTCTCCCGGAGGGAAACAAATGTTGTCCCCCGGAGGGAGACAAATGTTGTCTCCCGGAGGGAGACAAAAGGTTGTCTCCCGGAGGGAGACAAAGGTTGTCTCCTGGAGGGAGACAAATGTTGTCTTCCGGAGGGAGACAAAGTTTGTCTCCCTCCGGGAGACAACATTTGTCTCCCGGAGGGAGACAAATGTTGTCTCCCGGAGGGAGAAAAAGGTTGTCTCCCGGAGGGAGACAAATGATGTCTCCCGGAGGGAGACAAAGGTTGTCTCCCGGAGGGAGACAAATGTTGTCTCCCGGAGGGAGACAAATGTTGTGTCCCGGAGGGAGACAAAGGTTGTCTCCAGGAGGGAGACAAAGGTTGTCATCCGGAGGGAGACAAAGGTTGTCTCCCGGAGGGAGACAAATGTTGTCTCCCAGAGGGAGACAAATGTTGTCTCCCGGGGGGAGACAAAGGTTGTCTCCCGGAGGGAGACAAATATTGTCTCCCGGAGGGAGACAAATGTTGTATCCTGGAGGGAGACAAATGTTGTCTCCCGGAGGGAGACAAAGGTTGTCTCCAGGAGGGAGACAAAGGTTGTCTCCCGGAGGGAGACAAATGTTGTCTCCCGGAGGGAGACAAAGGTTGTCTCCAGGAGGGAGAAAAAGGTTGTCTCCCGGAGGGAGACAAATTTTGTCTCCCAGAGGGAGACAAATGTTGTCTCCCGGAGGGAGACAAATGTTGTCTCCCGGAGGGAGACAAATGTTGTCTCCCGGAGGGAGACAAATGTTGTCTCCCGGAGGGAGACAAAGGTTGTCTCCAGGAGGGAGACAAAGGTTGTCTCCCGGAGGGAGACAAATGTTGTCTCCCAGAGGGAGACAAAGGTTGTCTCCAGGAGGGAGAAAAAGGTTGTCTCCCGGAGGGAGACAAATTTTGTCTCCCAGAGGGAGACAAATGTTGTCTCCCGGAGGGAGACAAATGTTGTCTCCCGGAGGGAGACAAATGTTGTCTCCCGGAGGGAGACAAAGGTTGTCTCCAGGAGGGAGACAAAGGTTGTCTCCCGGAGGGAGACAAATGTTGTCTCCCAGAGGGAGACAAATGTTGTCTCCCGGAGGGAGAAAAAGGTTGTCTCCCGGAGGGAGACAAATGTTGTCTCTCGGAGGGAGACAAAGGTTGTCTCCCGGAGGGAGACAAAGGTTGTCTCCCGGAGGGAGACAAATGTTGTCTCCCAGAAGGAGACAAATGTTGTCTCCCGGGGGGAGACAAAGGTTGTCTCCCGGAGGGAGACAAAGGTTGTCTCCAGGAGGGAGACAAAGGTTGTCTCCCGGAGGGAGACAAATGTTGTCTCCCAGAGGGAGACAAATGTTGTCTCCCGGAGGGAGAAAAAGGTTGTCTCCCGGAGGGAGACAAATGTTGTCTCTCGGAGGGAGACAAAGGTTGTCTCCCGGAGGGAGACAAAGGTTGTCTCCCGGAGGGAGACAAATGTTGTCTCCCAGAGGGAGACAAATGTTGTCTCCCGGGGGAAGACAAAGGTTGTCTCCCGGAGGGAGACAAATATTGTCTCCCGGAGGGAGACAAATGTTGTCTCCTGGAGGGAGACAAGTGTTGTCTCCCGGAGGGAGACAAAGGTTGTCTCCAGGAGGGAGACAAAGGTTGTCTCCCGGAGGGAGACAAATGTTGTCTCCCAGAGGGAGACAAATGTTGTCTCCCGGAGGGATAAAAAGGTTGTCTCCCGGAGGGAGACAAAGGTTGTTTCCCGGAGGGAGGCAAATGTTGTCTCCGGGAGGGAGACAAATGTTGTCTCCCAGAGGGAAACAAAGGTTGTTTCCCGGAGGGAGACAAATGTTGTCTCCCGGAGGGAGACAAAGGTTGTCTCCCGGAGGGAGACAAAGGTTGTCTCCCGGAGGGAGACAAATGTTGTCTCCTGGAGGGAGACAAATGTTGTCTCCCGGAGGGAGACAAATGTTGTCTCCCGCAGGGAGACAAAGGTTGTCTCCGGGAGGGAGACAGTTTGTCTCATAGAGGGAGACAAAGGTTGTCTCTCGGGGGGAGACAAAGGTTGTCTCCCGGAAGGAGACAAAGGTTGTCTCCAGGAGGGAGACAATTGTTGTCTCCCGGAGGGAGACAAAGGTTGTCTCCCGGAGGGAAACAAATGTTGTCTCCCGGAGGGAGACAGAGGTTGTTTCCCGGAGGGAGACAAAGGTGGTCACCCGGAGGGAGACAAAGGTTGTCTTTAGGAGGGAGACAATTGTTGTCTCCCGGAGGGAGACAAAGGTTGTCTCCCGGAGGGAAACAAATGTTGTCTCCCGGAGGGAGACAAATGTTGTCTCCCGGAGGGAGACAAAAGGTTGTCTCCCGGAGGGAGACAAAGGTTGTCTCCTGGAGGGAGACAAATGTTGTCTCCCGGAGGGAGACAAAGTTTGTCTCCCGGAGGGAGACAACTGTTGTCTCAAGGAGGGAGACAAATGTTGTCTCTCGGAGGGAGACAAAGGTTGTCTCCCGGAGGGAGACAAATGTTGTCTCCCGGAGGGAGACAAATGTTGTCTCCCGGAGGGAGAAAAAGGTTGTCCCCCGGAGGGAGACAAATGTTGTCTCCCGGAGGGAGACAAAGGTTGTCTCCCGGAGGGAGACAAATGTTGTCTCCCGGAGGGAGACAAATGTTGTGTCCCGGAGGGAGACAAAGGTTGTCTCCAGGAGGGAGACAAAGGTTGTCTTCCGGAGGGAGACAAAGGTTGTCTCGCGGAGGGAGACAAATGTTGTCTCCCAGAGGGAGACAAATGTTGTCTCCCGGGGGGAGACAAAGGTTGTCTCCCGGAGGGAGACAAATATTGTCTCCCGGAGGGAGACAAATGTTGTCTCCTGGAGGGAGACAAATGTTTTTTCCCGGAGGGAGACAAAGGTTGTCTCCAGGAGGGAGACAATGGTTGTCTCCCGGAGGGAGACAAATGTTGTCTCCCAGAGGGAGACAAATGTTGTCTCCCGGAGGGAGAAAAAGGTTGTCTCCCGGAGGGAGGCAAAGGTTGTTTCCCGGAGGGAGGCAAATGTTGTCTCCGGGAGGGAGACAAATGTTGTCTCCCAGAGGGAAACAAAGGTTGTTTCCCGGAGGGAGACAAATGTTGTCTCCCGGAGGGAGACAAAGGGTGTCTCCCGGAGGGAGACAAAGGTTGTCTCCCGGAGGGAGACAAAGGTTGTCTCCCGGAGGGAGACAAAATTTGTCTCCCGGAGGGAGACAACTGTTGTCTCAAGGAGGGAGACAAATGTTGTCTCTCGGAGGGAGACAAAGGTTGTCTCCCGGAGGGAGACAAATGTTGTCTCCCGGAGGGAGACAAATGTTGTCTCCCGGAGGGAGAAAAAGGTTGTCTCCCGGAGGGAGACAAATGTTGTCTCCCGGAGGGAGACAAAGGTTGTCTCCCGGAGGGAGACAAATGTTGTCTCCCGGAGGGAGACAAATGTTGTGTCCCGGAGGGAGACAAAGGTTGTCTCCAGGAGGGAGACAAAGGTTGTCTCCCGGAGGGAGACAAATGTTGTCTCCCAGAGGGAGACAAATGTTGTCTCCCGGAGGGAGACAAATGTTGTCTCCCGGAGGGAGACAAATGTTGTCTCCCGGAGGGAGACAAAGGTTGTCTCCAGGAGGGAGACAAAGGTTGTCTCCCGGAGTGAGACAAATGTTGTCTCCCAGAGGGAGACAAATGTTGTCTCCCGAAGGGAGAAAAAGGTTGTCTCCCGGAGGGAGACAAAGGTTGTTTCCCGGAGGGAGGCAAATGTTGTCTCCGGGAGGGAGACAAATGTTGTCTCCCAGAGGGAAACAAAGGTTGTTTCCCGGAGGGAGACAAATGTTGTCTCCCGGAGGGAGACAAAGGTTGTCTCCCGGAGGGAGACAAAGGTTGTCTCCCGGAGGGAGACAAAGGTTGTCTCCCGGAGGGAGACAAATGTTGTCTCCCGGAGGGAGACAAATGTTGTCTCCCGGAGGGAGACAAATGTTGTCTCCCGGAGGGAGACAAATGTTGTCACCCGGAGGGAGACAAAGGTGGTCACGCGGAGGGAGACAAATGTTGTCTCCTGGAGGGAGACAATTGTTGTCTCCCGGAGGGAGACAAATAATGTCTCCCGGAGGGAGACAAATGTTGTCTCCCGGAGGGAGACATATGTTGTATCCCGGAGGGAGACAAAAGGTTGTCTCCCGGAGGGAGACATATGTTGTATCCCGGAGGGAGACAAAGGTTGTCTCCCGGAGGGTGGCAAAGGTTGTCTCCCTGAGGGAGACAAATGTAGTCTCCCGGAGGGAGACAAAGGTTGTCTCCCGGAGGGACACAAATGTTGTCTCCCGGAGGGAGACAAATGTTGTGTCCCGGAGGGAGACAAATGTTGTCTCCCGGAGGGAGACAAATGTTGTCACCCGGAGGGAGACAAAGGTTGTCTCCCGGTGGGAGGCAAATGTTGTCTCCGGGAGGGAGACAAATGTTGTCTCCCAGAGGGAAACAAAGGTTGTTTCCCGGAGGGAGACAAATGTTGTCTCCCGGAGGGAGACAAAGGTTGTCTCCCGGAAGGAGACAAAGGTTGTCTCCCGGAGGGAGACAAATGTTGTCTCCCGGAGGGAGACAAATGTTGTCTCCCGGAGGGAGACAAAGGTTGTCTCCCGGAGGGAGAAAAAGGTTGTTTCCCGGTGGGAGACAAATGTTGTCTCCCGGAGGGAGACAAATGTTGTCTCCCGGAGGGAGACAAATGTTGTCTCCCGGAGGGAGACAAATGTTGTCTCCCGGAGGGAGACATATGTTGTATCCCGGAGGGAGACAAAGGTTGTCTCCCGGAGGGAGACATATGTTGTATCCCGGAGGGAGACAAAGGTTGTCTCCCTGAGGGAGACAAATGTAGTCTCCCGGAGGGAGACAAAGGTTGTTTCCCGGAGGGAGACAAAGGTTGTCTCCCGGAGGGAGACAAATGTTGTCTCCCGGAGGGAGACAAATATTGTCTCCCGGAGGGAGACAAATGTTGTCTCCCGGAGGGAGACAAATGTTGTCTCCCGGAGGGAGACATTTTGTCTCCTAGAGGGAGACAAATGTTGTCTCCCAGAGGGAGACAAAGGTTGTCTCCCGGAGGGAGACAGTTTGTCTCATAGAGGGAGACAAATGTTGTCTCCCGGAGGGAGACAAATAATGTCTCCCGGAGGGAGACAAATGTTGTCTCCCGGAGGGAGACATATGTTGTATCCCGGAGGGAGACAAAGGTTGTCTCCCGGAGGGAGACATATGTTGTATCCCGGAGGGAGACAAAGGTTGTCTCCCGGAGGGAGGCAAAGGTTGTCTCCCTGAGGGAGACAAATGTAGTCTCCCGGAGGGAGACAAAGGTTGTTTCCCGGATTATCCTGATGCAATGGAATCCAGAACCATCGTCAAAGCCTTGAAACATATTACGACCAACCAAAGGAAAGGTCAATATTTGGAAAATGTTTTAACGTATTGCTGCAAAGAGTTTGAAATGGATAGGCCCAAAGTCATTCACGCGATCGAAGTTGCGAAAAAGGACGGACTGATCAGTGAAGTCATGAACAATGAAAAGGTTTCTTTTCGTATTTTGGATAAGGGGCATCAATTGCTGGCGAATTCAACCGAAGCTGTCGATTTAACGGCCAAGGAGTGCAACCAATCTGATGATTGCGATTCCATCCCTGGCTCCGACTATGTGGAATTTAAAAAGTTCATCCACGAGGAGGTCCTTTCGCTGAAAGCTTTGTTGTCTAAACAAACAATTTCTGAATCCGGAAAAAATGCGAAAAAACCTCCCATTGATTATGAAGCAGTTTTCATCCGAAGTTTGCAAGATAGGATTTTATCTTTGGAGCGCCAGCTTGACGAAAAACAAAAAATTATTGAAAAATTATTGGAGGCCAGAGATCACTATGGTGATAGGCCTAATACCTTGGATACAGGTATTCCCGTGGGATCATCGCCAAACGCACAATTATTGAAAAGAAAATTGATTCAAGAAAGCAATGTATTTACAAGCACTGATTCGAAACCAAAAGATAAAGTATCTACAGCAAGGAATTCTACAAACAAAGAAAGCCCTGACAATAACGTGGAAGATCTAAATCCCACTGGAGCAGACGCAACTGTTTCCAAAGATGTGAGACACCAGAAACAAAAGAAGGGCAAAAACACAACGAAGTCCAACGACAAAAGCTCTGTTGAATCTGAAAACAGTTCTACTACAGCAACAAAACAAGCAACTGACAACGCAGAAAGCAAGAAAATTAAGGTTCTAATTGTTGGTGACTCGCAATTAAGAAATGTGAACAATGAAAAAATGGAGAACAAACATCACATTGTAGAGAAGAAATTCAAGCCTGGAATGCGAATAAAAGAAGCAGTTAAACAAACTGGGAAAGTAGACAGTGATGTAATCATAGTGCACGCCGCTACCAACAATGTTGCGTCAACAACCCCTCAAGAATTATGCAAAGAAACAATGGATACACTTGGAGCAATCCAGAAGAATAATCCCAAAGCAAAGATTGCCTTTTCTGCTGTTTTCAGAAGAAAGGATTCTCATGAGCTCAATTCCAAGGTTACTCAACTGAATGAGCTTTTGTCTGAAAAATTGCCCCTTGATGGTTTCGATATGATAGAAAACGATAATATTTTATTTAGTAACTTGAAAAGTGACGGTTTGCATTTGAATGAAGGGGGAGTAAGAAAGTTTGCTGGTAACTTGAATAAATTTATAAAATACTGTTAACGGTGTCTTGGCTCTTTTAGTAGCACTAATGGACGCGGGGAGCATCACTCGAGGAAGAGGAATGGTCTTAAGATTGCTTTCCTTAACATAGTTTCCCTCAGAAAACATAGGAATGAGCTCAGCATTATATTGCATGACAATGATATTGATATAATTGGTCTTAGCGAAACCCGGTTGGACGAAAACATTGGAGATGCCGAAGTATCGATAGAGGGCTACAAGATATTCCGTAACGACCGAAACGCAAATGGGGGAGGAGTCGCAATTTATGTCAAAGATACCCTTCCTGAGCCCAAAATCAAACAGAACTGTGATAATATAGAGCTTCTTTCCTTAGAGATAAAGCAACAAAATGCAAGGCCTTTTTTCTTTGTCTGCTGGTATCGACCCCCAACTTCTGGGGTTGATGAAGCAGCATTCGAAAACCTTAGAGAATCTCTTGGAGACCTAGATAAGGAAGGAAAGGAAATTATCCTTGTTGGCGACACAAACTGCGATTTTAAGAACAGCACAAATGCTAATACAAAAAAACTGAAGCTTGTGTATTCAGAATATCAAATAGAGCAGTTGATTAAAAAGTACACGAGAGTCGCAGTAACAACAACCGAACTAGGTGAACAAAGAGTAAGCAAATCACTCATTGATCATTTCTCTACCTCGAACTCCAAATGTATTTTAGACGCTGACGTCCTAGAAACGGGGATGGTGGACCACTATTTGGTGTACGGAATAAGGAAAATAAATGCCTGGCGAATAAAGCAGAAAAGAGCAAAGCCAAAAATAGTCGAATCTCGTACAATGAAGAAATACGACAAGGCAATTTTCCAACACGACCTGCAACAAATAGATTGGGAAACCATTCTTACCCCTTTTGCTAATGATCCATCTGCCATGGCTGGCACATTTCAGGAGATTTTTGAATCGCTTTTGAATATACATGCTCCGATTAAGAAAAGGAGGGTAAGATCAGAATTCGCTCCTTGGCTAACTCCAAGTCTTAGAAAATCGATGGAGACCAGGGACAGACTGAAAAAAATAGCGGCGAAATCTCCTGAAATGTGGTCAGCTTATAGTAAGCAGCGGAATAAAGTAACCAAAGAAATTCGATATTCTATTCAGGATTATTACAAGGGTTTAATTGAGAAAAATAAAGGGGATCCAAAGAAAATGTGGAAAACAATAAACAGGGTCTTGGATAAAGATGCAAAGTCCACGACACTTGCCAGTATTGAAATCGACGGCAAAACGTTGACAAAAGAGCGTGATGTGCTTGAAGCTTTAAACTGCCACTTTGTATCTGTTGGACCAAAGCTCGCAAGAAGCATAGAAACGAGACCCAGCGATAATTGCTTGCAGCATGTTACGCCAGTAAACGAAGAAATGCTGTTCAAACCAGTCGACAAAAAATATGTGATGAATGCTATCAATCAGCTAAAGAACGGGAAAGCGTCTGGTCCTGACAAAATTACCATAACTTTGGTAAAAGACGCGAGCGAATTTATCGCTCACCCTCTTATGCTGATTTATAACTCATCACTTGCGAATGGTGTTTTCCCTGATATTTGGAAATTAGCGAGAGTCACCCCAATTTACAAGTCGGGCCCAAAGAATGATGTAAACAACTACAGGCCCATCTCTGTAATCTCGGTGTTTTCAAGGATGCTAGAAAGGCTAACGCACGACCAGCTGTTTGATTTTCTCAAAATCAATAAGAGTATTACATGCAACCAAGCAGCTTTTCGTAAGTTATACTCCACGATAACATCACTCATAAGCAGCACAGACTTCTGGCACGAAAACATAGATCGCAGTAATGTCAATCTCACTATATTTCTTGACCTCAAGAAAGCTTTCGATACGGTCGATCACGGTATATTACTAAAGAAATTAAGTGCATATGGAATAAGAGGCAAAGCTGGGGGTTGGTTTGCTTCCTACCTAAGTAATAGAAAACAGTTCTGCTCTCTGAACGGTCAGCAATCTAAGGCCAAAGACGTAACCTGTGGTATTCCCCAAGGTTCTTGTCTAGGCCCTCTTCTTTTCATCATTTACTTGAATGACTTAGAAAAGTGTCTTAAATTCTCCCGGGCTAGTATCTATGCTGACGATACCAGTATAACGATTGCATCGGATGATGTAGCGAAACTAGTCGAGGACGCACATCAAGAGCTTTCCAACCTCTCTGAGTGGATGAGGGTGAATAAACTTAGCCCGAATCCGAAAAAAACTGAATTCATGATCATAGGGCATCCGCTTAAAACCAAAAATCTAGAACTGCCAGACGTGCTGAAACTAAATAACTCTGACATAAAAAGAGTCGATAAGACGAAATCCCTCGGAGTCATAGTTGATGAAAAGCTAAATTGGGATGCACAGTTTAAGCGCACCAAAGGTAAAATAAGTGGAGGACTTGCAGCTCTGAAAAAATTGAAAAATGTCGTTCCGCAATCACAACTGTGTAATGTATACTATGCATTAATTGAGAGTCATCTGCGTTATGCTGATGTCATCTGGGGTAATCTGTCTAAAACAAAACTAGCTGTTCTCCAACGCCTTCAAGACCGGGCCTATTCAATAATATCAAATGCAAGAATAAAAGATGGCTGGTCGACTTCATGGTTGAACGTAGAAAATCTTTTCCGTTATGACCGGAATGTCATGACCTACAAGATTATGAACAGACTATGCCCTGAAAACCTATGGGATAAATTCCAACCGAGATCTTTTCACTCGACCTACAATACGAGGCACTGTAAAGATCTCCAGATCCCTAGATATAGGACTGAATTTGCCAAAAAAGGCTTTCATTACGCAGCTCTCGCATTATGGAATGATACACCTGCCGAAATTCGTGAGCTACCGACATTAGATCGTTTTAAAAAACAACTAAAAACGCATCTAAAGAGCTAGACTCTCAAACACAACTCCCTGGAAGAACAGCAATGATTAGGTTTATAGGGCTTTAGGTTTTTATTCTTAGAGTTTTATCATTGTCATTAGATATTATATATTTTGATTTGCTGAAGGGTTTCTTTTGTGTATAAATAACATTAAATGAAAATGAATGAAATGAAAAAACAAATGTTGTCTCCCGGAGGGAGACAAATGTTGTCTCCCGGAGGGAGAGAAATATTGTCTCCCGGAGGGAGACAAATGTTGTCTCCCGGAGGGAGACAAATGTTGTCTCCCGGAGGGAGACATTTTGTCTCCTAGAGGGAGACAAATGTTGTCTCCCAGAGGGAGACAAAAGGTTGTCTCCCGGAGGGAGACAAAAGTTGTCTCCCGGAGGGAGACAAGTGTTGTCTCCCGGCGGGAGACAAAGGTTGTCTCCCGGAGGGAGACAAATATTGTCTCCCGGAGGGAGACAAAGGTTGTTTCCCGGAGGGAGACAAATGTTGTCTCCCGGAGGGAGACAAATGTTGTCTCCCGGAGGGAGACAAAGGTTGTCTCCCGGAGGGAGACAAAGGTTGTCTCCCGGAGGGAGACAAATGTTGTCTCCCGGAGGGAGACAAATGTTGTCTCCCGGAGGGAGACAAATGTTGTCTCCCGGAGGGAGACAAATGTTGTCTCCTAGAGGGAGACAAATGTTGTCTCCCAGAGGGAGACAAAGGTTGTCTCCCGGAGGGAGACAAAGGTTGTCTCCCTGAGGGAGACAAATGTAGTCTCCCGGAGGGAGACAAATGTTGTCTCCCGGAGGGAGAGAAATATTGTCTCCCGGAGGGAGACAAATGTTGTCTCCCGGAGGGAGACAAATGTTGTCTCCCGGAGGGAGACATTTTGTCTCCTAGAGGGAGACAAATGTTGTCTCCCAGAGGGAGACAAAGGTTGTCTCCCGGAGGGAGACAAATGTTGTCTCCCGGAGGGAGACAAGTGTTGTCTCCCGGTGGGAGACAAAGGTTGTCTCCCGGAGGAAGACAAATGTTGTCTCCCGGGGGGAGACAAAGGTTGTCTCCCTGAGGGAGACAGTTTGTCTCATAAAGGGAGACAAAGGTTGTCTCCCGGGGGGAGACAAATGTTGTCTCCCGGAGGGAGACAAATGTTGTCTCCCGGAGGGAGACAAATGTTGTCTCCCGGAGGGAGACAAAGGGTGTCTCCCGGAGGGAGACAATGGTTGTCTCCCGGAGGGAGACAAAGGTTGTCTCCCGGAGGGAGACAAAGGTTGTCTCCCGGAGGGAGACAAAGGTTGTCTCCCGGAGGGAGACAAATGTTGTCTCCCAGAGGGAGACAAATGTTGTCTCCCGGGGGGAGACAAAGGTTGTCTCCCTGAGGGAGACAGTTTGTCTCATAAAGGGAGATAAAGGTTGTCTCCCGGGGGGAGACAAATGTTGTCTCCCGGAGGGAGACAAATGTTGTCTCCCGGAGGGAGACAAATGTTGTCTCCCGGAGGGAGACATATGTTGTATCCCGGAGGGAGACAAAGGTTGTCTCCCTGAGGGAGACAAATGTAGTCTCCCGGAGGGAGACAAAGGTTGTTTCCCGGAGGGAGACAAAGGTTGTCTCCCGGAGGGAGACAAATGTTGTCTCCCGGAGGGAGAGAAATATTGTCTCCCGGAGGGAGACAAATGTTGTCTCCCGGAGGGAGACAAATGTTGTCTCCCGGAGGGAGACATTTTGTCTCCTAGAGGGAGACAAATGTTGTCTCCCAGAGGGAGACAAAGGTTGTCTCCCGGAGGGAGACAAATGTTGTCTCCCGGAGGGAGACAAGTGTTGTCTCCCGTTGGGAGACAAAGGTTGTCTCCCGGAGGAAGACAAATGTTGTCTCCCGGGGGGAGACAAAGGTTGTCTCCCTGAGGGAGACAGTTTGTCTCATAAAGGGAGACAAAGGTTGTCTCCCGGGGGGAGACAAATGTTGTCTCCCGGAGGGAGACAAATGTTGTCTCCCGGAGGGAGACAAATGTTGTCTCCCGGAGGGAGACAAATGTTGTCTCCCGGAGGGAGACAAAGGGTGTCTCCCGGAGGGAGACAAAGGTTGTCTCCCGGAGGGAGACAAAGGTTGTCTCCCGGAGGGAGACAAAGGTTGTCTCCCGGAGGGAGACAAAGGTTGTCTCCCGGAGGGAGACAAAGGTTGTCTCCCGGAGGGAGACAAATGTTGTCTCCCAGAGGGAGACAAATGTTGTCTCCCGGGGGGAGACAAAGGTTGTCTCCCTGAGGGAGACAGTTTGTCTCATCAAGGGAGACAAAGGTTGTCTCCCGGGGGGAGACAAATGTTGTCTCCCGGAGGGAGACAAATGTTGTCTCCCGGAGGGAGACAAATGTTGTCTCCCGGAGGGAGACAAATGTTGTCTCCCGGAGGGAGACAAAGGTTGTCTCCCTGAGGGAGACAAATGTAGTCTCCCGGAGGGAGACAAAGGTTGTTTCCCGGAGGGAGACAAAGGTTGTCTCCCGGAGGGAGACAAATGTTGTCTCCCGGAGGGAGAGAAATATTGTCTCCCGGAGGGAGACAAATGTTGTCTCCCGGAGGGAGACATTTTGTCTCCTAGAGGGAGACAAATGTTGTCTCCCAGAGGGAGACAAAGGTTGTCTCCCGGAGGGAGACAAATGTTGTCTCCCGGAGGGAGACAAGTGTTGTCTCCCGGTGGGAGACAAAGGTTGTCTCCCGGAGGAAGACAAATGTTGTCTCCCGGAGGGAGACAAATTTTGTCTCCCGGATGGAGACAAATGTTGTCTCCCTGAGGGAGACAAAGGTTGTCTCCCGGAGGGAGACAGTTTGTCTCATAGAGGGAGACAAAGGTTGTCTCCCGGGGGGAGACAAATGTTGTCTCCCGGAGGGAGACAAATGTTGTCTCCCGGAGGAAGACAAATGTTGTCACCCGGAGGGAGACAAATGTTGTCTCCCGGAGGGAGACAGTTTGTCTCATAGAGGGAGACAAATGTTGTCTCCCGGGGGGAGACAAAGGTTGTCTCCCGGAGGGAGACAGTTTGTCTCATAGAGGGAGACAAAGGTTGTCTCCCAGGGGGAGACAAATGTTGTCTCCTGGAGGGAGACAAATGTTGTCTCCCGGAGGGAGACAAATGTTGTCTCCCGGAGGGAGAGAAAGGTTGTCTCCCGGAGGGAGACAAAGGTTGTCTCCCGGAGGGAGACAAATGTTGTCTCCCGGAGGGAGACAAATGTTGTCTCCCGGAGGGAGACAAATGTTGTCTCCCGGAGGGAGACAAAGAATGTCTCCCGGAGGGAGAAAAAGGTTGTCTCCCGGAGGGAGACAAATGTTGTCTCCCAGAGGGAGACAAATGTTGTCTCCCGGGGGGAGACAAATGTTGTCTCCCGGAGGGAGACAAATGTTGTCTCCCGGAGGGAGACAAATGTTGTCTCCCGGAGGGAGACAAATGTTGTCTCCCGGAGGGAGACAAATGTTGTCTCCCGGAGGGAGACAAATGTTGTCACCCGGAGGGAGACAAAGGTTGTCTCCCGGAGGGAGACAAAGGTTGTCTCCCTGAGGGAGACAAAGGTTGTCTCCCTGAGGGAGACAAATGTAGTCTCCCGGAGGGAGACAAAGGTTGTTTCCCGGAGGGAGACAAAGGTTGTCTCCCGGAGGGAGACAAATGTTGTCTCCCGGAGGGAGAGAAAGGTTGTCTCCCGGAGGGAGACAAAGGTTGTCTCCCGGAGGGAGACAAATGTTGTCTCCCGGAGGGAGACAAATGTTGTCTCCCGGAGGGAGACAAATGTTGTCTCCCGGAGGGAGACAAAGAATGTCTCCCGGAGGGAGAAAAAGGTTGTCTCCCGGAGGGAGACAAATGTTGTCTCCCGGAGGGAGACAAATGTTGTCTCCCGGAGGGAGACAAAGGTTGTCTCCCGGAGGGAGTCAAAGGTTGTCTCCCGGAGGGAGACAAAAGTTGTCTCCCGGAGGGAGACAAATGTTGTCTCCCAGAGGGAGACAAATGTTGTCTCCCGGGGGGAGACAAAGGTTGTCTCCCGGAGGGAGACAAATGTTGTCTCCCGGAGGGAGACAAATGTTGTCTCCCGGAGGGAGACAAATGTTGTCTCCCGGAGGGAGACAAAGAATGTCTCCCGGAGGGAGAAAAAGGTTGTCTCCCGGAGGGAGACAAATGTTGTCTCCCGGAGGGAGACAAATGTTGTCTCCCGGAGGGAGACAAAGGTTGTCTCCCGGAGGGAGTCAAAGGTTGTCTCCCGGAGGGAGACAAAAGTTGTCTCCCGGAGGGAGACAAATGTTGTCTCCCAGAGGGAGACAAAGGTTGTCTCCCGGAGGGAGACAGTTTGTCTCATAGAGGGAGACAAAGGTTGTCTCCCGGGGGGAGACAAATGTTGTCTCCCGGAGGGAGACAAATGTTGTCTCCCGGAGGGAGACAAATGTTGTCTCCCGGAGGGAGGCAAATGTTGTCTCCCGGAGGGAGACAAATGTTGTCACCCGGAGGGAGACAAAGGTTGTCTCCCGGAGGGAGACAGTTTGTCTCATAGAGGGAGACAAATGTTGTCTCCCGGAGGGAGACAAATATTGTCTCCCGGAGGGAGACAAATGTTGTCTCCCGGAGGGAGACATATGTTGTATCCCGGAGGGAGACAAAGGTTGTCTCCCGGAGGGAGACAAAGGTTGTTTCCCGGAGGGAGACAAAGGTTGTCTCCCGGAGGGAGACAAATGTTGTCTCCCGGAGGGAGAGAAATATTGTCTCCCGGAGGGAGACAAATGTTGTCTCCCGGAGGGAGACAAATGTTGTCTCCCGGAGGGAGACATTTTGTCTCCTAGTGGGAGACAAAGGTTGTCTCCCGGAGGAAGACAAATGTTGTCTCCCGGAGGGAGACAAATTTTGTCTCCCGGATGGAGACAAATGTTGTCTCCCTGAGGGAGACAAAGGTTGTCTCCCGGAGGGAGACAGTTTGTCTCATAGAGGGAGACAAATGTTGTCTCCCGGAGGGAGACAAATATTGTCTCCCGGAGGGAGACAAATGTTGTCTCCCGGAGGGAGACATATGTTGTCTCCCGGAGGGAGACAAAGGTTGTCTCCCGGAGGGAGACAAAGGTTGTCTCCCTGAGGGAGACAAATGTAGTCTCCCGGAGGGAGACAAAGGTTGTTTCCCGGAGGGAGACAAAGGTTGTCTCCCGGAGGGAGACAAATGTTGTCTCCCGGAGGGAGAGAAAGGTTGTCTCCCGGAGGGAGACAAAGGTTGTCTCCCGGAGGGAGACAAATGTTGTCTCCCGGAGGGAGACAAATGTTGTCTCGCGGAGGGAGACAAAGTTTGTCTCCCGGAGGGAGACAACTGTTGTCTCAAGGAGGGAGACAAATGTTGTCTCTCGGAGGGAGACAAAGGTTGTCTCCCGGAGGGAGACAGTTTGTCTCATAGAGGGAGACAAAGGTTGTCTCTCGGGGGGAGACAAATGTTGTCTCCCGGAGGGAGACAAATGTTGTCTCCCGGAGGAAGACAAATGTTGTCTCCCGGAGGGAGACAAATGTTGCCTCCCGGAGGGAGACAAGGGTTGTCTCCCGGAGGGAGACAGTTTGTCTCATAGAGGGAGACAAAGGTTGTCTCCCGGAGGGAGACAAATGTTGTCACCCGGAGGGAGACAAAGGTTGTCTCCCGGAGGGAGACAGTTTGTCTCATAGAGGGAGACAAATGTTGTCTCCCGGAGGGAGACAAATATTGTCTCCCGGAGGGAGACAAATGTTGTCTCCCGGAGGGAGACATTTTGTCTCCTAGTGGGAGACAAAGGTTGTCTCCCGGAGGAAGACAAATGTTGTTTCCCGGAGGGAGACAAATTTTGTCTCCCGGATGGAGACAAATGTTGTCTCCCTGAGGGAGACAAAGGTTGTCTCCCGGAGGGAGACAGTTTGTCTCATAGAGGGAGACAAATGTTGTCTCCCGGAGGGAGACAAATATTGTCTCCCGGAGGGAGACAAATGTTGTCTCCCGGAGGGAGACATATGTTGTCTCCCGGAGGGAGACAAAGGTTGTCTCCCGGAGGGAGACAAAGGTTGTCTCCCTGAGGGAGACAAATGTAGTCTCCCGGAGGGAGACAAAGGTTGTTTCCCGGAGGGAGACAAAGGTTGTCTCCCGGAGGGAGACAAATGTTGTCTCCCGGAGGGAGAGAAAGGTTGTCTCCCGGAGGGAGACAAAGGTTGTCTCCCGGAGGGAGACAAATGTTGTCTCCCGGAGGGAGACAAATGTTGTCTCGCGGAGGGAGACAAAGTTTGTCTCCCGGAGGGAGACAACTGTTGTCTCA
The DNA here is from genome assembly GCA_964019985.1 of Aurelia sp. 4 Dawson et al 2005. Classification (NCBI taxonomy): domain Eukaryota; kingdom Metazoa; phylum Cnidaria; class Scyphozoa; order Semaeostomeae; family Ulmaridae; genus Aurelia; species Aurelia sp. 4 Dawson et al 2005. The sequence goes on along the minus strand of OZ026496.1, from coordinate 22,938,422 downwards.
AGGAGGGAGACAAATGTTGTCTCTCGGAGGGAGACAAAGGTTGTCTCCCGGAGGGAGACAGTTTGTCTCATAGAGGGAGACAAAGGTTGTCTCTCGGGGGGAGACAAATGTTGTCTCCCGGAGGGAGACAAATGTTGTCTCCCGGAGGAAGACAAATGTTGTCTCCCGGAGGGAGACAAATGTTGCCTCCCGGAGGGAGACAAGGGTTGTCTCCCGGAGGGAGACAGTTTGTCTCATAGAGGGAGACAAAGGTTGTCTCCCGGAGGGAGACAAATGTTGTCACCCGGAGGGAGACAAAGGTTGTCTCCCGGAGGGAGACAGTTTGTCTCATAGAGGGAGACAAATGTTGTCTCCCGGAGGGAGACAAATATTGTCTCCCGGAGGGAGACAAATGTTGTCTCCCGGAGGGAGACATATGTTGTCTCCCGGAGGGAGACAAAGGTTGTCTCCCGGAGGGAGACAAAGGTTGTCTCCCTGAGGGAGACAAATGTAGTCTCCCGGAGGGAGACAAAGGTTGTTTCCCGGAGGGAGACAAAGGTTGTCTCCCGGAGGGAGACAAATGTTGTCTCCCGGAGGGAGAGAAAGGTTGTCTCCCGGAGGGAGACAAAGGTTGTCTCCCGGAGGGAGACAAATGTTGTCTCCCGGAGGGAGACAAATGTTGTCTCGCGGAGGGAGACAAAGTTTGTCTCCCGGAGGGAGACAACTGTTGTCTCAAGGAGGGAGACAAATGTTGTCTCTCGGAGGGAGACAAAGGTTGTCTCCCGGAGGGAGACAGTTTGTCTCATAGAGGGAGACAAAGGTTGTCTCTCGGGGGGAGACAAATGTTGTCTCCCGGAGGGAGACAAATGTTGTCTCCCGGAGGAAGACAAATGTTGTCTCCCGGAGGGAGACAAATGTTGCCTCCCGGAGGGAGACAAGGGTTGTCTCCCGGAGGGAGACAGTTTGTCTCATAGAGGGAGACAAAGGTTGTCTCCCGGAGGGAGACAAATGTTGTCACCCGGAGGGAGACAAAGGTTGTCTCCCGGAGGGAGACAGTTTGTCTCATAGAGGGAGACAAATGTTGTCTCCCGGAGGGAGACAAATATTGTCTCCCGGAGGGAGACAAATATTGTCTCCCGGAGGGAGACAAATGTTGTCTCCCGGAGGGAGACAAAGGTTGTCTCCCTGAGGGAGACAAATGTAGTCTCCCGGAGGGAGACAAAGGTTGTTTCCCGGAGGGAGACAAAGGTTGTCTCCCGGAGGGAGACAAATGTTGTCTCCCGGAGGGAGAGAAAGGTTGTCTCCCGGAGGGAGACAAAGGTTGTCTCCCGGAGGGAGACAAATGTTGTCTCCCGGAGGGAGACAAATGTTGTCTCCCGGAGGGAGACAAAGTTTGTCTCCCGGAGGGAGACAAATGTTGTCTCCTGGAGGGAGACAAATGTTGTCTCCCGGAGGGAGAAAAAGGTTGTCTCCCGGAGGAAGACATATGTTGTCTCCCGGATGGAGACAAAGGTTGTCTCCCGGAGGGAGACAAAGGTTGTCTCCCTGAGGGAGACAAATGTAGTCTCCCGGAGGGAGACAAAGGTTGTTTCCCGGAGGGAGACAAAGGTTGTCTCCCGGAGGGAGACAAATGTTGTCTCCCGGAGGGAGACAAAGTTTGTCTCCCGGAGGGAGACAACTGTTGTCTCAAGGAGGGAGACAAATGTTGTCTCTCGGAGGGAGACAAAGGTTGTCTCCCGGAGGGAGACAAATGTTGTCTCCCGGAGGGAGACAAATGTTGTCTCCTGGAGGGAGACAAATGTTGTCTCCCGGAGGGAGAAAAAGGTTGTCTCCCGGAGGGAGACAAAGGTTGTCTCCAGGAGGGAGACAAAGGTTGTCTCCCGGAGGGAGACAAATGTTGTCTCCCAGAGGGAGACAAATGTTGTCTCCCGGAGGGAGACAAAGATTGTCTCCCGGAGGGAGACAGTTTGTCTCATAGAGGGAGACAAATGTTGTCTCCCGGAGGGAGACAAAGGTTGTCTCCCGGAGGGAGACAGTTTGTCTCATAGAGGGAGACAAAGTTTGTCTCCCGGAGGGAGACAGTTTGTCTCATAGAGGGAGACAGTTTGTCTCATAGAGGGAGACAAATGTTGTCTCCCGGAGGGAGACAAATATTGTCTCCCGGAGGGAGACAAATGTTGTCTCCCGGAGGGAGACATATGTTGTATCCCGGAGGGAGACAAAGGTTGTCTCCCGGAGGGAGACATATGTTGTATCCCGGAGGGAGACAAAGGTTGTCTCCCGGAGGGAGACAAAGGTTGTCTCCCTGAGGGAGACAAATGTAGTCTCCCGGAGGGAGACAAAGGTTGTTTCCCGGAGGGAGACAAAGGTTGTCTCCCGGAGGGAGACAAATGTTGTCTCCCGGAGGGAGAGAAATATTGTCTCCCGGAGGGAGACAAATGTTGTCTCCCGGAGGGAGACAAATGTTGTCTCCCGGAGGGAGACATTTTGTCTCCTAGTGGGAGACAAAGGTTGTCTCCCGGAGGAAGACAAATGTTGTCTCCCGGAGGGAGACAAATTTTGTCTCCCGGATGGAGACAAATGTTGTCTCCCTGAGGGAGACAAAGGTTGTCTCCCGGAGGGAGACAAATGTTGTCTCCCGGAGGGAGAGAAAGGTTGTCTCCCGGAGGGAGACAAAGGTTGTCTCCCGGAGGGAGACAAATGTTGTCTCCCGGAGGGAGACAAATGTTGTCTCCCGGAGGGAGACAAAGTTTGTCTCCCGGAGGAAGACAACTGTTGTCTCAAGGAGGGAGACAAATGTTGTCTCTCGGAGGGAGACAAAGGTTGTCTCCCGGAGGGAGACAGTTTGTCTCATAGAGGGAGACAAAGGTTGTCTCTCGGGGGGAGACAAATGTTGTCTCCCGGAGGGAGACAAATGTTGTCTCCCGGAGGAAGACAAATGTTGTCTCCCGGAGGGAGACAAATGTTGCCTCCCGGAGGGAGACAAGGGTTGTCTCCCGGAGGGAGACAAATGTTGTCACCCGGAGGGAGACAAAGGTTGTCTCCCGGAGGGAGACAGTTTGTCTCATAGAGGGAGACAAATGTTGTCTCCCGGAGGGAGACAAATATTGTCTCCCGGAGGGAGACAAATGTTGTCTCCCGGAGGGAGACAAAGGTTGTCTCCCTGAGGGAGACAAATGTAGTCTCCCGGAGGGAGACAAAGGTTGTTTCCCGGAGGGAGACAAAGGTTGTCTCCCGGAGGGAGACAAATGTTGTCTCCCGGAGGGAGAGAAAGGTTGTCTCCCGGAGGGAGACAAAGGTTGTCTCCCGGAGGGAGACAAATGTTGTCTCCCGGAGGGAGACAAATGTTGTCTCCCGGAGGGAGACAAAGTTTGTCTCCCGGAGGGAGACAAATGTTGTCTCCTGGAGGGAGACAAATGTTGTCTCCCGGAGGGAGAAAAAGGTTGTCTCCCGGAGGAAGACATATGTTGTCTCCCGGATGGAGACAAAGGTTGTCTCCCGGAGGGAGACAAAGGTTGTCTCCCTGAGGGAGACAAATGTAGTCTCCCGGAGGGAGACAAAGGTTGTTTCCCGGAGGGAGACAAAGGTTGTCTCCCGGAGGGAGACAAATGTTGTCTCCCGGAGGGAGACAAAGTTTGTCTCCCGGAGGGAGACAACTGTTGTCTCAAGGAGGGAGACAAATGTTGTCTCTCGGAGGGAGACAAAGGTTGTCTCCCGGAGGGAGACAAATGTTGTCTCCCGGAGGGAGACAAATGTTGTCTCCTGGAGGGAGACAAATGTTGTCTCCCGGAGGGAGAAAAAGGTTGTCTCCCGGAGGGAGACAAATGTTGTCTCCCGGAGGGAGACAAAGGTTGTCTCCCAGAGGGAGACAAATGTTGTCTCCCGGAGGGAGACAAATGTTGTCTCCCGGAGGGAGACAAAGGTTGTCTCCAGGAGGGAGACAAAGGTTGTCTCCCAGAGGGAGACAAATGTTGTCTCCCAGAGGGAGACAAATGTTGTCTCCCGGGGGGAGACATTTTGTCTCCTAGAGGGAGACAAATGTTGTCTCCCAGAGGGAGACAAAGCTTGTCTCCCGGAGGGAGACAAATGTTGTCTCAAGGAGGGAGACAAATGTTGTCTCTCGGAGGGAGACAAAGGTTGTCTCCCGGAGGGAGACAGTTTGTCTCATAGAGGGAGACAAAGGTTGTCTCTCGGGGGGAGACAAATGTTGTCTCCCGGAGGGAGACAAATGTTGTCTCCCGGAGGAAGACAAATGTTGTCTCCCGGAGGGAGACAAATGTTGCCTCCCGGAGGGAGACAAGGGTTGTCTCCCGGAGGGAGACAGTTTGTCTCATAGAGGGAGACAAAGGTTGTCTCCCGGAGGGAGACAAATGTTGTCACCCGGAGGGAGACAAAGGTTGTCTCCCGGAGGGAGACAGTTTGTCTCATAGAGGGAGACAAATGTTGTCTCCCGGAGGGAGACAAAGGTTGTCTCCCTGAGGGAGACAAATGTAGTCTCCCGGAGGGAGACAAAGGTTGTTTCCCGGAGGGAGACAAAGGTTGTCTCCCGGAGGGAGACAAATGTTGTCTCCCGGAGGGAGAGAAAGGTTGTCTCCCGGAGGGAGACAAAGGTTGTCTCCCGGAGGGAGACAAATGTTGTCTCCCGGAGGGAGACAAATGTTGTCTCCCGGAGGGAGACAAAGTTTGTCTCCCGGAGGGAGACAAATGTTGTCTCCTGGAGGGAGACAAATGTTGTCTCCCGGAGGGAGAAAAAGGTTGTCTCCCGGAGGAAGACATATGTTGTCTCCCGGATGGAGACAAAGGTTGTCTCCCGGAGGGAGACAAAGGTTGTCTCCCTGAGGGAGACAAATGTAGTCTCCCGGAGGGAGACAAAGGTTGTTTCCCGGAGGGAGACAAAGGTTGTCTCCCGGAGGGAGACAAATGTTGTCTCCCGGAGGGAGACAAAGTTTGTCTCCCGGAGGGAGACAACTGTTGTCTCAAGGAGGGAGACAAATGTTGTCTCTCGGAGGGAGACAAAGGTTGTCTCCCGGAGGGAGACAAATGTTGTCTCCCGGAGGGAGACAAATGTTGTCTCCTGGAGGGAGACAAATGTTGTCTCCCGGAGGGAGACAAATGTTGTCTCCCGGAGGGAGACAAAGGTTGTCTCCAGGAGGGAGACAAAGGTTGTCTCCCGGAGGGAGACAAATGTTGTCTCCCAGAGGGAGACAAATGTTGTCTCCCGGAGGGAGACAAAGATTGTCTCCCGGAGGGAGACAGTTTGTCTCATAGAGGGAGACAAATGTTGTCTCCCGGAGGGAGACAAAGGTTGTCTCCCGGAGGGAGACAGTTTGTCTCATAGAGGGAGACAAAGTTTGTCTCCCGGAGGGAGACAGTTTGTCTCATAGAGGGAGACAGTTTGTCTCATAGAGGGAGACAAATGTTGTCTCCCGGAGGGAGACAAATATTGTCTCCCGGAGGGAGACAAATGTTGTCTCCCGGAGGGAGACAAAGGTTGTTTCCCGGAGGGAGACAAAGGTTGTCTCCCGGAGGGAGACAAATGTTGTCTCCCGGAGGGAGAGAAAGGTTGTCTCCCGGAGGGAGACAAAGGTTGTCTCCCGGAGGGAGACAAATGTTGTCTCCCGGAGGGAGACAAATGTTGTCTCCCGGAGGGAGACAAAGTTTGTCTCCCGGAGGGAGACAAATGTTGTCTCCTGGAGGGAGACAAATGTTGTCTCCCGGAGGGAGAAAAAGGTTGTCTCCCGGAGGAAGACATATGTTGTCTCCCGGATGGAGACAAAGGTTGTCTCCCGGAGGGAGACAAAGGTTGTCTCCCTGAGGGAGACAAATGTAGTCTCCCGGAGGGAGACAAAGGTTGTTTCCCGGAGGGAGACAAAGGTTGTCTCCCGGAGGGAGACAAATGTTGTCTCCCGGAGGGAGACAAAGTTTGTCTCCCGGAGGGAGACAACTGTTGTCTCAAGGAGGGAGACAAATGTTGTCTCTCGGAGGGAGACAAAGGTTGTCTCCCGGAGGGAGACAAATGTTGTCTCCCGGAGGGAGACAAATGTTGTCTCCTGGAGGGAGACAAATGTTGTCTCCCGGAGGGAGACAAATGTTGTCTCCCGGAGGGAGACAAAGGTTGTCTCCAGGAGGGAGACAAAGGTTGTCTCCCGGAGGGAGACAAATGTTGTCTCCCAGAGGGAGACAAATGTTGTCTCCCGGAGGGAGACAAAGATTGTCTCCCGGAGGGAGACAGTTTGTCTCATAGAGGGAGACAAATGTTGTCTCCCGGAGGGAGACAAAGGTTGTCTCCCGGAGGGAGACAGTTTGTCTCATAGAGGGAGACAAAGTTTGTCTCCCGGAGGGAGACAGTTTGTCTCATAGAGGGAGACAGTTTGTCTCATAGAGGGAGACAAATGTTGTCTCCCGGAGGGAGACAAATATTGTCTCCCGGAGGGAGACAAATGTTGTCTCCCGGAGGGAGACATATATTGTATCCCGGAGGGAGACAAAGGTTGTCTCCCGGAGGGAGACATATGTTGTATCCCGGAGGGAGACAAAGGTTGTCTCCCGGAGGGAGACAAAGGTTGTCTCCCTGAGGGAGACAAATGTAGTCTCCCGGAGGGAGACAAAGGTTGTTTCCCGGAGGGAGACAAAGGTTGTCTCCCGGAGGGAGACAAATGTTGTCTCCCGGAGGGAGAGAAATATTGTCTCCCGGAGGGAGACAAATGTTGTCTCCCGGAGGGAGACAAATGTTGTCTCCCGGAGGGAGACATTTTGTCTCCTAGTGGGAGACAAAGGTTGTCTCCCGGAGGAAGACAAATGTTGTCTCCCGGAGGGAGACAAATTTTGTCTCCCGGATGGAGACAAATGTTGTCTCCCTGAGGGAGACAAATGTTGTCTCCTGGAGGGAGACAAATGTTGTCTCCCGGAGGGAGAAAAAGGTTGTCTCCCGGAGGAAGACATATGTTGTCTCCCGGATGGAGACAAAGGTTGTCTCCCGGAGGGAGACAAAGGTTGTCTCCCTGAGGGAGACAAATGTAGTCTCCCGGAGGGAGACAAAGGTTGTTTCCCGGAGGGAGACAAAGGTTGTCTCCCGGAGGGAGACAAATGTTGTCTCCCGGAGGGAGACAAAGTTTGTCTCCCGGAGGGAGACAACTGTTGTCTCAAGGAGGGAGACAAATGTTGTCTCTCGGAGGGAGACAAAGGTTGTCTCCCGGAGGGAGACAAATGTTGTCTCCCGGAGGGAGACAAATGTTGTCTCCTGGAGGGAGACAAATGTTGTCTCCCGGAGGGAGAAAAAGGTTGTCTCCCGGAGGGAGACAAATGTTGTCTCCCGGAGGGAGACAAAGGTTGTCTCCCGGAGGGAGACAAATGTTGTCTCCCGGAGGGAGACAAATGTTGTCTCCCGGAGGGAGACAAAGGTTGTCTCCAGGAGGGAGACAAAGGTTGTCTCCCAGAGGGAGACAAATGTTGTCTCCCAGAGGGAGACAAATGTTGTCTCCCGGGGGGAGACATTTTGTCTCCTAGAGGGAGACAAATGTTGTCTCCCAGAGGGAGACAAAGCTTGTCTCCCGGAGGGAGACAAATGTTGTCTCAAGGAGGGAGACAAATGTTGTCTCTCGGAGGGAGACAAAGGTTGTCTCCCGGAGGGAGACAGTTTGTCTCATAGAGGGAGACAAAGGTTGTCTCTCGGGGGGAGACAAATGTTGTCTCCCGGAGGGAGACAAATGTTGTCTCCCGGAGGAAGACAAATGTTGTCTCCCGGAGGGAGACAAATGTTGCCTCCCGGAGGGAGACAAGGGTTGTCTCCCGGAGGGAGACAGTTTGTCTCATAGAGGGAGACAAAGGTTGTCTCCCGGAGGGAGACAAATGTTGTCACCCGGAGGGAGACAAAGGTTGTCTCCCGGAGGGAGACAGTTTGTCTCATAGAGGGAGACAAATGTTGTCTCCCGGAGGGAGACAAATATTGTCTCCCGGAGGGAGACAAATGTTGTCTCCCGGAGGGAGACAAATATTGTCTCCCGGAGGGAGACAAATGTTGTCTCCCGGAGGGAGACAAAGGTTGTCTCCCTGAGGGAGACAAATGTAGTCTCCCGGAGGGAGACAAAGGTTGTTTCCCGGAGGGAGACAAAGGTTGTCTCCCGGAGGGAGACAAATGTTGTCTCCCGGAGGGAGAGAAAGGTTGTCTCCCGGAGGGAGACAAAGGTTGTCTCCCGGAGGGAGACAAATGTTGTCTCCCGGAGGGAGACAAATGTTGTCTCCCGGAGGGAGACAAAGTTTGTCTCCCGGAGGGAGACAAATGTTGTCTCCTGGAGGGAGACAAATGTTGTCTCCCGGAGGGAGAAAAAGGTTGTCTCCCGGAGGAAGACATATGTTGTCTCCCGGATGGAGACAAAGGTTGTCTCCCGGAGGGAGACAAAGGTTGTCTCCCTGAGGGAGACAAATGTAGTCTCCCGGAGGGAGACAAAGGTTGTTTCCCGGAGGGAGACAAAGGTTGTCTCCCGGAGGGAGACAAATGTTGTCTCCCGGAGGGAGACAAAGTTTGTCTCCCGGAGGGAGACAACTGTTGTCTCAAGGAGGGAGACAAATGTTGTCTCTCGGAGGGAGACAAAGGTTGTCTCCCGGAGGGAGACAAATGTTGTCTCCCGGAGGGAGACAAATGTTGTCTCCTGGAGGGAGACAAATGTTGTCTCCCGGAGGGAGACAAATGTTGTCTCCCGGAGGGAGACAAAGGTTGTCTCCAGGAGGGAGACAAAGGTTGTCTCCCGGAGGGAGACAAATGTTGTCTCCCAGAGGGAGACAAATGTTGTCTCCCGGAGGGAGACAAAGATTGTCTCCCGGAGGGAGACAGTTTGTCTCATAGAGGGAGACAAATGTTGTCTCCCGGAGGGAGACAAAGGTTGTCTCCCGGAGGGAGACAGTTTGTCTCATAGAGGGAGACAAAGTTTGTCTCCCGGAGGGAGACAGTTTGTCTCATAGAGGGAGACAGTTTGTCTCATAGAGGGAGACAAATGTTGTCTCCCGGAGGGAGACAAATATTGTCTCCCGGAGGGAGACAAATGTTGTCTCCCGGAGGGAGACATATATTGTATCCCGGAGGGAGACAAAGGTTGTCTCCCGGAGGGAGACATATGTTGTATCCCGGAGGGAGACAAAGGTTGTCTCCCGGAGGGAGACAAAGGTTGTCTCCCTGAGGGAGACAAATGTAGTCTCCCGGAGGGAGACAAAGGTTGTTTCCCGGAGGGAGACAAAGGTTGTCTCCCGGAGGGAGACAAATGTTGTCTCCCGGAGGGAGAGAAATATTGTCTCCCGGAGGGAGACAAATGTTGTCTCCCGGAGGGAGACAAATGTTGTCTCCCGGAGGGAGACATTTTGTCTCCTAGTGGGAGACAAAGGTTGTCTCCCGGAGGAAGACAAATGTTGTCTCCCGGAGGGAGACAAATTTTGTCTCCCGGATGGAGACAAATGTTGTCTCCCTGAGGGAGACAAAGGTTGTCTCCCGGAGGGAGACAGTTTGTCTCATAGAGGGAGACAAATGTTGTCTCCCGGAGGGAGACAAATATTGTCTCCCGGAGGGAGACAAATGTTGTCTCCTGGAGGGAGACATATGTTGTCTCCCGGAGGGAGACAAAGGTTGTCTCCCGGAGGGAGACAAAGGTTGTCTCCCTGAGGGAGACAAATGTAGTCTCCCGGAGGGAGACAAAGGTTGTTTCCCGGAGGGAGACAAAGGTTGTCTCCCGGAGGGAGACAAATGTTGTCTCCCGGAGGGAGAGAAAGGTTGTCTCCCGGAGGGAGACAAAGGTTGTCTCCCGGAGGGAGACAAATGTTGTCTCCCGGAGGGAGACAAATGTTGTCTCCCGGAGGGAGACAAAGTTTGTCTCCCGGAGGGAGACAACTGTTGTCTCAAGGAGGGAGACAAATGTTGTCTCTCGGAGGGAGACAAAGGTTGTCTCCCGGAGGGAGACAAATGTTGTCTCCCGGAGGGAGAGAAAGGTTGTCTCCCGGAGGGAGACAAAGGTTGTCTCCCGGAGGGAGACAAATGTTGTCTCCCGGAGGGAGACAAATGTTGTCTCCCGGAGGGAGACAAAGTTTGTCTCCCGGAGGGAGACAAATGTTGTCTCCTGGAGGGAGACAAATGTTGTCTCCCGGAGGGAGAAAAAGGTTGTCTCCCGGAGGAAGACATATGTTGTCTCCCGGATGGAGACAAAGGTTGTCTCCCGGAGGGAGACAAAGGTTGTCTCCCTGAGGGAGACAAATGTAGTCTCCCGGAGGGAGACAAAGGTTGTTTCCCGGAGGGAGACAAAGGTTGTCTCCCGGAGGGAGACAAATGTTGTCTCCCGGAGGGAGACAAAGGTTGTCTCCCGGAGGGAGACAAATGTTGTCTCCCGGAGGGAGACAAATGTTGTCTCCCGGAGGGAGACAAAGGTTGTCTCCAGGAGGGAGACAAAGGTTGTCTCCCGGAGGGAGACAAATGTTGTCTCCCAGAGGGAGACAAATGTTGTCTCCCGGAGGGAGACAAAGATTGTCTCCCGGAGGGAGACAGTTTGTCTCATAGAGGGAGACAAATGTTGTCTCCCGGAGGGAGACAAAGGTTGTCTCCCGGAGGGAGACAGTTTGTCTCATAGAGGGAGACAAAGTTTGTCTCCCGGAGGGAGACAGTTTGTCTCATAGAGGGAGACAGTTTGTCTCATAGAGGGAGACAAATGTTGTCTCCCGGAGGGAGACAAATATTGTCTCCCGGAGGGAGACAAATGTTGTCTCCCAGAGGGAGACATATATTGTATCCCGGAGGGAGACAAAGGTTGTCTCCCGGAGGGAGACATATGTTGTATCCCGGAGGGAGACAAAGGTTGTCTCCCGGAGGGAGACAAAGGTTGTCTCCCTGAGGGAGACAAATGTAGTCTCCCGGAGGGAGACAAAGGTTGTTTCCCGGAGGGAGACAAAGGTTGTCTCCCGGAGGGAGACAAATGTTGTCTCCCGGAGGGAGAGAAATATTGTCTCCCGGAGGGAGACAAATGTTGTCTCCCGGAGGGAGACAAATGTTGTCTCCCGGAGGGAGACATTTTGTCTCCTAGTGGGAGACAAAGGTTGTCTCCCGGAGGAAGACAAATGTTGTCTCCCGGAGGGAGACAAATTTTGTCTCCCGGATGGAGACAAATGTTGTCTCCCTGAGGGAGACAAAGGTTGTCTCCCGGAGGGAGACAGTTTGTCTCATAGAGGGAGACAAATGTTGTCTCCCGGAGGGAGACAAATATTGTCTCCCGGAGGGAGACAAATGTTGTCTCCTGGAGGGAGACATATGTTGTCTCCCGGAGGGAGACAAAGGTTGTCTCCCGGAGGGAGACAAAGGTTGTCTCCCTGAGGGAGACAAATGTAGTCTCCCGGAGGGAGACAAAGGTTGTTTCCCGGAGGGAGACAAAGGTTGTCTCCCGGAGGGAGACAAATGTTGTCTCCCGGAGGGAGAGAAAGGTTGTCTCCCGGAGGGAGACAAAGGTTGTCTCCCGGAGGGAGACAAATGTTGTCTCCCGGAGGGAGACAAATGTTGTCTCCCGGAGGGAGACAAAGTTTGTCTCCCGGAGGGAGACAACTGTTGTCTCAAGGAGGGAGACAAATGTTGTCTCTCGGAGGGAGACAAAGCTTGTCTCCCGGAGGGAGACAAATGTTGTCTCCCGGAGGGAGACATTTTGTCTCCTAGAGGGAGACAAAGGTTGTCTCCCGGAGGGAGACAAATGTTGTCTCCCGGAGAGAGACAGTTTGTCTCATAGAGGGAGACAAAGGTTGTCTCCCGGAGGGAGACAAAGGTTGTCTCCCGGAGGGACACAAATGTTGTCTCCCGGAGGGAGACAAATGTTGTCTCCCGGAGGGAGACAAAGGTTGTCTCCCGGAGGGAGACAGTTTGTCTCATAGAGGGAGACAAAGGTTGTCTCCCGGAGGGACACAAATGTTGTCTCCCGGAGGGAGACAAATGTTGTCTCCCGGAGGGAGACAAAGGTTGTCTCCCGGAGGGACACAAATGTTGTCTCCCGGAGGGAGACAAATGTTGTCTCCCGGAGGGAGACAAAGATTGTCTCCCGGAGGGAGACAAAGGTTGTCTCCCGGAGGGAGACAAATGTTGTCTCCCGGAGGGAGACAAAGGTTTTCTCCCGGAGGGAGACAGTTTGTCTAATAGAGGGAGACAAATGTTGTCTCCCTGAGGGAGACAAAGGTTGTCCTCCGGAGGGACACAAATGTTGTCTCCCGGAGGGAGACAAATGTTGTCTCCCGGAGAGAGACAAATGTTGTCTCCCGGAGGGAGACAAAGGTTGTCCCCGGAGGGAGACAGTTTGTCTCATAGAGGGAGACAAATGTTGTCTCCCGGAGGGAGACAAATGTTGTCACCTGGAGGGAGACAAAGGTTGTCTCCCGGAGGGAGATAGTTTGTCTCCTAGAGGGAGACAAAGGTTGTCTCCCGGAGGGAGACAAAGGTTGTCTCCCGGAGGGAGACAGTTTGTCTCATAGAGGGAGACAAAGGTTGTCTCCCGGAGGGAGACAAAGGTTGTCTCCCGGAGGGACACAAATGTTGTCTCCCGGAGGGAGACAAATGTTGTCTCCCGGAGGGAGACAAAGGTTGTCTCCCGGAGGGAGACAGTTTGTCTCATAGAGGGAGACAAAGGTTGTCTCCCGGAGGGACACAAATGTTGTCTCCCGGAGGGAGACAAATGTTGTCTCCCGGAGGGAGACAAAGTTTGTCTCCCGGAGGGAGACAAAGTTTGTCTCCCGGAGGGAGACAAAGGTTGTCTCCCGGAGGGAGACAAATGTTGTCTCCCGGAGGGAGACAAAGGTTTTCTCCCGGAGGGAGACAGTTTGTCTAATAGAGGGAGACAAATGTTGTCTCCCTGAGGGAGACAAAGGTTGTCTTCCGGAGGGACACAAATGTTGTCTCCCGGAGGGAGACAAATGTTGTCTCCCGGAGAGAGACAAATGTTGTCTCCCGGAGGGAGACAAAGGTTGTCCCCGGAGGGAGACAGTTTGTCTCATAGAGGGAGACAAATGTTGTCTCCCGGAGGGAGACAAATGTTGTCACCTGGAGGGAGACAAATGTTGTCTCCCGGAGGGAGATAGTTTGTCTCATAGAGGGAGACAAAGGTTTTCTCCCGGAGGGAGACAAAGGTTGTCTCCCGGAGGGACACAAATGTTGTCTCCCGGAGGGAGACAAATGTTGTCTCCCGGAGGGAGACAAAGGTTGTCTCCCGGAGGGAGACAAAGGTTGTCTCCCGGAGGGAGACAAATGTTGTCTCCCGGAGAGAGACAAAGTTTGTCTCCCGGAGGGAGACAAAGGTTGTCTCCCGGAGGGAGACAAATGTTGTCTCCCGGAGGGAGGCAAAGGTTGTCTCCCGGAGGGAGACAAATGTTGTCTTCCGGATTGAGACAAAGTTTGTCTCCCGGAGGGAGACAAAGGTTGTCTCCCGGAGGGAGACAAATGTTGTCTCCCGGAGGGAGACAAAGGTTGCCTCCCGGAGGGAGACAGTTTGTCTCATAGAGGGAGACAAATGTTGTCTCCCGGAGGGAGACAAAGGTTGTCTTCCGGAGGGACACAAATGTTGTCTCCCGGAGGGAGACAAATGTTGTCTCCCGGAGAGAGACAAATGTTGTCTCCCGGAGGGAGACAAAGGTTGTCCCCGGAGGGAGACAGTTTGTCTCATAGAGGGAGACAAATGTTGTCTCCCGGAGGGAGACAAATGTTGTCTCCCGGAGGGAGACAAATGTTGTCACCCGGAGGGAGACAAATGTTGTCTCCCAGAGGGAGACAGTTTGTCTCATAGAGGGAGACAAAGGTTGTCTCCCGGAGGGAGACTAATGTTGTCACCCGGAGGGATGCAAATGTTGTCACCCGGAGGGAGACAAAGGTTGTCTCCCGGAGGGAGACAGTTTGTCTCATAAGGGAGACAAAGGTTGTCTCCCGGAGGGAGACAAATGTTGTCTCCCGGAGGGAGACAAAGGTTGTTTCCCAGAGGGAGACAAAGGTTGTCTCCCGGAGGGAGACAAATGTTGTCTCCCGGAGGGAGAGAAATATTGTCTCCCGGAGGGAGACAAATGTTGTCTCCCGGAGGGAGACAAATGTTGTCTCCCGGAGGGAGACATTTTGTCTCCTAGTGGGAGACAAAGGTTGTCTCCCGGAGGAAGACAAATGTTGTCTCCCGGAGGGAGACAAATTTTGTCTCCCGGATGGAGACAAATGTTGTCTCCCTGAGGGAGACAAAGGTTGTCTCCCGGAGGGAGACAGTTTGTCTCATAGAGGGAGACAAATGTTGTCTCCCGGAGGGAGACAAATATTGTCTCCCGGAGGGAGACAAATGTTGTCTCCCGGAGGGAGACATATGTTGTCTCCCGGAGGGAGACAAAGGTTGTCTCCCGGAGGGAGACAAAGGTTGTCTCCCTGAGGGAGACAAATGTAGTCTCCCGGAGGGAGACAAAGGTTGTTTCCCGGAGGGAGACAAAGGTTGTCTCCCGGAGGGAGACAAATGTTGTCTCCCGGAGGGAGAGAAAGGTTGTCTCCCGGAGGGAGACAAAGGTTGTCTCCCGGAGGGAGACAAATGTTGTCTCCCGGAGGGAGACAAATGTTGTCTCCCGGAGGGAGACAAAGTTTGTCTCCCGGAGGGAGACAACTGTTGTCTCAAGGAGGGAGACAAATGTTGTCTCTCGGAGGGAGACAAAGGTTGTCTCCCGGAGGGAGACAGTTTGTCTCATAGAGGGAGACAAAGGTTGTCTCTCGGGGGGAGACAAATGTTGTCTCCCGGAGGGAGACAAATGTTGTCTCCCGGAGGAAGACAAATGTTGTCTCCCGGAGGGAGACAAATGTTGCCTCCCGGAGGGAGACAAGGGTTGTCTCCCGGAGGGAGACAGTTTGTCTCATAGAGGGAGACAAAGGTTGTCTCCCGGAGGGAGACAAATGTTGTCACCCGGAGGGAGACAAAGGTTGTCTCCCGGAGGGAGAGAAAGGTTGTCTCCCGGAGGGAGACAAAGGTTGTCTCCCGGAGGGAGACAAATGTTGTCTCCCGGAGGGAGACAAATGTTGTCTCCCGGAGGGAGACAAAGTTTGTCTCCCGGAGGGAGACAACTGTTGTCTCAAGGAGGGAGACAAATGTTGTCTCCCGGAGGGAGACAAAGGTTGTCTTCCGGAGGGACACAAATGTTGTCTCCCGGAGGGAGACAAATGTTGTCTCCCGGAGAGAGACAAATGTTGTCTCCCGGAGGGAGACAAAGGTTGTCCCCGGAGGGAGACAGTTTGTCTCATAGAGGGAGACAAATGTTGTCTCCCGGAGGGAGACAAATGTTGTCTCCCGGAGGGAGACAAATGTTGTCACCCGGAGGGAGACAAATGTTGTCTCCCAGAGGGAGACAGTTTGTCTCATAGAGGGAGACAAAGGTTGTCTCCCGGAGGGAGACTAATGTTGTCACCCGGAGGGATGCAAATGTTGTCACCCGGAGGGAGACAAAGGTTGTCTCCCGGAGGGAGACAGTTTGTCTCATAAGGGAGACAAAGGTTGTCTCCCGGAGGGAGACAAATGTTGTCTCCCGGAGGGAGACAAAGGTTGTTTCCCGGAGGGAGACAAAGGTTGTCTCCCGGAGGGAGACAAATGTTGTCTCCCGGAGGGAGAGAAATATTGTCTCCCGGAGGGAGACAAATGTTGTCTCCCGGAGGGAGACAAATGTTGTCTCCCGGAGGGAGACATTTTGTCTCCTAGTGGGAGACAAAGGTTGTCTCCCGGAGGAAGACAAATGTTGTCTCCCGGAGGGAGACAAATTTTGTCTCCCGGATGGAGACAAATGTTGTCTCCCTGAGGGAGACAAAGGTTGTCTCCCGGAGGGAGACAGTTTGTCTCATAGAGGGAGACAAATGTTGTCTCCCGGAGGGAGACAAATATTGTCTCCCGGAGGGAGACAAATGTTGTCTCCCGGAGGGAGACATATGTTGTCTCCCGGAGGGAGACAAAGGTTGTCTCCCGGAGGGAGACAAAGGTTGTCTCCCTGAGGGAGACAAATGTAGTCTCCCGGAGGGAGACAAAGGTTGTTTCCCGGAGGGAGACAAAGGTTGTCTCCCGGAGGGAGACAAATGTTGTCTCCCGGAGGGAGAGAAAGGTTGTCTCCCGGAGGGAGACAAAGGTTGTCTCCCGGAGGGAGACAAATGTTGTCTCCCGGAGGGAGACAAATGTTGTCTCCCGGAGGGAGACAAAGTTTGTCTCCCGGAGGGAGACAACTGTTGTCTCAAGGAGGGAGACAAATGTTGTCTCTCGGAGGGAGACAAAGGTTGTCTCCCGGAGGGAGACAGTTTGTCTCATAGAGGGAGACAAAGGTTGTCTCTCGGGGGGAGACAAATGTTGTCTCCCGGAGGGAGACAAATGTTGTCTCCCGGAGGAAGACAAATGTTGTCTCCCGGAGGGAGACAAATGTTGCCTCCCGGAGGGAGACAAGGGTTGTCTCCCGGAGGGAGACAGTTTGTCTCATAGAGGGAGACAAAGGTTGTCTCCCGGAGGGAGACAAATGTTGTCACCCGGAGGGAGACAAAGGTTGTCTCCCGGAGGGAGACAGTTTGTCTCATAGAGGGAGAGAAATGTTGTCTCCCGGAGGGAGACAAATATTGTCTCCCGGAGGGAGACAAATGTTGTCTCCCGGAGGGAGACAAAGGTTGTCTCCCTGAGGGAGACAAATGTAGTCTCCCGGAGGGAGACAAAGGTTGTTTCCCGGAGGGAGACAAAGGTTGTCTCCCGGAGGGAGACAAATGTTGTCTCCCGGAGGGAGAGAAAGGTTGTCTCCCGGAGGGAGACAAAGGTTGTCTCCCGGAGGGAGACAAATGTTGTCTCCCGGAGGGAGACAAATGTTGTCTCCCGGAGGGAGACAAAGTTTGTCTCCCGGAGGGAGACAAATGTTGTCTCCTGGAGGGAGACAAATGTTGTCTCCCGGAGGGAGAAAAAGGTTGTCTCCCGGAGGAAGACATATGTTGTCTCCCGGATGGAGACAGAGGTTGTCTCCCGGAGGGAGACAAAGGTTGTCTCCCTGAGGGAGACAAATGTAGTCTCCCGGAGGGAGACAAAGGTTGTTTCCCGGAGGGAGACAAAGGTTGTCTCCCGGAGGGAGACAAATGTTGTCTCCCGGAGGGAGACAAAGTTTGTCTCCCGGAGGGAGACAACTGTTGTCTCAAGGAGGGAGACAAATGTTGTCTCTCGGAGGGAGACAAAGGTTGTCTCCCGGAGGGAGACAAATGTTGTCTCCCGGAGGGAGACAAATGTTGTCTCCTGGAGGGAGACAAATGTTGTCTCCCGGAGGGAGAAAAAGGTTGTCTCCCGGAGGGAGACAAATGTTGTCTCCCGGAGGGAGACAAAGGTTGTCTCCCGGAGGGAGACAAATGTTGTCTCCCGGAGGGAGACAAATGTTGTCTCCCGGAGGGAGACAAAGGTTGTCTCCAGGAGGGAGACAAAGGTTGTCTCCCGGAGGGAGACAAATGTTGTCTCCCAGAGGGAGACAAATGTTGTCTCCCAGAGGGAGACAAATGTTGTCTCCCGGAGGGAGACAAAGATTGTCTCCCGGAGGGAGACAGTTTGTCTCATAGAGGGAGACAAATGTTGTCTCCCGGAGGGAGACAAAGGTTGTCTCCCGGAGGGAGACAGTTTGTCTCATAGAGGGAGACAAAGTTTGTCTCCCGGAGGGAGACAAATGTTGTCTCCCGGAGGGAGAGAAAGGTTGTCTCCCGGAGGGAGAAAAAGGTTGTCTCCCGGAGGGAGACAAATGTTGTCTCCCGGAGGGAGACAAAGGTTGTCTCCCGGAGGGAGACAAATGTTGTCTCCCGGAGGGAGACAAATGTTGTCTCCCGGAGGGAGACAAAGGTTGTCTCCAGGAGGGAGACAAAGGTTGTCTCCCTCCGGGAGACAAATGTTGTCTCCCAGAGGGAGACAAATGTTGTCTCCCGGGGGGAGACATTTTGTCTCCTAGAGGGAGACAAATGTTGTCTCCCAGAGGGAGACAAAGCTTGTCTCCCGGAGGGAGACAAATGTTGTCTCCCGGAGGGAGACATTTTGTCTCCTAGAGGGAGACAAAGGTTGTCTCCCGGAGGGAGACAAAGGTTGTCTCCCGGAGGGAGACAATTGTTGTCTCCCGGAGGGAGACAAAGGTTGTCTCCCGGAGGGAGACTAATGTTGTCACCCGGAGGGATGCAAATGTTGTCACCCGGAGGGAGACAAAGGTTGTCTCCCGGAGGGAGACAAAGGTTGTCTCCCGGAGGGAGACAGTTTGTGTCATAGAGGGAGACAAATGTTGTCTCCCGGAGGGAGACAAATGTTGTCTCCCAGAGGGAGACAAATGTTGTCTCCCGGAGGGAGACATTTTGTCTCCTAGAGGGAGACAAAGGTTGTCTCCCGGAGGGAGACAAAGGTTGTCTCCCGGAGGGAGACAATTGTTGTCTCCCGGAGGGAGACAAAGGTTGTCTCCGGAGGGAGACAAAGGTTGTCTCCCGGAGGGAGACAAATGTTGTCTCCCGGAGAGAGACAGTTTGTCTCATAGAGGGAGACAAAGGTTGTCTCCCGGAGGGAGACAAAGGTTGTCTCCCGGAGGGACACAAATGTTGTCTCCCGGAGGGAGACAAATGTTGTCTCCCGGAGGGAGACAAAGGTTGTCTCCCGGAGGGAGACAGTTTGTCTCATAGAGGGAGACAAAGGTTGTCTCCCGGATTGAGACAAAGTTTGTCTCCCGGAGGGAGACAAAGGTTGTCTCCCGGAGGGAGACAAATGTTGTCTCCCGGAGGGAGACAAAGGTTGTCTCCCGGAGGGAGACAGTTTGTCTCATAGAGGGAGACAAATGTTGTCTCCCGGAGGGAGACAAAGGTTGTCTTCCGGAGGGACACAAATGTTGTCTCCCGGAGGGAGACAAATGTTGTCTCCCGGAGAGAGACAAATGTTGTCTCCCGGAGGGAGACAAAGGTTGTCCCCGGAGGGAGACAGTTTGTCTCATAGAGGGAGACAAATGTTGTCTCCCGGAGGGAGACAAATGTTGTCTCCCGGAGGGAGACAAATGTTGTCACCCGGAGGGAGACAAATGTTGTCTCCCAGAGGGAGACAGTTTGTCTCATAGAGGGAGACAAAGGTTGTCTCCCGGAGGGAGACTAATGTTGTCACCCGGAGGGATGCAAATGTTGTCACCCGGAGGGAGACAAAGGTTGTCTCCCGGAGGGAGACAGTTTGTCTCATAAGGGAGACAAAGGTTGTCTCCCGGAGGGAGACAAATGTTGTCTCCCGGAGGGAGACAAAGGTTGTTTCCCGGAGGGAGACAAAGGTTGTCTCCCGGAGGGAGACAAATGTTGTCTCCCGGAGGGAGAGAAATATTGTCTCCCGGAGGGAGACAAATGTTGTCTCCCGGAGGGAGACAAATGTTGTCTCCCGGAGGGAGACATTTTGTCTCCTAGTGGGAGACAAAGGTTGTCTCCCGGAGGAAGACAAATGTTGTCTCCCGGAGGGAGACAAATTTTGTCTCCCGGATGGAGACAAATGTTGTCTCCCTGAGGGAGACAAATGTTGTCTCCCGGAGGGAGACAAATATTGTCTCCCGGAGGGAGACAAATGTTGTCTCCCGGAGGGAGACATATGTTGTCTCCCGGAGGGAGACAAAGGTTGTCTCCCGGAGGGAGACAAAGGTTGTCTCCCTGAGGGAGACAAATGTAGTCTCCCGGAGGGAGACAAAGGTTGTTTCCCGGTGGGAGACAAAGGTTGTCTCCCGGAGGGAGACAAATGTTGTCTCCCGGAGGGAGAGAAAGGTTGTCTCCCGGAGGGAGACAAAGATTGTCTCCCGGAGGGAGACAAATGTTGTCTCCCGGAGGGAGACAAATGTTGTCTCCCGGAGGGAGACAATGTTTGTCTCCCGGAGGGAGACAACTGTTGTCTCAAGGAGGGAGACAAATGTTGTCTCTCGGAGGGAGACAAAGGTTGTCTCCCGGAGGGAGACAGTTTGTCTCATAGAGGGAGACAAAGGTTGTCTCTCGGGGGGAGACAAATGTTGTCTCCCGGAGGGAGACAAATGTTGTCTCCCGGAGGAAGACAAATGTTGTCTCCCGGAGGGAGACAAATGTTGCCTCCCGGAGGGAGACAAGGGTTGTCTCCCGGAGGGAGACAGTTTGTCTCATAGAGGGAGACAAAGGTTGTCTCCCGGAGGGAGACAAATGTTGTCACCCGGAGGGAGACAAAGGTTGTCTCCCGGAGGGAGACAGTTTGTCTCATAGAGGGAGAGAAATGTTGTCTCCCGGAGGGAGACAAATATTGTCTCCCGGAGGGAGACAAATGTTGTCTCCCGGAGGGAGACAAAGGTTGTCTCCCTGAGGGAGACAAATGTAGTCTCCCGGAGGGAGACAAAGGTTGTTTCCCGGAGGGAGACAAAGGTTGTCTCCCGGAGGGAGACAAATGTTGTCTCCCGGAGGGAGAGAAAGGTTGTCTCCCGGAGGGAGACAAAGGTTGTCTCCCGGAGGGAGACAAATGTTGTCTCCCGGAGGGAGACAAATGTTGTCTCCCGGAGGGAGACAAAGTTTGTCTCCCGGAGGGAGACAAATGTTGTCTCCTGGAGGGAGACAAATGTTGTCTCCCGGAGGGAGAAAAAGGTTGTCTCCCGGAGGAAGACATATGTTGTCTCCCGGATGGAGACAGAGGTTGTCTCCCGGAGGGAGACAAAGGTTGTCTCCCTGAGGGAGACAAATGTAGTCTCCCGGAGGGAGACAAAGGTTGTTTCCCGGAGGGAGACAAAGGTTGTCTCCCGGAGGGAGACAAATGTTGTCTCCCGGAGGGAGACAAAGTTTGTCTCCCGGAGGGAGACAACTGTTGTCTCAAGGAGGGAGACAAATGTTGTCTCTCGGAGGGAGACAAAGGTTGTCTCCCGGAGGGAGACAAATGTTGTCTCCCGGAGGGAGACAAATGTTGTCTCCTGGAGGGAGACAAATGTTGTCTCCCGGAGGGAGAAAAAGGTTGTCTCCCGGAGGGAGACAAATGTTGTCTCCCGGAGGGAGACAAAGGTTGTCTCCCGGAGGGAGACAAATGTTGTCTCCCGGAGGGAGACAAATGTTGTCTCCCGGAGGGAGACAAAGGTTGTCTCCAGGAGGGAGACAAAGGTTGTCTCCCGGAGGGAGACAAAGGTTGTCTCCCGGAGGGACACAAATGTTGTCTCCCGGAGGGAGACAAATTGTCTCATAGAGGGAGACAAAGGTTGTCTCCCGGAGGGAGACAAATGTTGTCACCCGGAGGGAGACAAAGGTTGTCTCCCGGAGGGAGACAGTTTGTCTCATAGAGGGAGAGAAATGTTGTCTCCCGGAGGGAGACAAATATTGTCTCCCGGAGGGAGACAAATGTTGTCTCCCGGAGGGAGACAAAGGTTGTCTCCCTGAGGGAGACAAATGTAGTCTCCCGGAGGGAGACAAAGGTTGTTTCCCGGAGGGAGACAAAGGTTGTCTCCCGGAGGGAGACAAATGTTGTCTCCCGGAGGGAGAGAAAGGTTGTCTCCCGGAGGGAGACAAAGGTTGTCTCCCGGAGGGAGACAAATGTTGTCTCCCGGAGGGAGACAAATGTTGTCTCCCGGAGGGAGACAAAGTTTGTCTCCCGGAGGGAGACAAATGTTGTCTCCTGGAGGGAGACAAATGTTGTCTCCCGGAGGGAGAAAAAGGTTGTCTCCCGGAGGAAGACATATGTTGTCTCCCGGATGGAGACAGAGGTTGTCTCCCGGAGGGAGACAAAGGTTGTCTCCCTGAGGGAGACAAATGTAGTCTCCCGGAGGGAGACAAAGGTTGTTTCCCGGAGGGAGACAAAGGTTGTCTCCCGGAGGGAGACAAATGTTGTCTCCCGGAGGGAGACAAAGTTTGTCTCCCGGAGGGAGACAACTGTTGTCTCAAGGAGGGAGACAAATGTTGTCTCTCGGAGGGAGACAAAGGTTGTCTCCCGGAGGGAGACAAATGTTGTCTCCCGGAGGGAGACAAATGTTGTCTCCTGGAGGGAGACAAATGTTGTCTCCCGGAGGGAGAAAAAGGTTGTCTCCCGGAGGGAGACAAATGTTGTCTCCCGGAGGGAGACAAAGGATGTCTCCCGGAGGGAGACAAATGTTGTCTCCCGGAGGGAGACAAATGTTGTCTCCCGGAGGGAGACAAAGGTTGTCTCCAGGAGGGAGACAAAGGTTGTCTCCCGGAGGGAGACAAATGTTGTCTCCCAGAGGGAGACAAATGTTGTCTCCCGGAGGGAGACAAAGATTGTCTCCCGGAGGGAGACAGTTTGTCTCATAGAGGGAGACAAATGTTGTCTCCCGGAGGGAGACAAAGGTTGTCTCCCGGAGGGAGACAGTTTGTCTCATAGAGGGAGACAAAGTTTGTCTCCCGGAGGGAGACAAATGTTGTCTCCCGGAGGGAGAGAAAGGTTGTCTCCCGGAGGGAGAAAAAGGTTGTCTCCCGGAGGGAGACAAATGTTGTCTCCCGGAGGGAGACAAAGGTTGTCTCCCGGAGGGAGACAAATGTTGTCTCCCGGAGGGAGACAAATGTTGTCTCCCGGAGGGAGACAAAGGTTGTCTCCAGGAGGGAGACAAAGGTTGTCTCCCGGAGGGAGACAAATGTTGTCTCCCAGAGGGAGACAAATGTTGTCTCCCGGGGGGAGACATTTTGTCTCCTAGAGGGAGACAAATGTTGTCTCCCAGAGGGAGACAAAGCTTGTCTCCCGGAGGGAGACAAATGTTGTCTCCCGGAGGGAGACATTTTGTCTCCTAGAGGGAGACAAAGGTTGTCTCCCGGAGGGAGACAAAGGTTGTCTCCCGGAGGGAGACAATTGTTGTCTCCCGGAGGGAGACAAAGGTTGTCTCCCGGAGGGAGACAAAGGTTGTCTCCCGGAGGGAGACAAATGTTGTCTCCCGGAGAGAGACAGTTTGTCTCATAGAGGGAGACAAAGGTTGTCTCCCGGAGGGAGACAAAGGTTGTCTCCCGGAGGGACACAAATGTTGTCTCCCGGAGGGAGACAAATGTTGTCTCCCGGAGGGAGACAAAGGTTGTCTCCCGGAGGGAGACAGTTTGTCTCATAGAGGGAGACAAAGGTTGTCTCCCGGAGGGACACAAATGTTGTCTCCCGGAGGGAGACAAATGTTGTCTCCCGGAGGGAGACAAAGTTTGTCTCCCGGAGGGAGACAAAGGTTGTCTCCCGGAGGGAGACAAATGTTGTCTCCCGGAGGGAGACAAAGGTTTTCTCCCGGAGGGAGACAGTTTGTCTAATAGAGGGAGACAAATGTTGTCTCCCTGAGGGAGACAAAGGTTGTCTTCCGGAGGGACACAAATGTTGTCTCCCGGAGGGAGACAAATGTTGTCTCCCGGAGAGAGACAAATGTTGTCTCCCGGAGGGAGACAAAGGTTGTCCCCGGAGGGAGACAGTTTGTCTCATAGAGGGAGACAAATGTTGTCTCCCGGAGGGAGACAAATGTTGTCACCTGGAGGGAGACAAAGGTTGTCTCCCGGAGGGAGATAGTTTGTCTCATAGAGGGAGACAAAGGTTTTCTCCCGGAGGGAGACAAAGGTTGTCTCCCGGAGGGACACAAATGTTGTCTCCCGGAGGGAGACAAATGTTGTCTCCCGGAGGGAGACAAATGTTGTCTCCCGGAGGGAGACAAATGTTGTCTCCCAGAGGGAGACAAATGTTGTCTCCCGGGGGGAGACATTTTGTCTCCTAGAGGGAGACAAATGTTGTCTCCCAGAGGGAGACAAAGCTTGTCTCCCGGAGGGAGACAAATGTTGTCTCCCGGAGGGAGACATTTTGTCTCCTAGAGGGAGACAAATGTTGTCTCCCAGAGGGAGACAAAGCTTGTCTCCCGGAGGGAGACAAATGTTGTCTCCCGGAGGGAGACATTTTGTCTCCCGGAGGGAGACATTTTGTCTCCTAGAGGGAGACAAAGGTTGTCTCCCGGAGGGAGACAATTGTTGTCTCCCGGAGGGAGACAAAGGTTGTCTCCCGGAGGGAGACAAAGGTTGTCTCCCGGAGGGAGACAAATGTTGTCTCCCGGAGAGAGACAGTTTGTCTCATAGAGGGAGACAAAGGTTGTCTCCCGGAGGGAGACAAAGGTTGTCTCCCGGAGGGACACAAATGTTGTCTCCCGGAGGGAGACAAATGTTGTCTCCCGGAGGGAGACAAAGGTTGTCTCCCGGAGGGAGACAGTTTGTCTCATAGAGGGAGACAAAGGTTGTCTCCCGGAGGGACACAAATGTTGTCTCCCGGAGGGAGACAAATGTTGTCTCCCGGAGGGAGACAAAGTTTGTCTCCCGGAGGGAGACAAAGGTTGTCTCCCGGAGGGAGACAAATGTTGTCTCCCGGAGGGAGACAAAGGTTTTCTCCCGGAGGGAGACAGTTTGTCTAATAGAGGGAGACAAATGTTGTCTCCCTGAGGGAGACAAAGGTTGTCTTCCGGAGGGACACAAATGTTGTCTCCCGGAGGGAGACAAATGTTGTCTCCCGGAGAGAGACAAATGTTGTCTCCCGGAGGGAGACAAAGGTTGTCCCCGGAGGGAGACAGTTTGTCTCATAGAGGGAGACAAATGTTGTCTCCCGGAGGGAGACAAATGTTGTCACCTGGAGGGAGACAAAGGTTGTCTCCCGGAGGGAGATAGTTTGTCTCATAGAGGGAGACAAAGGTTTTCTCCCGGAGGGAGACAAAGGTTGTCTCCCGGAGGGACACAAATGTTGTCTCCCGGAGGGAGACAAATGTTGTCTCCCGGAGGGAGACAAAGGTTGTCTCCCGGAGGGAGACAGTTTGTGTCATAGAGGGAGACAAATGTTGTCTCCCGGAGGGAGACAAATGTTGTCTCCCGGAGGGAGACAAATGTTGTCTCCCAGAGGGAGACAGTTTGTCTCATAGAGGGAGACAAAGGTTGTCTCCCGGAGGGAGACTAATGTTGTCACCCGGAGGGATGCAAATGTTGTCACCCGGAGGGAGACAAAGGTTGTCTCCCGGAGGGAGACAGTTTGTCTCATAAGGGAGACAAAGGTTGTCTCCCGGAGGGAGACAAATGTTGTCTCCCGGAGGGAGACAAAGTTTGTCTCCCGGAGGGAGACAAAGGTTGTCTCCCGGAGGGAGACAAATGTTGTCTCCCGGAGAGAGACAAAGTTTGTCTCCCGGAGGGAGACAAAGGTTGTCTCCCGGAGGGAGACAAATGTTGTCTCCCGGAGGGAGGCAAAGGTTGTCTCCCGGAGGGAGACAAATGTTGTCTTCCGGATTGAGACAAAGTTTGTCTCCCGGAGGGAGACAAAGGTTGTCTCCCGGAGGGAGACAAATGTTGTCTCCCGGAGGGAGACAAAGGTTGTCTCCCGGAGGGAGACAGTTTGTCTCATAGAGGGAGACAAATGTTGTCTCCCGGAGGGAGACAAAGGTTGTCTTCCGGAGGGACACAAATGTTGTCTCCCGGAGGGAGACAAATGTTGTCTCCCGGAGAGAGACAAATGTTGTCTCCCGGAGGGAGACAAAGGTTGTCCCCGGAGGGAGACAGTTTGTCTCATAGAGGGAGACAAATGTTGTCTCCCGGAGGGAGACAAATGTTGTCTCCCGGAGGGAGACAAATGTTGTCACCCGGAGGGAGACAAAGGTTGTCTCCCGGAGGGAGACAGTTTGTCTCATAGAGGGAGACAAAGGTTGTCTCCCGGAGGGAGACAAAGGTTGTCTCCCGGAGGGAGACAGTTTGTGTCATAGAGGGAGACAAATGTTGTCTCCCGGAGGGAGACAAATGTTGTCTCCCGGAGGGAGACAAAGGTTGTCTCCCGGAGGGAGACAGTTGTTGTTGTTGTTGTTCATTTATTTTAATTCGATACTTACATAGCTAACAATATATACAATATATACAAAGTTAACTAATCTAAATCGAATGAAATTAAAATGTTAAAAAAAGTTATTGTTCAGTAAAAGTAAAACTACAGCAGGCACTACATTTGCATTCTGGGCCATTCCATTCCTTTATCATAAGTTTGAAGTTTTTCAAGTTTTCTGCAGATTTCATTTTGTTTGGTAAGCCATTCCATATTTGAGGTCCAACGGACTCAAGACTATTTGAACCGAAAGTTACTTGATTTGGTCTAACATGCTTTAAGTCATAAGGCTTTCTGGAGGAATAATGCGAAGATCTGAGTTTGAAGAAATTTTGCATAAATGGCGGATTTAGATTATTCATTGTTTTGTAAATTTCAATGCAAAGAGTTCTTTGACGTGAAACTTGCATAGTACATCTTCCTGATTTTTGGAGCAAGTCCTTATATGAGCTCTTACGATCATTATAAAGAAACCTTAGTGCACGTTCTTGTAACTTTTCAATTTTTTGAAGCGACTTCATAGAAGAAAAATACCAAACCAATGGACAATAATTGAAGTTAGAGTAAACAAAGCTCTGTACAAGTACCTTTTTTTGTTCAAATCCAATAAATGATCTTAACCTTTTCAGAACGTTTAGTTGTGTCGCAGCTTTTTTACAAAGGTTTGATATGTGTGTATCAAAATTCAATTTATTATCCAGGGTTACGCCCAAAAGTTTTACAGTTGCTTCTGACTTGATGGCATGATCTTGAAGGCTTATATTTTGTCCAGTAGTATTTTCCCGATCTTTTCTGACCAGCAGAGCATGAAATTTATCAGGGTTTGCAATCATTTCGTTTCGGTCTAGCCAAGTTAAAGCGACATTGGTTTCATTCTCCAAAACCCTGACGAGATCGGGCATAGTTTTGGAAAAATATGAAAATGTATTATCATCAGCATAATTATGAAGGGTTGCCTGCTTTATAAAAAGAAAGAGGTCATTTATGAAGAAGTTAAATAAAATTGGACCAAGTACAGAACCCTGTGGAACTCCTGATACAACATCTTTAAAGGAACTATTTGAATTATTTATCCGGACACACTGTTTTCGACGTTTTAAATAGGAATAGATAAGAACTAAAGCGTTTTCATCAAAACCGTATGCATGTAATTTTGCTATGATTAGATCATGTGGAATGCAATCAAAAGCCTTTGAGAGATCCATGAAGATAGCACCTACCACGAAATCTTTGTCAAGTTTTTCCCTCCAGTCTTCTACCAGATTTATCAACACATGTTGTGTGCTGTATGATTTTCTGTAAGCCGAGATAAATATAGAGAGCGTTTTATCTAGATGCGAGATAAGCTGCTGTTTTAGGGCTTTTTCGTATATTTTTGAAAAAGTATTTAGCACACTAACTGGACGGAAATTTCTTTCAGCAGTGCGATTTGATTCCCCTTTGTCCAAGGGGCATACCGCCGCATTTTTCGCATTTTCTGGAAATCTGAAATTACGTATACTGCAGTTGATAGCATTAGTTAATGGAACTGTAAGCTCATTGGCAGCAAGAGATACTAGTTTTGGTGGTATTTGATCAACACCTGTAGATTTTTTTCCATCCAAACTTTTTAACAATAATGCAACCTCACGAGCTTCCACTTCGTTGACAGAAAAGGTTTCAAAATTGCAATTTGGGTTTTGTACTATGGCTAGAACACTTGTATGGTTCTTATACTTTTCTAAGATCAATTTAACTATATGCCTATCATCATCAATGTCTGTTGTATCAGCAACACCACAAGGTTTCTTACCACTAGTGTTCTCTACAATATTTACATAGTATTCATTAAAAAGTTCACTCAATTCTTGATCATCAGTTATGATTGTGTCATTTTTTACAATTGATATGTCTGATCCAACTAGAGCACCTTTGTTTGATAAAAATGGCTTGACGAGATCCCAAAAAGCTTGATTAGATAACAGCCCATTTTCAGTAGCTTTTTTGAAATGATTTTTGATTGCTTTTCTCCGTACTGAAACACATTTATTACGCTGCTTTTTAAACTTTGTCTTATTTTCATTTGTAGGATTTTTGTTAAACTTCTTTTTCAATCTAGATCGAGTGTAAATGGCTCTATTCAATTCTGGTGTCATAAAAGGCGCTGAATTTCCTCTCTGAACTTTTGATTTTAACGGCGCATGTTTTTCAACCAAATTTCGAAAAGTACTAGTTATGTTATCGTAGGTTTTATCAGGATTATTCGTATGGTATTCAAAAGGGGCTTTCTTGACATCTTGAAGAAACTTTTTGGGGTCAAACTTTTTATAACTACGGTATC
Organism: Aurelia sp. 4 Dawson et al 2005; assembly: GCA_964019985.1. Taxonomy (NCBI): domain Eukaryota; kingdom Metazoa; phylum Cnidaria; class Scyphozoa; order Semaeostomeae; family Ulmaridae; genus Aurelia; species Aurelia sp. 4 Dawson et al 2005. Next base: position 22,910,327 of record OZ026496.1, on the reverse strand, counting down.
TAATTATTTTAGGCTTGAGCCTAGCAACCACTGCTTTCATTAAGGTAATGACAAGACCATGACAATCACTAAGACCGGTCTCAAATACAGAGGTGTTTAGGAAGCTCCTTGGTTTGTTTGTAAGAATAACGTCGATAGAAGAACTATGACTTTTCGTGAAACATGTTTTAGTTGTGACCAAATTTGATAATCCGAATACATCACAAAAGGATGACAGCTTATTGTATCCAGGGTGCTGCGAGTCTTGTGTGTCGATATTGATATCTCCCATCACAATAACATTATCATATCTATCTAGCGCCTGGTTCAAAGAAACCGATAAAGTAGCAAAGAAACTATCTAGGTTAGAGTCAGGGGGCCTATAGACACTAAAGATAATCCACTTCTTCTTACAAACTATTAGTTCGGAACATAGCAGCTCCAATGAGTTAGTCTCGTATAAAGTTAGTCTATTGCATACAACTCCTTTTCTAGCATATTGCATGAGACCACCTCCATGTTCATTCCTATCACGGCGCATTGGAGGTTGGTAGTTATTCAATAGAAATATTTCAGTCTTAAATTCAGCACTCAGTTTCGTCTCTTCTATTAGCAAAACGTCGGGAAGGCATTTTTCAGCAACATTTCGTAAATCTATAATTTTGTTCCTGAGACTATTTATATTCAAAAATCCAACAATAGGATTGTTAGGGTACTTAACTCTCAAACCAAAAATTTTGTCAATGTCATTTGACGCAGCCGACTGAAAAGATACATCAGTCGCAAATTCTTTCGAAGATTCAGCAAGTATACTAGCCCTCGATAATTCTAAACTGGAACACCCGATTAGATGAGATGAGGATGGAACTGATACCTCTGAAATGGTCGTACTAACGTCACCAATATTTGGTGTCAGAGATGCTGGTATCATGTCATCGGAAATTACAGAACTGCTGATAGTATCCGCATTTGGTAGCGTATTTCTTAACATTAGAGCATGTTCTAAAGACAGTCAAGCCGAATTTAAAAATTTAACGATGTTACCTCCTAAGACATTTGTTCCTCTTTGATTTAAATGGATCCCATCATCATACAAAAGTTCTTGCCAGTTCTCATCAAAATTTTATTTTTCTCCGTTGGGACTTCCCAAGGTTGGTTTCTCTCATCCTGATTTTCTTTAAAATTTGAATGTTCGTCATCATTTCTCGTGCCTAGCTGAATATCTCTTTTTGGATTATTTGTAGTAAAACGTTGTTTTTCTCTGGGAATCCCCAAAAAATTTTGACTACGGGATACCTGTTGGGGCCTCATCATGGAAGCCTGCGAAGAATTTTCGATACAAGATTCGTTTCCAGTGTTTTCATGCATTTTCTGTAAGTCTAAAATTTTTGTTTTTAATCCATAATTTTCATCTTTTAACGTTTTATTTTCTGTCTCTAACCTATCTGTCTTGACCATCAACTGAACATACTGTTCGTCCGACACCCTTATCCTACAGTTTGTGTCATAGAGGGAGACAAATGTTGTCTCCCGGAGGGAGACAAATGTTGTCTCCCGGAGGGAGACAAATGTTGTCTCCCGGAGGGAGACAGTTTGTCTCATAGAGGGAGACAAAGGTTGTCTCCCGGAGAGAGACAAATGTTGTCTCCCGGAGGGAGACAAAGTTGGTCTCCCGGAGGGAGACAAAGTTTGTCTCCCGGAGGGAGACAAAGGTTGTCTCCCGGAGGGAGACAAATGTTGTCTCCCGGAGGGAGACAAATGTTGTCTCCCGGAGGGAGACAAATGTTGTCTCCCGGAGGGAGACAAAGGTTGTCTCCCGGAGGGAGACAGTTTGTCTCATAGAGGGAGACAAATGTTGTCTCCCGGAGGGAGACAAATGTTGTCTCCCGGAGGGAGACAAAGGTTGTCTCCCGGAAGGAGACAAATGTTGTCTCCCGGAGGGAGACAAAGGTTGTCTCCCGGAGGAAGACAAATGTTGTCTCCCAGAGGGAGACAAATGTTGTCTCCCGGAGGGAGACAAATGTTGTCACCCGGAGGGAGACAAAGGTTGTCTCAAGGAGGGAGACAGTTTGTCTCATCGAGGGAGACAAAGGTTGTCTCCCGGAGGGAGACAAATGTTGTCTCCCGGAGGGAGACAAAGGTTGTCTCCCGGAGGGAGACAGTTTGTCTCATAGAGGGAGACAAATTTTGTCTCCCGGTGGGAGACAAATGTTGTCTCCCGGAGGGAGACAAATGTTGTCACCCGGAGGAAGACAAAGGTTGTCTCCCGGAGGGAAACAAATGTTGTCTCCCGAAGGGAGACAAAGTTTGTCTCCCAGAGGGAGACAAAGGTTGTCTCCCGGAGGGAGACAAATGTTGTCTCCCGGAGGGAGACAAAGTTTGTCTCCCGGAGGGAGACAAATGTTGTCTCCCGGAGGGAGACAAAGGTTGTCTCCCGGAGGGAGACAAATGTTGCCTCCCGGAGGGAGACAAAGTTTGTCTCCCGGAGGGAGACAAATGTTGTCTCCCGGAGGGAGACAAATGTTGTCTCCCAGAGGGAGACAAATGCTGTCTCCCGGAGGGAGACAAAGGTTGTCTCCCGGAGGGAGACAAATGTTGTCTCCCGGAGGGAGACAAAGGTTGTCTCCCGGAGGGAGACAGATTGTCTCATAGAGGGAGACAAATGTTGTCTCCCGGAGGGAGACAAATGTTGTCTCCCGGAGGGAGACAAATGTTGTCTCCCGGAGGGAGACAAAGTTTGTCTCCCGGAGGGAGACAAATGTTGTCTCCCGGAGGGAGACAAAGGTTGTCTCCCGGAGGGAGACAAATGTTGTCTCCCGGAGGGAGACAAAGGTTGTCTCCCGGAGGGAGACAGTTTGTCTCATAGAGGGAGACAAATGTTGTCTCCCGGAGGGAGACAAAGGTTGTCTTCCGGAGGGACACAAATGTTGTCTCCCGGAGGGAGACAAATGTTGTCTCCCGGAGAGAGACAAATGTTGTCTCCCGGAGGGAGACAAAGGTTGTCCCCGGAGGGAGACAGTTTGTCTCATAGAGGGAGACAAATGTTGTCACCCGCAGGGAGACAAAGGTTGTCTCCCGGAGGGAGACAGTTTGTCTCATAGAGGGAGACAAAGGTTGTCTCCCGGAGGGAGACAAAGGTTGTCTCCCTGAGGGACACAAATGTTGTCTCCCGGAGGGAGACAAATGTTGTCTCCCGGAGGGAGACAAAGGTTGTCTCCCGGAGGGAGACAGTTTGTGTCATAGAGGGAGACAAATGTTGTCTCCCGGAGGGAGACAAATGTTGTCTCCCGGAGGGAGACAAATGTTGTCTCCAGGAGGGAGACAAATGTTGTCTCCCGGAGGGAGACAGTTTGTCTCATAGAGGGAGACAAAGGTTGTCTCCCGGAGGGAGAAAAATGTTGTCACCCGGAGGGAGACAAAGGTTGTCCCCCGGAGGGAGACAGTTTGTCTCATAGAGGGAGACAAAGGTTGTCTCCCGGAGGGACACAAATGTTGTCTCCCGGAGGGAGACAAATGTTGTCTCCCGGAGAGAGACAAATGTTGTCTCCCGGAGGGAGACAAAGGTTGTCCCCGGAGGGAGACAGTTTGTCTCATAGAGGGAGACAAATGTTGTCTCCCGGAGGGAGACAAATGTTGTCTCCCGGAGGGAGACAAATGTTGTCACCCGGAGGGAGACAAAGGTTGTCTCCCGGAGGGAGATAAAGTTTGTCTCCCGGAGGGAGACAAAGGTTGTCTCCCGGAGGGAGACAAATGTTGTCTCCCGGAGGGAGACAAAGGTTGTCTCCCGGAAGGAGACAAATGTTGTCTCCCGGAGGGAGACAAAGGTTGTCTCCCGGAGGGCGACAAATGTTGTCTCCCGGAGGGAGACAAAGGTTGTCTCCCGGAGGGAGACAGTTTGTCTCATAGAGGGAGACAAATGTTGTCTCCCAGAGGGAGACAAAGGTTGTCTCCCGGAGGGAGACAGTTTGTCTCATAGAGGGAGACAAATGTTGTCTCCCGGAGGGAGACAAATGTTGTCTCCCGGAGGGAGACAGTTTGTCTCATAGAGGGAGACAAAGGTTGTCTCCCGGAAGGAGACAAATGTTGTCACCCGGAGGGAGACAAAGGTTGTCTCCCAGAGGGAGACAAATGTTGTCACCCGGAGGGAGACAAAGGTTGTCTCTTGGAGGGAGACAGTTTGTCTCATAGAGGGAGACAAAGGTTGTCTCCCGGAGGGAGACAAATGTTGTCTCCCGGATTGAGACAAAGTTTGTCTCCCGGAGGGAGACAAAGGTTGTCTCCCGGAGGGAGACAAATGTTGTCTCCCGGAGGGAGACAAAGTTTGTCTCCCGGAGGGAGACAAATGTTGTCTCCCGGAGGGAAACAAAGGTTGTCTCCCGGAGGGAGACAAATGTTGTCTCCCGGAGGGAGACAAAGGTTGTCTCCCGGAGGGAGACAGTTTGTCTCATAGAGGGAGACAAATGTTGTCTCCCGGAGGGAGACAAAGGTTGTCTTCCGGAGGGACACAAATGTTGTCTCCCGGAGGGAGACAAATGTTGTCTCCCGGAGAGAGACAAATGTTGTCTCCCGGAGGGAGACAAAGGTTGTCCCCGGAGGGAGACAGTTTGTCTCATAGAGGGAGACAAATGTTGTCACCCGCAGGGAGACAAAGGTTGTCTCCCGGAGGGAGACAGTTTGTCTCATAGAGGGAGACAAAGGTTGTCTCCCGGAGGGAGAAAAATGTTGTCACCCGGAGGGAGACAAAGGTTGTCCCCCGGAGGGAGACAGTTTGTCTCATAGAGGGAGACAAAGGTTGTCTCCCGGAGGGACACAAATGTTGTCTCCCGGAGGGAGACAAATGTTGTCTCCCGGAGAGAGACAAATGTTGTCTCCCGGAGGGAGACAAAGGTTGTCCCCGGAGGGAGACAGTTTGTCTCATAGAGGGAGACAAATGTTGTCTCCCGGAGGGAGACAAATGTTGTCTCCCGGAGGGAGACAAATGTTGTCACCCGGAGGGAGACAAAGGTTGTCTCCCGGAGGGAGATAAATTTTGTCTCCCGGAGGGAGACAAAGGTTGTCTCCCGGAGGGAGACAAATGTTGTCTCCCGGAGGGAGACAAAGGTTGTCTCCCGGAAGGAGACAAATGTTGTCTCCCGGAGGGAGACAAAGGTTGTCTCCCGGAGGGAGACAAATGTTGTCTCCCGGAGGGAGACAAAGGTTGTTTCCCGGAGGGAGACAGTTTGTCTCATAGAGGGAGACAAATTTTGTCTCCCAGAGGGAGACAAAGGTTGTCTCCCGGAGGGAGACAGTTTGTCTCATAGAGGGAGACAAATGTTGTCTCCCGGAGGGAGACAAATGTTGTCTCCCGGAGGGAGACAGTTTGTCTCATAGAGGGAGACAAAGGTTGTCTCCCGGAAGGAGACAAATGTTGTCACCCGGAGGGAGACAAAGGTTGTCTCCCGGAGGGAGACAGATTGTCTCATAGAGGGAGACAAATGTTGTCTCCCGGAGGGAGACAAATGTTGTCTCCCGGAGGGAGACAAATGTTGTCACCCGGAGGGAGACAAAGGTTGTCTCTTGGAGGGAGACAGTTTGTCTCATAGAGGGAGACAAAGGTTGTCTCCCGGAGGGAGACAATTGTTGTCTCCCGGATTGAGACAAAGTTTGTCTCCCGGAGGGAGACAAAGGTTGTCTCCCGGAGGGAGACAAATGTTGTCTCCCGGAGGGAGACAAAGGTTGTCCTCGGAGGGAGACAGTTTGTCTCATAGAGGGAGACAAATGTTGTCTCCCGGAGGGAGACAAATGTTGTCTCCCGGAGGGAGACAAATGTTGTCACCCGGAGGGAGACAAAGGTTGTCTCCCGGAGGGAGACAAAGGTTGTCTCCCGGAGGGACACAAATGTTGTCTCCCGGAGGGAGACAAATGTTGTCTCCCAGAGGGAGACAAATTTTGTCTCCCGGAGGGAGACAAAGGTTGTCTCCCGGAGGGAGACAAATGTTGTCTCCCGGAGGGAGACAAAGGTTGTCTCCCGGAGGGACACAAATGTTGTCTCCCGGAGGGAGACAAATGTTGTCTCCCGGAGAGAGACAAATGTTGTCTCCCGGAGGGAGACAAAGGTTGTCCCCGGAGGGAGACAGTTTGTCTCATAGAGGGAGACAAATGTTGTCTCCCGGAGGGAGACAAAGGTTGTGTCCCGGAGGGACACAAATGTTGTCTCCCGGAGGGAGACAAATGTTGTCTCCCGGAGGGAGACAGATTGTCTCATAGAGGGAGACAAATGTTGTCTCCCGGAGGGAGACAAATGTTGTCTCCCGGAGGGAGACAAATGTTGTCTCCCGGAGGGAGACAAATGTTGTCTCCCGGAGGGAGACAAATGTTGTCACCCGGAGGGAGACAAAGGTTGTCTCTTGGAGGGAGACAGTTTGTCTCATAGAGGGAGACAAAGGTTGTCTCCCGGAGGGAGACAATTGTTGTCTCCCGGATTGAGACAAAGTTTGTCTCCCGGAGGGAGACAAAGGTTGTCTCCCGGAGGGAGACAAATGTTGTCTCCCGGAGGGAGACAAAGGTTGTCCCCGGAGGGAGACAGTTTGTCTCATAGAGGGAGACAAATGTTGTCTCCCGGAGGGAGACAAATGTTGTCTCCCGGAGGGAGACAAATGTTGTCACCCGGAGGGAGACAAAGGTTGTCTCCCGGAGGGAGACAGTTTGTCTCATAGAGGGAGACAAAGGTTGTCTCCCGGAGGGAGACAAAGGTTGTCTCCCGGAGGGACACAAATGTTGTCTCCCGGAGGGAGACAAATGTTGTCTCCCGGAGGGAGACAAATGTTGTCACCCGGAGGGAGACAAAGGTTGTCTCCCGGAGGGAGACAGTTTGTCTCATAGAGGGAGACAAAGGTTGTCTCCCGGAGGGAGACAAAGGTTGTCTCCCGGAGGGACACAAATGTTGTCTCCCGGAGGGAGACAAATGTTGTCTCCCAGAGGGAGACAAATTTTGTCTCCCGGAGGGAGACAAAGGTTGTCTCCCGGAGGGAGACAAATGTTGTCTCCCGGAGGGAGACAAAGGTTGTCTCCCGGAGGGACACAAATGTTGTCTCCCGGAGGGAGACAAATGTTGTCTCCCGGAGAGAGACAAATGTTGTCTCCCGGAGGGAGACAAAGGTTGTCCCCGGAGGGAGACAGTTTGTCTCATAGAGGGAGACAAATGTTGTCTCCCGGAGGGAGACAAATGTTGTCTCCCGGAGGGAGACAAATGTTGTCACCCGGAGGGAGACAAAGGTTGTCTCCCGGAGGGAGACAGTTTGTCTCATAGAGGGAGACAAAGGTTGTCTCCCGGAGGGAGACAAAGGTTGTGTCCCGGAGGGACACAAATGTTGTCTCCCGGAGGGAGACAAATGTTGTCTCCCGGAGGGAGACAAAGGTTGTCTCCCGGAGGGAGACAGTTTGTCTCATAGAGGGAGACAAAGGTTGTCTCCCGGAGGGAGACAAAGGTTGTCTCCCGGAGGGACACAAATGTTGTCTCCCGGAGGGAGACAAAGTTTGTCTCCCGGAGGGAGACAGTTTGTCTCATAGAGGGAGACAAATGTTGTCTCCCGGAGGGAGACAAATGTTGTCTCCCGGAGGGAGACAAATGTTGTCACCCGGAGGGAGACAAAGGTTGTCTCCCGGAGGGAGACAGTTTGTCTCATAGAGGGAGACAAAGGTTGTCTCCCGGAGGGAGACAAAGGTTGTCTCCCGGAGGGAGACAAAGGTTGTCTCCCGGAGGGACACAAATGTTGTCTCCCGGAGGGAGAAAAATGTTGTCACCCGGAGGGAGACAAAGGTTGTCTCCCGGAGGGAGACAGTTTGTCTCACAGAGGGAGACAAAGGTTGTCTCCCGGAGGGAGACAAATGTTGTCTCCCGGAGGGAGACAAAGGTTGTCTCCCGGAGGGACACAAATGTTGTCTCCCGGAGGGAGACAAATGTTGTCTCCCGGAGAGAGACAAATGTTGTCTCCCGGAGGGAGACAAAGGTTGTCCCCGGAGGGAGACAGTTTGTCTCATAGAGGGAGACAAATGTTGTCCCCCGGAGGGAGACAAATGTTGTCTCCCGGAGGGAGACAAATGTTGTCACCCGGAGGGAGACAAAGGTTGTCTCCCGGAGGGAGACAGTTTGTCTCATAGAGGGAGACAAAGGTTGTCTCCCGGAGGGACACAAATGTTGTCTCCCGGAGGGAGACAAATGTTGTCTCCCGGAGGGAGACAAAGGTTGTCTCCCGGAGGGAGACAAAGGTTGTCTCCCGGAGGGACACAAATGTTGTCTCCCGGAGGGAGAAAAATGTTGTCACCCGGAGGGAGACAAAGGTTGTCTCCCGGAGGGAGACAGTTTGTCTCATAGAGGGAGACAAAGGTTGTCTCCCGGAGGGAGACAAATGTTGTCTCCCGGAGGGAGACAAAGGTTGTCTCCCGGAGGGACACAAATGTTGTCTCCCGGAGGGAGACAAATGTTGTCTCCCGGAGAGAGACAAATGTTGTCTCCCGGAGGGAGACAAAGGTTGTCCCCGGAGGGAGACAGTTTGTCTCATAGAGGGAGACAAATGTTGTCTCCCGGAGGGAGACAAATGTTGTCTCCCGGAGGGAGACAAATGTTGTCACCCGGAGGGAGACAAAGGTTGTCTCCCGGAGGGAGACAGTTTGTCTCATAGAGGGAGACAAAGGTTGTCTCCCGGAGGGAGACAAAGGTTGTCTCCCGGAGGGACACAAATGTTGTCTCCCGGAGGGAGACAAATGTTGTCTCGCGGAGGGAGACAAATTTTGTCTCCCGGAGGGAGACAAAGGTTGTCTCCCGGAGGGAGACAAATGTTGTCTCCCGGAGGGAGACAAAGGTTGTCTCCCGGAGGGACACAAATGTTGTCTCCCGGAGGGAGACAAATGTTGTCTCCCGGAGGGAGACAGTTTGTCTCATAGAGGGAGACAAATGTTGTCTCCCGGAGGGAGACAAATGTTGTCTCCCGGAGGGAGACAAATGTTGTCACCCGGAGGGAGACAAAGGTTGTCTCCCGGAAGGAGACAAAGGTTGTCTCCCGGAGGGAGACAGTTTGTCTCATAGAGGGAGACAAAGGTTGTCTCCCGGAGGGAGACAAATGTTGTCTCCCGGAGGGAGACAAAGGTTGTCTCCCAGAAGGACACAAATGTTGTCTCCCGGAGGGAGACAAATGTTGTCTCCCGGAGAGAGACAAATGTTGTCTCCCGGAGGGAGACAAAGGTTGTCCCCGGAGGGAGACAGTTTGTCTCATAGAGGGAGACAAATGTTGTCTCCCGGAGGGAGACAAATGTTGTCTCCCGGAGGGAGACAAATGTTGTCTCCCGGAGGGAGACAAAGGTTGTCTCCCGGAGGGAGACAAAGGTTGTCTCCCGGAGGGACACAAATGTTGTCTCCTGGAGGGAGACAAATGTTGTCTCCCGGAGGGAGACAAATTTTGTCTCCCGGAGGGAGACAAAGGTTGTCTCCCGGAGGGAGACAAATGTTGTCTCCCGGAGGGAGACAAAGGTTGTCTCCCGGAGGGACACAAATGTTGTCTCCCGGAGGGAGACAAATGTTGTCTCCCGGAGAGAGACAAATGTTGTCTCCCGGAGGGAGACAAAGGTTGTCCCCGGAGGGAGACAGTTTGTCTCATAGAGGGAGACAAATGTTGTCACCCGGAGGGAGACAAAGGTTGTCTCCCGGAGGGAGACAGTTTGTCTCATAGAGGGAGACAAAGGTTGTCTCCCGGAGGGAGACAAAGGTTGTCTCCCGGAGGGACACAAATGTTGTCTCCCGGAGGGAGACAAATGTTGTCTCCCGGAGGGAGACAAAGGTTGTCTCCCGGAGGGAGACAGTTTGTCTCCCGGAGGGAGACAGTTTGTCTCATAGAGGGAGACAAAGGTTGTCTCCCGGAGGGAGACAAAGGTTGTCTCCCGGAGGGACACAAATGTTGTCTCCCGGAGGGAGACAAATGTTGTCTCCCGGAGGGACACAAATGTTGTCTCCCGGAGGGAGACAAAGGTTGTCTCCCGGAGGGAGACAAAGGTTGTCTCCCGGAGGGAGACAAATGTTGTCTCCCAGAGGGAGACAAATGTTGTCTCCCGGGGGGAGACAAAGGTTGTCTCCAGGAGGGAGACAAATATTGTCTCCCGGAGGGAGACAAATGTTGTCTCCTGGAGGGAGACAAATGTTGTCTCCCGGAGGGAGACAAAGGTTGTCTCCAGGAGGGAGACAAAGGTTGTCTCCCAGAGGGAGACAAATGTTGTCTCCCAGAGGGAGACAAATGTTGTCTCCCGGAGGGAGAAAAAGGTTGTCTCCCGGAGGGAGACAAAGGTTGTTTCCCGGAGGGAGGCAAATGTTGTCTTCCGGAGGGACACAAATGTTGTCTCCCGGAGGGAGACAAATGTTGTCTCCCGGAGAGAGACAAATGTTGTCTCCCGGAGGGAGACAAAGGTTGTCCCCGGAGGGACACAAATGTTGTCTCCCGGAGGGAGACAAATGTTGTCTCCCGGAGGGAGACAAAGGTTGTCTCCCGGAGGGAGACAAAGGTTGTCTTCCGGAGGGACACAAATGTTGTCTCCCGGAGGGAGACAAATGTTGTCTCCCGGAGAGAGACAAATGTTGTCTCCCGGAGGGAGACAAAGGTTGTCCCCGGAGGGAGACAGTTTGTCTCATAGAGGGAGACAAATGTTGTCTCCCGGAGGGAGACAAATGTTGTCTCCCGGAGGGAGACAAATGTTGTCACCCGGAGGGAGACAAAGGTTGTCTCCCGGAGGGACACAAATGTTGTCTCCCGGAGGGAGACAAATGTTGTCTCCCGGAGGGAGACAAAGGTTGTCTCCCGGAGGGAGACAAATGTTGTCTCCCGGAGGGAGACAAAGGTTGTCTCCCAGAAGGACACAAATGTTGTCTCCCGGAGGGAGACAAATGTTGTCTCCCGGAGAGAGACAAATGTTGTCTCCCGGAGGGAGACAAAGGTTGTCCCCGGAGGGAGACAGTTTGTCTCATAGAGGGAGACAAATGTTGTCTCCCGGAGGGAGACAAAGGTTGTCTTCCGGAGGGACACAAATGTTGTCTCCCGGAGGGAGACAAAGGTTGTCTCCCGGAGGGAGACAAAGGTTGTCTCCCGGAGGGACACAAATGTTGTCTCCTGGAGGGAGACAAATGTTGTCTCCCGGAGGGAGACAAATTTTGTCTCCCGGAGGGAGACAAAGGTTGTCTCCCGGAGGGAGACAAATGTTGTCTCCCGGAGGGAGACAAAGGTTGTCTCCCGGAGGGACACAAATGTTGTCTCCCGGAGGGAGACAAATGTTGTCTCCCGGAGAGAGACAAATGTTGTCTCCCGGAGGGAGACAAATGTTGTCTCCCGGAGGGAGACAAAGGTTGTCTCCCAGAAGGACACAAATGTTGTCTCCCGGAGGGAGACAAATGTTGTCTCCCGGAGAGAGACAAATGTTGTCTCCCGGAGGGAGACAAAGGTTGTCCCCGGAGGGAGACAGTTTGTCTCATAGAGGGAGACAAATGTTGTCTCCCGGAGGGAGACAAATGTTGTCTCCCGGAGGGAGACAAATGTTGTCACCCGGAGGGAGACAAAGGTTGTCTCCCGGAGGGACACAAATGTTGTCTCCCGGAGGGAGACAAATGTTGTCTCCCGGAGGGAGACAAAGGTTGTCTCCCGGAGGGAGACAAATGTTGTCTCCCGGAGGGAGACAAAGGTTGTCTCCCAGAAGGACACAAATGTTGTCTCCCGGAGGGAGACAAATGTTGTCTCCCGGAGAGAGACAAATGTTGTCTCCCGGAGGGAGACAAAGGTTGTCCCCGGAGGGAGACAGTTTGTCTCATAGAGGGAGACAAATGTTGTCTCCCGGAGGGAGACAAAGGTTGTCTTCCGGAGGGACACAAATGTTGTCTCCCGGAGGGAGACAAAGGTTGTCTCCCGGAGGGAGACAAAGATTGTCTCCCGGAGGGACACAAATGTTGTCTCCTGGAGGGAGACAAATGTTGTCTCCCGGAGGGAGACAAATTTTGTCTCCCGGAGGGAGACAAAGGTTGTCTCCCGGAGGGAGACAAATGTTGTCTCCCGGAGGGAGACAAAGGTTGTCTCCCGGAGGGACACAAATGTTGTCTCCCGGAGGGAGACAAATGTTGTCTCCCGGAGAGAGACAAATGTTGTCTCCCGGAGGGAGACAAATGTTGTCTCCCGGAGGGAGACAAAGGTTGTCTCCCAGAAGGACACAAATGTTGTCTCCCGGAGGGAGACAAATGTTGTCTCCCGGAGAGAGACAAATGTTGTCTCCCGGAGGGAGACAAAGGTTGTCCCCGGAGGGAGACAGTTTGTCTCATAGAGGGAGACAAATGTTGTCTCCCGGAGGGAGACAAAGGTTGTCTTCCGGAGGGACACAAATGTTGTCTCCCGGAGGGAGACAAAGGTTGTCTCCCGGAGGGAGACAAAGGTTGTCTCCCGGAGGGACACAAATGTTGTCTCCTGGAGGGAGACAAATGTTGTCTCCCGGAGGGAGACAAATTTTGTCTCCCGGAGGGAGACAAAGGTTGTCTCCCGGAGGGAGACAAATGTTGTCTCCCGGAGGGAGACAAAGGTTGTCTCCCGGAGGGACACAAATGTTGTCTCCCGGAGGGAGACAAATGTTGTCTCCCGGAGAGAGACAAATGTTGTCTCCCGGAGGGAGACAAAGGTTGTCCCCGGAGGGAGACAGTTTGTCTCATAGAGGGAGACAAATGTTGTCACCCGGAGGGAGACAAAGGTTGTCTCCCGGAGGGAGACAGTTTGTCTCATAGAGGGAGACAAAGGTTGTCTCCCGGAGGGAGACAAAGGTTGTCTCCCGGAGGGACACAAATGTTGTCTCCCGGAGGGAGACAAATGTTGTCTCCCGGAGGGAGACAAAGGTTGTCTCCCGGAGGGAGACAGTTTGTCTCCCGGAGGGAGACAGTTTGTCTCATAGAGGGAGACAAAGGTTGTCTCCCGGAGGGAGACAAAGGTTGTCTCCCGGAGGGACACAAATGTTGTCTCCCGGAGGGAGACAAATGTTGTCTCCCGGAGGGACACAAATGTTGTCTCCCGGAGGGAGACAAAGTTTGTCTCCCGGAGGGAGACAAAGGTTGTCTCCCGGAGGGAGACAGTTTGTCTCATAGAGGGAGACAAATGTTGTCTCCCGGAGGGAGACAAAGGTTGTCTTCCGGAGGGACACAAATGTTGTCTCCCGGAGGGAGACAAATGTTGTCTCCCGGAGAGAGACAAATGTTGTCTCCCGGAGGGAGACAAAGGTTGTCCCCGGAGGGACACAAATGTTGTCTCCCGGAGGGAGACAAATGTTGTCTCCCGGAGGGAGACAAAGGTTGTCTCCCGGAGGGAGACAAAGGTTGTCTTCCGGAGGGACACAAATGTTGTCTCCCGGAGGGAGACAAATGTTGTCTCCCGGAGAGAGACAAATGTTGTCTCCCGGAGGGAGACAAAGGTTGTCCCCGGAGGGAGACAGTTTGTCTCATAGAGGGAGACAAATGTTGTCTCCCGGAGGGAGACAAATGTTGTCTCCCGGAGGGAGACAAATGTTGTCACCCGGAGGGAGACAAAGGTTGTCTCCCGGAGGGACACAAATGTTGTCTCCCGGAGGGAGACAAATGTTGTCTCCCGGAGGGAGACAAAGGTTGTCTCCCGGAGGGAGACAAATGTTGTCTCCCGGAGGGAGACAAAGGTTGTCTCCCAGAAGGACACAAATGTTGTCTCCCGGAGGGAGACAAATGTTGTCTCCCGGAGAGAGACAAATGTTGTCTCCCGGAGGGAGACAAAGGTTGTCCCCGGAGGGAGACAGTTTGTCTCATAGAGGGAGACAAATGTTGTCACCCGGAGGGAGACAAAGGTTGTCTCCCGGAGGGAGACAGTTTGTCTCATAGAGGGAGACAAAGGTTGTCTCCCGGAGGGAGACAAAGGTTGTCTCCCGGAGGGACACAAATGTTGTCTCCCGGAGGGAGACAAATGTTGTCTCCCGGAGGGAGACAAAGGTTGTCTCCCGGAGGGAGACAGTTTGTCTCCCGGAGGGAGACAGTTTGTCTCATAGAGGGAGACAAAGGTTGTCTCCCGGAGGGAGACAAAGGTTGTCTCCCGGAGGGACACAAATGTTGTCTCCCGGAGGGAGACAAATGTTGTCTCCCGGAGGAACACAAATGTTGTCTCCCGGAGGGAGACAAAGTTTGTCTCCCGGAGGGAGACAAAGGTTGTCTCCCGGAGGGAGACAGTTTGTCTCATAGAGGGAGACAAATGTTGTCTCCCGGAGGGAGACAAAGGTTGTCTCCCGGAGGGACACAAATGTTGTCTCCCGGAGGGAGACAAATGTTGTCTCCCGGAGAGAGACAAATGTTGTCTCCCGGAGGGAGACAAAGGTTGTCCCCGGAGGGACACAAATGTTGTCTCCCGGAGGGAGACAAATGTTGTCTCCCGGAGGGAGACAAAGGTTGTCTCCCGGAGGGAGACAAAGGTTGTCTTCCGGAGGGACACAAATGTTGTCTCCCGGAGGGAGACAAATGTTGTCTCCCGGAGAGAGACAAATGTTGTCTCCCGGAGGGAGACAAAGGTTGTCCCCGGAGGGAGACAGTTTGTCTCATAGAGGGAGACAAATGTTGTCTCCCGGAGGGAGACAAATGTTGTCTCCCGGAGGGAGACAAATGTTGTCACCCGGAGGGAGACAAAGGTTGTCTCCCGGAGGGACACAAATGTTGTCTCCCGGAGGGAGACAAATGTTGTCTCCCGGAGGGAGACAAAGGTTGTCTCCCGGAGGGAGACAGTTTGTGTCATAGAGGGAGACAAATGTTGTCTCCCGGAGGGAGACAAATGTTGTCTCCCGGAGGGAGACAAATCTTGTTTCCCAGAGGGAGACAGTGTGTCTCATAGAGGGAGACAAAGGTTGTCTCCCGGAGGGAGACAAATGTTGTCACCCGGAGGGAGACAAATGTTGTCTCCCGGAGGGAGACAAATGTTGTCTCCCGGAGGGAGACAAATGTTGTCACCCGGAGGGAGACAAAGGTTGTCTCCCGGAGGGAGACAGTTTGTCTCATAGAGGGAGACAAAGGTTGTCTCCCGGAGGGAGACAAAGGTTGTGTCCCGGAGGGACACAAATGTTGTCTCCCGGAGGGAGACAAATGTTGTCTCCCGGAGGGAGACAAAGGTTGTCTCCCGGAGGGAGACAGTTTGTCTCATAGAGGGAGACAAAGGTTGTCTCCCGGAGGGAGACAAAGGTTGTCTCCCGGAGGGACACAAATGTTGTCTCCCGGAGGGAGACAAAGTTTGTCTCCCGGAGGGAGACAGTTTGTCTCATAGAGGGAGACAAATGTTGTCTCCCGGAGGGAGACAAATGTTGTCTCCCGGAGGGAGACAAATGTTGTCACCCGGAGGGAGACAAAGGTTGTCTCCCGGAGGGAGACAGTTTGTCTCATAGAGGGAGACAAAGGTTGTCTCCCGGAGGGAGACAAAGGTTGTCTCCCGGAGGGAGACAAAGGTTGTCTCCCGGAGGGACACAAATGTTGTCTCCCGGAGGGAGAAAAATGTTGTCACCCGGAGGGAGACAAAGGTTGTCTCCCGGAGGGAGACAGTTTGTCTCACAGAGGGAGACAAAGGTTGTCTCCCGGAGGGAGACAAATGTTGTCTCCCGGAGGGAGACAAAGGTTGTCTCCCGGAGGGACACAAATGTTGTCTCCCGGAGGGAGACAAATGTTGTCTCCCGGAGAGAGACAAATGTTGTCTCCCGGAGGGAGACAAAGGTTGTCCCCGGAGGGAGACAGTTTGTCTCATAGAGGGAGACAAATGTTGTCCCCCGGAGGGAGACAAATGTTGTCTCCCGGAGGGAGACAAATGTTGTCACCCGGAGGGAGACAAATGTTGTCACCCGGAGGGAGACAAAGGTTGTCTCCCGGAGGAAGACAGTTTGTCTCATAGAGGGAGACAAATGTTGTCTCCCGGAGGGAGACAAATTTTGTCTCCCGGAGGGAGACAAAGGTTGTCTCCCGGAGGGAGACAAATGTTGTCTCCCGGAGGGAGACAAAGGTTGTCTCCCGGAGGGAGACAAATGTTGTCTCCCGGAGGGAGACAAAGGTTGTCTCCCGGAGGGACACAAATGTTGTCTCCAGGAGGGAGACAAATGTTGTCTCCCGGAGAGAGACAAATGTTGTCTCCCGGAGGGAGACAAAGGTTGTCCCTGGAGGGAGACAGTTTGTCTCATAGAGGGAGACAAATGTTGTCTCCCGGAGGGAGACAAATGTTGTCTCCCGGAGGGAGACAAATGTTGTCACCCGGAGGGAGACAAAGGTTGTCTCCCGGAGGGACACAAATGTTGTCTCCCGGAGGGAGACAAATGTTGTCTCCCGGAGGGAGACAAATTTTGTCTCCCGGAGGGAGACAAAAGTTGTCTCCCGGAGGGAGACAAATGTTGTCTCCCGGAGGGAGACAAAGGTTGTCTCCCGGAGGGACACAAATGTTGTCTCCCGGAGGGAGACAAATGTTGTCTCCCGGAGAGAGACAAATGTTGTCTCCCGGAGGGAGACAAAGGTTGTCCCCGGAGGGAGACAGTTTGTCTCATAGAGGGAGACAAATGTTGTCACCCGGAGGGAGACAAAGGTTGTCTCCCGGAGGGAGACAGTTTGTCTCATAGAGGGAGACAAAGGTTGTCTCCCGGAGGGAGACAAAGGTTGTCTCCCGGAGGGACACAAATGTTGTCTCCCGGAGGGAGACAAATGTTGTCTCCCGGAGGGAGACAAAGGTTGTCTCCCGGAGGGAGACAGTTTGTCTCATAGAGGGAGACAAAGGTTGTCTCCCGGAGGGAGACAAAGGTTGTCTCCCGGAGGGACACAAATGTTGTCTCCCGGAGGGAGACAAATGTTGTCTCCCGGAGGGACACAAATGTTGTCTCCCGGAGGGAGACAAAGTTTGTCTCATAGAGGGAGACAAATGTTGTCTCCCGGAGGGAGACAAATGTTGTCACCCGGAGGGAGACAAATGTTGTCACCCGGAGGGAGACAAAGGTTGTCTCCCGGAGGAAGACAGTTTGTCTCATAGAGGGAGACAAAGGTTGTCTCCCTCCGGGAGACAAATGTTGTCTCCCGGATTGAGACAAAGTTTGTCTCCCGGAGGGAGACAAAGGTTGTCTCCCGGAGGGAGACAAATGTTGTCTCCCGGAGGGAGACAAAGTTGGTCTCCCGGAGGGAGACAAAGGTTGTCTCCCGGAGGGAGACAAATGTTGTCTCCCGGAGGGAGACAAAGGTTGTCTCCCGGAGGGAGACAGTTTGTCTCATAGAGGGAGACAAATGTTGTCTCCCGGAGGGAGACAAAGGTTGTCTTCCGGAGGGACCCAAATGTTGTCTCCCGGAGGGAGACAAATGTTGTCTCCCGGAGGGAGACAAATGTTGTCTCCCGGAGGGAGACAAAGGTTGTCTCCCGGAGGGAGACAGTTTGTGTCATAGAGGGAGACAAATGTTGTCTCCCGGAGGGAGACAAATGTTGTCTCCCGGAGGGAGACAAATGTTGTCTCCCGGAGGGAGACAGTTTGTCTCATAGAGGGAGACAAAGGTTGTCTCCCGGAGGGAGACAAATGTTGTCTCCCGGAGGGAGACAAAGTTGGTCTCCCGGAGGGAGACAAATGTTGTCTCCCGGAGGGAGACAAATGTTGTGTCCCGGAGGGAGACAATGGTTGTCTCCCGGAGGGAGACAGTTTGTCTCATAGAGGGAGACAAATGTTGTCTCTCGGAGGGAGACAAATGTTGTCTCCCGGAGGGAGACAAAGGTTGTCTCCCGGAAGGAGACAAATGTTGTCTCCCGGAGGGAGACAAAGGTTGTCTCCCGGAGGAAGACAAATGTTGTCTCCCAGAGGGAGACAAATGTTGTCTCTCGGAGGGAGACAAATGTTGTCTCCCGGAGGGAGACAAATGTTGTCTCCCGGAGGGAGACAAATGTTGTGTCCCGGAGGGAGACAAAGGTTGTCTCCCGGAGGGAGACAAATGTTGTCTCCCGGAGGGAGACAAAGGTTGTCTCCCGGAGGGACACAAATGTTGTCTCCAGGAGGGAGACAAATGTTGTCTCCCGGAGAGAGACAAATGTTGTCTCCCGGAGGGAGACAAAGGTTGTCTCCCGGAGGAAGACAAATGTTGTCTCCCAGAGGGAGACAAATGTTGTCTCTCGGAGGGAGACAAATGTTGTCTCCCGGAGGGAGACAAATGTTGTCTCCCGGAGGGAGACAAATGTTGTGTCCCGGAGGGAGACAAAGGTTGTCTCCCGGAGGGAGACAAATGTTGTCTCCCGGAGGGAGACAAAGGTTGTCTCCCGGAGGGACACAAATGTTGTCTCCAGGAGGGAGACAAATGTTGTCTCCCGGAGAGAGACAAATGTTGTCTCCCGGAGGGAGACAAAGGTTGTCCCTGGAGGGAGACAGTTTGTCTCATAGAGGGAGACAAATGTTGTCTCCCGGAGGGAGACAAATGTTGTCTCCCGGAGGGAGACAAATGTTGTCACCCGGAGGGAGACAAAGGTTGTCTCCCGGAGGGACACAAATGTTGTCTCCCGGAGGGAGACAAATGTTGTCTCCCGGAGGGAGACAAATTTTGTCTCCCGGAGGGAGACAAAGGTTGTCTCCCGGAGGGAGACAAATGTTGTCTCCCGGAGGGAGACAACGGTTGTCTCCCGGAGGGACACAAATGTTGTCTCCCGGAGGGAGACAAATGTTGTCTCCCGGAGAGAGACAAATGTTGTCTCCCGGAGGGAGACAAAGGTTGTCCCCGGAGGGAGACAGTTTGTCTCATAGAGGGAGACAAATGTTGTCACCCGGAGGGAGACAAAGGTTGTCTCCCGGAGGGAGACAGTTTGTCTCATAGAGGGAGACAAAGGTTGTCTCCCGGAGGGAGACAAAGGTTGTCTCCCGGAGGGACACAAATGTTGTCTCCCGGAGGGAGACAAATGTTGTCTCCCGGAGGGAGACAAAGGTTGTCTCCCGGAGGGAGACAGTTTGTCTCATAGAGGGAGACAAATGTTGTCTCCCGGAGGGAGACAAATGTTGTCTCCCGGAGGGAGACAAAGTTTGTCTCATAGAGGGAGACAAATGTTGTCTCCCGGAGGGAGACAAATGTTGTCACCCGGAGGGAGACAAATGTTGTCACCCGGAGGGAGACAAAGGTTGTCTCCCGGAGGAAGACAGTTTGTCTCATAGAGGGAGACAAAGGTTGTCTCCCTCCGGGAGACAAATGTTGTCTCCCGGATTGAGACAAAGTTTGTCTCCCGGAGGGAGACAAAGGTTGTCTCCCGGAGGGAGACAAATGTTGTCTCCCGGAGGGAGACAAAGTTGGTCTCCCGGAGGGAGACAAAGGTTGTCTCCCGGAGGGAGACAAATGTTGTCTCCCGGAGGGAGACAAAGGTTGTCTCCCGGAGGGAGACAGTTTGTCTCATAGAGGGAGACAAATGTTGTCTCCCGGAGGGAGACAAAGGTTGTCTTCCGGAGGGACCCAAATGTTGTCTCCCGGAGGGAGACAAATGTTGTCTCCCGGAGGGAGACAAATGTTGTCTCCCGGAGGGAGACAAAGGTTGTCTCCCGGAGGGAGACAGTTTGTGTCATAGAGGGAGACAAATGTTGTCTCCCGGAGGGAGACAAATGTTGTCTCCCGGAGGGAGACAAATGTTGTCTCCCGGAGGGAGACAGTTTGTCTCATAGAGGGAGACAAAGGTTGTCTCCCGGAGGGAGACAAATGTTGTCTCCCGGAGGGAGACAAAGTTGGTCTCCCGGAGGGAGACAAATGTTGTCTCCCGGAGGGAGACAAATGTTGTGTCCCGGAGGGAGACAATGGTTGTCTCCCGGAGGGAGACAGTTTGTCTCATAGAGGGAGACAAATGTTGTCTCTCGGAGGGAGACAAATGTTGTCTCCCGGAGGGAGACAAAGGTTGTCTCCCGGAAGGAGACAAATGTTGTCTCCCGGAGGGAGACAAAGGTTGTCTCCCGGAGGAAGACAAATGTTGTCTCCCAGAGGGAGACAAATGTTGTCTCTCGGAGGGAGACAAATGTTGTCTCCCGGAGGGAGACAAATGTTGTCTCCCGGAGGGAGACAAATGTTGTGTCCCGGAGGGAGACAATGGTTGTCTCCCGGAGGGAGACAAAGGTTGTCTCCCGGAGGGAGACAAATGTTGTCTCCCGGAGGGAGACAAAGGTTGTCTCCCGGAGGGAGACAAATGTTGTCTCCCGGAGGGAGACAAATGTTGTCTCCCGGAGGGAGACAAAGGTTGTCTCCCGGAAGGAGACAAATGTTGTCTCCCGGAGGGAGACAAAGGTTGTCTCCCGGAGGAAGACAAATGTTGTCTCCCAGAGGGAGACAAATGTTGTCTCTCGGAGGGAGACAAAGGTTGTCTCCCGGAGGGAGACAAATGTTGTCTCCCGGAGGGAGACAAAGGTTGTCTCCCGGAGGGAGACAGTTTGTCTCATAGAGGGAGACAAATGTTGTCTCCCGGAGGGAGACAAAGGTTGTCTTCCGGAGGGACACAAAGGTTGTCTCCCGGAGGGAGACAAATGTTGTCTCCCGGAGAGAGACAAATGTTGTCTCCCGGAGGGAGACAAATGTTGTCTCCCGGAGGGAGACAAATGTTGTCACCCGGAGGGAGACAAAGGTTGTCTCCCGGAGGGAGACAGTTTGTCTCATAGAGGGAGACAAAGGTTGTTTCCCGGAGGGAGACAAAGGTTGTCTCCCGGAGGGAGACAGTTTGTGTCATAGAGGGAGACAAATGTTGTCTCCCGGAGGGAGACAAATGTTGTCTCCCGGAGGGAGACAGTTTGTCTCATCGAGGGAGACAAAGGTTGTCTCCCGGAGGGAGACAAATGTTGTCTCCCGGAGGGAGACAAAGGTTGTCTCCCGGAGGGAGACAAATGTTGTCTCCCGGATTGAGACAAAGTTTGTCTCCCGGAGGGAGACAAAGGTTGTCTCCCGGAGGGAGACAAATGTTGTCTCCCGGAGGGAGACAAAGGTTGTCTCCCGGAGGGAGACAGTTTGTCTCATAGAGGGAGACAAATGTTGTCTCCCGGAGGGAGACAAAGGTTGTCTTCCGGAGGGACACAAAGGTTGTCTCCCGGAGGGAGACAAATGTTGTCTCCCGGAGAGAGACAAATGTTGTCTCCCGGAGGGAGACAAATGTTGTCTCCCGGAGGGAGACAAATGTTGTCACCCGGAGGGAGACAAAGGTTGTCTCCCGGAGGGAGACAGTTTGTCTCATAGAGGGAGACAAAGGTTGTCTCCCGGAGGGAGACAAAGGTTGTCTCCCGGAGGGAGACAGTTTGTGTCATAGAGGGAGACAAATGTTGTCTCCCGGAGGGAGACAAATGTTGTCTCCCGGAGGGAGACAAAGGTTGTCTCCCGGAGGGAGACAAAGTTGGTCTCCCGGAGGGAGACAAAGTTTGTCTCCCAGAGGGAGACAAAGGTTGTCTCCCGGAGGGAGACAAATGATGTCTCCCAGAGGGAGACATATGTTGTCTCTCGGAGGGAGACAAATGTTGTCACAGGGAGGGAGACAAAGGTTGTCTCAAGGAGGGAGACAGTTTGTCTCATCGAGGGAGACAAAGGTTGTCTCCCGGAGGGAGACAAATGTTGTCTCCCGGAGGGAGACAAAGGTTGTCTCCCGGAGGGAGACAAATGTTGTCTCCCGGAGGGAGACAAAGGTTGTCTCCCGGAGGGAGACAGTTTGTCTCATAGAGGGAGACAAATGTTGTCTCCCAGAGGGAGACAAAGGTTGTCTCCCGGAGGGAGACAAATGATGTCTCCCAGAGGGAGACAAATGTTGTCTCCCGGAGGGAGACAAATGTTGTCTCCCGGAGGGAGACAAAGGTTGTCTCCCGGAGGGAGACAGTTTGTCTCATAGAGGGAGACAAATGTTGTCTCCCGGAGGGAGACAAATGCTGTCTCCCGGAGGGAGACAAAGGTTGTCTCCCGGAAGGAGACAAATGTTGTCTCCCGGAGGGAGACAAAGGTTGTCTCCCGGAGGGAGACAAATGTTGTCTCCAGGAGGGAGACAAATGTTGTCTCCAGGAGGGAGACAAATGTTGTCTCCCGGAGGGAGACAGTTTGTCTCATAGAGGGAGACAAAGGTTGTCTCCCGGAGGGAGAAAAATGTTGTCACCCGGAGGGAGACAAAGGTTGTCTCCCGGAGGGAGACAGTTTGTCTCATAGAGGGAGACAAAGGTTGTCTCCCGGAGGGAGACAAATGTTGTCTCCCGGAGGGAGACAAAGGTTGTCTCCCGGAGGGACACAAATGTTGTCTCCCGGAGGGAGACAAATGTTGTCTCCCGGAGAGAGACAAATGTTGTCTCCCGGAGGGAGACAAAGGTTGTCCCCGGAGGGAGACAGTTTGTCTCATAGAGGGAGACAAAGGTTGTCTCCCGGAGGGAGACAAAGGTTGTCTCCCGGAGGGAGACAAAGTTTGTCTCCCAGAGGGAGACAAAGGTTGTCTCCCGGAGGGAGACAAATGATGTCTCCCAGAGGGAGACAAATGTTGTCTCCCGGAGGGAGACAAATGTTGTCTCCCGGAGGGAGACAAAGGTTGTCTCCCGGAGGGAGACAGTTTGTCTCATAGAGGGAGACAAATGTTGTCTCCCGGAGGGAGACAAATGCTGTCTCCCGGAGGGAGACAAAGGTTGTCTCCCGGAAGGAGACAAATGTTGTCTCCCGGAGGGAGACAAAGGTTGTCTCCCGGAGGGAGACAAATGTTGTCTCCAGGAGGGAGACAAATGTTGTCTCCAGGAGGGAGACAAATGTTGTCTCCCGGAGGGAGACAGTTTGTCTCATAGAGGGAGACAAAGGTTGTCTCCCGGAGGGAGAAAAATGTTGTCACCCGGAGGGAGACAAAGGTTGTCTCCCGGAGGGAGACAGTTTGTCTCATAGAGGGAGACAAAGGTTGTCTCCCGGAGGGAGACAAATGTTGTCTCCCGGAGGGAGACAAAGGTTGTCTCCCGGAGGGACACAAATGTTGTCTCCCGGAGGGAGACAAATGTTGTCTCCCGGAGAGAGACAAATGTTGTCTCCCGGAGGGAGACAAAGGTTGTCTCCCGGAGGGAGACAAATGTTGTCTCCCGGAGGGAGACAAAGGTTGTCTCCCGGAGGGACACAAATGTTGTCTCCTGGAGGGAGACAAATGTTGTCTCCCGGAGAGAGACAAATGTTGTCTCCCGGAGGGAGAAAAATGTTGTCACCCGGAGGGAGACAAAGGTTGTCTCCCGGAGGGAGACAGTTTGTCTCATAGAGGGAGACAAAGGTTGTCTCCCGGAGGGAGACAAATGTTGTCTCCCGGAGGGAGACAAAGGTTGTCTCCCGGAGGGACACAAATGTTGTCTCCCGGAGGGAGACAAATGTTGTCTCCCGGAGAGAGACAAATGTTGTCTCCCGGAGGGAGACAAAGGTTGTCTCCCGGAGGGAGACAAATGTTGTCTCCCGGAGGGAGACAAAGGTTGTCTCCCGGAGGGACACAAATGTTGTCTCCTGGAGGGAGACAAATGTTGTCTCCCGGAGAGAGACAAATGTTGTCTCCCGGAGGGAGACAAAGGTTGTCCCCGGAGGGAGACAGTTTGTCTCATAGAGGGAGACAAATGTTGTCTCCCGGAGGGAGACAAATGTTGTCTCCCGGAGGGAGACAAATGTTGTCTCCCGGAGGGAGACAGTTTGTCTCATAGAGGGAGACAAAGGTTGTCTCCCGGAAGGAGACAGATGTTGTCACCCGGAGGGAGACAGATGTTGTCACCCGGAGGGAGACAAAGGTTGTCTCCCGGAGGGAGACAGATTGTCTCATAGAGGGAGACAAATGTTGTCTCCCGGAGGGAGACAAATGTTGTCTCCCGGAGGGAGACAAATGTTGTCTCCCGGAGGGAGACAAATGTTGTCACCCGGAGGGAGACAAAGGTTGTCTCTTGGAGGGAGACAGTTTGTCTCATAGAGGGAGACAAAGGTTGTCTCCCGGAGGGAGACAATTGTTGTCTCCCGGAGTGAGACAAAGTTTGTCTCCCGGAGGGAGACAAATGTTGTCTCCCGGAGGGAGACAAAGGTTGTCTCCCGGAGGGAGACAAATGTTGTCTCCCGGAGGGAGACAAAGGTTGTCTCCCGGAGGGAGACAGTTTGTCTCATAGAGGGAGACAAATGTTGTCTCCCGGAGGGAGACAAAGGTTGTCTTCCGGAGGGACACAAATGTTGTCTCCCGGAGGGAGACAAATGTTGTCTCCCGGAGAGAGACAAATGTTGTCTCCCGGAGGGAGACAAATGTTGTCACCCGGAGGGAGACAAAGGTTGTCTCCCGGAGGGAGACAGTTTGTCTCATAGAGGGAGACAAAGGTTGTCTCCCGGAGGGAGACAAAGGTTGTCTCCCTGAGGGACACAAATGTTGTCTCCCGGAGGGAGACAAATGTTGTCTCCCGGAGGGAGACAAAGGTTGTCTCCCGGAGGGAGACAGTTTGTGTCATAGAGGGAGACAAATGTTGTCTCCCGGAGGGAGACAAATGTTGTCTCCTGGAGGGAGACAAATGTTGTCTCCAGGAGGGAGACAAATGTTGTCTCCCGGAGGGAGACAGTTTGTCTCATAGAGGGAGACAAAGGTTGTCTCCCGGAGGGAGAAAAATGTTGTCACCCGGAGGGAGACAAAGGTTGTCTCCCGGAGGGAGACAAATGTTGTCTCCCGGAGGGAGACAAAGGTTGTCTCCCGGAGGGAGACAGTTTGTCTCATAGAGGGAGACAAATGTTGTCTCCCGGAGGGAGACAAAGGTTGTCTTCCGGAGGGACACAAATGTTGTCTCCCGGAGGGAGACAAATGTTGTCTCCCGGAGAGAGACAAATGTTGTCTCCCGGAGGGAGTCAAAGGTTGTCCCCGGAGGGAGACAGTTTGTCTCATAGAGGGAGACAAATGTTGTCTCCCGGAGGGAGACAAATGTTGTCTCCCGGAGGGAGACAAATGTTGTCACCCGGAGGGAGACAAAGGTTGTCACCCGGAGGGAGACAGTTTGTCTCATAGAGGGAGACAAAGGTTGTCTCCCGGAGGGAGACAAAGGTTGTCTCCCTGAGGGACACAAATGTTGTCTCCCGGAGGGAGACAAATGTTGTCTCCCGGGGGGAGACAAAGGTTGTCTCCCGGAGGGAGACAGTTTGTGTCATAGAGGGAGACAAATGTTGTCTCCCGGAGGGAGACAAATGTTGTCTCCCGGAGGGAGACAAATGTTGTCTCCCGGAGGGAGACAAATGTTGTCTCCAGGAGGGAGACAAATGTTGTCTCCCGGAGGGAGACAGTTTGTCTCATAGAGGGAGACAAAGGTTGTCTCCCGGAGGGAGAAAAATGTTGTCACCCGGAGGGAGACAAAGGTTGTCTCCCGGAGGGAGACAGTTTGTCTCATAGAGGGAGACAAAGGTTGTCTCCCGGAGGGAGACAAAGGTTGTCTCCCGGAGGGACACAAATGTTGTCTCCCGGAGGGAGACAAATGTTGTCTCCCGGAGGGAGACAAAATTTGTCTCCCGGAGGGAGACAAAGGTTGTCTCCCGGAGGGAGACAAATGTTGTCTCCCGGAGGGAGACAAATGTTGTCTCCCGGAGGGAGACAAATGTTGTCACCCGGAGGGAGACAAAGATTGTCTCCCGGAGAGAGACAGTTTGTCTCATAGAGGGAGACAAAAGTTGTCTCCCAGAGGGAGACAAAGGTTGTCTCCCGGAGGGACACAAATGTTGTCTCCCGGAGGGAGACAAATGTTGTCTCCCGGAGGGAGACAAAGGTTGTCTCCCGGAGGGAGACAGTTTGTCTCATAGAGGGAGACAAAGGTTGTCTCCCGGAGGGAGACAAAGGTTGTCTCCCGGAGGGACACAAATGTTGTCTCCCGGAGGGAGACAAATGTTGTCTCCCGGAGGGAGACAAAATTTGTCTCCCGGAGGGAGACAAAGGTTGTCTCCCGGAGGGAGACAAATGTTGTCTCCCGGAGGGAAACAAAGGTTGTCTCCCGGAGGGACACAAATGTTGTCTCCCGGAGGGAGACAAATGTTGTCTCCCGGAGAGAGACAAATGTTGTCTCCCGGAGGGAGACAAAGGTTGTCCCTGGAGGGAGACAGTTTGTCTCATAGAGGGAGACAAATGTTGTCTCCCGGAGGGAGACAAATGTTGTCTCCCGGAGGGAGACAAATGTTGTCACCCGGAGGGAGACAAAGGTTGTCTCCCGGAGAGAGACAGTTTGTCTCATAGAGGGAGACAAAAGTTGTCTCCCGGAGGGAGACAAAGGTTGTCTCCCGGAGGGACACAAATGTTGTCTCCCGGAGGGAGACAAATGTTGTCTCATAGAGGGAGACAAAGGTTGTCTCCCGGAGGGAGACAAAGGTTGTCTCCCGGAGGGACACAAATGTTGTCTCCCGGAGGGACACAAATGTTGTCTCCCGGAGGGAGACAAATGTTGTCTCCCGGAGGGAGACAAAATTTGTCTCCCGGAGGGAGACAAAGGTTGTCTCCCGGAGGGAGACAAATGTTGTCTCCCGGAGGGAGACAAAGGTTGTCTCCCGGAGGGACACAAATGTTGTCTCCCGGAGGGAGACAAATGTTGTCTCCCGGAGAGAGACAAATGTTGTCTCCCGGAGGGAGACAAAGGTTGTCCCTGGAGGGAGACAGTTTGTCTCATAGAGGGAGACAAATGTTGTCTCCCGGAGGGAGACAAATGTTGTCTCCCGGAGGGAGACAAATGTTGTCACCCGGAGGGAGACAAAGGTTGTCTCCCGGAGAGAGACAGTTTGTCTCATAGAGGGAGACAAAAGTTGTCTCCCGGAGGGAGACAAAGGTTGTCTCCCGGAGGGACACAAATGTTGTCTCCCGGAGGGAGACAAATGTTGTCTCCCGGAGGGAGACAAAGGTTGTCTCCCGGAGGGAGACAGTTTGTCTCATAGAGGGAGACAAAGGTTGTCTCCCGGAGGGAGACAAAGGTTGTCTCCCGGAGGGACACAAATGTTGTCTCCCGGAGGGAGACAAAGTTTGTCTCCCGGAGGGAGACAAAGGTTGTCTCCCGGAGGGAGACAAATGTTGTCTCCCGGAGGGAGACAAATGTTGTCTCCCGGAGGGAGACAAATGTTGTCTCCCGGAGAGAGACAAATGTTGTCTCCCGGAGGGAGACAAAGGTTGTCCCCGGAGGGAGACAGTTTGTCTCATAGAGGGAGACAAATGTTGTCTCCCGGAGGGAGACAAATGTTGTCTCCCGGAGGGAGACAAATGTTGTCACGCGGAGGGAGACAAAGGTTGTCTCCCGGAGGGAGACAGTTTGTCTCATAGAGGGAGACAAAGGTTGTCTCCCGGAGGGAGACAAATGTTGTCTCCCGGAGGGAGACAAAGGTTGTCTCCCGGAGGGACACAAATGTTGTCTCCCGGAGGGAGACAAATGTTGTCTCCCGGAGAGAGACAAATGCTGTCTCCCGGAGGGAGACAAAGGTTGTCCCCGGAGGGAGACAGTTTGTCTCATAGAGGGAGACAAATGTTGTCTCCCGGAGGGAGACAAATGTTGTCTCCCGGAGGGAGACAAATGTTGTCACCCGGAGGGAGACAAAGGTTGTCTCCCGGAGGGAGACAAAGGTTGTCTCCCGGAGGGAGACAAATGTTGTCTCCCGGAGGGAGACAAAGTTTGTCTCCCTCCGGGTGACAACATTTGTCTCCCTCCGGGAGACAACATTTGTCTCCCTCCGGGAGACAACATTTGTCTCCCTCTATGAGACAAACTGTCTCCCTCCGGGGACAACCTTTGTCTCCCTCCGGGAGACAGCATTTGTCGGAAGACAAAGGTTGTCTTCCGGAGGGACACAAATGTTGTCACCCGGAGGGAGACAAATGTTGTCACCCGGAGGGAGACAAATGTTGTCACCCGGAGGGAGACAAAGGTTGTCTCCCGGAGGGACACAAATGTTGTCTCCCGGAGGGAGACAAATGTTGTCTCCTTGAGGGAGACAAAGGTTGTCTCCCGGAGGGAGACAGTTTGTGTCATAGAGGGAGACAAATGTTGTCTCCCGGAGGGAGACAAAGGTTGTCTTCCGGAGGGACACAAATGTTGTCTCCCGGAGGGAGACAGTTTGTGTCATAGAGGGAGACAAATGTTGTCTCCCGGAGGGAGACAAAGGTTGTCTCCCGGAGGGAGACAAATGTTGTCTCCCGGAGGGAGACAAAGTTTGTCTCCCGGAGGGAGACAAAGGTTTTCTCCCGGAGGGAGACAAATGTTGTCTCCCGGAGGGAGACAAAGGTTGTCTCCCGGAGGGAGACAAATGTTGTCTCCCGGATTGAGACAAAGTTTGTCTCCCGGAGGGAGACAAAGGTTGTCTCCCGGAGGGAGACAAATGTTGTCTCCCGGAGGGAGACAAAGTTTGTCTCCCGGAGGGAGACAAAGGTTGTCTCCCGGAGGGAGACAAATGTTGTCTCCCGGAGGGAGACAGTTTGTCTCATAGAGGGAGACAAATGTTGTCTCCCGGAGGGAGACAAAGGTTGTCTTCCAGAGGGACACAAATGTTGTCACCCGGAGGGAGACAAATGTTGTCACCCGGAGGGAGACAAATGTTGTCACCCGGAGGGAGACAAAGGTTGTCTCCCGGAGGGACACAAATGTTGTCTCCCGGAGGGAGACAAATGTTGTCTCCTTGAGGGAGACAAAGGTTGTCTCCCGGAGGGAGACAGTTTGTGTCATAGAGGGAGACAAATGTTGTCTCCCGGAGGGAGACAAAGGTTGTCTTCCGGAGGGACACAAATGTTGTCTCCCGGAGGGATACAGTTTGTGTCATAGAGGGAGACAAATGTTGTCTCCCGGAGGGAGACAAAGGTTGTCTTCCGGAGGGACAAAATGTTGTCTCCCGGAGGGAGACAAATGTTGTCTCCCAGAGAGAGACAAATGTTGTCTCCCGGAGGGAGACAAAGGTTGTCCCCGGAGGGAGACAGTTTGTCTCATAGAGGGAGACAAATGTTGTCTCCCGGAGGGAGACAAATGTTGTCTCCCGGAGGGAGACAAATGTTGTCTCCCGGAGGGAGACAAATGTTGTCACCCGGAGGGAGACAAAGGTTGTCTCCCGGAGGGACACAGTTTGTCTCATAGAGGGAGACAAAGGTTGTCTCCCGGAGGGAGACAAAGGTTGTCTCCCGGAGGGAGACAAAGGTTGTCTCCCGGAGGGACACAAATGTTGTCTCCCGCAGGGAGACAAATGTTGTCTCCCGGAGGGAGACAAAGGTTGTCTCCCGGAGGGAGACAGTTTGTGTCATAGAGGGAGACAAATGTTGTCTCCCGGAGGGAGACAAATGTTGTCTCCCGGAGGTAGACAGTTTGTCTCATAGAGGGAGACAAAGGTTGTCTCCCGGAGGGAGACAAATGTTGTCACCCGGAGGGAGACAAATGTTGTCACCCGGAGGGAGACAAAGGTTGTCTCCCGGAGGGAGACAGTTTGTCTCATAGAGGGAGACAAAGGTTGTCTCCCGGAGGGAGACAAATGTTGTCTCCCGGAGGGAGACAAAGTTTGTCTCCCGGAGGGAGACAAAGGTTTTCTCCCGGAGGGAGACAAATGTTGTCTCCCGGAGGGAGACAAAGGTTGTCTCCCGGAGGGAGACAAATGTTGTCTCCCGGATTGAGACAAAGTTTGTCTCCCGGAGGGAGACAAAGGTTGTCTCCCGGAGGGAGACAAATGTTGTCTCCCGGAGGGAGACAAAGTTTGTCTCCCGGAGGGAGACAAAGGTTGTCTCCCGGAGGGAGACAAATGTTGTCTCCCGGAGGGAGACAGTTTGTCTCATAGAGGGAGACAAATGTTGTCTCCCGGAGGGAGACAAAGGTTGTCTTCCGGAGGGACACAAATGTTGTCACCCGGAGGGAGACAAATGTTGTCTCCCGGAGGGAGATAAAGTTTGTCTCCCGGAGGGAGACAAAGGTTGTCTCCCGGAGGGAGACAAATGTTGTCTCCCGGAGGGAGACAAAGTTTGTCTCCCGGAGGGAGACAAATGTTGTCTCCCGGAGGGAGACAAAGTTTGTCTCACGGAGGGAGACAAAGGTTGTCTCCCGGAGGGAGACAAATGTTGCCTCCCGGAGGGAGACAAAGTTTGTCTCCCGGAGGGAGACAAATGTTGTCTCCCGGAGGGAGACAAATGTTGTCTCCCGGAGGGAGACAAATGTTGTCTCCCGGAGGGAGACAAAGGTTGTCTCCCGGAGGGAGACAAAGGTTGTCTCCCGGAGGGAGACAAATGTTGTCTCCCGGAGGGAGACAAAGTTGGTCTCCCGGAGGGAGACAAAGTTTGTTTCCCGGAGGGAGACAAAGGTTGTCTCCCGGAGGGAGACAAATGTTGTCTCCCGGAGGGAGACAAAGTTTGTCTCCCGGAGGGAGACAAAGGTTGTCTCCCGGAGGGAGACAGTTTGTGTCATAGAGGGAGACAAATGTTGTCTCCCGGAGGGAGACAAATGTTGTCTCCCGGAGGGAGACAAATGTTGTCTCCCGGAGGGAGACAAATGTTGTCTTCCGGAGGGAGACAGTTTGTCTCATAGAGGGAGAGAAAGGTTGTCTCCCGGAGGGAGACAAATGTTGTCACCCGGAGGGAGACAAATGTTGTCTCCCGGAGGGAGATAAAGTTTGTCTCCCGGAGGGAGAGAAAGGTTGTCTCCCGGAGGGAGACAAATGTTGTCTTCCGGAGGGACACAAATGTTGTCTCCCGGAGGGAGACAAAGGTTGTCTTCCGGAGGGACACAAATGTTGTCTCCCGGAGGGAGACAGTTTGTGTCATAGAGGGAGACAAATGTTGTCTCCCGGAGGGAGACAAAGGTTGTCTTCCGGAGGGACAAAATGTTGTCTCCCGGAGGGAGACAAATGTTGTCTCCCAGAGAGAGACAAATGTTGTCTCCCGGAGGGAGACAAAGGTTGTCCCCGGAGGGAGACAGTTTGTCTCATAGAGGGAGACAAATGTTGTCTCCCGGAGGGAGACAAATGTTGTCTCCCGGAGGGAGACAAATGTTGTCTCCCGGAGGGAGACAAATGTTGTCACCCGGAGGGAGACAAAGGTTGTCTCCCGGAGGGACACAGTTTGTCTCATAGAGGGAGACAAAGGTTGTCTCCCGGAGGGAGACAAAGGTTGTCTCCCGGAGGGAGACAAAGGTTGTCTCCCGGAGGGACACAAATGTTGTCTCCCGCAGGGAGACAAATGTTGTCTCCCGGAGGGAGACAAAGGTTGTCTCCCGGAGGGAGACAGTTTGTGTCATAGAGGGAGACAAATGTTGTCTCCCGGAGGGAGACAAATGTTGTCTCCCGGAGGTAGACAGTTTGTCTCATAGAGGGAGACAAAGGTTGTCTCCCGGAGGGAGACAAATGTTGTCACCCGGAGGGAGACAAATGTTGTCACCCGGAGGGAGACAAAGGTTGTCTCCCGGAGGGAGACAGTTTGTCTCATAGAGGGAGACAAAGGTTGTCTCCCGGAGGGAGACAAATGTTGTCTCCCGGAGGGAGACAAAGTTTGTCTCCCGGAGGGAGACAAAGGTTTTCTCCCGGAGGGAGACAAATGTTGTCTCCCGGAGGGAGACAAAGGTTGTCTCCCGGAGGGAGACAAATGTTGTCTCCCGGAGGGAGACAGTTTGTCTCATAGAGGGAGACAAATGTTGTCTCCCGGAGGGAGACAAAGGTTGTCTTCCGGAGGGACACAAATGTTGTCACCCGGAGGGAGACAAATGTTGTCTCCCGGAGGGAGATAAAGTTTGTCTCCCGGAGGGAGACAAAGGTTGTCTCCCGGAGGGAGACAAATGTTGTCTCCCGGAGGGAGACAAAGTTTGTCTCCCGGAGGGAGACAAATGTTGTCTCCCGGAGGGAGACAAAGTTTGTCTCACGGAGGGAGACAAAGGTTGTCTCCCGGAGGGAGACAAATGTTGCCTCCCGGAGGGAGACAAAGTTTGTCTCCCGGAGGGAGACAAAGTTTGTCTCCCGGAGGGAGACAAATGTTGTCTCCCGGAGGGAGACAAATGTTGTCTCCCGGAGGGAGACAAATGTTGTCTCCCGGAGGGAGACAAAGGTTGTCTCCCGGAGGGAGACAAAGGTTGTCTCCCGGAGGGAGACAAATGTTGTCTCCCGGAGGGAGACAAAGTTGGTCTCCCGGAGGGAGACAAAGTTTGTTTCCCGGAGGGAGACAAAGGTTGTCTCCCGGAGGGAGACAAATGTTGTCTCCCGGAGGGAGACAAAGTTTGTCTCCCGGAGGGAGACAAAGGTTGTCTCCCGGAGGGAGACAGTTTGTGTCATAGAGGGAGACAAATGTTGTCTCCCGGAGGGAGACAAATGTTGTCTCCCGGAGGGAGACAAATGTTGTCTCCCGGAGGGAGACAAATGTTGTCTTCCGGAGGGAGACAGTTTGTCTCATAGAGGGAGAGAAAGGTTGTCTCCCGGAGGGAGACAAATGTTGTCACCCGGAGGGAGACAAATGTTGTCTCCCGGAGGGAGATAAAGTTTGTCTCCCGGAGGGAGAGAAAGGTTGTCTCCCGGAGGGAGACAAATGTTGTCTTCCGGAGGGACACAAATGTTGTCTCCCGGAGGGAGACAAAGGTTGTCTTCCGGAGGGACACAAATGTTGTCTCCCGGAGGGAGACAGTTTGTGTCATAGAGGGAGACAAATGTTGTCTCCCGGAGGGAGACAAAGGTTGTCTTCCGGAGGGACAAAATGTTGTCTCCCGGAGGGAGACAAATGTTGTCTCCCAGAGAGAGACAAATGTTGTCTCCCGGAGGGAGACAAAGGTTGTCCCCGGAGGGAGACAGTTTGTCTCATAGAGGGAGACAAATGTTGTCTCCCGGAGGGAGACAAATGTTGTCTCCCGGAGGGAGACAAATGTTGTCTCCCGGAGGGAGACAAATGTTGTCACCCGGAGGGAGACAAAGGTTGTCTCCCGGAGGGACACAGTTTGTCTCATAGAGGGAGACAAAGGTTGTCTCCCGGAGGGAGACAAAGGTTGTCTCCCGGAGGGAGACAAAGGTTGTCTCCCGGAGGGACACAAATGTTGTCTCCCGCAGGGAGACAAATGTTGTCTCCCGGAGGGAGACAAAGGTTGTCTCCCGGAGGGAGACAGTTTGTGTCATAGAGGGAGACAAATGTTGTCTCCCGGAGGGAGACAAATGTTGTCTCCCGGAGGTAGACAGTTTGTCTCATAGAGGGAGACAAAGGTTGTCTCCCGGAGGGAGACAAATGTTGTCACCCGGAGGGAGACAAATGTTGTCACCCGGAGGGAGACAAAGGTTGTCTCCCGGAGGGACACAAATGTTGTCTCCCGGAGGGAGACAAATGTTGTCTCCTTGAGGGAGACAAAGGTTGTCTCCCGGAGGGAGACAGTTTGTGTCATAGAGGGAGACAAATGTTGTCTCCCGGAGGGAGACAAAGGTTGTCTTCCGGAGGGACACAAATGTTGTCTCCCGGAGGGAGACAGTTTGTGTCATAGAGGGAGACAAATGTTGTCTCCCGGAGGGAGACAAAGGTTGTCTTCCGGAGGGACAAAATGTTGTCTCCCGGAGGGAGACAAATGTTGTCTCCCAGAGAGAGACAAATGTTGTCTCCCGGAGGGAGACAAAGGTTGTCCCCGGAGGGAGACAGTTTGTCTCATAGAGGGAGACAAATGTTGTCTCCCGGAGGGAGACAAATGTTGTCTCCCGGAGGGAGACAAATGTTGTCTCCCGGAGGGAGACAAATGTTGTCACCCGGAGGGAGACAAAGGTTGTCTCCCGGAGGGACACAGTTTGTCTCATAGAGGGAGACAAAGGTTGTCTCCCGGAGGGAGACAAAGGTTGTCTCCCGGAGGGAGACAAAGGTTGTCTCCCGGAGGGACACAAATGTTGTCTCCCGCAGGGAGACAAATGTTGTCTCCCGGAGGGAGACAAAGGTTGTCTCCCGGAGGGAGACAGTTTGTGTCATAGAGGGAGACAAATGTTGTCTCCCGGAGGGAGACAAATGTTGTCTCCCGGAGGTAGACAGTTTGTCTCATAGAGGGAGACAAAGGTTGTCTCCCGGAGGGAGACAAATGTTGTCACCCGGAGGGAGACAAATGTTGTCACCCGGAGGGAGACAAAGGTTGTCTCCCGGAGGGAGACAGTTTGTCTCATAGAGGGAGACAAAGGTTGTCTCCCGGAGGGAGACAAATGTTGTCTCCCGGAGGGAGACAAAGTTTGTCTCCCGGAGGGAGACAAAGGTTTTCTCCCGGAGGGAGACAAATGTTGTCTCCCGGAGGGAGACAAAGGTTGTCTCCCGGAGGGAGACAAATGTTGTCTCCCGGATTGAGACAAAGTTTGTCTCCCGGAGGGAGACAAAGGTTGTCTCCCGGAGGGAGACAAATGTTGTCTCCCGGAGGGAGACAAAGTTTGTCTCCCGGAGGGAGACAAAGGTTGTCTCCCGGAGGGAGACAAATGTTGTCTCCCGGAGGGAGACAGTTTGTCTCATAGAGGGAGACAAATGTTGTCTCCCGGAGGGAGACAAAGGTTGTCTTCCGGAGGGACACAAATGTTGTCACCCGGAGGGAGACAAATGTTGTCACCCGGAGGGAGACAAATGTTGTCACCCGGAGGGAGACAAAGGTTGTCTCCCGGAGGGACACAAATGTTGTCTCCCGGAGGGAGACAAATGTTGTCTCCTTGAGGGAGACAAAGGTTGTCTCCCGGAGGGAGACAGTTTGTGTCATAGAGGGAGACAAATGTTGTCTCCCGGAGGGAGACAAAGGTTGTCTTCCGGAGGGACACAAATGTTGTCTCCCGGAGGGAGACAGTTTGTGTCATAGAGGGAGACAAATGTTGTCTCCCGGAGGGAGACAAAGGTTGTCTCCCGGAGGGAGACAAATGTTGTCTCCCGGAGGGAGACAAAGTTTGTCTCCCGGAGGGAGACAAAGGTTTTCTCCCGGAGGGAGACAAATGTTGTCTCCCGGAGGGAGACAAAGGTTGTCTCCCGGAGGGAGACAAATGTTGTCTCCCGGATTGAGACAAAGTTTGTCTCCCGGAGGGAGACAAAGGTTGTCTCCCGGAGGGAGACAAATGTTGTCTCCCGGAGGGAGACAAAGTTTGTCTCCCGGAGGGAGACAAAGGTTGTCTCCCGGAGGGAGACAAATGTTGTCTCCCGGAGGGAGACAGTTTGTCTCATAGAGGGAGACAAATGTTGTCTCCCGGAGGGAGACAAAGGTTGTCTTCCGGAGGGACACAAATGTTGTCACCCGGAGGGAGACAAATGTTGTCACCCGGAGGGAGACAAATGTTGTCACCCGGAGGGAGACAAAGGTTGTCTCCCGGAGGGACACAAATGTTGTCTCCCGGAGGGAGACAAATGTTGTCTCCTTGAGGGAGACAAAGGTTGTCTCCCGGAGGGAGACAGTTTGTGTCATAGAGGGAGACAAATGTTGTCTCCCGGAGGGAGACAAAGGTTGTCTTCCGGAGGGACACAAATGTTGTCTCCCGGAGGGAGACAGTTTGTGTCATAGAGGGAGACAAATGTTGTCTCCCGGAGGGAGACAAAGGTTGTCTTCCGGAGGGACAAAATGTTGTCTCCCGGAGGGAGACAAATGTTGTCTCCCAGAGAGAGACAAATGTTGTCTCCCGGAGGGAGACAAAGGTTGTCCCCGGAGGGAGACAGTTTGTCTCATAGAGGGAGACAAATGTTGTCTCCCGGAGGGAGACAAATGTTGTCTCCCGGAGGGAGACAAATGTTGTCTCCCGGAGGGAGACAAATGTTGTCACCCGGAGGGAGACAAAGGTTGTCTCCCGGAGGGACACAGTTTGTCTCATAGAGGGAGACAAAGGTTGTCTCCCGGAGGGAGACAAAGGTTGTCTCCCGGAGGGAGACAAAGGTTGTCTCCCGGAGGGACACAAATGTTGTCTCCCGCAGGGAGACAAATGTTGTCTCCCGGAGGGAGACAAAGGTTGTCTCCCGGAGGGAGACAGTTTGTGTCATAGAGGGAGACAAATGTTGTCTCCCGGAGGGAGACAAATGTTGTCTCCCGGAGGTAGACAGTTTGTCTCATAGAGGGAGACAAAGGTTGTCTCCCGGAGGGAGACAAATGTTGTCACCCGGAGGGAGACAAATGTTGTCACCCGGAGGGAGACAAAGGTTGTCTCCCGGAGGGAGACAGTTTGTCTCATAGAGGGAGACAAAGGTTGTCTCCCGGAGGGAGACAAATGTTGTCTCCCGGAGGGAGACAAAGTTTGTCTCCCGGAGGGAGACAAAGGTTTTCTCCCGGAGGGAGACAAATGTTGTCTCCCGGAGGGAGACAAAGGTTGTCTCCCGGAGGGAGACAAATGTTGTCTCCCGGATTGAGACAAAGTTTGTCTCCCGGAGGGAGACAAAGGTTGTCTCCCGGAGGGAGACAAATGTTGTCTCCCGGAGGGAGACAAAGTTTGTCTCCCGGAGGGAGACAAAGGTTGTCTCCCGGAGGGAGACAAATGTTGTCTCCCGGAGGGAGACAGTTTGTCTCATAGAGGGAGACAAATGTTGTCTCCCGGAGGGAGACAAAGGTTGTCTTCCGGAGGGACACAAATGTTGTCACCCGGAGGGAGACAAATGTTGTCTCCCGGAGGGAGATAAAGTTTGTCTCCCGGAGGGAGACAAAGGTTGTCTCCCGGAGGGAGACAAATGTTGTCTCCCGGAGGGAGACAAAGTTTGTCTCCCGGAGGGAGACAAATGTTGTCTCCCGGAGGGAGACAAAGTTTGTCTCACGGAGGGAGACAAAGGTTGTCTCCCGGAGGGAGACAAATGTTGCCTCCCGGAGGGAGACAAAGTTTGTCTCCCGGAGGGAGACAAATGTTGTCTCCCGGAGGGAGACAAATGTTGTCTCCCGGAGGGAGACAAATGTTGTCTCCCGGAGGGAGACAAAGGTTGTCTCCCGGAGGGAGACAAAGGTTGTCTCCCGGAGGGAGACAAATGTTGTCTCCCGGAGGGAGACAAAGTTGGTCTCCCGGAGGGAGACAAAGTT
Organism: Aurelia sp. 4 Dawson et al 2005; assembly: GCA_964019985.1. Taxonomy (NCBI): domain Eukaryota; kingdom Metazoa; phylum Cnidaria; class Scyphozoa; order Semaeostomeae; family Ulmaridae; genus Aurelia; species Aurelia sp. 4 Dawson et al 2005. The sequence continues at coordinate 22,873,436 of OZ026496.1, read as the reverse complement.
TGTCTCCCGGAGGGAGACAAAGGTTGTCTCCCGGAGGGAGACAAAGGTTGTCTCCCGGAGGGAGACAAATGTTGTCTCCCGGAGGGAGACAAATGTTGTCTCCCGGAGGGAGACAAATGTTGTCTCCCGGAGGGAGACAAATGTTGTCTTCCGGAGGGAGACAGTTTGTCTCATAGAGGGAGACAAAGGTTGTCTCCCGGAGGGAGACAAATGTTGTCACCCGGAGGGAGACAAATGTTGTCTCCCGGAGGGAGATAAAGTTTGTCTCCCGGAGGGAGAGAAAGGTTGTCTCCCGGAGGGAGACAAATGTTGTCTTCCGGAGGGACACAAATGTTGTCTCCCGGAGGGAGACAAATGTTGTCTCCCAGAGAGAGACAAAGGTTGTCTCCCGGAGGGAGACAAATGTTGTCTCCCGGAGGGAGACAAAGGTTGTCTCCCGGAGGGAGACAAAGGTTGTCTCCCGGAGGGAGACAGTTTGTCTCGTAGAGGGAGACAAATGTTGTCTCCCGGAGGGAGACAAATGTTGTCTCCCGGAGGGAGACAAAGGTTGTCTCCCGGAAGGAGACAAATGTTGTCTCCCGGAGGGAGACAAAGGTTGTCTCCCGGAGGGAGACAAATGTTGTCTCCCGGAGGGAGACAAAGGTTGTCTCCCGGAGGGAGACAGTTTGTCTCATAGAAGGAGACAAATGTTGTCTCCCAGAGGGAGACAAAGGTTGTCTCCCGGAGGGAGACAGTTTGTCTCATAGAGGGAGACAAATGTTGTCTCCCGGAGGGAGACAAATGTTGTCACCCGGAGGGAGACAGTTTGTGTCATAGAGGGAGACAAATGTTGTCTCCCGGAGGGAGACAAATGTTGTCTCCTGGAGGGAGACAAATGTTGTCTCCCGGAGGGAGACAAAGGTTGTCTCCCGGAGGGAGACAAAGGTTGTCTCCCGGAGGGAGACAAATGTTGTCTCCCGGATTGAGACAAAGTTTGTCTCCCAGAGGGAGACAAAGGTTGTCTCCCGGAGGGAGACAAATGTTGTCTCCCGGAGGGAGACAGTTTGTCTCATAGAGGGAGACAAATGTTGTCTCCCGGAGGGAGACAAAGGTTGTCTTCCGGAGGGACACAAATGTTGTCACCCGGAGGGAGACAAATGTTGTCTCCCGGAGGGAGATAAAGTTTGTCTCCCGGAGGGAGACAAAGGTTGTCTCCCGGAGGGAGACAAATGTTGTCTCCCGGAGGGAGACAAAGTTTGTCTCCCGGAGGGAGACAAATGTTGTCTCCCGGAGGGAGACAAAGTTTGTCTCACGGAGGGAGACAAAGGTTGTCTCCCGGAGGGAGACAAATGTTGCCTCCCGGGGGGGGACAAAGTTTGTCTCCCGGAGGGAGACAAATGTTGTCTCCCGGAGGGAGACAAATGTTGTCTCCCGGAGGGAGACAAAGGTTGTCTCCCGGAGGGAGACAAAGGTTGTCTCCCGGAGGGAGACAAATGTTGTCTCCCGGAGGGAGACAAAGTTGGTCTCCCGGAGGGAGACAAAGTTTGTCTCCCGGAGGGAGACAAAGGTTGTCTCCCGGAGGGAGACAAATGTTGTCTCCCGGAGGGAGACAAATGTTGTCTCCCGGAGGGAGACAAAGGTTGTCTCCCGGAGGGAGACAAAGGTTGTCTCCCGGAGGGAGACAAATGTTGTCTCCCGGAGGGAGACAAAGTTGGTCTCCCGGAGGGAGACAAAGTTTGTCTCCCGGAGGGAGACAAAGGTTGTCTCCCGGAGGGAGACAAATGTTGTCTCCCGGAGGGAGACAAAGTTTGTCTCCCGGAGGGAGACAAATGTTGTCTCCCGGAGGGAGACAAATGTTGTCTCCCGGAGGGAGACAAATGTTGTCTCCCGGAGGGAGACAAAGGTTGTCTCCCGGAGGGAGACAGTTTGTCTCATAGAGGGAGACAAATGTTGTCTCCCGGAGGGAGACAAAGGTTGTCTCCCGGAAGGAGACAAATGTTGTCTCCCTGAGGGAGACAAAGGTTGTCTCCCGGAGGGAGACAGTTTGTGTCATAGAGGGAGACAAATGTTGTCTCCCGGAGGGAGACAAATGTTGTCTCCCGGAGGGAGACAAATGTTGTCTTCCGGAGGGAGACAAATGTTGTCTCCCAGAGAGAGACAAATGTTGTCTCCCGGAGGGAGACAAAGGTTGTCCCCGGAGGGAGACACTTTGTCTCGTAGAGGGAGACAAATGTTGTCTCCCGGAGGGAGACAAATGTTGTCTCCCGGAGGGAGACAAATGTTGTCACCCGGAGGGACACAAATGTTGTCTCCCGGAGGGAGACAAATGTTGTCTCCCGGAGGGAGACAAAGGTTGTCTCCCGGAGGGAGACAGTTTGTGTCAAAGAGGGAGACAAATGTTGTCTCCCGGAGGGAGACAAATGTTGTCTCCTGGAGGGAGACAAATGTTGTCTCCCGGAGGGAGACAAAGGTTGTCTCCCGGAGGGAGACAAATGTTGGTCTCCCGGAGGGAGACAAAGGTTGTCTCCCGGAGGGAGACAAATGTTGTCTCCCGGAGGGAGACAAAGGTTGTCTCCCGGAGGGAGACAAATGTTGTCTCCCGGAGGGAGACAAAGTTGGTCCCCCGGAGGGAGACAAAGTTTGTCTCCCGGAGGGAGACAAAGGTTGTCTCCCGGAGGGAGACAGTTTGTCTCGTAGAGGGAGACAAATGTTGTCTCCCGGAGGGAGACAAATGTTGTCTCCCGGAGGGAGACAAAGGTTGTCTCCCGGAAGGAGACAAATGTTGTCTCCCGGAGGGAGACAAAGGTTGTCTCCCGGAGGGAGACAAATGTTGTCTCCCGGAGGGAGACAAAGGTTGTCTCCCGGAGGGAGACAGTTTGTCTCATAGAGGGAGACAAATGTTGTCTCCCAGAGGGAGACAAAGGTTGTCTCCCGGAGGGAGACAGTTTGTCTCATAGAGGGAGACAAATGTTGTCTCCCGGAGGGAGACAAATGTTGTCACCCGGAGGGACACAAATGTTGTCTCCCGGAGGGAGACAAATGTTGTCTCCCGGAGGGAGACAAAGGTTGTCTCCCGGAGGGAGACAGTTTGTGTCATAGAGGGAGACAAATGTTGTCTCCCGGAGGGAGACAAATGTTTTCTCCTGGAGGGAGACAAATGTTGTCTCCCGGAGGGAGACAAAGGTTCTCTCCCGGAGGGAGACAAATGTTGTCTCCCGGAGGGAGACAAAGTTGGTCTCCCGGAGGGAGACAAAGTTTGTCTCCCGGAGGGAGACAAAGGTTGTCTCCCGGAGGGAGACAAAGTTTGTCTCCCGGAGGGAGACAAAGGTTGTCTCCCGGAGGGAGACAAATGTTGTCTCCCGGAGGGAGACAAAGTTTGTCTCCCGGAGGGAGACAAATGTTGTCTCCCGGAGGGAGACAAATGTTGTCTCCCGGAGGGAGACAAAGGCTGTCTCCCGGAGGGAGACAAATGTTGTCTCCCGGAGGGAGACAAAGGCTGTCTCCCGGAGGGAGACAAATGTTGTCTCCCGGAGGGAGAAAAAGGTTGTCTCCCGGAGGGAGACAAAGGTTGTCTCCCGGAGGGAGACAGTTTGTCTCGTAGAGGGAGACAAATGTTGTCTCCCGGAGGGAGACAAATGTTGTCTCCCGGAGGGAGACAAAGGTTGTCTCCCGGAAGGAGACAAATGTTGTCTCCCGGAGGGAGACAAAGGTTGTCTCCCGGAGGGAGACAAATGTTGTCTCCCGGAGGGAGACAAAGGTTGTCTCCCGGAGGGAGACAGTTTGTCTCATAGAGGGAGACAAAGGTTGTCTCCCGGAAGGAGACAAATGTTGTCTCCCGGAGGGAGACCAATGTTGTCCCTCGGAGGGAGACAAATGTTGTCTCCCGGAGGGAGACAAAGGTTGTCTCCCGGAGGGAGACAAATGTTGTCTCCCGGAGGGAGACAAAGGTTGTCTCCCGGAGGGAGACAAATGTTGTCTCCCGGAGGGAGACAAAGTTGGTCTCCCGGAGGGAGACAAAGTTTGTCTCCCGGAGGGAGACAAAGGTTGTCTCCCGGAGGGAGACAAATGTTGTCTCCCGGAGGGAGACAAAGTTTGTCTCCCGGAGGGAGACAGTTTGTCTCCCGGAGGGAGACAAATGTTGTCTCCCGGAGGGAGACAAAGGCTGTCTCCCGGAGGGAGACAAATGTTGTCTCCCGGAGGGAGACAAATGTTGTCTCCCGGAGGGAGACAAAGGTTGTCTCCCGGAGGGAGACAAAGGTTGTCTCCCGGAGGGAGACAGTTTGTCTCATAGAGGGAGACAAAGGTTGTCTCCCGGAAGGAGACAAATGTTGTCTCCCGGAGGGAGACCAATGTTGTCCCTCGGAGGGAGACAAATGTTGTCTCCCGGAGGGAGACAAAGGTTGTCTCCCGGAGGGAGACAAATGTTGTCTCCCGGAGGGAGACAAAGGTTGTCTCCCGGAGGGAGACAAATGTTGTCTCCCGGAGGGAGACAAAGTTGGTCTCCCGGAGGGAGACAAAGTTTGTCTCCCGGAGGGAGACAAATGTTGTCTCCCGGAGGGAGACAAAGTTTGTCTCCCGGAGGGAGACAGTTTGTCTCCCGGAGGGAGACAAATGTTGTCTCCCGGAGGGAGACAAAGGCTGTCTCCCGGAGGGAGACAAATGTTGTCTCCCGGAGGGAGACAAAGGTTGTCTCCCGGAGGGAGACAGTTTGTCTCGTAGAGGGAGACAAATGTTGTCTCCCAGAGGGAGACAAAGGTTGTCTCCCGGAAGGAGACAGTTTGTCTCATAGAGGGAGACAAATGTTGTCACCCGGAGGGACACAAATGTTGTCTCCCGGAGGGAGACAAATGTTGTCTCCCGGAGGGAGACAAAGGTTGTCTCCCGTAGGGAGACAAATGTTGTCTCCCGGAGGGAGACAAATGTTGTCTCCCGGAGGGAGACAAAGGTTGTCTCTCGGAGGGAGACAAATGTTGTCTCCCGGAGGGAGACAAAGGTTGTCTCCCGGAGAGAGACAAATGTTGTCTCCCGGAGGGAGACAAATGTTGTCTCCCGGAGGGAGACAAATGTTGTCTCCCGGAGGGAGACAAAGGTTGTCTCTCGGAGGGAGACAAATGTTGTCTCCCGGAGGGAGACAAAGGTTGTCTCCCGGAGGGAGACAAATGGTGTCTCCTGGAGGGAGAGAAAGGTTGTCTCCCGGAGGGAGACAAATGGTGTCTCCTGGAGGGAGACAAATGTTGTCTCCCGGAGGGAGACATATGTTGTCTCACGGAGGGAGACAAATGTTGTCTCCCGGAGGGAGACAAAGGTTGTCTCCCGGAGGGAGACATAGGTTGTCTCCCGGAGGGAGACAAAGATTGTCTCCCGGAGGGAGACAGTTTGTCTCATAGAGGGAGACAAATGTTGTCTCCCGGAGGGAGACAAATGTTGTCTCCCGGAGGGAGACAAAGGTTGTCTCCCGGAGGGAGACCGTTTGTCTCATAGAGGGAGACAAAGTTTGTCTCCCGGAGGGACACAAATGTTGTCTCCCGGAGGGAGACAAAGGTTGTCTCTCGGAGGGAGACAAATGTTGTCTCCCGGAGGGAGACAAATGTTGTCTCCCGGAGGGAGAGAAAGGTTGTCTCCCGGAGGGAGACAAAGGTTGTCTCCTGGAGGGAGACAAATGTTGTCTCCCGGAGGGAGACATATGTTGTCTCACGGAGGGAGACAAAGGTTGTCTCCCGGAGGGAGACAAATGTTGTCTCCCGGAGGGAGACAAAGGTTGTCTCCCGGAGGGAGACAAATGTTGTCTCCCGGAGGGAGACAAAGTTTGTCTCCCGGAGGGAGACAAAGGTTGTCTCTCGGAGGGAGACAAATGTTGTCTCCCAGAGGGAGACAAAGGTTGTCTCCCGGAGGGAGACCTAGGTTGTCTCCCGGAGGGAGACAAAGGTTGTCTCCCGGAGGGAGACAGTTTGTCTCATAGAGGGAGACAAAGGTTGTCTCCCTTAGGGAGACAAAGGTTGTCTCCCGGAGGGAGACAAAGGTTGTCTCCCGGAGGGAGACAAATGTTGTCTCCCGGAGGGAGACAAATGTTGTCTCCCGGAGGGATACAAATGTTGTCTCCCGGAGGGAGACAAAGTTTGTCTCCCGGAGGGAGACAAATGTTGTCTCCCGGAGGGAGACAAATGTTGTCTCCCAGAGGGAGACAAAGGTTGTCTCCCGGAGGGAGACCTAGGTTGTCTCCCGGAGGGAGACAAAGATTGTCTCCCGGAGGGAGACAGTTTGTCTCATAGAGGGAGACAAATGTTGTCTCCCGGAGGGAGACAAATGTTGTCTCCCGGAGGGAGACAAAGGTTGTCTCCCGGAGGGAGACAGTTTGTGTCAAAGAGGGAGACAAATGTTGTCTCCGGAGGGAGACAAATGTTGTCTCCTGGAGGGAGACAAATGTTGTCTCCCGGAGGGAGACAAAGGTTGTCTCCCGGAGGGAGACAAATGTTGTCTCCCGGAGGGAGACAAAGGTTGTCTCCCGGAGGGAGACAAATGTTGTCTCCCGGAGGGACACAAATGTTGTCTCCCGGAGGGAGACAAAGGTTGTCTCTCGGAGGGAGACAAATGTTGTCTCCCGGAGGGAGACAAATGTTGTCTCCCGGAGGGAGAGAAAGGTTGTCTCCCGGAGGGAGACAAAGGTTGTCTCCTGGAGGGAGACAAATGTTGTCTCCCGGAGGGAGACATATGTTGTCTCACGGAGGGAGACAAATGTTGTCTCCCGGAGGGAGACAAAGGTTGTCTCCCAGAGGGAGACAAAGGTTGTCTCCCGGAGGGAGACCTAGGTTGTCTCCCGGAGGGAGACAAAGGTTGTCTCCCGGAGGGAGACAGTTTGTCTCATAGAGGGAGACAAAGGTTGTCTCCCTTAGGGAGACAAAGGTTGTCTCCCGGAGGGAGACAAAGGTTGTCTCCCGGAGGGAGACAAATGTTGTCTCCCGGAGGGAGACAAATGTTGTCTCCCGGAGGGATACAAATGTTGTCTCCCGGAGGGAGACAAAGTTTGTCTCCCGGAGGGAGACAAATGTTGTCTCCCGGAGGGAGACAAATGTTGTCTCCCAGAGGGAGACAAAGGTTGTCTCCCGGAGGGAGACCTAGGTTGTCTCCCGGAGGGAGACAAAGATTGTCTCCCGGAGGGAGACAGTTTGTCTCATAGAGGGAGACAAATGTTGTCTCCCGGAGGGAGACAAATGTTGTCTCCCGGAGGGAGACAAAGGTTGTCTCCCGGAGGGAGACAGTTTGTGTCAAAGAGGGAGACAAATGTTGTCTCCCGGAGGGAGACAAATGTTGTCTCCTGGAGGGAGACAAATGTTGTCTCCCGGAGGGAGACAAAGGTTGTCTCCCGGAGGGAGACAAATGTTGTCTCCCGGAGGGAGACAAAGGTTGTCTCCCGGAGGGAGACAAATGTTGTCTCCCGGAGGGAGACAAAGTTGGTCCCCCGGAGGGAGACAAAGTTTGTCTCCCGGAGGGAGACAAAGGTTGTCTCCCGGAGGGAGACAGTTTGTCTCGTAGAGGGAGACAAATGTTGTCTCCCGGAGGGAGACAAATGTTGTCTCCCGGAGGGAGACAAAGGTTGTCTCCCGGAAGGAGAAAAATGTTGTCTCCCGGAGGGAGACAAAGGTTGTCTCCCGGAGGGAGACAAATGTTGTCTCCCGGAGGGAGACAAAGGTTGTCTCCCGGAGGGAGACAGTTTGTCTCATAGAGGGAGACAAATGTTGTCTCCCAGAGGGAGACAAAGGTTGTCTCCCGGAGGGAGACAAATGTTGTCTCCCGGAGGGAGACAAAGGTTGTCTCCCGGAGGGAGACAAATGTTGTCTCCCGGAGGGAGACAAAGTTGGTCTCCCGGAGGGAGACAAAGTTTGTCTCCCGGAGGGAGACAAAGGTTGTCTCCCGGAGGGAGACAAATGTTGTCTCCCGGAGGGAGACAAAGTTTGTCTCCCGGAGGGAGACAGTTTGTCTCCCGGAGGGAGACAAATGTTGTCTCCCGGAGGGAGACAAAGGCTGTCTCCCGGAGGGAGACAAATGTTGTCTCCCGGAGGGAGACAAAGGTTGTCTCCCGGAGGGAGACAGTTTGTCTCGTAGAGGGAGACAAATGTTGTCTCCCAGAGGGAGACAAAGGTTGTCTCCCGGAAGGAGACAGTTTGTCTCATAGAGGGAGACAAATGTTGTCTCCCGGAGGGAGACAAATGTTGTCACCCGGAGGGACACAAATGTTGTCTCCCGGAGGGAGACAAATGTTGTCTCCCGGAGGGAGACAAAGGTTGTCTCCCGGAGGGAGACAAAGGTTGTCTCCCGGAGGGAGACAGTTTGTCTCATAGAGGGAGACAAAGGTTGTCTCCCGGAAGGAGACAAATGTTGTCTCCCGGAGGGAGACCAATGTTGTCCCTCGGAGGGAGACAAATGTTGTCTCCCGGAGGGAGACAAAGGTTGTCTCCCGGAGGGAGACAAATGTTGTCTCCCGGAGGGAGACAAAGGTTGTCTCCCGGAGGGAGACAAATGTTGTCTCCCGGAGGGAGACAAAGTTGGTCTCCCGGAGGGAGACAAAGTTTGTCTCCCGGAGGGAGACAAAGGTTGTCTCCCGGAGGGAGACAAATGTTGTCTCCCGGAGGGAGACAAAGTTTGTCTCCCGGAGGGAGACAGTTTGTCTCCCGGAGGGAGACAAATGTTGTCTCCCGGAGGGAGACAAAGGCTGTCTCCCGGAGGGAGACAAATGTTGTCTCCCGGAGGGAGACAAAGGTTGTCTCCCGGAGGGAGACAGTTTGTCTCGTAGAGGGAGACAAATGTTGTCTCCCAGAGGGAGACAAAGGTTGTCTCCCGGAAGGAGACAGTTTGTCTCATAGAGGGAGACAAATGTTGTCTCCCGGAGGGAGACAAATGTTGTCACCCGGAGGGACACAAATGTTGTCTCCCGGAGGGAGACAAATGTTGTCTCCCGGAGGGAGACAAAGGTTGTCTCTCGGAGGGAGACAAATGTTGTCTCCCGGAGGGAGACAAAGGTTGTCTCCCGGAGAGAGACAAATGTTGTCTCCCGGAGGGAGACAAATGTTGTCTCCCGGAGGGAGACAAATGTTGTCTCCCGGAGGGAGACAAAGGTTGTCTCTCGGAGGGAGACAAATGTTGTCTCCCGGAGGGAGACAAAGGTTGTCTCCCGGAGGGAGACAAATGGTGTCTCCTGGAGGGAGAGAAAGGTTGTCTCCCGGAGGGAGACAAATGGTGTCTCCTGGAGGGAGACAAATGTTGTCTCCCGGAGGGAGACATATGTTGTCTCACGGAGGGAGACAAATGTTGTCTCCCGGAGGGAGACAAAGGTTGTCTCCCGGAGGGAGACATAGGTTGTCTCCCGGAGGGAGACAAATGTTGTCTCCCGGAGGGAGACAAAGTTTGTCTCCCGGAGGGAGACAAATGTTGTCTCCCGGAGGGAGACAAATGTTGTCTCCCAGAGGGAGACAAAGGTTGTCTCCCGGAGGGAGACCTAGGTTGTCTCCCGGAGGGAGACAAAGATTGTCTCCCGGAGGGAGACAGTTTGTCTCATAGAGGGAGACAAATGTTGTCTCCCGGAGGGAGACAAATGTTGTCTCCCGGAGGGAGACAAAGGTTGTCTCCCGGAGGGAGACCGTTTGTCTCATAGAGGGAGACAAAGTTTGTCTCCCGGAGGGACACAAATGTTATCTCCCGGAGGGAGACAAAGGTTGTCTCTCGGAGGGAGACAAATGTTGTCTCCCGGAGGGAGACAAATGTTGTCTCCCGGAGGGAGAGAAAGGTTGTCTCCCGGAGGGAGACAAAGGTTGTCTCCTGGAGGGAGACAAATGTTGTCTCCCGGAGGGAGACATATGTTGTCTCACGGAGGGAGACAAATGTTGTCTCCCGGAGGGAGACAAAGGTTGTCTCCCAGAGGGAGACAAAGGTTGTCTCCCGGAGGGAGACCTAGGTTGTCTCCCGGAGGGAGACAAAGGTTGTCTCCCGGAGGGAGACAGTTTGTCTCATAGAGGGAGACAAAGGTTGTCTCCCTTAGGGAGACAAAGGTTGTCTCCCGGAGGGAGACAAAGGTTGTCTCCCGGAGGGAGACAAATGTTGTCTCCCGGAGGGAGACAAATGTTGTCTCCCGGAGGGATACAAATGTTGTCTCCCGGAGGGAGACAAAGTTTGTCTCCCGGAGGGAGACAAATGTTGTCTCCCGGAGGGAGACAAATGTTGTCTCCCAGAGGGAGACAAAGGTTGTCTCCCGGAGGGAGACCTAGGTTGTCTCCCGGAGGGAGACAAAGATTGTCTCCCGGAGGGAGACAGTTTGTCTCATAGAGGGAGACAAATGTTGTCTCCCGGAGGGAGACAAATGTTGTCTCCCGGAGGGAGACAAAGGTTGTCTCCCGGAGGGAGACCGTTTGTCTCATAGAGGGAGACAAAGTTTGTCTCCCGGAGGGACACAAATGTTGTCTCCCGGAGGGAGACAAAGGTTGTCTCTCGGAGGGAGACAAATGTTGTCTCCCGGAGGGAGACAAATGTTGTCTCCCGGAGGGAGAGAATGGTTGTCTCCCGGAGGGAGACAAAGGTTGTCTCCTGGAGGGAGACAAATGTTGTCTCCCGGAGGGAGACATATGTTGTCTCACGGAGGGAGACAAATGTTGTCTCCCGGAGGGAGACAAAGGTTGTCTCCCAGAGGGAGACAAAGGTTGTCTCCCGGAGGGAGACCTAGGTTGTCTCCCGGAGGGAGACAAAGGTTGTCTCCCGGAGGGAGACAGTTTGTCTCATAGAGGGAGACAAAGGTTGTCTCCCTTAGGGAGACAAAGGTTGTCTCCCGGAGGGAGACAAAGGTTGTCTCCCGGAGGGAGACAAATGTTGTCTCCCGGAGGGAGACAAATGTTGTCTCCCGGAGGGATACAAATGTTGTCTCCCGGAGGGAGACAAATGTTGTCTCCCTGAGGGAGACAAATGTTGTCTCCCGGAGGGAGACAGTTTGTCTCATAGAGGGAGACAAAGGTTGTCTCCCGGAGGGAGACAGTTTGTCTCATAGAGGGAGACAAAGGTTGTCTCCCGGAAGGAGACAAATGTTGTCTCCCGGAGGGAGACCAATGTTGTCCCTCGGAGGGAGACAAATGTTGTCTCCCGGAGGGAGACAAACGTTGTCTCCCGGAGGGAGACAAATGTTGTCTTCCGGAGGGAGACAAAGGTTGTCTCCCGGAGGGAGACAAATGTTGTCTCCCGGAGGGAGACAAATGTTGTCTCCCGGAGGGAGACAAAGGTTGTCTCTCGGAGGGAGACAAATGTTGTCTCCCGGAGGGAGACAAATGTTGTCTCCCGGAGAGAGAGAAAGGTTGTCTCCCGGAGGGAGACAAAGGTTGTCTCCTGGAGGGAGACAAATGTTGTCTCCCGGAGGGAGACATATGTTGTCTCACGGAGGGAGACAAATGTTGTCTCCCGGAGGGAGACAAATGTTGTCTCCCGGAGGGAGACAAATGTTGTCTCCCGGAGGGAGACAAAGGTTGTCTCCCGGAGGGAGACAAAGGTTGTCTCCCGGAGGGAGACCGTTTGTCTCATAGAGGGAGACAAAGTTTGTCTCCCGGAGGGACACAAATGTTGTCTCCCGGAGGGAGACAAAGGTTGTCTCTCGGAGGGAGACAAATGTTGTCTCCCGGAGGGAGACAAATGTTGTCTCCCGGAGGGAGAGAAAGGTTGTCTCCCGGAGGGAGACAAAGGTTGTCTCCTGGAGGGAGACAAATGTTGTCTCCCGGAGGGAGACATATGTTGTCTCACGGAGGGAGACAAATGTTGTCTCCCGGAGGGAGACAAAGGTTGTCTCCCAGAGGGAGACAAAGGTTGTCTCCCGGAGGGAGACCTAGGTTGTCTCCCGGAGGGAGACAAAGGTTGTCTCCCGGAGGGAGACAGTTTGTCTCATAGAGGGAGACAAAGGTTGTCTCCCTTAGGGAGACAAAGGTTGTCTCCCGGAGGGAGACAAAGGTTGTCTCCCGGAGGGAGACAAATGTTGTCTCCCGGAGGGAGACAAATGTTGTCTCCCGGAGGGATACAAATGTTGTCTCCCGGAGGGAGACAAATGTTGTCTCCCTGAGGGAGACAAATGTTGTCTCCCGGAGGGAGACAGTTTGTCTCATAGAGGGAGACAAAGGTTGTCTCCCGGAGGGAGACAAATGTTGTCTCCCGGAGGGAGACAAAGTTTGTCTCCCGGAGGGAGACAAAGGTTGTCTCCCGGAGGGAGACAGTTTGTCTCATAGAGGGAGACAAAGGTTGTCTCCCGGAAGGAGACAAATGTTGTCTCCCGGAGGGAGACCAATGTTGTCCCCCGGAGGGAGACAAACGTTGTCTCCCGGAGGGAGACAAATGTTGTCTTCCGGAGGGAGACAAAGGTTGTCTCCCGGAGGGAGACAAATGTTGTCTCCCGGAGGGAGACAAATGTTGTCTCCCGGAGGGAGACAAAGGTTGTCTCTCGGAGGGAGACAAATGTTGTCTCCCGGAGGGAGACAAATGTTGTCTCCCGGAGGGAGAGAAAGGTTGTCTCCCGGAGGGAGACAAAGGTTGTCTCCTGGAGGGAGACAAATGTTGTCTCCCGGAGGGAGACATATGTTGTCTCACGGAGGGAGACAAATGTTGTCTCCCGGAGGGAGACAAAGGTTGTCTCCCGGAGGGAGACATAGGTTGTCTCCCGGAGGGAGACAAATGTTGTCTCCCAGAGGGAGACAAAGGTTGTCTCCCAGAGGGAGACAAAGGTTGTCTCCCGGAGGGAGACCTAGGTTGTCTCCCGGAGGGAGACAAAGATTGTCTCCCGGAGGGAGACAGTTTGTCTCATAGAGGGAGACAAATGTTGTCTCCCGGAGGGAGACAAATGTTGTCTCCCGGAGGGAGACAAAGGTTGTCTCCCGGAGGGAGACCGTTTGTCTCATAGAGGGAGACAAAGTTTGTCTCCCGGAGGGACACAAAGGTTGTCTTCCGGAGGGAGACAAATGTTGTCTCCCGGAGGGAGACAAAGGTTGTCTCCCGGAGGGAGACAGTTTGTCTCATAGAGGGAGACAAAGTTTGTCTCCCGGAGGGAGACAGTTTGTCTCATAGAGGGAGACAAATGTTGTCTCCCGGAGGGAGACAAATGTTGTCTCCCGGAGGGAGACAAAGGTTGTCTCTCGGAGGGAGACAAATGTTGTCTCCCGGAGGGAGACAAAGGTTGTCTCCCGGAGGGAGACAAATGTTGTCTCCCGGAGGGAGACAAATGTTGTCTCCCGGAGGGAGACAAATGTTGTCTCCCGGAGGGAGACAAATGTTGTCTCCCGGAGGGAGACAAATGTTGTCTCCCGGAGGGAGACAAAGATTGTCTCCCGGAGGGAGACAGTTTGTCTCATAGAGGGAGACAAATGTTGTCTCCCGGAGGGAGACAAATGTTGTCTCCCGGAGGGAGACAAATGTTGTCTCCCGGAGGGAGACAAAGGTTGTCTCCCGGAGGGAGACAGTTTGTCTCATAGAGGGAGACAAAGTTTGTCTCCCGGAGGGAGACAGTTTGTCTCATAGAGGGAGACAAATGTTGTCTCCCGGAGGGAGACAAATGTTGTCTCCCGTAGGGAGACAAATGTTGTCTCCCGGAGGGAGACAAATGTTGTCTCCCGGAGGGAGACAAAGGTTGTCTCTCGGAGGGAGACAAATGTTGTCTCCCGGAGGGAGACAAAGGTTGTCTCCCGGAGAGAGACAAATGTTGTCTCCCGGAGGGAGACAAATGTTGTCTCCCGGAGGGAGACAAATGTTGTCTCCCGGAGGGAGACAAAGGTTGTCTCTCGGAGGGAGACAAATGTTGTCTCCCGGAGGGAGACAAAGGTTGTCTCCCGGAGGGAGACAAATGGTGTCTCCTGGAGGGAGAGAAAGGTTGTCTCCCGGAGGGAGACAAATGGTGTCTCCTGGAGGGAGACAAATGTTGTCTCCCGGAGGGAGACAAATGTTGTCTCCCGGAGGGAGACAAATGTTGTCTCCCGGAGGGATACAAATGTTGTCTCCCGGAGGTAGACAAATGTTGTCTCCCGGAGGGAGAGAAAGGTTGTCTCCCGGAGGGAGACAAAGGTTGTCTCCTGGAGGGAGACAAATGTTGTCTCCCGGAGGGAGACATATGTTGTCTCACGGAGGGAGACAAATGTTGTCTCCCGGAGGGAGACAAAGGTTGTCTCCCGGAGGGAGACATAGGTTGTCTCCCGGAGGGAGACAAATGTTGTCTCCCAGAGGGAGACAAAGGTTGTCTCCCTCCGGGAGACAAAGGTTGTCTCCCGGAGGGAGACCTAGGTTGTCTCCCGGGGGGAGACAAAGATTGTCTCCCAGAGGGAGACAGTTTGTCTCATAGAGGGAGACAAATGTTGTCTCCCGGAGGGAGACAAATGTTGTCTCCCGGAGGGAGACGAAGGTTGTCTCCCGGAGGGAGACCGTTTGTCTCATAGAGGGAGACAAAGTTTGTCTCCCGGAGGGACACAAAGGTTGTCTCCCGGAGGGAGACAGTTTGTCTCATAGAGGGAGACAAAGGTTGTCTCCCGGAGGGAGACAAATGTTGTCTCCCGGAGGGAGACAAAGTTTGTCTCCCGGAGGGAGACAAATGTTGTCTCCCGGAGGGAGACAAATGTTGTCTCTCGGAGGGAGACAAATGTTGTCTCCCGGAGGGAGACAAAGGTTGTCTCCCGGAGGGAGACAAATGTTGTCTCCCGGAGGGATACAAATGTTGTCTCCCGGAGGGAGACAAATGTTGTCTCCCGGAGGGAGACAAATGTTGTCTCCCGGAGGGAGACAGTTTGTCTCATAGAGGGAGACAAAGGTTGTCTCCCAGAGGGAGACAAATGTTGTCTCCCGGAGGGAGACAAAGTTTGTCTCCCGGAGGGAGACAAAGGTTGTCTCCCGGAGGGAGACAGTTTGTCTCATAGAGGGAGACAAAGGTTGTCTCCCGGAGGGAGACAAATGTTGTCTCCCGGAGGGAGACAAATGTTGTCCCTCGGAGGGAGACAAATGTTGTCTCCCGGAGGGAGACAGTTTGTCTCATAGAGGGAGACAAAGGTTGTCTCCCGGAGGGAGACAAATGTTGTCTCCCGGAGGGAGACAAAGATTGTCTCCCGGAGGGAGACAGTTTGTCTCATAGAGGGAGACAAATGTTGTCTCCCGGAGGGAGACAGTTTGTCTCATAGAGGGAGACAAATGTTGTCTCCCGGAGGGAGACAAATGTTGTCTCCCGGAGGGAGACAAAGGTTGTCTCTCGGAGGGAGACAAATGTTGTCTCCCGGAGGGAGACAAAGGTTGTCTCCCGGAGGGAGACAAATGTTGTCTCCCGGAGGGAGACAAATGTTGTCTCCCGGAGGGAGACAAATGTTGTCTCCCGGAGGGAGACAAATGTTGTCTCCCGGAGGGAGACAAATGTTGTCTCCCGGAGGGAGACAAAGATTGTCTCCCGGAGGGAGACAGTTTGTCTCATAGAGGGAGACAAATGTTGTCTCCCGGAGGGAGACAAATGTTGTCTCCCGGAGGGAGACAAATGTTGTCTCCCGGAGGGAGACAAAGGTTGTCTCCCGGAGGGAGACAGTTTGTCTCATAGAGGGAGACAAAGTTTGTCTCCCGGAGGGAGACAGTTTGTCTCATAGAGGGAGACAAATGTTGTCTCCCGGAGGGAGACAAATGTTGTCTCCCGTAGGGAGACAAATGTTGTCTCCCGGAGGGAGACAAATGTTGTCTCCCGGAGGGAGACAAAGGTTGTCTCTCGGAGGGAGACAAATGTTGTCTCCCGGAGGGAGACAAAGGTTGTCTCCCGGAGAGAGACAAATGTTGTCTCCCGGAGGGAGACAAATGTTGTCTCCCGGAGGGAGACAAATGTTGTCTCCCGGAGGGAGACAAAGGTTGTCTCTCGGAGGGAGACAAATGTTGTCTCCCGGAGGGAGACAAAGGTTGTCTCCCGGAGGGAGACAAATGGTGTCTCCTGGAGGGAGAGAAAGGTTGTCTCCCGGAGGGAGACAAATGGTGTCTCCTGGAGGGAGACAAATGTTGTCTCCCGGAGGGAGACAAATGTTGTCTCCCGGAGGGAGACAAATGTTGTCTCCCGGAGGGATACAAATGTTGTCTCCCGGAGGGAGACAAATGTTGTCTCCCGGAGGGAGAGAAAGGTTGTCTCCCGGAGGGAGACAAAGGTTGTCTCCTGGAGGGAGACAAATGTTGTCTCCCGGAGGGAGACATATGTTGTCTCACGGAGGGAGACAAATGTTGTCTCCCGGAGGGAGACAAAGGTTGTCTCCCGGAGGGAGACATAGGTTGTCTCCCGGAGGGAGACAAATGTTGTCTCCCAGAGGGAGACAAAGGTTGTCTCCCAGAGGGAGACAAAGGTTGTCTCCCGGAGGGAGACCTAGGTTGTCTCCCGGGGGGAGACAAAGATTGTCTCCCGGAGGGAGACAGTTTGTCTCATAGAGGGAGACAAATGTTGTCTCCCGGAGGGAGACAAATGTTGTCTCCCGGAGGGAGACGAAGGTTGTCTCCCGGAGGGAGACCGTTTGTCTCATAGAGGGAGACAAAGTTTGTCTCCCGGAGGGACACAAAGGTTGTCTCCCGGAGGGAGACAGTTTGTCTCATAGAGGGAGACAAAGGTTGTCTCCCGGAGGGAGACAAATGTTGTCTCCCGGAGGGAGACAAAGTTTGTCTCCCGGAGGGAGACAAATGTTGTCTCCCGGAGGGAGACAAATGTTGTCTCTCGGAGGGAGACAAATGTTGTCTCCCGGAGGGAGACAAAGGTGGTCTCCCGGAGGGAGACAAATGTTGTCTCCCGGAGGGATACAAATGTTGTCTCCCGGAGGGAGACAAATGTTGTCTCCCGGAGGGAGACAAATGTTGTCTCCCGGAGGGAGACAGTTTGTCTCATAGAGGGAGACAAAGGTTGTCTCCCAGAGGGAGACAAATGTTGTCTCCCGGAGGGAGACAAAGTTTGTCTCCCGGAGGGAGACAAAGGTTGTCTCCCGGAGGGAGACAGTTTGTCTCATAGAGGGAGACAAAGGTTGTCTCCCGGAGGGAGACAAATGTTGTCTCCCGGAGGGAGACAAATGTTGTCCCTCGGAGGGAGACAAATGTTGTCTCCCGGAGGGAGACAGTTTGTCTCATAGAGGGAGACAAAGGTTGTCTCCCGGAGGGAGACAAATGTTGTCTCCCGGAGGGAGACAAATGTTGTCCCTCGGAGGGAGACAAATGTTGTCTCCCAGAGGGAGACAAAGGTTGTCTCCCGGAGGGAGACAAATGTTGTCTCCCGGAGGGAGAGAAAGGTTGTCTCCCGGAGGGAGACAAAGGTTGTCTCCTGACAAATGTTGTCTCCCGGAGGGAGACAAAGGTTGTCTCCCGGAGGGAGACATAGGTTGTCTCCCGGAGGGAGACAAATGTTGTCTCCCAGAGGGAGACAAAGGTTGTCTCCCAGAGGGAGACAAAGGTTGTCTCCCGGAGGGAGACCTAGGTTGTCTCCCGGAGGGAGACAAAGATTGTCTCCCGGAGGGAGACAGTTTGTCTCATAGAGGGAGACAAATGTTGTCTCCCGGAGGGAGACAAATGTTGTCTCCCGGAGGGAGACAAAGGTTGTCTCCCGGAGGGAGACCGTTTGTCTCATAGAGGGAGACAAAGTTTGTCTCCCGGAGGGACACAAAGGTTGTCTTCCGGAGGGAGACAAATGTTGTCTCCCGGAGGGAGACAAAGGTTGTCTCCCGGAGGGAGACAGTTTGTCTCATAGAGGGAGACAAAGTTTGTCTCCCGGAGGGAGACAGTTTGTCTCATAGAGGGAGACAAATGTTGTCTCCCGGAGGGAGACAAATGTTGTCTCCCGGAGGGAGACAAAGGTTGTCTCTCGGAGGGAGACAAATGTTGTCTCCCGGAGGGAGACAAAGGTTGTCTCCCGGAGGGAGACAAATGTTGTCTCCCGGAGGGAGACAAATGTTGTCTCCCGGAGGGAGACAAATGTTGTCTCCCGGAGGGAGACAAATGTTGTCTCCCGGAGGGAGACAAATGTTGTCTCCCGGAGGGAGACAAATGTTGTCTCCCGGAGGGAGACAAAGATTGTCTCCCGGAGGGAGACAAAGGTTGTCTCCCGGAGGGAGACAGTTTGTCTCATAGAGGGAGACAAAGTTTGTCTCCCGGAGGGAGACAGTTTGTCTCATAGAGGGAGACAAATGTTGTCTCCCGGAGGGAGACAAATGTTGTCTCCCGTAGGGAGACAAATGTTGTCTCACGGAGGGAGACAAATGTTGTCTCTCGGAGGGAGACAAAGTTTGTCTCCCGGAGGGAGACAAATGTTGTCTCCCGGAGGGAGACAAATGTTGTCTCCCAGAGGGAGACAAAGGTTGTCTCCCGGAGGGAGACCTAGGTTGTCTCCCGGAGGGAGACAAAGGTTGTCTCCCGGAGGGAGACAGTTTGTCTCATAGAGGGAGACAAAGGTTGTCTCCCGGAGGGAGACAAATGTTGTCTCCCGGAGGGAGACAAATGTTGTCTCCCGGAGGGAGACAAATGTTGTCTCCCGGAGGGATACAAATGTTGTCTCCCGGAGGGAGACAAATGTTGTCTCCCGGAGGGAGAGAAAGGTTGTCTCCCGGAGGGAGACAAAGGTTGTCTCCTGGAGGGAGACAAATGTTGTCTCCCGGAGGGAGACATATGTTGTCTCACGGAGGGAGACAAATGTTGTCTCCCGGAGGGAGACAAAGGTTGTCTCCCGGAGGGAGACATAGGTTGTCTCCCGGAGGGAGACAAATGTTGTCTCCCAGAGGGAGACAAAGGTTGTCTCCCAGAGGGAGACAAAGGTTGTCTCCCGGAGGGAGACCTAGGTTGTCTCCCGGGGGGAGACAAAGATTGTCTCCCAGAGGGAGACAGTTTGTCTCATAGAGGGAGACAAATGTTGTCTCCCGGAGGGAGACAAATGTTGTCTCCCGGAGGGAGACGAAGGTTGTCTCCCGGAGGGAGACCGTTTGTCTCATAGAGGGAGACAAAGTTTGTCTCCCGGAGGGACACAAAGGTTGTCTCCCGGAGGGAGACAGTTTGTCTCATAGAGGGAGACAAAGGTTGTCTCCCGGAGGGAGACAAATGTTGTCTCCCGGAGGGAGACAAAGTTTGTCTCCCGGAGGGAGACAAATGTTGTCTCCCGGAGGGAGACAAATGTTGTCTCTCGGAGGGAGACAAATGTTGTCTCCCGGAGGGAGACAAAGGTTGTCTCCCGGAGGGAGACAAATGTTGTCTCCCGGAGGGATACAAATGTTGTCTCCCGGAGGGAGACAAATGTTGTCTCCCGGAGGGAGACAAATGTTGTCTCCCGGAGGGAGACAGTTTGTCTCATAGAGGGAGACAAAGGTTGTCTCCCAGAGGGAGACAAATGTTGTCTCCCGGAGGGAGACAAAGTTTGTCTCCCGGAGGGAGACAAAGGTTGTCTCCCGGAGGGAGACAGTTTGTCTCATAGAGGGAGACAAAGGTTGTCTCCCGGAGGGAGACAAATGTTGTCTCCCGGAGGGAGACAAATGTTGTCCCTCGGAGGGAGACAAATGTTGTCTCCCGGAGGGAGACAGTTTGTCTCATAGAGGGAGACAAAGGTTGTCTCCCGGAGGGAGACAAATGTTGTCTCCCGGAGGGAGACAAATGTTGTCCCTCGGAGGGAGACAAATGTTGTCTCCCGGAGGGAGACAGTTTGTCTCCCGGAGGGAGTCAAATGTTGTCTCCCGGAGGGAGACAAATGTTGTCTCCCGGAGGGAGACAAAGGTTGTCTCCCGGAGGCAGACAAATGTTGTCTCCCGGAGGGAGACAAATGTTGTCTTCCGGAGGGAGACAAAGGTTGTCTCCCGGAGGGAGACAAATGTTGTCTCCCGGAGGGAGACAAAAGTTGTCTCCCGGAGGGAGACAAAAGTTGTCTCCCGGAGGGAGACAAATGTTGTCTCCCGGAGAAAGACAAATGTTGTCTTCCGGAGGGAGACAAAGGTTGTCTCTCGGAGGGAGACAGTTTGTCTCATAGAGGGAGATAAATGTTGTCTCCCGGAGGGAGACAAAAGTTGTCTCCCGGAGGGAGACAAAAGTTGTCTCCCGGAGGGAGACAAAAGTTGTCTCCCGGAGGGAGACAAATGTTGTCTCCCGGAGAAAGACAAATGTTGTCTTCCGGAGGGAGACAAAGGTTGTCTCCCGGAGGGAGACAGTTTGTCTCATAGAGGGAGACAAAGGTTGTCTCCCGGAGGGAGACAAATGTTGTCTCCCGGAGGGAGACAAATGTTGTCTCCCGGAGAAAGACAAATGTTGTCTTCCGGAGGGAGACAAAGGTTGTCTCCCGGAGGGAGACAAAGGTTGTCTCCCGGAGGGAGACATAGGTTGTCTCCCGGAGGGAGACAAATGTTGTCTCCCAGAGGGAGACAAAGGTTGTCTCCCAGAGGGAGACAAAGGTTGTCTCCCGGAGGGAGACCTAGGTTGTCTCCCGGGGGGAGACAAAGATTGTCTCCCAGAGGGAGACAGTTTGTCTCATAGAGGGAGACAAATGTTGTCTCCCGGAGGGAGACAAATGTTGTCTCCCGGAGGGAGACGAAGGTTGTCTCCCGGAGGGAGACCGTTTGTCTCATAGAGGGAGACAAAGTTTGTCTCCCGGAGGGACACAAAGGTTGTCTCCCGGAGGGAGACAGTTTGTCTCATAGAGGGAGACAAAGGTTGTCTCCCGGAGGGAGACAAATGTTGTCTCCCGGAGGGAGACAAAGTTTGTCTCCCGGAGGGAGACAAATGTTGTCTCCCGGAGGGAGACAAATGTTGTCTCTCGGAGGGAGACAAATGTTGTCTCCCGGAGGGAGACAAAGGTTGTCTCCCGGAGGGAGACAAATGTTGTCTCCCGGAGGGATACAAATGTTGTCTCCCGGAGGGAGACAAATGTTGTCTCCCGGAGGGAGACAAATGTTGTCTCCCGGAGGGAGACAGTTTGTCTCATAGAGGGAGACAAAGGTTGTCTCCCAGAGGGAGACAAATGTTGTCTCCCGGAGGGAGACAAAGTTTGTCTCCCGGAGGGAGACAAAGGTTGTCTCCCGGAGGGAGACAGTTTGTCTCATAGAGGGAGACAAAGGTTGTCTCCCGGAGGGAGACAAATGTTGTCTCCCGGAGGGAGACAAATGTTGTCCCTCGGAGGGAGACAAATGTTGTCTCCCGGAGGGAGACAGTTTGTCTCATAGAGGGAGACAAAGGTTGTCTCCCGGAGGGAGACAAATGTTGTCTCCCGGAGGGAGACAAATGTTGTCCCTCGGAGGGAGACAAATGTTGTCTCCCGGAGGGAGACAAATGTTGTCTCCCGGAGGGAGACAAATGTTGTCCCTCGGAGGGAGACAAATGTTGTCTCCCGGAGGGAGACAGTTTGTCTCATAGAGGGAGACAAAGGTTGTCTCCCGGAGGGAGACAAATGTTGTCTCCCGGAGGGAGACAAATGTTGTCCCTCGGAGGGAGACAAATGTTGTCTCCCGGAGGGAGACAGTTTGTCTCCCGGAGGGAGTCAAATGTTGTCTCCCGGAGGGAGACAAATGTTGTCTCCCGGAGGGAGACAAAGGTTGTCTCCCGGAGGCAGACAAATGTTGTCTCCCGGAGGGAGACAAATGTTGTCTTCCGGAGGGAGACAAAGGTTGTCTCCCGGAGGGAGACAAATGTTGTCTCCCGGAGGGAGACAAATGTTGTCTCCCGGAGGGAGACAAAAGTTGTCTCCCGGAGGGAGACAAATGTTGTCTCCCGGAGAAAGACAAATGTTGTCTTCCGGAGGGAGACAAAGGTTGTCTCTCGGAGGGAGACAGTTTGTCTCATAGAGGGAGACAAATGTTGTCTCCCGGAGGGAGACAAAAGTTGTCTCCCGGAGGGAGACAAAAGTTGTCTCCCGGAGGGAGACAAAAGTTGTCTCCCGGAGGGAGACAAATGTTGTCTCCCGGAGAAAGACAAATGTTGTCTTCCGGAGGGAGACAAAGGTTGTCTCCCGGAGGGAGACAGTTTGTCTCATAGAGGGAGACAAAGGTTGTCTCCCGGAGGGAGACAAATGTTGTCTCCCGGAGGGAGACAAATGTTGTCTCCCGGAGAAAGACAAATGTTGTCTTCCGGAGGGAGACAAAGGTTGTCTCCCGGAGGGAGACAAAGGTTGTCTCTCGGAGGGAGACAAAGGTTGTCTCCCGGAGGGAGACAAAGGTTGTCTCCCGGAGGGAGACAAATGTTGTCTCCCGGAGAAGGACAAATGTTGTCTTCCGGAGGGAGACAAAGGTTGTCTCCCGGAGGGAGACAAATGTTGTCTCCCGGAGGGAGACAAAGGTTGTCTCCCGGAGGGAGACAAATGTTGTCTCCCGGAGGGAGACAAAGTTTGTCTCCCGGAGGGAGACAAATGTTGTCTCCCGGAGGGAGACAAAGGTTGTCTCCCGGAGGGAGACAAAGGTTGTCTCTCGGAGGGAGACAAAGGTTGTCTCCCGGAGGGAGACAAAGGTTGTCTCCCGGAGGGAGACAAATGTTGTCTCCCGGAGAAGGACAAATGTTGTCTTCCGGAGGGAGACAAAGGTTGTCTCCCGGAGGGAGACAAATGTTGTCTCCCGGAGAAAGACAAATGTTGTCTTCCGGAGGGAGACAAAGGTTGTCTCCCGGAGGGAGACAGTTTGTCTCATAGAGGGAGACAAAGGTTGTCTCCCGGAGGGAGACAAAGTTTGTCTCCCGGAGGGAGACAAAGTTTGTCTCCCGGAGGGAGACAAATGTTGTCTCCCAGAGGGAGACAAATGTTGTCTCCCGGAGGGAGACAAAGGTTGTCTCTCGGAGGGAGACAAAGGTTGTCTCCCGTAGGGAGACAAATGTTGTCTCCCGGAGGGAGACAAAGTTTGTCTCCCGGAGGGAGACAAATGTTGTCTCCCGGAGGGAGACAAAGGTTGTCTCCCAGAGGGAGACAAAGGTTGTCTCTCGGAGGGAGACAAATTTTGTCTCCCGGAGGGAGACAAAGGTTGTCTCCCGGAGGGAGACAAATGTTGTCTCCCGGAGAAAGACAAATGTTGTCTTCCGGAGGGAGACAAAGGTTGTCTCCCGGAGGGAGACAGTTTGTCTCATAGAGGGAGACAAAGGTTGTCTCCCGGAGGGAGACAAATGTTGTCCCCCGGAGGGAGACAAAGGTTGTCTCCCGGAGGGAGACAAAGGTTGTCTCCCGGAGGGAGACAAATGTTGTCTCCCGGAGGGAGACAAAGTTTGTCTCCCGGAGGGAGACAAATGTTGTCTCCCGGAGGGAGACAAAAGTTGTCTCCCGGAGGGAGACAAATGTTGTATCCCGGAGGGAGACAAAGGTTGTCTCCCGGAGGGAGACAGTTTGTCTCATAGTGGGACACAAAGGTTGTCTCCCGGAGGGAGACAAATGTTGTCTCCCAGAGGGAGACAAATGTTGTCTCCCGGAGGGAGACAAAGGTTGTCTCCCGGAGGGAGACAAAGGTTGTCTCTCGGAGGGAGACAAATGTTGTCTCCCGGAGGGAGACAAAGGTTGTCTCTCGGAGGGAGACAAAGGTTGTCTCCCGGAGGGAGACAAATGTTGTCTCCCGGAGGGAGACAAAGGTTGTCTCCCGGAGGGAGACAAATGTTGTCTCCCGGAGGGAGACAAATGTTGTCTCCCGGAGAAAGACAAATGTTGTCTCCCGGAGGGAGACAAAGGTTGTCTCCCGGAGGGAGACAAATGTTGTCTCCCGGAGGGAGACAAAGGTTGTCTCCCGGAGGGAGACAAAGGTTGTCTCCCGGAGGGAGACAAATGTTGTCTCCCGGAGGGAGACAAATGTTGTCTCCCGGAGGGAGACAAATGTTGTCTCCCGGAGGGAGACAAATGTTGTCTCCCGAAGGGAGACAAAGGTTGTCTCCCGGAGGGAGACATAGGTTGTCTCCCGGAGGGAGACAAAGGTTGTCTCCCGGAAGGAGACAAAGGTTGTCTCCCGGAGGGAGACATATGTTGTCTCCCGGAGGGAGACAAAGGTTGTCTCCCGGAGGGAAACAAATGTTGTATCCCGGAGGGAGACAAAGGTTGTCTCCCGGAGGGAGACAGTTTGTCTCATAGAGGGAGACAAAGGTTGTCTCCCGGAGGGAGTCAAATGTTGTCTCCCAGAGGGAGACAAATGTTGTCTCCCGGAGGGAGACAAATGTTGTCTCCCGGAGGGAGACAAATGTTGTCTCCCGGAGGGAGACAAATGTTGTCTTCCGGATTATTATTATTATTATTATTATTATTATTATTATTATTAACACTTTATTTTACAATGTTGGCATAAAAAAAGGTATACAATAGCTACACATGCATAAAAATATCTACAAGTATAGCTAATAAAAGCCAACTAATTCAGATAGCAAAAACAGAATGGATAGAAAATATCATGTTGAACAAACCTAAAACCTAAAACTTATATAAAACCTAAAAGTGGTATGAAATTTCGGCAGAGCCTACATTGGCATTGGCACTCATTTCCTTTCCAAGCTTTGATTTTGGTCTTAAATTCAATCAAGTTAGTTGAGTGTCTAATTGAAACTGGAAGTGTACACCATAACTGTGGACCCCTATATCGAACAGTTTCTGAGCCATACATTACTGATCTCACTCTTGGTAAGTTAAAATCGCGATCATTTCTGAAGCTATACTGGTTGGTTTGTGGACAAAATATTTCTTTCATAAAAGGAGGATTTAAGCCATGCTTTGTTTTGAACATTTCTATCATTAATACTTGTAAGTTCTTCTGGTGAACAGATACACTGTTATCATGTCCTAAGAGATCTTCAAAACTAGACTCCTGATCTCTATACGTTATTCTAAGGGCTCGCTCGTGCAGTTTGTTGATTTTAGTATTTAGTTTCCTACTATGGAACATCCATGCCAAAGGACAGTATTGAAACTGGCTATTTATGAATGATGTCATCAACATCCTTAATTTAGCTTGGTCCATATAGTGTGCAATGCGTGACAGAGCATAGAGCTTGTTGCTGACCTTTTGACATAGATTACTTACATGTTGCTCAAATGTAAGTTTGCTGTCTAAGGTAACTCCTAGCAATTTTTCTTCAGTACTATTAGCAATAGTAGAACTGCCAATTTTAACCGAAACAGAATCACTACTCATATTTCCAAACGTTAATAGATGACATTTGTCTTCATTGAGCTTCATATAGTTGTCAGAGAGCCATTTGATTGCATGGGCGGAATCTATTTCTAACCTAGCAACAACATTATCAGTATCAATGTCACAAGCAAATAAAGTTGTGTCGTCGGCATAATTGCATACATCAGTATTATTTAAGGAAAGAAGCAAATCGTTGATATATATATTGAAGAGAAGAGGTCCAAGGACAGATCCTTGAGGCACTCCTAAAGTCAGTCGCTTCCATGAGCTAAAAGACCCATTGACCTTGACCCTTTGTTGTCTGTGATGTAAGTAACTATAAATTAGAGACAATGCATCGTGACTAAAGCCGTAGGCATGCAATTTGGCTATAAGGAGATCATGTCTCAGGCAGTCAAAAGCCTTAGAAAGATCCATCATGACAGCACCAACTTTCCCACCTACGTCAATACAAAGTTTAGTTTTTTCCAAAAAACGCACTAAGGCTTGTTGAGTGTTATATCCTTTGCGAAATCCACATAATAGTATGGACAAATACGGTTCTATGTGTTCTTCCACTTGTTTGACTAGAAGCCTCTCGAAGACTTTTGAAACAGTTGGCAGAACACTAATTGGCCTGTAGTTTTTCTTAACTGTACTTTCTTTTTGTTTATGAAGAGAGGATACGTCTGCACACTTAAGCTCATCAGGAAAAGTGGAGCTTCCAATGCAATCTATATATATAAGGCAGGTAAACGATTATCCAATTAGCTTTGTTCTCTTTGTTCTCCATTGTGAATTTAACAATCAACACAATGGGAAGACAAAGGTGGCATTCGACGAAAAGACAACGGGACCATTCGATGTATATCCTTGTTTATTCACTTTTTGACTGGCTGTAAAATCAATAGCTTTGGGGCTCACCAGGGCTCACGATGTCATGCGCTTCGGCCCTATTGTTTCCTGCACTGCTCTCAAAAGCCACCGCTAATTTGCATATTACGTCACCGAAATATATCGTGAATGCGCATGCGACGTGGAGCCTTTTGGGGATTCCTTAACCTTCACAACTTTCCATGTCGTGTCCCTTGCAAATGACGAGCTGGATGTGCAAGAATGGCTTCCAATTACTGCAGAGACGATCACAGCTATGGTCGGCCTTTTTAGCAGGCCAAACTCAGAAGAGAGCATTATCAGATCAGAAGAAATTCGTAAAAATTGCAGATGAAAGGTAAGGTAATGTTAGACAACATTTACATTGCTGTAGACGCCTCTCAATCCTGATTGATTTGAAGGATTTTCATCCTCATTTGCTACCTTTTAGGCCCCATCATGGCCATGCTATCCTATTGCTTGAAGCATCAGTTGATTGTCCTTATGACATGGTGGGACCTCAAAAGCAGTGGTGGCGCCAGGCCAGAGGCCAGTGTGCATTCCAATACCAGAATGCCCTCCCGCCACTGTGGCAGAGCAGCACGAAGGAACATTATCCGCCAGTGGTTTTGGTGTGAAATTTATACTGTTTCAACTGCTGGAAACTTTGGTTAATTATTTAACTAGAATTTTGGAGTAGATTTTCATGTTATCCAATTGATGGTGGAAATTTGTGGCAGACAAAATTTTACAGTATGCAACCTATGACCTATGGGCGTCAGCTGGAGGGCTAGGGACCTACAGCCCCCTTCTCTAATTGATGGTGGAAATTTATGGCAGACAAAATTTACAGTATGCAGACTATGGGCGCCAAGGGGGAGGGCTAGAGGGACCTACAGCCCCCTTGGCCGTTGGAAGCATGTAGCCCCCCATGTTGTAGGAAATTTCACTTTCTGTTGGAGGAATTTTGGCAAAATGATGTACGCAAACTGCATTTTTTAGCCATTTCAGCCCCTGGTAGGAAGACTGTAGGAAGCTGTTGAAGCTCCTACCCCTCTGTCAATCTACAATGCTAATCTCCTAAGAGGCTAAGCCCATGACTGTCAGAAGATTTCTGGGCCACAACTGCCTCAAAGTAGATTTATCCCAAACATTTCAAGAAAGTATTTACAGCACAGGTTATGGAAATTTCACACAAAGCTGTAGATTGTGTCGTATCATAACATTTTTCTAAATTTTTTCCCAAAAATATGCATAACGCAGTGGTAGTAAAATAAATTGAAGGTGTAAGCTGCAAGTAAACTGTTAAAGGCAGTAAGAGTAAACATAGATACTCTGTTATGAGATGCAAGAACATGTTGTTGTAGCCTGCGTGCAAACTATACCCAGGGAAAAGGTATAGTCTGCGCAACGCTGCTCACTGTTGTGTAGTGCGTGCTTCAGCATATGTGATAACAAAGAAAATGCATTGTTGCAACAGCCAATAATATCGCTTTCCTGCAAAACAAGGAAGCAATCAGATTTGAGAACAGCTATCGTGTGATTAAATCTCAGGCTTCGCTTTGTGCTCTAAGTAAATTACGTTAACAACACAATACTCTGGAATTTTAAGTACCCTACGGCAGACAATACACAAATGCTGAGTAGAAAGGGCCATTCAAAATGCAATTGAAATGAAATGCTGACTCATACAATACTTGATATTGAGGGGTGTTGTGCAGACTATACCTTTTCCTTGGGTATAGTCTGCACACAGGCTAATGTTGTTGTAGCTGCAGACGGCAAGCTGCAAAAATTTGTACAGCTCATAGACAAAATCGGCTAAGGTTTGTTTATACCCATTTCAAATCATGTCATCAATCTCTTGACAAAACATCTTTTGATTTCTCCGACAAATTTCATGCCATGCAAAATTGTGCCATGAACGCAAAAAGTAGCATAGTACCAAAACTTCCCATGTGCATGGTCATATGACTTGAAATGGGTAAAACAAACCTTAGCCGATTAGGTCTATTAATTGAAATTTTCCAAGCGGGCCTGGAGTAACCTTTCAAGTAGTATATATTACAAATAGCCAATTTTAAGAGTATCTAATTTCTACCCTCTTTGGTATAACTGCCACTTATAACAAACAGTTAGTTTCATATTTTAAAGATTGAGATGAGATTTTTTAATGCAAAATAGTATTTTGACGGCAAAAGAATAATGTGCGGTATGGAAACAGCTCATAAACAAATAGTTATTATTGAGGTGGGATGTGCAGTGGTGATCAGGAGATCATAAGTCCATTTTCATTATCAATTTCTATAATTCTAAAATCATGCATAATGTGTGCATATTATGCAATCTTGGTGGTCTAATGTGAATGCACCATTTGCAGTTTGCGCCATATGCAATGTACAGTAACAATGTGTTGTCCTTCTTGATGATGAACATGAACATTGGTGTCCAAATTAATGTTCCATACAGTGCTCCCTTTTATTGATTGTTGAAATTCATGGAACAAAGATTTCAAGATCAAAAGGTTTATATGCTTTATACCCTGTATTTAGGATTTTACTTTTTTCATTTCCTTTAGGTTCCTGGAGACCAGATTGGAATGCATTGCATGATTTGGCCTCTGCGTACTGATGAGTGAAAGAAAATGAAAGGTGCAAGCACAAGTAAAGTTTAAAGGCTGTGAGGGTAAAAATAGTTCCTTATCAGATGCAAAGAACCTTTGTTGTAGCTGCAAGCTGCAAAAGTTGTACACCTTATGAATGCAAGTTTTCTAAGCTGGCCAGCAGATCAGACTGCTACCTTTCTAAGGTTTCAGGGCACCCAATTTCTAGACTCTTTGATATAAGAAACTTTAAGGAAAAGTTGGCTTTATTTTTCAAATGATAACATGGGATCATTTGATGCAAAATGAAGTATTTTGGTGACAAAAGCATTATCTGGGGCTTATTTCTATTGAATTAGCAAGATTTTGATATTACAATTAAGGTTGAGACAATAAACAAGCTATTATCACTGTCAAGGGGTGCTTCTTGGAATGATCATACTAGGATGCAGATCTTGGCAATATGATTGAAGTGCACAACTGCACCGCATATGGATTCCAGCCATAAGTTGAAAACAATTGACTGTATTTTCCTTTGATCCAGTGTTAGAATTTATGTAACAATTATTTCAGGATCAGCCTGACAAAAATATACTGTGAAGAAGTTCCATTGACAAACTGAAACATGATGCAAAGTCAAGAACTCACTGCATTTCTTATATTGTTACAATATTATGAAATAAATATATGCAGGTCAAGCATATGATGTGAGATGTAAGCTCATGGTACCAGCCACAGCACATTGATCAACTTTATTGTAAAAAATTCTTTGAATTCTTAACATTTTTCAAGAATCCTTCACTTTGTGAAGGAATTCTTCTTTCTGTTGTAAAATTTAAAGAACTGGACACTGCTGTGCATCACAAAAAGAGGTTTGTTTTATACCTGGTGCGGCAAAATGAAATTAATAACAATAATCTGTTGTATCAAATTGTTCAAATCCAAACAAAAACAAATTAAAGATGCTATGTGAGCTGATTTTGTTGTGGTTCAGAAAAGGGCAGTAATAGACCATTTTGACGATTAAAATCAGAGACTGGGGAGAGCGGTTTGTTCTGGTAAATGGCAGATGCAGTTCTGGTAAATGGCTGCCACGGAGTGAGCCGGTTAAAGTGAATAATGTAAACATGGCAATCGCTACTGCATAAGAACGCAGCAAAAGAGCTGTCAAAGGATTTAGTCAAATACCTGTCCATGCGAAATACATACAAATGTGCAATTTATCTCTATTTGCAACTGATTTCCTTTTCAACCTTTATTTCAGTGCTGCAAAAAGCAATTCTTGCTTTGAGTTTAGGCCCTTTCCGCACAACTTGACGAAATACATGATGTATTTGAAGTCTTTAAAATAAGAAAGCTTACCCTGACTGCGATTTTCAAGAGCATGGAATTCAACTGACGTTTTTAACTTTGAATGTCCTTCTTGAATTCGATTAGAATTGACGGAAGGAAAAACTTCAAACATAATTCGAATTTTCTTAATCTGCCGGTTGAACATACGTCAAAACTGATATTTCAAAACTGAATTTCTAAAACTGTGCCGATGCGGTAGCGATCCTCGCCACAACTTGCAAAACTCTATGTTCACATTGTATTCACTGCAATGGCCCAACTACGCGGCAGCCATTTACAAGAACTATATCCGCCATTTACCAGAACAAACCGCTCTCCCCAGTCTCCCATTTCAATTGTTGAAATGGTCTATTGGTTCATACTGCAATGGATTATTTTGTCAAAATGCAAACAATCGTTCACTTGGCCAAATGTGAAGTCTTCCTATTTTCTTACTCTTTCAACTTACACCACAGAAACACTGCATGCAGGTTAGCGCACTGGGCATTTGCTGATGTTCATATGCTTATAGGCAGTTGAGGTGAATCACAGCCATTTTTGGGTGTGAATTGTGGCAAGAAAATATTATTGCTTTCTGAATGAACTTAAGAACATGAAATAAATTTTAGAAACAGAAGGGAATGTCACAATCAACCTTCTAAACAACAGACTACACAAAATTTTCCACTTTGATGGATGCATAACAAGAAGTTTGCATCCACAATTACAACTATTTATTGTTCATTCAGCATGGATTATGAGATATTCTTTGAAAGCTCTCCGCAGGAGCTAGGAATGTTGAAGCGCGAGCGAAGCGAGCGCTTAACTTCCTAGTTATTAAATACTTCCCGTAAAGGTTCGGAACATATATCAGAATTATTCTTAAGAATCTTTGGCGGTATATTCTTGAAAGTTGTGGCCTTCTTGGGATTGAGCCTTTTGATTTCAGTTTCCATTTCCTCTAATGAAACAGGGTTAAAAGTGAATGATTCTACATTCAAAAAGTGGCTCTTAATTTTTAGTATGCTGGGATGATTAGAGTATCTTTGTACCGACTTTTCGATAGGATCTAATATGCCCTCAGTGTCTGAAATATTATCATTATTCTCTTTTATACCAAGGGACTCTGTTACCGTTACAAAGAAACGATTGAAAATCTCTGCAACTTCAATATCATCAGATATAATCTCATCATCTTCGACTAAAACTATCTTGTTATTGCTCTGACATTTGTCAGACAGAGCAGGCTTCACTGTTTTCCAGAATTTCCTATTATCGGTGACCAAATTGATATCTAACTTACTGTAGTAGTCTTTTTTAGCTTGCCTGAAAAGCTTAACGCAACGGTTACGTTGTTTACGATAGTTGTTCCAATTCTCAGCCGTCCTAGATTTGTTATGTTTATTTCTAAGTCTAGAACGCAACATAATTGCTTTGCGTAAAGCTCTCGTCATGAACGGGGCATGGTTTGCACGTACATATTTCTTTTTAGTAGGGGCATGCTTATCTAACACTTCGTTGAATACATCTTGAAATGAAACATAGTCAGTAGGGTTGGAATTACTCATAGCCTCACAAAGATCTCGTTTGAAGTCTGATTCGTTGAAATTTTTGTAACTTCTATAGTTTATGACAGATGGACCTATCTTCTGATATTTTGTTTTTAAAACGGTAAGAATCATTTTATGAAAATCAGAGAGCCCTGTTTCGATCGTTGTTGTACTGTGGACACTTCTGTCACGGTTGGTCAAAATAAGGTCAATGCATTTAGGGTTCTCCGACTTGAAACAAGTTGGTTCTCTAACCATGCTCTTAAGACTATACAAATCTAGAAAGTTCTTTAATTCCCCCTCATTTACGGTCATGTTAAAATCACCAAGAATAATGAAATTCTCAAATTCTCCACTATATTTGTCAAGTGCCCTTCCTAAGTTATCTAGGAAAATCTCTTCTGACTGGGTTGGTGGACGATACACACTAAGCAGAACCCATTTCTTTTTATTCAAATTGACTTCTAAAGAGATACATTCTATCCCTTCCGCAAACGTGAAAGAGTCAAGTTGATGGGCGACAATGCCATTTCGAATGTAAACTAGCAAGCCCCCACCATCCTTGGTTCTATCCAAGCGGAGAGGGACAGAGTAGCCATCAATAACAAACTGCTGTTTTGGAAATGAAGAGTCTATTTTAGTTTCGGAAATCATAAGGATATCAATGTTTTGAGAATTTATTTCTGAAAGTGCATCTAATTTGTTTCTAATTGAGTTGATATTAAGATATCCGATTATCAGTCGGCCTAAGTTTTTTAAACGTAGTGATTTTAGCGCAGTTTTTGCATCAATGTTATCGTTTTGAAGCGGGTCCGTGGGATTTACCGAATTCCGCCGTGGATCACTTTCCAGTCAATAATGTCCTAGAACTTTCAAAAAGTTATTTGCTAAAATACGTGTCCCCTCTGGATTAAGATGCAGTTTACTTCTGTTTAAATGAGAAAGAGGCTTAATATTGTCGTTATCGATGAATGGCAGGTTGTTTCCTTTGCAAAGCTCCTTAAGATGACGGTTGACATCAGTGACCTTCCCATTCCATTGATCACCTCGCTGCACAAGGCTCGAGACATAAATTGTATTCTTGCTTGTTTTCATAGCACTTGCAAGATCCAGAATTTCAGTTGCAATTTCCTCCGGAGACTGTGAACTTTTGATATCGTTCGTGCCACAGTGCAAAATAATTTTTCTTGGGTTTCGTTTCATCGTGGGAATAGCATGGCTATTCATATGATCAACTGTCGCTCCAGAGTAGCTTTGAACTTTTATCTTTTCTTCACCATTAGTTGCCTCTGTCATTTTAAACCCTTTAATATCTTTGACTATCGAGTCTCCAATGATTTCAGTGAATTCCTTTGGGACTGCATCATTCCTTGTCGTGGCATCATTTTTCCTCTTTATATTCCCTTGCTCCAAATTCCTTGTCACAGTTTGTTTTCCCCTGATAGTAGCAGGTCGATTCTCAGGTTGTTTTGAAATACTGAATGGCGCGTCGTTGGGCCCGACCGCATCTCCCACAGACAACGCAGGGGAGTCCAATTCCTCACTCCCGATCGCACCAAACCGATTCATGTGGATAAAACCAACATCATGTGAGGTAAGTGATGCCACATTTTTTGCTTTACCAGTATGCTTTTGCTGTGGGTATCTAAATTTAACTTCTTTTGAGTATGTTGGGATGTTGGGGGAAACAAGGTCTTCATCGTCATCGCTCCAAATCGACCGTGGCAATTTTGGCTTCGAAGTATCTACATGTTTAACACTCTGCAGGATCAGTTCTTTTTTCTTCAGTTCTTTCCTCAAGGCTTCGTTTTCATCCTTTAAAAGGGCAATTTCTTTTCTCAAAACCTTTTCTGTATCAACACCCGTTGGTTCACTCTTTAACTCAAGTTTCTCTTCCATAGCAATTTTGAGGGATTCGACAGTCCTCTGCAGCTTAATGAATTCAGTATACGGCGTAAATTCACCGGCACCATTGCAGCTAATTAACCTCAGATTGGTTCCGTTATCAATTTTTCCGGAGTCAAGAACAAAGTACGAGTCTTCTCCATTTTTAGCTCGATTTTCTATCAGCTTGGCCTCCTCCAGTCGCTTCAGGGCACTGGTCACGCCTTTACGTTGAGCTCCGATGCTTTTCTTTTCGAGGAGTGCCATGATAGTATCTTCGCATGGTCTTTTCTTCTTTTCCCTTATTTCAATGATTGCCTTCATAATCTCGATACCAATGTCCATATTTTCATTTCTTATATTGTCAGTTTCTTCTGCCATGCTCCTTGGGCTTCTTGGGCTTCGATGGGCCTATGCGGCTGCACGCCTCGATCAGTAAATTTTACTTCCAATAAAATCTAAGCCTTTCGCACTTTCAAATCAAGCGAAATACATACAAATACAAATTAATAATACATTCAAAGAACCTTTAAACCAATGTGCAAAAAGATAGCCTCTTGTATCTATTTGCGTGTTGAACTTCGAGGAGCATCACTTAGGCCTGGCCTCCACATGCACAGAAGGAGGGAGACAAAGGTTGTCTCCCGGAGGGAGACAAATGTTGTCTCCCGGAGGGAGACAAAGGTTGCCTCTCGGAGGGAGACAACGGTTGTCTCCCGGAGGGAGACAAATGTTGTCTCCCGGAGGGAGACAAAGTTTGTCTCCCGGAGGGAGACAAATGTTGTCTCCCGGAGGGAGACAAAGGTTGTCTCCCGGTGGGAGACAAATGTTGTCTCCCGGAGGGAGACAAAGGTTGTCTACCGGAGGGAAACAAATGTTGCATCCCGGAGGGAGACAAAGGTTGTCTCCCGGAGGGAGACAGTTTGTCTCATAGAGGGACACAAAGGTTGTCTCCCGGAGGGAGACAAATGTTGTCTCCCGGAGGGAGACAAATGTTGTCTCCCGGAGGGAGACAAATGTTGTCTCCCGGAGGGAGACAAATGTTGTCTTCCGGAGGGAGACAAAGGTTGTCTCCCGGAGGGAGACAAATGTTGTCTCCCGCAGGGAGACAAATGTTGTCTTCCGGAGGGAGACAAAGGTTGTCTCCTGGAGGGAGACAAATGTTGTCTCCCGGAGGGAGACAAAAGTTGTCTCTCGGAGGGAGACAAATGTTGTCTCCCGGAGGGAGACAAATGTTGTCTCCCGGAGAAAGACAAATGTTGTCTTCCGGAGGGAGACAAAGGTTGTCTCCCGGAGGGAGACAAAGGTTGTCTCCCGGAGGGAGACAAAGGTTGTCTCCCGGAGGGAGACAAAGGTTGTCTCCCGGAGGGAGACAAATGTTGTCTCCCGGAGGGAGACAAATGTTGTCTCCCGGAGGGAGACAAATGTTGTCTCCCGGAGGGAGACAAATGTTGTCTCCCGGAGGGAGACAAAGGTTGTCTCCCGGAGGGAGACATAGGTTGTCTCCCGGAGGGAGACAAAGGTTGTCTCCCGGAAGGAGACAAAGGTTGTCTCCCGGAGGGAGACATATGTTGTCTCCCGGAAGGAGACAAAGGTTGTCTCCCGGAGGGAAACAAATGTTGTATCCCGGAGGGAGACAAAGGTTGTCTCCCGGAGGGAGACAGTTTGTCTCATAGAGGGAGACAAAGGTTGTCTCCCGGAGGGAGTCAAATGTTGTCTCCCAGAGGGAGACAAATGTTGTCTCCCGGAGGGAGACAAAGGTTGTCTCCCGGAGGGAGACAAATGTTGTCTCCCGGAGGGAGACAAATGTTGTCTTCCGGAGGGAGACAAAGGTTGTCTCCCGGAGGGAGACAAATGTTGTCTCCCGGAGGGAGACAAAAGTTGTCTCCCAGAGGGAGACAAAAGTTGTCTCCCGGAGGGAGACAAATGTTGTCTCCCGGAGAAAGACAAATGTTGTCTTCCGGAGGGAGACAAAGGTTGTCTCCCGGAGGGAGACAGTTTGTCTCATAGAGGGAGACAAAGGTTGTCTCCCGGAGGGAGACAAATGTTGTCTCCCGGAGGGAGACAAATATTGTCTCCCGGAGAAAGACAAATGTTGTCTTCCGGAGGGAGACAAAGGTTGTCTCCCGGAGGGAGACAGTTTGTTTCATAGAGGGAGACAAAGGTTGTCTCCCGGAGGGAGACAAATGTTGTCTCCCGGAGGGAGACAAAGTTTGTCTCCCGGAGGGAGACAAAGGTTGTCTCCCGGAGGGAAACAAATGTTGTATCCCGGAGGGAGACAAAGGTTGTCTCCCGGAGGGAGACAGTTTGTCTCATAGAGGGATACAAAGGTTGTCTCCCGGAGGGAGACAAATGTTTTCTCCCAGAGGGAGACAAATGTTGTCTCCCGGAGGGAGACAAATGTTGTCTCCCGGAGGGAGACAAAGGTTGTCTCCCGGAGGGAGACAAAGGTTGTCTCCCGGAGGGAGACAAAGGTTGTCTCCCGGAGGGAGACAAATGTTGTCTCCCGGAGGGAGACAAAGTTTGTCTCCCGGAGGGAGACAGTTTGTCTCATAGAGGGAGACAAATGTTGTATCCCGGAGGGAGACAAAGGTTGTCTCCCGGAGGGAGACAAAGGTTGTCTCCCGGAGGGAGACAGTTTGTCTCATAGAGGGACACAAAGGTTGTCTCCCGGAGGGAGACAAATGTTGTCTCCCAGAGGGACACAAATGTTGTCTCCCGGAGGGAGACAAAGGTTTTCTCCCGGAGGGAGACAAAGGTTGTCTCTCGGAGGGAGACAAATGTTGTCTCCCGGAGGGAGAGAAATATTGTCTCCCGGAGAAAGACAAATGTTGTCTTCCGGAGGGAGACAAAGGTTGTCTCCCGGAGGGAGACAGTTTGTTTCATAGAGGGAGACAAAGGTTGTCTCCCGGAGGGAGACAAATGTTGTCTCCCGGAGGGAGACAAATATTGTCTCCCGGAGAAAGACAAAGGTTGTCTCCCGGAGGGAGACAAATGTTGTCTCCCGGAGGGAGACAAAGTTTGTCTCCCGGAGGGAGACAAAGGTTGTCTCCCGGAGGGAGACAAATATTGTCTCCCGGAGGGAGACAAAGGTTGTCTCCCAGAGGGACACAAATGTTGTCTCCCGGAGGGAGACAAAGGTTTTCTCCCGGAGGGAGACAAAGGTTGTCTCTCGGAGGGAGACAAATGTTGCATCCCGGAGGGAGACAAAGGTTGTCTCCCGGAGGGAGACAAATTTTGTCTCCCGGAGGGAGACAAATGTTGTCTCCCGGAGGGAGACAAAGGTTGTCTCCCGGAGGGAGACATAGGTTGTCTCCCGGAGGGAGACATAGGTTGTCTCCCGGAGGGAGACAAAGGTTGTCTCCCGGAAGGAGACAAAGGTTGTCTCCCGGAGGGAGACAAATGTTGTCTCCCGGAGGGAGACAAAGGTTGTCTCCCGGAGGGAAACAAATGTTGTATCCCGGAGGGAGACAAAGGTTGTCTCCCGGAGGGAGACAGTTTGTCTCATAGAGGGAGACAAAGGTTGTCTCCCGGAGGGAGTCAAATGTTGTCTCCCAGAGGGAGACAAATGTTGTCTCCCGGAGGGAGACAAAGGTTGTCTCCCGGAGGGAGACAAATGTTGTCTCCCGGAGGGAGACAAATGTTGTCTTCCGGAGGGAGACAAAGGTTGTCTCCCAGAGGGAGACAAATGTTGTCTCCCGGAGGGAGACAAAAGTTGTCTCCCGGAGGGAGACAAAAGTTGTCTCCCGGAGGGAGACAAATGTTGTCTCCCGGAGAAAGACAAATGTTGTCTTCCGGAGGGAGACAAAGGTTGTCTCCCGGAGGGAGACAATTGTTGTCTCCCGGAGGGAGACAAATATTGTCTCCCGGAGAAAGACAAATGTTGTCTTCCGGAGGGAGACAAAGGTTGTCTCCCGGAGGGAGACAGTTTGTTTCATAGAGGGAGACAAAGGTTGTCTCCCGGAGGGAGACAAATGTTGTCTCCCGGAGGGAGACAAAGTTTGTCTCCCGGAGGGAGACAAAGGTTGTCTCCCGGAGGGAGACAAATGTTGTATCCCGGAGGGAGACAAAGGTTGTCTCCCGGAGGGAAACAAATGTTGTATCCCGGAGGGAGACAAAGGTTGTCTCCCGGAGGGAGACAGTTTGTCTCATAGAGGGACACAAAGGTTGTCTCCCGGAGGGAGACAAATGTTGTCTCCCAGAGGGAGACAAATGTTGTCTCCCGGAGGGAGACAAATGTTGTCTCCCGGAGGGAGACAAAGGTTGTCTCCCGGAGGGAGACAAAGGTTGTCTCCCGGAGGGAGACAAAGGTTGTCTCCCGGAGGGAGACAAATGTTGTCTCCCGGAGGGAGACAAAGTTTGTCTCCCGGAGGGAGACAAAGGTTGTCTCCCGGAGGGAGACAAATGTTGTCTCCCGGAGGGAGACAAAGGTTGTCTACCGGAGGGAAACAAATGTTGCATCCCGGAGGGAGACAAAGGTTGTCTCCCGGAGGGAGACAGTTTGTCTCATAGAGGGACACAAAGGTTGTCTCCCGGAGGGAGACAAATGTTGTCTCCCGGAGGGAGACAAAAGTTGTCTCCCAGAGGGAGACAAAAGTTGTCTCCCGGAGGGAGACAAATGTTGTCTCCCGGAGAAAGACAAATGTTGTCTTCCGGAGGGAGACAAAGGTTGTCTCCCGGAGGGAGACAGTTTGTCTCATAGAGGGAGACAAAGGTTGTCTCCCGGAGGGAGACAAATGTTGTCTCCCGGAGGGAGACAAATATTGTCTCCCGGAGAAAGACAAATGTTGTCTTCCGGAGGGAGACAAAGGTTGTCTCCCGGAGGGAGACAGTTTGTTTCATAGAGGGAGACAAAGGTTGTCTCCCGGAGGGAGACAAATGTTGTCTCCCGGAGGGAGACAAAGTTTGTCTCCCGGAGGGAGACAAAGGTTGTCTCCCGGAGGGAAACAAATGTTGTATCCCGGAGGGAGACAAAGGTTGTCTCCCGGAGGGAGACAGTTTGTCTCATAGAGGGACACAAAGGTTGTCTCCCGGAGGGAGACAAATGTTTTCTCCCAGAGGGAGACAAATGTTGTCTC
Organism: Aurelia sp. 4 Dawson et al 2005; assembly: GCA_964019985.1. Lineage (NCBI taxonomy): Eukaryota > Metazoa > Cnidaria > Scyphozoa > Semaeostomeae > Ulmaridae > Aurelia > Aurelia sp. 4 Dawson et al 2005. The sequence continues at coordinate 22,835,077 of OZ026496.1, read as the reverse complement.
CCGGAGGGAGACAAATGTTGTCTCCCGGAGGGAGACAAAGGTTGTCTCCCGGAGGGAGACAAATGTTGTCTCCCGGAGGGAGACAAATGTTGTCTCCCGGAGGGAGACAAAGTTTGTCTCCCGGAGGGAGACAAAGGTTGTCTCCCGGAGGGAGACAAATATTGTCTCCCGGAGGGAGACAAAGGTTGTCTCCCAGAGGGACACAAATGTTGTCTCCCGGAGGGAGACAAAGGTTTTCTCCCGGAGGGAGACAAAGGTTGTCTCTCGGAGGGAGACAAATGTTGCATCCCGGAGGGAGACAAAGGTTGTCTCCCGGAGGGAGACAAAGGTTGTCTCCCGGAGGGAGACAAATGTTGTCTCCCGGAGGGAGACAAAGTTTGTCTCCCGGAGGGAGACAGTTTGTCTCATAGAGGGAGACAAATGTTGTATCCCGGAGGGAGACAAAGGTTGTCTCCCGGAGGGAGACAAAGGTTGTCTCCCGGAGGGAGACAGTTTGTCTCATAGAGGGACACAAAGGTTGTCTCCCGGAGGGAGACAAATGTTGTCTCCCAGAGGGACACAAATGTTGTCTCCCGGAGGGAGACAAAGGTTTTCTCCCGGAGGGAGACAAAGGTTGTCTCTCGGAGGGAGACAAATGTTGTCTCCCGGAGGGAGACAAAGTTTGTCTCCCGGAGGGAGACAAAGGTTGTCTCCCGGAGGGAAACAAATGTTGTATCCCGGAGGGAGACAAAGGTTGTCTCCCGGAGGGAGACAGTTTGTCTCATAGAGGGACACAAAGGTTGTCTCCCGGAGGGAGACAAATGTTTTCTCCCAGAGGGAGACAAATGTTGTCTCCCGGAGGGAGACAGTTTGTTTCATAGAGGGAGACAAAGGTTGTCTCCCGGAGGGAGACAAATGTTGTCTCCCGGAGGGAGACAAAGTTTGTCTCCCGGAGGGAGACAAAGGTTGTCTCCCGGAGGGAAACAAATGTTGTATCCCGGAGGGAGACAAAGGTTGTCTCCCGGAGGGAGACAGTTTGTCTCATAGAGGGACACAAAGGTTGTCTCCCGGAGGGAGACAAATGTTTTCTCCCAGAGGGAGACAAATGTTGTCTCCCGGAGGGAGACAAATGTTGTCTCCCGGAGGGAGACAAAGGTTGTCTCCCGGAGGGAGACAAATGTTGTCTCCCGGAGGGAGACAAATGTTGTCTCCCGGAGGGAGACAAAGTTTGTCTCCCGGAGGGAGACAAAGGTTGTCTCCCGGAGGGAGACAAATATTGTCTCCCGGAGGGAGACAAAGGTTGTCTCCCAGAGGGACACAAATGTTGTCTCCCGGAGGGAGACAAAGGTTTTCTCCCGGAGGGAGACAAAGGTTGTCTCTCGGAGGGAGACAAATGTTGCATCCCGGAGGGAGACAAAGGTTGTCTCCCGGAGGGAGACAAAGGTTGTCTCCCGGAGGGAGACAAATGTTGTCTCCCGGAGGGAGACAAAGTTTGTCTCCCGGAGGGAGACAGTTTGTCTCATAGAGGGAGACAAATGTTGTATCCCGGAGGGAGACAAAGGTTGTCTCCCGGAGGGAGACAAAGGTTGTCTCCCGGAGGGAGACAGTTTGTCTCATAGAGGGACACAAAGGTTGTCTCCCGGAGGGAGACAAATGTTGTCTCCCAGAGGGACACAAATGTTGTCTCCCGGAGGGAGACAAAGGTTTTCTCCCGGAGGGAGACAAAGGTTGTCTCTCGGAGGGAGACAAATGTTGTCTCCCGGAGGGAGACAAAGTTTGTCTCCCGGAGGGAGACAAAGGTTGTCTCCCGGAGGGAAACAAATGTTGTATCCCGGAGGGAGACAAAGGTTGTCTCCCGGAGGGAGACAGTTTGTCTCATAGAGGGACACAAAGGTTGTCTCCCGGAGGGAGACAAATGTTTTCTCCCAGAGGGAGACAAATGTTGTCTCCCGGAGGGAGACAAATGTTGTCTCCCGGAGGGAGACAAAGGTTGTCTCCTGGAGGGAGAGAAAGGTTGTCTCCCGGAGGGAGACAAATGGTGTCTCCTGGAGGGAGACAAATGTTGTCTCCCGGAGGGAGACAAATGTTGTCTCCCGGAGGGAGACAAATGTTGTCTCCCGGAGGGAGACAAATGTTGTCTCCCGGAGGGAGACAAAGTTTGTCTCCCGGAGGGAGACAAAGGTTGTCTCCCGGAGGGAGACAAATATTGTCTCCCGGAGGGAGACAAAGGTTGTCTCCCAGAGGGACACAAATGTTGTCTCCCGGAGGGAGACAAAGGTTTTCTCCCGGAGGGAGACAAAGGTTGTCTCTCGGAGGGAGACAAATGTTGCATCCCGGAGGGAGACAAAGGTTGTCTCCCGGAGGGAGACAAAGGTTGTCTCCCGGAGGGAGACAAATGTTGTCTCCCGGAGGGAGACAAAGGTTGTCTCCCGGAGGGAGACAAATGTTGTCTCCCGGAGGGAGACAAATGTTGTCTCCCGGAGGGAGACAAATGTTGTCTCCCGGAGGGAGACAAATGTTGTCTCCCGGAGGGAGACAAAGGTTGTCTCCCGGAGGGAGACATAGGTTGTCTCCCGGAGGGAGACATAGGTTGTCTCCCGGAGGGAGACAAAGGTTGTCTCCCGGAAGGAGACAAAGGTTGTCTCCCGGAGGGAGACAAATGTTGTCTCCCGGAGGGAGACAAAGGTTGTCTCCCGGAGGGAAACAAATGTTGTATCCCGGAGGGAGACAAAGGTTGTCTCCCGGAGGGAGACAGTTTGTCTCATAGAGGGAGACAAAGGTTGTCTCCCGGAGGGAGTCAAATGTTGTCTCCCAGAGGGAGACAAATGTTGTCTCCCGGAGGGAGACAAAGGTTGTCTCCCGGAGGGAGACAAATGTTGTCTCCCGGAGGGAGACAAATGTTGTCTTCCGGAGGGAGACAAAGGTTGTCTCCCAGAGGGAGACAAATGTTGTCTCCCGGAGGGAGACAAAAGTTGTCTCCCGGAGGGAGACAAAGGTTGTCTCCTGGAGGGAGAGAAAGGTTGTCTCCCGGAGGGAGACAAATGGTGTCTCCTGGAGGGAGACAAATGTTGTCTCCCGGAGGGAGACAAATGTTGTCTCCCGGAGGGAGACAAATGTTGTCTCCCGGAGGGAGACAAATGTTGTCTCCCGGAGGGAGACAAAGTTTGTCTCCCGGAGGGAGACAAAGGTTGTCTCCCGGAGGGAGACAAATATTGTCTCCCGGAGGGAGACAAAGGTTGTCTCCCAGAGGGACACAAATGTTGTCTCCCGGAGGGAGACAAAGGTTTTCTCCCGGAGGGAGACAAAGGTTGTCTCTCGGAGGGAGACAAATGTTGCATCCCGGAGGGAGACAAAGGTTGTCTCCCGGAGGGAGACAAAGGTTGTCTCCCGGAGGGAGACAAATGTTGTCTCCCGGAGGGAGACAAAGGTTGTCTCCCGGAGGGAGACAAATGTTGTCTCCCGGAGGGAGACAAATGTTGTCTCCCGGAGGGAGACAAATGTTGTCTCCCGGAGGGAGACAAATGTTGTCTCCCGGAGGGAGACAAAGGTTGTCTCCCGGAGGGAGACATAGGTTGTCTCCCGGAGGGAGACATAGGTTGTCTCCCGGAGGGAGACAAAGGTTGTCTCCCGGAAGGAGACAAAGGTTGTCTCCCGGAGGGAGACAAATGTTGTCTCCCGGAGGGAGACAAAGGTTGTCTCCCGGAGGGAAACAAATGTTGTATCCCGGAGGGAGACAAAGGTTGTCTCCCGGAGGGAGACAGTTTGTCTCATAGAGGGAGACAAAGGTTGTCTCCCGGAGGGAGTCAAATGTTGTCTCCCAGAGGGAGACAAATGTTGTCTCCCGGAGGGAGACAAAGGTTGTCTCCCGGAGGGAGACAAATGTTGTCTCCCGGAGGGAGACAAATGTTGTCTTCCGGAGGGAGACAAAGGTTGTCTCCCAGAGGGAGACAAATGTTGTCTCCCGGAGGGAGACAAAAGTTGTCTCCCGGAGGGAGACAAAAGTTGTCTCCCGGAGGGAGACAAATGTTGTCTCCCGGAGAAAGACAAATGTTGTCTTCCGGAGGGAGACAAAGGTTGTCTCCCGGAGGGAGACAATTGTTGTCTCCCGGAGGGAGACAAATATTGTCTCCCGGAGAAAGACAAATGTTGTCTTCCGGAGGGAGACAAAGGTTGTCTCCCGGAGGGAGACAGTTTGTTTCATAGAGGGAGACAAAGGTTGTCTCCCGGAGGGAGACAAATGTTGTCTCCCGGAGGGAGACAAAGTTTGTCTCCCGGAGGGAGACAAAGGTTGTCTCCCGGAGGGAGACAAATGTTGTATCCCGGAGGGAGACAAAGGTTGTCTCCCGGAGGGAAACAAATGTTGTATCCCGGAGGGAGACAAATGTTGTCTCCCGGAGGGAGACAAAGGTTGTCTACCGGAGGGAAACAAATGTTGCATCCCGGAGGGAGACAAAGGTTGTCTCCCGGAGGGAGACAGTTTGTCTCATAGAGGGACACAAAGGTTGTCTCCCGGAGGGAGACAAATGTTGTCTCCCGGAGGGAGACAAATGTTGTCTCCCGGAGGGAGACAAATGTTGTCTTCCGGAGGGAGACAAAGGTTGTCTCCCGGAGGGAGACAAATGTTGTCTCCCGGAGGGAGACAAAGGTTGTCTCCCGGAGGGAGACAAATGTTGTCTCCCGGAGGGAGACAAAGGTTGTCTACCGGAGGGAAACAAATGTTGCATCCCGGAGGGAGACAAAGGTTGTCTCCCGGAGGGAGACAAATGTTGTCTCCCGGAGGGAGACAAATGTTGTCTCCCGGAGGGAGACAAATGTTGTCTCCCGGAGGGAGACAAATGTTGTCTCCCGGAGGGAGACAAATGTTGTCTTCCGGAGGGAGACAAAGGTTGTCTCCCGGAGGGAGACAAATGTTGTCTCCCGGAGGGAGACAAAGGTTGTCTCCCGGAAGGAGACAAAGGTTGTCTCCCGGAGGGAGACATATGTTGTCTCCCGGAGGGAGACAAAGGTTGTCTCCCGGAGGGAAACAAATGTTGTATCCCGGAGGGAGACAAATGTTGTCTCCCGGAGGGAGACAAAGGTTGTCTACCGGAGGGAAACAAATGTTGCATCCCGGAGGGAGACAAAGGTTGTCTCCCGGAGGGAGACAGTTTGTCTCATAGAGGGAGACAAAGGTTGTCTCCCGGAGGGAGTCAAATGTTGTCTCCCAGAGGGAGACAAATGTTGTCTCCCGGAGGGAGACAAAGGTTGTCTCCCGGAGGGAGACAAATGTTGTCTCCCGGAGGGAGACAAATGTTGTCTTCCGGAGGGAGACAAAGGTTGTCTCCCGGAGGGAAACAAATGTTGTATCCCGGAGGGAGACAAAGGTTGTCTCCCGGAGGGAGACAGTTTGTCTCATAGAGGGAGACAAAGGTTGTCTCCCGGAGGGAGTCAAATGTTGTCTCCCAGAGGGAGACAAATGTTGTCTCCCGGAGGGAGACATAGGTTGTCTCCCGGAGGGAGACAAAGGTTGTCTCCCGGAGGGAGACATAGGTTGTCTCCCGGAGGGAGACAAAGGTTGTCTCCCGGAAGGAGACAAAGGTTGTCTCCCGGAGGGAGACAAAGGTTGTCTCCCGGAGGGAGACATAGGTTGTCTCCCGGAGGGAGACATAGGTTGTCTCCCGGAGGGAGACAAAGGTTGTCTCCCGGAAGGAGACAAAGGTTGTCTCCCGGAGGGAGACAAAAGTTGTCTCCCGGAGGGAGACAAAGGTTGTCTCCCGGAGGGAGACAAAGGTTGTCTCCCGGAGGGAGACAAATGTTGTCTCCCGGAGGGAGACAAATGTTGTCTCCCGGAGGGAGACAAATGTTGTCTCCCGGAGGGAGACAAATGTTGTCTCCCGGAGGGAGACAAAGGTTGTCTCCCGGAGGGAGACATAGGTTGTCTCCCGGAGGGAGACAAAGGTTGTCTCCCGGAAGGAGACAAAGGTTGTCTCCCGGAGGGAGACAAATATTGTCTCCCGGAGAAAGACAAAGGTTGTCTCCCGGAGGGAGACAAATGTTGTCTCCCGGAGGGAGACAAAGTTTGTCTCCCGGAGGGAGACAAAGGTTGTCTCCCGGAGGGAGACAAATATTGTCTCCCGGAGGGAGACAAAGGTTGTCTCCCAGAGGGACACAAATGTTGTCTCCCGGAGGGAGACAAAGGTTTTCTCCCGGAGGGAGACAAAGGTTGTCTCTCGGAGGGAGACAAATGTTGCATCCCGGAGGGAGACAAAGGTTGTCTCCCGGAGGGAGACAAAGGTTGTCTCCCGGAGGGAGACAAATGTTGTCTCCCGGAGGGAGACAAAGGTTGTCTCCCGGAGGGAGACAAATGTTGTCTCCCGGAGGGAGACAAATGTTGTCTCCCGGAGGGAGACAAATGTTGTCTCCCGGAGGGAGACAAATGTTGTCTCCCGGAGGGAGACAAAGGTTGTCTCCCGGAGGGAGACATAGGTTGTCTCCCGGAGGGAGACATAGGTTGTCTCCCGGAGGGAGACAAAGGTTGTCTCCCGGAAGGAGACAAAGGTTGTCTCCCGGAGGGAGACAAATGTTGTCTCCCGGAGGGAGACAAAGGTTGTCTCCCGGAGGGAAACAAATGTTGTATCCCGGAGGGAGACAAAGGTTGTCTCCCGGAGGGAGACAGTTTGTTTCATAGAGGGAGACAAAGGTTGTCTCCCGGAGGGAGTCAAATGTTGTCTCCCAGAGGGAGACAAATGTTGTCTCCCGGAGGGAGACAAAGGTTGTCTCCCGGAGGGAGACAAATGTTGTCTCCCGGAGGGAGACAAATGTTGTCTTCCGGAGGGAGACAAAGGTTGTCTCCCAGAGGGAGACAAATGTTGTCTCCCGGAGGGAGACAAAAGTTGTCTCCCGGAGGGAGACAAAAGTTGTCTCCCGGAGGGAGACAAATGTTGTCTCCCGGAGAAAGACAAATGTTGTCTTCCGGAGGGAGACAAAGGTTGTCTCCCGGAGGGAGACAAATGTTGTCTCCCGGAGGGAGACAAATGTTGTCTCCCGGAGGGAGACAAAGGTTGTCTCCCGGAGGGAGACAAATGTTGTCTCCCGGAGGGAGACAAAGTTTGTCTCCCGGAGGGAGACAAAGGTTGTCTCCCGGAGGGAGACAAATGTTGTCTCCCGGAGGGAGACAAAGGTTGTCTACCGGAGGGAAACAAATGTTGCATCCCGGAGGGAGACAAAGGTTGTCTCCCGGAGGGAGACAGTTTGTCTCATAGAGGGACACAAAGGTTGTCTCCCGGAGGGAGACAAATGTTGTCTCCCGGAGGGAGACAAATGTTGTCTCCCGGAGGGAGACAAATGTTGTCTTCCGGAGGGAGACAAAGGTTGTCTCCCGGAGGGAGACAAATGTTGTCTCCCGCAGGGAGACAAATGTTGTCTTCCGGAGGGAGACAAAGGTTGTCTCCTGGAGGGAGACAAATGTTGTCTCCCGGAGGGAGACAAAAGTTGTCTCTTGGAGGGAGACAAATGTTGTCTCCCGGAGGGAGACAAATGTTGTCTCCCGGAGGGAGACAAATGTTGTCTCCCGGAGGGAGACAAATGTTGTCTCCCGGAGGGAGACAAATGTTGTCTCCCGGAGGGAGACAAAGGTTGTCTCCCGGAGAGAGACATAGGTTGTCTCCCGGAGGGAGACAAAGGTTGTCTCCCGGAAGGAGACAAAGGTTGTCTCCCGGAGGGAGACATATGTTGTCTCCCGGAGGGAGACAAAGGTTGTCTCCCGGAGGGAAACAAATGTTGTATCCCGGAGGGAGACAAATGTTGTCTCCCGGAGGGAGACAAAGGTTGTCTACCGGAGGGAAACAAATGTTGCATCCCGGAGGGAGACAAAGGTTGTCTCCCGGAGGGAGACAGTTTGTCTCATAGAGGGAGACAAAGGTTGTCTCCCGGAGGGAGTCAAATGTTGTCTCCCAGAGGGAGACAAATGTTGTCTCCCGGAGGGAGACAAAGGTTGTCTCCCGGAGGGAGACAAATGTTGTCTCCCGGAGGGAGACAAATGTTGTCTTCCGGAGGGAGACAAAGGTTGTCTCCCGGAGGGAAACAAATGTTGTATCCCGGAGGGAGACAAAGGTTGTCTCCCGGAGGGAGACAGTTTGTCTCATAGAGGGAGACAAAGGTTGTCTCCCGGAGGGAGTCAAATGTTGTCTCCCAGAGGGAGACAAATGTTGTCTCCCGGAGGGAGACATAGGTTGTCTCCCGGAGGGAGACAAAGGTTGTCTCCCGGAGGGAGACATAGGTTGTCTCCCGGAGGGAGACAAAGGTTGTCTCCCGGAAGGAGACAAAGGTTGTCTCCCGGAGGGAAACAAATGTTGTATCCCGGAGGGAGACAAAGGTTGTCTCCCGGAGGGAGACAGTTTGTCTCATAGAGGGAGACAAAGGTTGTCTCCCGGAGGGAGTCAAATGTTGTCTCCCAGAGGGAGACAAATGTTGTCTCCCGGAGGGAGACAAAGGTTGTCTCCCGGAGGGAGACAAATGTTGTCTCCCGGAGGGAGACAAATGTTGTCTTCCGGAGGGAGACAAAGGTTGTCTCCCAGAGGGAGACAAATGTTGTCTCCCGGAGGGAGACAAAAGTTGTCTCCCGGAGGGAGACAAAAGTTGTCTCCCGGAGGGAGACAAATGTTGTCTCCCGGAGAAAGACAAATGTTGTCTTCCGGAGGGAGACAAAGGTTGTCTCCCGGAGGGAGACAGTTTGTCTCATAGAGGGAGACAAAGGTTGTCTCCCGGAGGGAGACAAAGGTTGTCTCCCGGAGGGAGACAAATGTTGTCTCCCGGAGGGAGACAAAGGTTGTCTCCCGGAGGGAGACAAATGTTGTCTCCCGGAGGGAGACAAATGTTGTCTCCCGGAGGGAGACAAATGTTGTCTCCCGGAGGGAGACAAATGTTGTCTCCCGGAGGGAGACAAAGGTTGTCTCCCGGAGGGAGACATAGGTTGTCTCCCGGAGGGAGACATAGGTTGTCTCCCGGAGGGAGACAAAGGTTGTCTCCCGGAAGGAGACAAAGGTTGTCTCCCGGAGGGAGACAAAAGTTGTCTCCCGGAGGGAGACAAAGGTTGTCTCCCGGAGGGAGACAAAGGTTGTCTCCCGGAGGGAGACAAATGTTGTCTCCCGGAGGGAGACAAATGTTGTCTCCCGGAGGGAGACAAATGTTGTCTCCCGGAGGGAGACAAATGTTGTCTCCCGGAGGGAGACAAATGTTGTCTCCCGGAGGGAGACAAATGTTGTCTCCCGGAGGGAGACAAAGGTTGTCTCCCGGAGGGAGACATAGGTTGTCTCCCGGAGGGAGACAAAGGTTGTCTCCCGGAAGGAGACAAAGGTTGTCTCCCGGAGGGAGACATATGTTGTCTCCCGGAGGGAGACAAAGGTTGTCTCCCGGAGGGAAACAAATGTTGTATCCCGGAGGGAGACAAAGGTTGTCTCCCGGAGGGAGACAAAGGTTGTCTCCCGGAGGGAGACAAATGTTGTCTCCCGGAGGGAGACAAATGTTGTCTTCCGGAGGGAGACAAAGGTTGTCTCCCAGAGGGAGACAAATGTTGTCTCCCGGAGGGAGACAATTTGTCTCATAGAGGGAGACAAAGGTTGTCTCCCGGAGGGAGACAATTGTTGTCTCCCGGAGGGAGACAAATATTGTCTCTCGGAGAAAGACAAATGTTGTCTTCCGGAGGGAGACAAATGTTGTCTCCCGGAGGGAGACAAATGTTGTCTCCCGGAAGGAGACAAAGGTTGTCTCCCGGAGGGAGACATATGTTGTCTCCCGGAGGGAGACAAAGGTTGTCTCCCGGAGGGAAACAAATGTTGTATCCCGGAGGGAGACAAAGGTTGTCTCCCGGAGGGAGACATATGTTGTCTCCCGGAGGGAGACAAAGGTTGTCTCCCGGAGGGAGACAAATGTTGTCTCCCGGAGGGAGACAAAGGTTGTCTCCCGGAGGGAGACATAGGTTGTCTCCCGGAGGGAGACATAGGTTGTCTCCCGGAGGGAGACAAAGGTTGTCTCCCGGAAGGAGACAAAGGTTGTCTCCCGGAGGGAGACAAAAGTTGTCTCCCGGAGGGAGACAAAGGTTGTCTCCCGGAGGGAGACAAAGGTTGTCTCCCGGAGGGAGACAAATGTTGTCTCCCGGAGGGAGACAAATGTTGTCTCCCGGAGGGAGACAAATGTTGTCTCCCGGAGGGAGACAAATGTTGTCTCCCGGAGGGAGACAAAGGTTGTCTCCCGGAGGGAGACATAGGTTGTCTCCCGGAGGGAGACAAAGGTTGTCTCCCGGAAGGAGACAAAGGTTGTCTCCCGGAGGGAGACATATGTTGTCTCCCGGAGGGAGACAAAGGTTGTCTCCCGGAGGGAAACAAATGTTGTATCCCGGAGGGAGACAAAGGTTGTCTCCCGGAGGGAGACAAAGGTTGTCTCCCGGAGGGAGACAAATGTTGTCTCCCGGAGGGAGACAAATGTTGTCTTCCGGAGGGAGACAAAGGTTGTCTCCCAGAGGGAGACAAATGTTGTCTCCCGGAGGGAGACAATTTGTCTCATAGAGGGAGACAAAGGTTGTCTCCCGGAGGGAGACAATTGTTGTCTCCCGGAGGGAGACAAATATTGTCTCCCGGAGAAAGACAAATGTTGTCTTCCGGAGGGAGACAAAGGTTGTCTCCCGGAGGGAGACAAATGTTGTCTCCCGGAGGGAGACAAAGTTTGTCTCCCGGAGGGAGACAAAGGTTGTCTCCCGGAGGGAGACAAATGTTGTATCCCGGAGGGAGACAAAGGTTGTCTCCCGGAGGGAAACAAATGTTGTATCCCGGAGGGAGACAAAGGTTGTCTCCCGGAGGGAGACAGTTTGTCTCATAGAGGGACACAAAGGTTGTCTCCCGGAGGGAGACAAATGTTGTCTCCCAGAGGGAGACAAATGTTGTCTCCCGGAGGGAGACAAATGTTGTCTCCCGGAGGGAGACAAAGGTTGTCTCCCGGAGGGAGACAAAGGTTGTCTCCCGGAGGGAGACAAAGGTTGTCTCCCGGAGGGAGACAAATGTTGTCTCCCGGAGGGAGACAAAGTTTGTCTCCCGGAGGGAGACAAAGGTTGTCTCCCGGAGGGAGACAAATGTTGTCTCCCGGAGGGAGACAAAGGTTGTCTACCGGAGGGAAACAAATGTTGCATCCCGGAGGGAGACAAAGGTTGTCTCCCGGAGGGAGACAGTTTGTCTCATAGAGGGACACAAAGGTTGTCTCCCGGAGGGAGACAAATGTTGTCTCCCGGAGGGAGACAAATGTTGTCTCCCGGAGGGAGACAAATGTTGTCTTCCGGAGGGAGACAAAGGTTGTCTCCCGGAGGGAGACAAATGTTGTCTCCCGCAGGGAGACAAATGTTGTCTTCCGGAGGGAGACAAAGGTTGTCTCCTGGAGGGAGACAAATGTTGTCTCCCGGAGGGAGACAAAAGTTGTCTCTTGGAGGGAGACAAATGTTGTCTCCCGGAGGGAGACAAATGTTGTCTCCCGGAGGGAGACAAATGTTGTCTCCCGGAGGGAGACAAAGGTTGTCTCCCGGAGAGAGACATAGGTTGTCTCCCGGAGGGAGACAAAGGTTGTCTCCCGGAAGGAGACAAAGGTTGTCTCCCGGAGGGAGACATATGTTGTCTCCCGGAGGGAGACAAAGGTTGTCTCCCGGAGGGAAACAAATGTTGTATCCCGGAGGGAGACAAATGTTGTCTCCCGGAGGGAGACAAAGGTTGTCTACCGGAGGGAAACAAATGTTGCATCCCGGAGGGAGACAAAGGTTGTCTCCCGGAGGGAGACAGTTTGTCTCATAGAGGGAGACAAAGGTTGTCTCCCGGAGGGAGTCAAATGTTGTCTCCCAGAGGGAGACAAATGTTGTCTCCCGGAGGGAGACAAAGGTTGTCTCCCGGAGGGAGACAAATGTTGTCTCCCGGAGGGAGACAAATGTTGTCTTCCGGAGGGAGACAAAGGTTGTCTCCCGGAGGGAAACAAATGTTGTATCCCGGAGGGAGACAAAGGTTGTCTCCCGGAGGGAGACAGTTTGTCTCATAGAGGGAGACAAAGGTTGTCTCCCGGAGGGAGTCAAATGTTGTCTCCCAGAGGGAGACAAATGTTGTCTCCCGGAGGGAGACATAGGTTGTCTCCCGGAGGGAGACAAAGGTTGTCTCCCGGAGGGAGACATAGGTTGTCTCCCGGAGGGAGACAAAGGTTGTCTCCCGGAAGGAGACAAAGGTTGTCTCCCGGAGGGAAACAAATGTTGTATCCCGGAGGGAGACAAAGGTTGTCTCCCGGAGGGAGACAGTTTGTCTCATAGAGGGAGACAAAGGTTGTCTCCCGGAGGGAGTCAAATGTTGTCTCCCAGAGGGAGACAAATGTTGTCTCCCGGAGGGAGACAAAGGTTGTCTCCCGGAGGGAGACAAATGTTGTCTCCCGGAGGGAGACAAATGTTGTCTTCCGGAGGGAGACAAAGGTTGTCTCCCAGAGGGAGACAAATGTTGTCTCCCGGAGGGAGACAAAAGTTGTCTCCCGGAGGGAGACAAAAGTTGTCTCCCGGAGGGAGACAAATGTTGTCTCCCGGAGAAAGACAAATGTTGTCTTCCGGAGGGAGACAAAGGTTGTCTCCCGGAGGGAGACAGTTTGTCTCATAGAGGGAGACAAAGGTTGTCTCCCGGAGGGAGACAAAGGTTGTCTCCCGGAGGGAGACAAATGTTGTCTCCCGGAGGGAGACAAAGGTTGTCTCCCGGAGGGAGACAAATGTTGTCTCCCGGAGGGAGACAAATGTTGTCTCCCGGAGGGAGACAAATGTTGTCTCCCGGAGGGAGACAAATGTTGTCTCCCGGAGGGAGACAAAGGTTGTCTCCCGGAGGGAGACATAGGTTGTCTCCCGGAGGGAGACATAGGTTGTCTCCCGGAGGGAGACAAAGGTTGTCTCCCGGAAGGAGACAAAGGTTGTCTCCCGGAGGGAGACAAAAGTTGTCTCCCGGAGGGAGACAAAGGTTGTCTCCCGGAGGGAGACAAAGGTTGTCTCCCGGAGGGAGACAAATGTTGTCTCCCGGAGGGAGACAAATGTTGTCTCCCGGAGGGAGACAAATGTTGTCTCCCGGAGGGAGACAAATGTTGTCTCCCGGAGGGAGACAAAGGTTGTCTCCCGGAGGGAGACATAGGTTGTCTCCCGGAGGGAGACAAAGGTTGTCTCCCGGAAGGAGACAAAGGTTGTCTCCCGGAGGGAGACATATGTTGTCTCCCGGAGGGAGACAAAGGTTGTCTCCCGGAAGGAGACAAAGGTTGTCTCCCGGAGGGAGACAAAAGTTGTCTCCCGGAGGGAGACAAAGGTTGTCTCCCGGAGGGAGACAAAGGTTGTCTCCCGGAGGGAGACAAATGTTGTCTCCCGGAGGGAGACAAATGTTGTCTCCCGGAGGGAGACAAATGTTGTCTCCCGGAGGGAGACAAAGGTTGTCTACCGGAGGGAAACAAATGTTGCATCCCGGAGGGAGACAAAGGTTGTCTCCCGGAGGGAGACAGTTTGTCTCATAGAGGGACACAAAGGTTGTCTCCCGGAGGGAGACAAATGTTGTCTCCCGGAGGGAGACAAATGTTGTCTCCCGGAGGGAGACAAATGTTGTCTTCCGGAGGGAGACAAAGGTTGTCTCCCGGAGGGAGACAAATGTTGTCTCCCGCAGGGAGACAAATGTTGTCTTCCGGAGGGAGACAAAGGTTGTCTCCTGGAGGGAGACAAATGTTGTCTCCCGGAGGGAGACAAAAGTTGTCTCTTGGAGGGAGACAAATGTTGTCTCCCGGAGGGAGACAAATGTTGTCTCCCGGAGGGAGACAAATGTTGTCTCCCGGAGGGAGACAAATGTTGTCTCCCGGAGGGAGACAAATGTTGTCTCCCGGAGGGAGACAAAGGTTGTCTCCCGGAGAGAGACATAGGTTGTCTCCCGGAGGGAGACAAAGGTTGTCTCCCGGAAGGAGACAAAGGTTGTCTCCCGGAGGGAGACATATGTTGTCTCCCGGAGGGAGACAAAGGTTGTCTCCCGGAGGGAAACAAATGTTGTATCCCGGAGGGAGACAAATGTTGTCTCCCGGAGGGAGACAAAGGTTGTCTACCGGAGGGAAACAAATGTTGCATCCCGGAGGGAGACAAAGGTTGTCTCCCGGAGGGAGACAGTTTGTCTCATAGAGGGAGACAAAGGTTGTCTCCCGGAGGGAGTCAAATGTTGTCTCCCAGAGGGAGACAAATGTTGTCTCCCGGAGGGAGACAAAGGTTGTCTCCCGGAGGGAGACAAATGTTGTCTCCCGGAGGGAGACAAATGTTGTCTTCCGGAGGGAGACAAAGGTTGTCTCCCGGAGGGAAACAAATGTTGTATCCCGGAGGGAGACAAAGGTTGTCTCCCGGAGGGAGACAGTTTGTCTCATAGAGGGAGACAAAGGTTGTCTCCCGGAGGGAGTCAAATGTTGTCTCCCAGAGGGAGACAAATGTTGTCTCCCGGAGGGAGACATAGGTTGTCTCCCGGAGGGAGACAAAGGTTGTCTCCCGGAGGGAGACATAGGTTGTCTCCCGGAGGGAGACAAAGGTTGTCTCCCGGAAGGAGACAAAGGTTGTCTCCCGGAGGGAAACAAATGTTGTATCCCGGAGGGAGACAAAGGTTGTCTCCCGGAGGGAGACAAAGGTTGTCTCCCGGAGGGAGACAAATGTTGTCTCCCGGAGGGAGACAAATGTTGTCTTCCGGAGGGAGACAAAGGTTGTCTCCCAGAGGGAGACAAATGTTGTCTCCCGGAGGGAGACAAAAGTTGTCTCCCGGAGGGAGACAAAAGTTGTCTCCCGGAGGGAGACAAATGTTGTCTCCCGGAGAAAGACAAATGTTGTCTTCCGGAGGGAGACAAAGGTTGTCTCCCGGAGGGAGACAGTTTGTCTCATAGAGGGAGACAAAGGTTGTCTCCCGGAGGGAGACAAAGGTTGTCTCCCGGAGGGAGACAAATGTTGTCTCCCGGAGGGAGACAAAGGTTGTCTCCCGGAGGGAGACAAATGTTGTCTCCCGGAGGGAGACAAATGTTGTCTCCCGGAGGGAGACAAATGTTGTCTCCCGGAGGGAGACAAATGTTGTCTCCCGGAGGGAGACAAAGGTTGTCTCCCGGAGGGAGACATAGGTTGTCTCCCGGAGGGAGACATAGGTTGTCTCCCGGAGGGAGACAAAGGTTGTCTCCCGGAAGGAGACAAAGGTTGTCTCCCGGAGGGAGACAAAAGTTGTCTCCCGGAGGGAGACAAAGGTTGTCTCCCGGAGGGAGACAAAGGTTGTCTCCCGGAGGGAGACAAATGTTGTCTCCCGGAGGGAGACAAATGTTGTCTCCCGGAGGGAGACAAATGTTGTCTCCCGGAGGGAGACAAATGTTGTCTCCCGGAGGGAGACAAAGGTTGTCTCCCGGAGGGAGACATAGGTTGTCTCCCGGAGGGAGACAAAGGTTGTCTCCCGGAAGGAGACAAAGGTTGTCTCCCGGAGGGAGACATATGTTGTCTCCCGGAGGGAGACAAAGGTTGTCTCCCGGAGGGAAACAAATGTTGTATCCCGGAGGGAGACAAAGGTTGTCTCCCGGAGGGAGACAAAGGTTGTCTCCCGGAGGGAGACAAATGTTGTCTCCCGGAGGGAGACAAATGTTGTCTTCCGGAGGGAGACAAAGGTTGTCTCCCAGAGGGAGACAAATGTTGTCTCCCGGAGGGAGACAAAGGTTGTCTCCCGGAGGGAGACAGTTTGTCTCATAGAGGGACACAAAGGTTGTTTCCCGGAGGGAGACAAATGTTGTCTCCCAGAGGGAGACAAATGTTGTCTCCCGGAGGGAGACAAATGTTGTCTCCCGGAGGGAGACAAAGGTTGTCTCCCGGAGGGAGACAAAGGTTGTCTCCCGGAGGGAGACAAAGGTTGTCTCCCGGAGGGAGACAAATGTTGTCTCCCGGAGGGAGACAAAGTTTGTCTCCCGGAGGGAGACAGTTTGTCTCATAGAGGGAGACAAATGTTGTATCCCGGAGGGAGACAAAGGTTGTCTCCCGGAGGGAGACAAAGGTTGTCTCCCGGAGGGAGACAGTTTGTCTCATAGAGGGACACAAAGGTTGTCTCCCGGAGGGAGACAAATGTTGTCTCCCAGAGGGACACAAATGTTGTCTCCCGGAGGGAGACAAAGGTTTTCTCCCGGAGGGACACAAAGGTTGTCTCTCGGAGGGAGACAAATGTTGTCTCCCGGAGGGAGACAAAGGTTGCCTCTCGGAGGGAGACAACGGTTGTCTCCCGGAGGGAGACAAATGTTGTCTCCCGGAGGGAGACAAAGTTTGTCTCCCGGAGGGAGACAAATGTTGTCTCCCGGAGGGAGACAAAGGTTGTCTCCCGGAGGGAGACAAATGTTGTCTCCCGGAGGGAGACAAAGGTTGTCTACCGGAGGGAAACAAATGTTGCATCCCGGAGGGAGACAAAGGTTGTCTCCCGGAGGGAGACAGTTTGTCTCATAGAGGGACACAAAGGTTGTCTCCCGGAGGGAGACAAATGTTGTCTCCCGGAGGGAGACAAAGGTTGTCTCCCGGAGGGAGACAAAGGTTGTCTCCCGGAGGGAGACAAAGGTTGTCTCCCGGAGGGAGACAAATGTTGTCTCCCGGAGGGAGACAAAGTTTGTCTCCCGGAGGGAGACAGTTTGTCTCATAGAGGGAGACAAATGTTGTATCCCGGAGGGAGACAAAGGTTGTCTCCCGGAGGGAGACAAAGGTTGTCTCCCGGAGGGAGACAAAGGTTGTCTCCCGGAGGGAGACAGTTTGTCTCATAGAGGGACACAAAGGTTGTCTCCCGGAGGGAGACAAATGTTGTCTCCCAGAGGGACACAAATGTTGTCTCCCGGAGGGAGACAAAGGTTTTCTCCCGGAGGGACACAAAGGTTGTCTCTCGGAGGGAGACAAATGTTGTCTCCCGGAGGGAGACAAAGGTTGCCTCTCGGAGGGAGACAAAGGTTGTCTCCCGGAGGGAGACAAATGTTGTCTCCCGCAGGGAGACAAATGTTGTCTTCCGGAGGGAGACAAAGTTTGTCTCCCGGAGGGAGACAAAGGTTGTCTCCCGGAGGGAGACAAATGTTGTCTCCCGGAGGGAGACAAAGGTTGTCTCCCGGAGGGAAACAAATGTTGTATCCCGGAGGGAGACAAAGGTTGTCTCCCGGAGGGAGACAGTTTGTCTCATAGAGGGACACAAAGGTTGTTTTCCGGAGGGAGACAAATGTTGTCTCCCAGAGGGAGACAAATGTTGTCTCCCGGAGGGAGACAAATGTTGTCTCCCGGAGGGAGACAAAGGTTGTCTCCCGGAGGGAGACAAAGGTTGTCTCCCGGGGGGAGACAAAGGTTGTCTCCCGGAGGGAGACAAATGTTGTCTCCCGGAGGGAGACAAAGTTTGTCTCCCGGAGGGAGACAGTTTGTCTCATAGAGGGAGACAAATGTTGTATCCCGGAGGGAGACAAAGGTTGTCTCCCGGAGGGAGACAAAGGTTGTCTCCCGGAGGGAGACAGTTTGTCTCATAGAGGGACACAAAGGTTGTCTCCCGGAGGGAGACAAATGTTGTCTCCCAGAGGGACACAAATGTTGTCTCCCGGAGGGAGACAAAGGTTTTCTCCCGGAGGGACACAAAGGTTGTCTCTCGGAGGGAGACAAATGTTGTCTCCCGGAGGGAGACAAAGGTTGTCTCCCGGAGGGAGACAAATGTTGTCTCCCGGAGGGAGACAAAGGTTGTCTCCCGGAGGGAGACAAATGTTGTCTCCCGGAGGGAGACAAAGTTTGTCTCCCGGAGGGAGACAAATGTTGTCTCCCGGAGGGAGACAAAGGTTGTCTCCCGGAGGGAGACAAATGTTGTCTCCCGGAGGGAGACAAAGGTTGTCTACCGGAGGGAAACAAATGTTGCATCCCGGAGGGAGACAAAGGTTGTCTCCCGGAGGGAGACAGTTTGTCTCATAGAGGGACACAAAGGTTGTCTCCCGGAGGGAGACAAATGTTGTCTCCCGGAGGGAGACAAATGTTGTCTCCCGGAGGGAGACAAATGTTGTCTTCCGGAGGGAGACAAAGGTTGTCTCCCGGAGGGAGACAAATGTTGTCTCCCGCAGGGAGACAAAGTTTGTCTCCCGGAGGGAGACAAATGTTGTCTCCCGGAGGGAGACAAAGGTTGTCTCCCGGAGGGAGACAAATGTTGTCTCCCGGAGGGAGACAAAGGTTGTCTACCGGAGGGAAACAAATGTTGCATCCCGGAGGGAGACAAAGGTTGTCTCCCGGAGGGAGACAGTTTGTCTCATAGAGGGACACAAAGGTTGTCTCCCGGAGGGAGACAAATGTTGTCTCCCGGAGGGAGACAAATGTTGTCTCCCGGAGGGAGACAAATTTTGTCTTCCGGAGGGAGACAAAGGTTGTCTCCCGGAGGGAGACAAATGTTGTCTCCCGCAGGGAGACAAATGTTGTCTTCCGGAGGGAGACAAAGTTTGTCTCCCGGAGGGAGACAAAGGTTGTCTCCCGGAGGGAGACAAATGTTGTCTCCCGGAGGGAGACAAAGGTTGTCTCCCGGAGGGAAACAAATGTTGTATCCCGGAGGGAGACAAAGGTTGTCTCCCGGAGGGAGACAGTTTGTCTCATAGAGGGACACAAAGGTTGTTTCCCGGAGGGAGACAAATGTTGTCTCCCAGAGGGAGACAAATGTTGTCTCCCGGAGGGAGACAAATGTTGTCTCCCGGAGGGAGACAAAGGTTGTCTCCCGGAGGGAGACAAAGGTTGTCTCCCGGAGGGAGACAAAGGTTGTCTCCCGGAGGGAGACAAATGTTGTCTCCCGGAGGGAGACAAAGTTTGTCTCCCGGAGGGAGACAGTTTGTCTCATAGAGGGAGACAAATGTTGTATCCCGGAGGGAGACAAAGGTTGTCTCCCGGAGGGACACAAAGGTTGTCTCTCGGAGGGAGACAAATGTTGTCTCCCGGAGGGAGACAAAGGTTGCCTCTCGGAGGGAGACAACGGTTGTCTCCCGGAGGGAGACAAATGTTGTCTCCCGGAGGGAGACAAAGTTTGTCTCCCGGAGGGAGACAAATGTTGTCTCCCGGAGGGAGACAAAGGTTGTCTCCCGGAGGGAGACAAATGTTGTCTCCCGGAGGGACACAAAGGTTGTCTCCCGGAGGGAGACAGTTTGTCTCATAGAGGGAGACAAAGGTTGTCTCCCGGATGGAGAAAAATGTTGTCTCCCGGAGGGAGACAAAGGTTGTCTCCCGGAGGGAGACAAAGGTTGTCTCCCGGAAGGAGACAAAGGTTGTCTCCCGGAGGGAGACATATGTTGTCTCCCGGAGGGAGACAAAGGTTGTCTCCCGGAGGGAAACAAATGTTGTATCCCGGAGGGAGACAAATGTTGTCTCCCGGAGGGAGACAAAGGTTGTCTCCCGGAGGGAGACAAATGTTGTCTCCCGGAGGGAGAAAAATGTTGTCTTCCGGAGGGAGACAAAGGTTGTCTCCCGGAGGGAGACAAATGTTGTCTCCCGGAGAGAGACAAAGGTTGCCTCTCGGAGGGAGACAACGGTTGTCTCCCGGAGGGAGACAAAGGTTGTCTCCCGGAGGGAGACAAATGTTGTCTCCCGGAGGGAGACAAAGGTTGTCTACCGGAGGGAAACAAATGTTGCATCCCGGAGGGAGACAAAGGATGTCTCCCGGAGGGAGACAGTTTGTCTCATAGAGGGACACAAAGGTTGTCTCCCGGAGGGAGACAAATGTTGTCTCCCGGAGGGACACAAATGTTGTCTCCCGGAGGGAGACAAATGTTGTCTTCCGGAGGGAGACAAAGGTTGTCTCCCGGAGGGAGACAAATGTTGTCTCCCGGAGGGAGACATAGGTTGTCTCCCGGAGGGAGACAAAGGTTGTCTCCCGGAGGGAGACAAATGTTGTCTCCCAGAGGGACACAAATGTTGTCTCCCGGAGGGAGACAAAGGTTTTCTCCCGGAGGGACACAAAGGTTGTCTCTCGGAGGGAGACAAATGTTGTCTCCCGGAGGGAGACAAAGGTTGCCTCTCGGAGGGAGACAACGGTTGTCTCCCGGAGGGAGTCAAATGTTGTCTCCCAGAGGGAGACAAATGTTGTCTCCCGGAGGGAGACAAAGGTTGTCTCCCGGAGGGACACAAATGTTGTCTCCCGGAGGGAGACAAATGTTGTCTTCCGGAGGGAGACAAAGGTTGTCTCCCGGAGGGAGACAAATGTTGTCTCCCGGAGGGAGACATAGGTTGTCTCCCGGAGGGAGACAAAGGTTGTCTCCCGGAAGGAGACAAAGGTTGTCTCCCGGAGGGAGACATATGTTGTCTCCCGGAGGGAGACAAAGGTTGTCTCCCGGAGGGAAACAAATGTTGTATCCCGGAGGGAGACAAAGGTTGTCTCCCGGAGGGAGACAGTTTGTCTCATAGAGGGAGACAAAGGTTGTCTCCCGGAGGGAGTCAAATGTTGTCTCCCAGAGGGAGACAAATGTTGTCTCCCGGAGGGAGACAAAGGTTGTCTCCCGGAGGGAGACAAATGTTGTCTCCCGGAGGGAGACAAATGTTGTCTTCCGGAGGGAGACAAAGGTTGTCTCCCGGAGGGAGACAAATGTTGTCTCCCGGAGGGAGACAAATGTTGTCTCCCGGAGGGAGACAAAAGTTGTCTCCCGGAGGGAGACAAATGTTGTCTCCCGGAGAAAGACAAATGTTGTCTTCCGGAGGGAGACAAAGGTTGTCTCCCGGAGGGAGACAGTTTGTCTCATAGAGGGAGACAAAGGTTGTCTCCCGGAGGGAGACAAATGTTGTCTCCCGGAGGGAGACAAATGTTGTCTCCCGGAGGGAGACAGTTTGTCTCATAGAGGGAGACAAAGGTTGTCTCCCGGAGGGAGTCAAATGTTGTCTCCCAGAGGGAGACAAATGTTGTCTCCCGGAGGGAGACAAAGGTTGTCTCCCGGAGGGAGACAAATGTTGTCTCCCGGAGGGAGAAAAATGTTGTCTTCCGGAGGGAGACAAAGGTTGTCTCCCGGAGGGAGACAAATGTTGTCTCCCGGAGAGAGACAAAGGTTGCCTCTCGGAGGGAGACAACGGTTGTCTCCCGGAGGGAGACAAAGGTTGTCTCCCGGAGGGAGACAAATGTTGTCTCCCGGAGGGAGACAAAGGTTGTCTACCGGAGGGAAACAAATGTTGCATCCCGGAGGGAGACAAAGGATGTCTCCCGGAGGGAGACAGTTTGTCTCATAGAGGGACACAAAGGTTGTCTCCCGGAGGGAGACAAATTATGTCTCCCGGAGGGACACAAATGTTGTCTCCCGGAGGGAGACAAATGTTGTCTTCCGGAGGGAGACAAAGGTTGTCTCCCGGAGGGAGACAAATGTTGTCTCCCGGAGGGAGACATAGGTTGTCTCCCGGAGGGAGACAAAGGTTGTCTCCCGGAGGGAGACAAATGTTGTCTCCCAGAGGGACACAAATGTTGTCTCCCGGAGGGACACAAAGGTTTTCTCCCGGAGGGACACAAAGGTTGTCTCTCGGAGGGAGACAAATGTTGTCTCCCGGAGGGAGACAAAGGTTGCCTCTCGGAGGGAGACAACGGTTGTCTCCCGGAGGGAGTCAAATGTTGTCTCCCAGAGGGAGACAAATGTTGTCTCCCGGAGGGAGACAAAGGTTGTCTCCCGGAGGGACACAAATGTTGTCTCCCGGAGGGAGACAAATGTTGTCTTCCGGAGGGAGACAAAGGTTGTCTCCCGGAGGGAGACAAATGTTGTCTCCCGGAGGGAGACATAGGTTGTCTCCCGGAGGGAGACAAAGGTTGTCTCCCGGAAGGAGACAAAGGTTGTCTCCCGGAGGGAGACATATGTTGTCTCCCGGAGGGAGACAAAGGTTGTCTCCCGGAGGGAAACAAATGTTGTATCCCGGAGGGAGACAAAGGTTGTCTCCCGGAGGGAGACAGTTTGTCTCATAGAGGGAGACAAAGGTTGTCTCCCGGAGGGAGTCAAATGTTGTCTCCCAGAGGGAGACAAATGTTGTCTCCCGGAGGGAGACAAAGGTTGTCTCCCGGAGGGAGACAAATGTTGTCTCCCGGAGGGAGACAAATGTTGTCTTCCGGAGGGAGACAAAGGTTGTCTCCCGGAGGGAGACAAATGTTGTCTCCCGGAGGGAGACAAAAGTTGTCTCCCGGAGGGAGACAAAAGTTGTCTCCCGGAGGGAGACAAATGTTGTCTCCCGGAGAAAGACAAATGTTGTCTTCCGGAGGGAGACAAAGGTTGTCTCCCGGAGGGAGACAGTTTGTCTCATAGAGGGAGACAAAGGTTGTCTCCCGGAGGGAGACAAATGTTGTCTCCCGGAGGGAGACAAATGTTGTCTCCCGGAGGGAGACAAATGTTGTCTTCCGGAGGGAGACAAAGGTTGTCTCCCGGAGGGAGACAAATGTTGTCTCCCGGAGGGAGACATAGGTTGTCTCCCGGAGGGAGACAAAGGTTGTCTCCCGGAAGGAGACAAAGGTTGTCTCCCGGAGGGAGACATATGTTGTCTCCCGGAGGGAGACAAAGGTTGTCTCCCGGAGGGAAACAAATGTTGTATCCCGGAGGGAGACAAAGGTTGTCTCCCGGAGGGAGACAGTTTGTCTCATAGAGGGAGACAAAGGTTGTCTCCCGGAGGGAGACAAATGTTGTCTCCCGGAGGGAGACAAATGTTGTCTCCCGGAGGGAGACAAAGGTTGTC
Organism: Aurelia sp. 4 Dawson et al 2005; assembly: GCA_964019985.1. Classification (NCBI taxonomy): domain Eukaryota; kingdom Metazoa; phylum Cnidaria; class Scyphozoa; order Semaeostomeae; family Ulmaridae; genus Aurelia; species Aurelia sp. 4 Dawson et al 2005. The sequence goes on along the minus strand of OZ026496.1, from coordinate 22,812,387 downwards.
TCCCGGAGAGAGACATAGGTTGTCTCCCGGAGGGAGACAAAGGTTGTCTCCCGGAAGGAGACAAAGGTTGTCTCCCGGAGGGAGACATATGTTGTCTCCCGGAGGGAGACAAAGGTTGTCTCCCGGAGGGAAACAAATGTTGTATCCCGGAGGGAGACAAAGGTTGTCTCCCGGAGGGAGACAGTTTGTCTCATAGAGGGAGACAAAGGTTTTCTCCCGGAGGGAGTCAAATGTTGTCTCCCAGAGGGAGACAAATGTTGTCTCCCGGAGGGAGACAAAGGTTGTCTCCCGGAGGGAGACAAATGTTGTCTCCCGGAGGGAGACAAATGTTGTCTTCCGGAGGGAGACAAAGGTTGTCTCCCGGAGGGAGACAAATGTTGTCTCCCGGAGGGAGACAAAGGTTGCCTCTCGGAGGGAGACAACGGTTGTCTCCCGGAGGGAGACAAATGTTGTCTCCCGGAGGGAGACAAAGTTTGTCTCCCGGAGGGAGACAAATGTTGTCTCCCGGAGGGAGACAAAGGTTGTCTCCCGGAGGGAGACAAATGTTGTCTCCCGGAGGGAGACAAAGGTTGTCTACCGGAGGGAAACAAATGTTGCATCCCGGAGGGAGACAAAGGTTGTCTCCCGGAGGGAGACAGTTTGTCTCATAGAGGGACACAAAGGTTGTCTCCCGGAGGGAGACAAATGTTGTCTCCCGGAGGGAGACAAATGTTGTCTCCCGGAGGGAGACAAATGTTGTCTTCCGGAGGGAGACAAAGGTTGTCTCCCGGAGGGAGACAAATGTTGTCTCCCGGAGGGAGACAAATGTTGTCTTCCGGAGGGAGACAAAGGTTGTCTCCCGGAGGGAGACAAATGTTGTCTCCCGGAGGGAGACATAGGTTGTCTCCCGGAGGGAGACAAAGGTTGTCTCCCGGAAGGAGACAAAGGTTGTCTCCCGGAGGGAGACATATGTTGTCTCCCGGAGGGAGACAAAGGTTGTCTCCCGGAGGGAAACAAATGTTGTATCCCGGAGGGAGACAAAGGTTGTCTCCCGGAGGGAGACAGTTTGTCTCATAGAGGGAGACAAAGGTTGTCTCCCGGAGGGAGACAAATGTTGTCTCCCGGAGGGAGACAAATGTTGTCTCCCGGAGGGAGACAAAGGTTGTCTCCCGGAGAGAGACATAGGTTGTCTCCCGGAGGGAGACAAAGGTTGTCTCCCGGAAGGAGACAAAGGTTGTCTCCCGGAAGGAGACAAAGGTTGTCTCCCGGAGGGAGACATATGTTGTCTCCCGGAGGGAGACAAAGGTTGTCTCCCGGAGGGAAACAAATGTTGTATCCCGGAGGGAGACAAAGGTTGTCTCCCGGAGGGAGACAGTTTGTCTCATAGAGGGAGACAAAGGTTGTCTCCCGGAGGGAGTCAAATGTTGTCTCCCAGAGGGAGACAAATGTTGTCTCCCGGAGGGAGACAAAGGTTGTCTCCCGGAGGGAGACAAATGTTGTCTCCCGGAGGGAGACAAATGTTGTCTTCCGGAGGGAGACAAAGGTTGTCTCCCGGAGGGAGACAAATGTTGTCTCCCGGAGGGAGACAAAGGTTGCCTCTCGGAGGGAGACAACGGTTGTCTCCCGGAGGGAGACAAATGTTGTCTCCCGGAGGGAGACAAAGTTTGTCTCCCGGAGGGAGACAAATGTTGTCTCCCGGAGGGAGACAAAGGTTGTCTCCCGGAGGGAGACAAATGTTGTCTCCCGGAGGGAGACAAAGGTTGTCTACCGGAGGGAAACAAATGTTGCATCCCGGAGGGAGACAAAGGTTGTCTCCCGGAGGGAGACAGTTTGTCTCATAGAGGGACACAAAGGTTGTCTCCCGGAGGAAGACAAATGTTGTCTCCCGGAGGGAGACATAGGTTGTCTCCCGGAGGGAGACAAAGGTTGTCTCCCGGAAGGAGACAAAGGTTGTCTCCCGGAGGGAGACATATGTTGTCTCCCGGAGGGAGACAAAGGTTGTCTCCCGGAGGGAAACAAATGTTGTATCCCGGAAGGAGACAAAGGTTGTCTCCCGGAGGGAGACATATGTTGTCTCCCGGAGGGAGACAAAGGTTGTCTCCCGGAGGGAAACAAATGTTGTATCCCGGAGGGAGACAAAGGTTGTCTCCCGGAGGGAGACAGTTTGTCTCATAGAGGGAGACAAAGGTTGTCTCCCGGAGGGAGACAAATGTTGTCTCCCGGAGGGAGACAAATGTTGTCTCCCGGAGGAAGACAAAGGTTGTCTCCCGGAGAGAGACATAGGTTGTCTCCCGGAGGGAGACAAAGGTTGTCTCCCGGAAGGAGACAAAGGTTGTCTCCCGGAGGGAGACATATGTTGTCTCCCGGAGGGAGACAAAGGTTGTCTCCCGGAGGGAAACAAATGTTGTATCCCGGAGGGAGACAAAGGTTGTCTCCCGGAGGGAGACAGTTTGTCTCATAGAGGGAGACAAAGGTTTTCTCCCGGAGGGAGTCAAATGTTGTCTCCCAGAGGGAGACAAATGTTGTCTCCCGGAGGGAGACAAAGGTTGTCTCCCGGAGGGAGACAAATGTTGTCTCCCGGAGGGAGACAAATGTTGTCTTCCGGAGGGAGACAAAGGTTGTCTCCCGGAGGGAGACAAATGTTGTCTCCCGGAGGGAGACAAAGGTTGCCTCTCGGAGGGAGACAACGGTTGTCTCCCGGAGGGAGACAAATGTTGTCTCCCGGAGGGAGACAAAGTTTGTCTCCCGGAGGGAGACAAATGTTGTCTCCCGGAGGGAGACAAAGGTTGTCTCCCGGAGGGAGACAAATGTTGTCTCCCGGAGGGAGACAAAGGTTGTCTACCGGAGGGAAACAAATGTTGCATCCCGGAGGGAGACAAAGGTTGTCTCCCGGAGGGAGACAGTTTGTCTCATAGAGGGACACAAAGGTTGTCTCCCGGAGGGAGACAAATGTTGTCTCCCGGAGGGAGACAAATGTTGTCTCCCGGAGGGAGACAAATGTTGTCTTCCGGAGGGAGACAAAGGTTGTCTCCCGGAGGGAGACAAATGTTGTCTCCCGGAGGGAGACAAAGGTTGCCTCTCGGAGGGAGACAACGGTTGTCTCCCGGAGGGAGACAAATGTTGTCTCCCGGAGGGAGACAAAGTTTGTCTCCCGGAGGGAGACAAATGTTGTCTCCCGGAGGGAGACAAAGGTTGTCTCCCGGAGGGAGACAAATGTTGTCTCCCGGAGGGAGACAAAGGTTGTCTACCGGAGGGAAACAAATGTTGCATCCCGGAGGGAGACAAAGGTTGTCTCCCGGAGGGAGACAGTTTGTCTCATAGAGGGACACAAAGGTTGTCTCCCGGAGGGAGACAAATGTTGTCTCCCGGAGGGAGACAAATGTTGTCTTCCGGAGGGAGACAAAGGTTGTCTCCCGGAGGGAGACAAATGTTGTCTCCCGGAGGGAGACATAGGTTGTCTCCCGGAGGGAGACAAAGGTTGTCTCCCGGAAGGAGACAAAGGTTGTCTCCCGGAGGGAGACATATGTTGTCTCCCGGAGGGAGACAAAGGTTGTCTTCCGGAGGGAGACAAATGTTGTCTCCCGGAGGGAGACAAATGTTGTCTCCCGGAGGGAGACAAATGTTGTCTTCCGGAGGGAGACAAAGGTTGTCTCCCGGAGGGAGACAAATGTTGTCTCCCGGAGGGAGACATAGGTTGTCTCCCGGAGGGAGACAAAGGTTGTCTCCCGGAAGGAGACAAAGGTTGTCTCCCGGAGGGAGACATATGTTGTCTCCCGGAGGGAGACAAAGGTTGTCTCCCGGAGGGAAACAAATGTTGTATCCCGGAGGGAGACAAAGGTTGTCTCCCGGAGGGAGACAGTTTGTCTCATAGAGGGAGACAAAGGTTGTCTCCCGGAGGGAGACAAATGTTGTCTCCCGGAGGGAGACAAATGTTGTCTCCCGGAGGGAGACAAAGTTTGTCTCCCGGAGAGAGACATAGGTTGTCTCCCGGAGGGAGACAAAGGTTGTCTCCCGGAAGGAGACAAAGGTTGTCTCCCGGAGGGAGACATATGTTGTCTCCCGGAGGGAGACAAAGGTTGTCTCCCGGAGGGAAACAAATGTTGTATCCCGGAGGGAGACAAAGGTTGTCTCCCGGAGGGAGACAGTTTGTCTCATAGAGGGAGACAAAGGTTGTCTCCCGGAGGGAGTCAAATGTTGTCTCCCAGAGGGAGACAAATGTTGTCTCCCGGAGGGAGACAAAGGTTGTCTCCCGGAGGGAGACAAATGTTGTCTCCCGGAGGGAGACAAATGTTGTCTTCCGGAGGGAGACAAAGGTTGTCTCCCGGAGGGAGACAAATGTTGTCTCCCGGAGGGAGACAAAGGTTGCCTCTCGGAGGGAGACAACGGTTGTCTCCCGGAGGGAGACAAATGTTGTCTCCCGGAGGGAGACAAAGTTTGTCTCCCGGAGGGAGACAAATGTTGTCTCCCGGAGGGAGACAAAGGTTGTCTCCCGGAGGGAGACAAATGTTGTCTCCCGGAGGGAGACAAAGGTTGTCTACCGGAGGGAAACAAATGTTGCATCCCGGAGGGAGACAAAGGTTGTCTCCCGGAGGGAGACAGTTTGTCTCATAGAGGGACACAAAGGTTGTCTCCCGGAGGAAGACAAATGTTGTCTCCCGGAGGGAGACAAATGTTGTCTCCCGGAGGGAGACAAATGTTATCTTCCGGAGGGAGACATAGGTTGTCTCCCGGAGGGAGACAAAGGTTGTCTCCCGGAAGGAGACAAAGGTTGTCTCCCGGAGGGAGACATATGTTGTCTCCCGGAGGGAGACAAAGGTTGTCTCCCGGAGGGAGACAGTTTGTCTCATAGAGGGAGACAAAGGTTGTCTCCCGGAGGGAGTCAAATGTTGTCTCCCAGAGGGAGACAAATGTTGTCTCCCGGAGGGAGACAAAGGTTGTCTCCCGGAGGGAGACAAATGTTGTCTCCCGGAGGGAGACAAATGTTGTCTTCCGGAGGGAGACAAAGGTTGTCTCCCGGAGGGAGACAAATGTTGTCTCCCGGAGGGAGACAAAGGTTGCCTCTCGGAGGGAGACAACGGTTGTCTCCCGGAGGGAGACAAATGTTGTCTCCCGGAGGGAGACAAAGTTTGTCTCCCGGAGGGAGACAAATGTTGTCTCCCGGAGGGAGACAAAGGTTGTCTCCCGGAGGGAGACAAATGTTGTCTCCCGGAGGGAGACAAAGGTTGTCTACCGGAGGGAAACAAATGTTGCATCCCGGAGGGAGACAAAGGTTGTCTCCCGGAGGGAGACAGTTTGTCTCATAGAGGGACACAAAGGTTGTCTCCCGGAGGAAGACAAATGTTGTCTCCCGGAGGGAGACAAATGTTGTCTCCCGGAGGGAGACAAATGTTATCTTCCGGAGGGAGACAAAGGTTGTCTCCCGGAGGGAGACAAATGTTGTCTCCCGGAGGGAGACATAGGTTGTCTCCCGGAGGGAGACAAAGGTTGTCTCCCGGAAGGAGACAAAGGTTGTCTCCCGGAGGGAGACATATGTTGTCTCCCGGAGGGAGACAAAGGTTGTCTCCCGGAGGGAAACAAATGTTGTATCCCGGAGGGAGACATATGTTGTCTCCCGGAGGGAGACAAAGGTTGTCTCCCGGAGGGAAACAAATGTTGTATCCCGGAGGGAGACAAAGGTTGTCTCCCGGAGGGAGACAGTTTGTCTCATAGAGGGAGACAAAGGTTGTCTCCCGGAGGGAGTCAAATGTTGTCTCCCAGAGGGAGACAAATGTTGTCTCCCGGAGGGAGACAAAGGTTGTCTCCCGGAGGGAGACAAATGTTGTCTCCCGGAGGGAGACAAATGTTGTCTTCCGGAGGGAGACAAAGGTTGTCTCCCGGAGGGAGACAAATGTTGTCTCCCGGAGGGAGACAAAGGTTGCCTCTCGGAGGGAGACAACGGTTGTCTCCCGGAGGGAGACAAATGTTGTCTCCCGGAGGGAGACAAAGTTTGTCTCCCGGAGGGAGACAAATGTTGTCTCCCGGAGGGAGACAAAGGTTGTCTCCCGGAGGGAGACAAAGGTTGTCTCCCGGAGGGAGACAGTTTGTCTCATAGAGGGACACAAAGGTTGTCTCCCGGAGGGAGACAAATGTTGTCTCCCGGAGGGAGACAAATGTTGTCTCCCGGAGGGAGACAAATGTTATCTTCCGGAGGGAGACAAAGGTTGTCTCCCGGAGGGAGACAAATGTTGTCTCCCGGAGGGAGACATAGGTTGTCTCCCGGAGGGAGACAAAGGTTGTCTCCCGGAAGGAGACAAAGGTTGTCTCCCGGAGGGAGACATATGTTGTCTCCCGGAGGGAGACAAAGGTTGTCTCCCGGAGGGAAACAAATGTTGTATCCCGGAGGGAGACAAAGGTTGTCTCCCGGAGGGAGACAGTTTGTCTCATAGAGGGAGACAAAGGTTGTCTCCCGGAGGGAGTCAAATGTTGTCTCCCAGAGGGAGACAAATGTTGTCTCCCGGAGGGAGACAAAGGTTGTCTCCCGGAGGGAGACAAATGTTGTCTCCCGGAGGAAGACAAATGTTGTCTTCCGGAGGGAGACAAAGGTTGTCTCCCGGAGGGAGACAAATGTTGTCTCCCGGAGGGAGACAAAAGTTGTCTCCCGGAGGGAGACAAAAGTTGTCTCCCGGAGGGAGACAAATGTTGTCTCCCGGAGAGAGACAAATGTTGTCTTCCGGAGGGAGACAAAGGTTGTCTCCCGGAGGGAGACAGTTTGTCTCATAGAGGGAGACAAAGGTTGTCTCCCGGAGGGAGACAAATGTTGTCTCCCGGAGGGAGACAAATATTGTCTCCCGGAGAAAGACAAATGTTGTCTTCCGGAGGGAGACAAAGGTTGTCTCCCGGAGGGAGACAGTTTGTTTCATAGAGGGAGACAAAGGTTGTCTCCCGGAGGGAGACAAATGTTGTCTCCCGGAGGGAGACAAAGTTTGTCTCCCGGAGGGAGACAAAGTCTGTCTCCCGGAGGGAGACAAAGTTTGTCTCCCGGAGGGAGACAAAGGTTGTCTCCCGGAGGGAGACAGTTTGTCTCATAGAGGGAGACAAAGGTTGTCTCCCGGAGGGAGACAAATGTTGTCTCACGGAGGGAGACAAATGTTGTCTCCCGGAGGGAGACAGTTTGTCTCATAGAGGGAGACAAAGATTGTCTCCCGGAGGGAGACAAATGTTGTCTCCCGGAGGGAGACAAATGTTGTCTCCCGGAGGGAGACAAATGTTGTCTCCCGGAGAAAGACAAATGTTGTCTGCCGGAGGGAGACAAAGGTTGTCTCCCGGAGGGAGACAGTTTGTCTCATAGAGGGAGACAAAGGTTGTCTCCCGGAGGGAGACAAATGTTGTCTCCCGGAGGGAGACAAAGGTTGTCTCCCGGAGGGAAACAAATGTTGTATCCCGGAGGGAGACAAAGGTTGTCTCCCGGAGGGAGACAGTTTGTCTCATAGAGGGACACAAAGGTTGTCTCCCGGAGGGAGACAAATGTTGTCTCCCGGAGGGAGACAAATGTTGTCTCCCGGAGGGAGACAAATGTTGTCTTCCGGAGGGAGACAAAGGTTGTCTCCCGGAGGGAGACAAAGGTTGTCTCCCGGAGGGAGACAAAGGTTGTCTCCCGGAGGGAGACATAGGTTGTCTCCCGGAGGGAGACAAAGGTTGTCTCCCGGAAGGAGACAAAGGTTGTCTCCCGGAGGGAGACATATGTTGTCTCCCGGAGGGAGACAAAGGTTGTCTCCCGGAGGGAATCAAATGTTGTATCCCGGAGGGAGACAAAGGTTGTCTCCCGGAGGGAGACAGTTTGTCTCATAGAGGGAGACAAAGGTTGTCTCCCGGAGGGAGACAAAGGTTGTCTCCCGGAGGGAGACAAATGTTGTCTCCCGGAGGGAGACAAATGTTGTCTTCCGGAGGGAGACAAAGGTTGTCTCCCGGAGGGAGACAAATGTTGTCTCCCGGAGGGAGACAAAAGTTGTCTCCCGGAGGGAGACAAAAGTTGTCTCCCGGAGGGAGACAAATGTTGTCTCCCGGAGAAAGACAAATGTTGTCTTCCGGAGGGAGACAAAGGTTGTCTCCCGGAGGGAGACAGTTTGTCTCATAGAGGGAGACAAAGGTTGTCTCCCGGAGGGAGACAAATGTTGTCTCCCGGAGAGAGACAAATGTTGTCTTCCGGAGGGAGACAAAGGTTGTCTCCCGGAGGGAGACAGTTTGTCTCATAGAGGGAGACAAAGGTTGTCTCCCGGAGGGAGACAAATGTTGTCTCCCGGAGGGAGACAAAGGTTGTCTGCCGGAGGGAGACAAAGGTTGTCTCCCGGAGGGAGACAAATGTTGTCTCCCGGAGGGAGACAAATGTTCTCTTCCGGAGGGAGACAAAGGTTGTCTCCCGGAGGGAGACAAATGCTGTCTCCCGGAGGGAGACAAAGGTTGTCTCCCGGAGGGAGACAAATGTTGTCTCCCGGAGGGAGACAAAGTTTGTCTCCCGGAGGGAGATAGTTTGTCTCATAGAGGGAGACAAATGTTGTATCCCGGAGGGAGACAAAGGTTGTCTCCCGGAGGGAGAGAAAGGTTGTCTCCCGGAGGGAGACAAAGGTTGTCTCCCGGAGGGAGACAGTTTGTCTCATAGAGGGACACAAAGGTTTTTTCTCCCGGAGGGAGACAAATGTTGTCTCCCAGAGGGAGACAAATGTTGTCTCCCGGAGGGAGACAAAGGTTGTCTCCCGGAGGGAGACAAAGGTTGTCTCTCGGAGGGAGACAAATGTTGTCTCCCGGAGGGAGACAAAGGTTGTCTCTCGGAGGGAGACAACGGTTGTCTCCCGGAGGGAGACAAATGTTGTCTCCCGGAGGGAGACAAAGGTTGTCTCCCGGAGGGAGACAAATGTTGTCTCCCGGAGGGAGACAAAGGTTGTCTCCCGGAGGGAAACAAATGTTGTATCCCGGAGGGAGACAAAGGTTGTACCCCGGAGGGAGACAGTTTGTCTCATAGAGGGACACAAAGGTTGTCTCCCGGAGGGAGACAAATGTTGTCTCCCAGAGGGAGACAAATGTTGTCTCCCGGAGGGAGACAAATGTTGTCTCCCGGGGGGAGACAAAGGTTGTCTCCCGGAGGGAGACAGTTTGTCTCATAGAGGGACACAAAGGTTTTTTCTCCCGGAGGGAGACAAATGTTGTCTCCCAGAGGGAGACAAATGTTGTCTCCCGGAGGGAGACAAAGGTTGTCTCCCGGAGGGAGACAAAGCTTGTCTCTCGGAGGGAGACAAAGGTTGTCTCCCGGAGGGAGACAAATGTTGTCTCCCGGAGGGAGACAAATGTTGTCTTCCGGAGGGAGACAAAGGCTGTCTCTCGGAGGGAGACAAATGTTGTCTCCTGGAGGGAGACAAAGGTTGTCTCTCGGAGGGAGACAACGGTTGTCTCCCGGAGGGAGACAAATGTTGTCTCCCGGAGGGAGACAACGGTTGTCTCCCGGAGGGAGACAAATGTTGTCTCCCGGAGGGAGACAAAGTTTGTCTCCCGGAGGGAGACAAGTGTTGTCTCCCGGAGGGAGACAAAGGTTGTCTCCCGGAGGGAAACAAATGTTGTATCCCGGAGGGAGACAAAGGTTGTCTCCCGGAGGGAGACAGTTTGTCTCATAGAGGGACACAAAGGTTGTCTCCCGGAGGGAGACAAATGTTGTCTCCCAGAGGGAGACAAATGTTGTCTCCCGGAGGGAGACAAATGTTGTCTCCCGGAGGGAGACAAAGGTTGTCTCCCGGAGGGAGACAGTTTGTCTCATAGAGGGAGACAAAGGTTGTCTCCCGGAGGGAGACAAATGTTGTCTCCCGGAGGGAGACAAAGGTTGTCTCCCGGAGGGAGACAAAGGTTGTCTCCCGGAGGGAGACAAAGGTTGTCTCCCGGAGGGAGACAAAGGTTGTCTCCCGGAGGGAGACAAAGGTTGTCTCCCGGAGGGAGACAAAGGTTGTCTCCCAGAGGGAGACAAATGTTGTCTCCCGGAGGGAGACAGTTTGTCTCATAGAGGGAGACAAATGTTGTATCCCGGAGGGAGACAAAGGTTGTCTCCCGGAGGGAGACAAAGGCTGTCTCTCGGAGGGAGACAAATGTTGTCTCCCGGAGGGAGACAAAGTTTGTCTCCCGGAAAGAGACAAATGTTGTCTCCCGGAGGGAGACAAAGGTTGTCTCCCGGAGGGAAACAAATGTTGTATCCCGGAGGGAGACAAAGGTTGTCTCCCGGAGGGAGACAGTTTGTCTCATAGAGGGACACAAAGGTTGTCTCCCGGAGGGAGACAAATGTTGTCTCCCAGAGGGAGACAAATGTTGTCTCCCGGAGGGAGACAAATGTTGTATCCCGGAGGGAGACAAAGGTTGTCTCCCGGAGGGAGACAGTTTGTCTCATAGAGGGACACAAAGGTTGTCTCCCGGAGGGAGACAAATGTTGTCTCCCAGAGGGAGACAAATGTTGTCTCCCGGAGGGAGACAAATGTTGTCTCCCGGAGGGAGACAAAGGTTGTCTCCCGGAGGGAGGCAGTTTGTCTCATAGAGGGAGACAAGTGTTGTCTCCCAGAGGGAGACAAATGTTGTCTCCCGGAGGGAGACAAAGGTTGTCTCCTGGAGGGAGACAAATGTTGTCTCCCGGAGGGAGACAAATGTTGTCTCCCGGAGGGAGACAAAGGTTGTCTCCCGGAGGGAGACAAATGTTGTCTCCCGGAGGGAGACAAAGTTTGTCTCCCGGAGGGAGACAAATGTTGTCTCCCGGAGGGAGACAAAGGTTGTCTCCCGGAGGGAGACAAATGTTGTCTCCCGGAGGGAGACAAATGTTGTCTCCCGGAGGGAGACAAATGTTGTCTTCCGGAGGGAGACAAATGTTGTCTCCCGGAGGGAGACAAATGTTGTCTCCCAGAGGGAGACAAATGTTGTCTCCCGGAGGGAGACAAATGTTGTCTCCCGGAGGGAGACAAAGGTTGTCTCCCGGAGGGAGACATAGGTTGTCTCCCGGAGGGAGACAAAGGTTGTCTCCCGGAAGGAGACAAAGGTTGTCTCCCGGAGGGAGACATATGTTGTCTCCCGGAGGGAGACAAAGGTTGTCTCCCGGAGGGAAACAAATGTTGTATCCCGGAGGGAGACAAATGTTGTCTCCCGGGGGGAGACAAAGGTTGTCTCCCGGAGGGAGACAGTTTGTCTCATAGAGGGACACAAAGGTTTTTTCTCCCGGAGGGAGACAAATGTTGTCTCCCAGAGGGAGACAAATGTTGTCTCCCGGAGGGAGACATAGGTTGTCTCCCGGAGGGAGACAAAGGTTGTCTCCCGGAAGGAGACAAAGGTTGTCTCCCGGAGGGAGACATATGTTGTCTCCCGGAGGGAGACAAAGGTTGTCTCCCGGAGGGAAACAAATGTTGTATCCCGGAGGGAGACAAATGTTGTCTCCCGGGGGGAGACAAAGGTTGTCTCCCGGAGGGAGACAGTTTGTCTCATAGAGGGACACAAAGGTTTTTTCTCCCGGAGGGAGACAAATGTTGTCTCCCAGAGGGAGACAAATGTTGTCTCCCGGAGGGAGACAAATGTTGTCTCCCAGAGGGAGACAAATGTTGTCTCCCGGAGGGAGACAAAGGTTGTCTCCCGGAGGGAGACAAAGGTTGTCTCTCGGAGGGAGACAAATGTTGTCTCCCGGAGGGAGACAAAGGTTGTCTCTCGGAGGGAGACAACGGTTGTCTCCCGGAGGGAGACAAATGTTGTCTCCCGGAGGGAGACAAAGGTTGTCTCCCGGAGGGAGACAAATGTTGTCTCCCGGAGGGAGACAAAGGTTGTCTCCCGGAGGGAAACAAATGTTGTATCCCGGAGGGAGACAAAGGTTGTACCCCGGAGGGAGACAGTTTGTCTCATAGAGGGACACAAAGGTTGTCTCCCGGAGGGAGACAAATGTTGTCTCCCAGAGGGAGACAAATGTTGTCTCCCGGAGGGAGGCAAATGTTGTCTCCCGGGGGGAGACAAAGGTTGTCTCCCGGAGGGAGACAGTTTGTCTCATAGAGGGACACAAAGGTTTTTTCTCCCGGAGGGAGACAAATGTTGTCTCCCAGAGGGAGACAAATGTTGTCTCCCGGAGGGAGACAAAGGTTGTCTCCCGGAGGGAGACAAAGGTTGTCTCTCGGAGGGAGACAAAGGTTGTCTCCCGGAGGGAGACAAATGTTGTCTCCCGGAGGGAGACAAATGTTGTCTTCCGGAGGGAGACAAAGGCTGTCTCTCGGAGGGAGACAAATGTTGTCTCCCGGAGGGAGACAAAGGTTGTCTCTCGGAGGGAGACAACGGTTGTCTCCCGGAGGGAGACAAATGTTGTCTCCCGGAGGGAGACAAAGGTTGTCTCCCGGAGGGAAACAAATGTTGTATCCCGGAGGGAGACAAAGGTTGTACCCCGGAGGGAGACAGTTTGTCTCATAGAGGGACACAAAGGTTGTCTCCCGGAGGGAGACAAATGTTGTCTCCCAGAGGGAGACAAATGTTGTCTCCCAGAGGGAGACAAATGTTGTCTCCCGGAGGGAGACAAAGGTTGTCTCCCGGAGGGAGACAAAGGTTGTCTCTCGGAGGGAGACAAAGGTTGTCTCCCGGAGGGAGACAAATGTTGTCTCCCGGGGGGAGACAAAGGTTGTCTCCCGGAGGGAAACAAATGTTGTATCCCGGAGGGAGACAAAGGTTGTACCCCGGAGGGAGACAGTTTGTCTCATAGAGGGACACAAAGGTTGTCTCCCGGAGGGAGACAAATGTTTTCTCCCAGAGGGAGACAAATGTTGTCTCCCAGAGGGAGACAAATGTTGTCTCCCGGAGGGAGACAAAGGTTGTCTCCCGGAGGGAGACAAAGGTTGTCTCTCGGAGGGAGACAAATGTTGTATCCCGGAGGGAGACAAAGGTTGTACCCCGGAGGGAGACAGTTTGTCTCATAGAGGGACACAAAGGTTGTCTCCCGGAGGGAGACAAATGTTGTCTCCCAGAGGGAGACAAATGTTGTCTCCCAGAGGGAGACAAATGTTGTCTCCCGGAGGGAGACAAAGGTTGTCTCCCGGAGGGAGACAAAGGTTGTCTCTCGGAGGGAGACAAAGGTTGTCTCCCGGAGGGAGACAAATGTTGTCTCCCGGAGGGAGACAAATGTTGTCTTCCGGAGGGAGACAAAGGCTGTCTCTCGGAGGGAGACAAATGTTGTCTCCCGGAGGGAGACAAAGGTTGTCTCTCGGAGGGACACAAAGGTTGTCTCCCGGAGGGAGACAAATGTTGTCTCCCAGAGGGAGACAAATGTTGTCTCCCGGAGGGAGACAAATGTTGTCTCCCGGAGGGAGACAAAGGTTGTCTCCCGGAGGGAGACAGTTTGTCTCATAGAGGGAGACAAAGGTTGTCTCCCGGAGGGAGACAAATGTTGTCTCACGGAGGGAGACAAATGTTGTCTCCCGGAGGGAGACAGTTTGTCTCATAGAGGGAGACAAAGATTGTCTCCCGGAGGGAGACAAATGTTGTCTCCCGGAGGGAGACAAATGTTGTCTCCCGGAGAAAGACAAATGTTGTCTGCCGGAGGGAGACAAAGGTTGTCTCCCGGAGGGAGACAGTTTGTCTCATAGAGGGAGACAAAGGTTGTCTCCCGGAGGGAGACAAATGTTGTCTCCCGGAGGGAGACAAAGGTTGTCTCCCGGAGGGAAACAAATGTTGTATCCCGGAGGGAGACAAAGGTTGTCTCCCGGAGGGAGACAGTTTGTCTCATAGAGGGACACAAAGGTTGTCTCCCGGAGGGAGACAAATGTTGTCTCCCGGAGGGAGACAAATGTTGTCTCCCGGAGGGAGACAAATGTTGTCTCCCGGAGGGAGACAAAGGTTGTCTCCCGGAGGGAGACAAAGGTTGTCTCCCGGAGGGAGACATAGGTTGTCTCCCGGAGGGAGACAAAGGTTGTCTCCCGGAAGGAGACAAAGGTTGTCTCCCGGAGGGAGACATATGTTGTCTCCCGTAGGGAGACAAAGGTTGTCTCCCGGAGGGAAACAAATGTTGTATCCCGGAGGGAGACAAAGGTTGTCTCCCGGAGGGAGACAGTTTGTCTCATAGAGGGAGACAAAGGTTGTCTCCCGGAGGGAGACAAAGGTTGTCTCCCGGAGGGAGACAAATGTTGTCTCCCGGAGGGAGACAAATGTTGTCTTCCGGAGGGAGACAAAGGTTGTCTCCCGGAGGGAGACAAATGTTGTCTCCCGGAGGGAGACAAAAGTTGTCTCCCGGAGGGAGACAAAAGTTGTCTCCCGGAGGGAGACAAATGTTGTCTCCCGGAGAAAGACAAATGTTGTCTTCCGGAGGGAGACAAAGGTTGTCTCCCGGAGGGAGACAGTTTGTCTCATAGAGGGAGACAAAGGTTGTCTCCCGGAGGGAGACAAATGTTGTCTCCCGGAGAAAGACAAATGTTGTCTTCCGGAGGGAGACAAAGGTTGTCTCCCGGAGGGAGACAGTTTGTCTCATAGAGGGAGACAAAGGTTGTCTCCCGGAGGGAGACAAATGTTGTCTCCCGGAGGGAGACAAAGGTTGTCTGCCGGAGGGAGACAAAGGTTGTCTCCCGGAGGGAGACAAATGTTGTCTCCCGGAGGGAGACAAATGTTGTCTTCCGGAGGGAGACAAAGGTTGTCTCCCGGAGGGAGACAAATGCTGTCTCCCGGAGGGAGACAAAGGTTGTCTCCCGGAGGGAGACAAATGTTGTCTCCCGGAGGGAGACAAAGTTTGTCTCCCGGAGGGAGATAGTTTGTCTCATAGAGGGAGACAAATGTTGTATCCCGGAGGGAGACAAAGGTTGTCTCCCGGAGGGAGAGAAAGGTTGTCTCCCGGAGGGAGACAAAGGTTGTCTCCCGGAGGGAGACAGTTTGTCTCATAGAGGGACACAAAGGTTTTTTCTCCCGGAGGGAGACAAATGTTGTCTCCCAGAGGGAGACAAATGTTGTCTCCCGGAGGGAGACAAAGGTTGTCTCCCGGAGGGAGACAAAGGTTGTCTCTCGGAGGGAGACAAATGTTGTCTCCCGGAGGGAGACAAAGGTTGTCTCTCGGAGGGAGACAACGGTTGTCTCCCGGAGGGAGACAAATGTTGTCTCCCGGAGGGAGACAAAGGTTGTCTCCCGGAGGGAGACAAATGTTGTCTCCCGGAGGGAGACAAAGGTTGTCTCCCGGAGGGAAACAAATGTTGTATCCCGGAGGGAGACAAAGGTTGTGCCCCGGAGGGAGACAGTTTGTCTCATAGAGGGACACAAAGGTTGTCTCCCGGAGGGAGACAAATGTTGTCTCCCAGAGGGAGACAAATGTTGTCTCCCGGAGGGAGACAAATGTTGTCTCCCGGGGGGAGACAAAGGTTGTCTCCCGGAGGGAGACAGTTTGTCTCATAGAGGGACACAAAGGTTTTTTCTCCCGGAGGGAGACAAATGTTGTCTCCCAGAGGGAGACAAATGTTGTCTCCCGGAGGGAGACAAAGGTTGTCTCCCGGAGGGAGACAAAGCTTGTCTCTCGGAGGGAGACAAAGGTTGTCTCCCGGAGGGAGACAAATGTTGTCTCCCGGAGGGAGACAAATGTTGTCTTCCGGAGGGAGACAAAGGCTGTCTCTCGGAGGGAGACAAATGTTGTCTCCTGGAGGGAGACAAAGGTTGTCTCTCGGAGGGAGACAACGGTTGTCTCCCGGAGGGAGACAAATGTTGTCTCCCGGAGGGAGACAACGGTTGTCTCCCGGAGGGAGACAAATGTTGTCTCCCGGAGGGAGACAAAGTTTGTCTCCCGGAGGGAGACAAGTGTTGTCTCCCGGAGGGAGACAAAGGTTGTCTCCCGGAGGGAAACAAATGTTGTATCCCGGAGGGAGACAAAGGTTGTCTCCCGGAGGGAGACAGTTTGTCTCATAGAGGGACACAAAGGTTGTCTCCCGGAGGGAGACAAATGTTGTCTCCCAGAGGGAGACAAATGTTGTCTCCCGGAGGGAGACAAATGTTGTCTCCCGGAGGGAGACAAAGGTTGTCTCCCGGAGGGAGACAGTTTGTCTCATAGAGGGAGACAAAGGTTGTCTCCCGGAGGGAGACAAATGTTGTCTCCCGGAGGGAGACAAAGGTTGTCTCCCGGAGGGAGACAAAGGTTGTCTCCCGGAGGGAGACAAAGGTTGTCTCCCGGAGGGAGACAAAGGTTGTCTCCCAGAGGGAGACAAATGTTGTCTCCCGGAGGGAGACAGTTTGTCTCATAGAGGGAGACAAATGTTGTATCCCGGAGGGAGACAAAGGTTGTCTCCCGGAGGGAGACAAAGGCTGTCTCTCGGAGGGAGACAAATGTTGTCTCCCGGAGGGAGACAAAGGTTGTCTCCCAGAGGGAGACAAATGTTGTCTCCCGGAGGGAGACAGTTTGTCTCATAGAGGGAGACAAATGTTGTATCCCGGAGGGAGACAAAGGTTGTCTCCCGGAGGGAGACAAAGGCTGTCTCTCGGAGGGAGACAAATGTTGTCTCCCGGAGGGAGACAAAGGTTGTCTCTCGGAGGGAGACAAATGTTGTCTCCCGGAGGGAGACAAAGTTTGTCTCCCGGAAAGAGACAAATGTTGTCTCCCGGAGGGAGACAAAGGTTGTCTCCCGGAGGGAAACAAATGTTGTATCCCGGAGGGAGACAAAGGTTGTCTCCCGGAGGGAGACAGTTTGTCTCATAGAGGGACACAAAGGTTGTCTCCCGGAGGGAGACAAATGTTGTCTCCCAGAGGGAGACAAATGTTGTCTCCCGGAGGGAGACAAATGTTGTATCCCGGAGGGAGACAAAGGTTGTCTCCCGGAGGGAGACAGTTTGTCTCATAGAGGGACACAAAGGTTGTCTCCCGGAGGGAGACAAATGTTGTCTCCCAGAGGGAGACAAATGTTGTCTCCCGGAGGGAGACAAATGTTGTCTCCCGGAGGGAGACAAAGGTTGTCTCCCGGAGGGAGGCAGTTTGTCTCATAGAGGGAGACAAGTGTTGTCTCCCAGAGGGAGACAAATGTTGTCTCCCGGAGGGAGACAAAGGTTGTCTCCTGGAGGGAGACAAATGTTGTCTCCCGGAGGGAGACAAATGTTGTCTCCCGGAGGGAGACAAAGGTTGTCTCCCGGAGGGAGACAAATGTTGTCTCCCGGAGGGAGACAAAGTTTGTCTCCCGGAGGGAGACAAATGTTGTCTCCCGGAGGGAGACAAAGGTTGTCTCCCGGAGGGAGACAAATGTTGTCTCCCGGAGGGAGACAAATGTTATCTCCCGGAGGGAGACAAATGTTGTCTTCCGGAGGGAGACAAATGTTGTCTCCCGGAGGGAGACAAATGTTGTCTCCCAGAGGGAGACAAATGTTCTCTCCCGGAGGGAGACAAATGTTGTCTCCCGGAGGGAGACAAAGGTTGTCTCCCGGAGGGAGACATAGGTTGTCTCCCGGAGGGAGACAAAGGTTGTCTCCCGGAAGGAGACAAAGGTTGTCTCCCGGAGGGAGACATATGTTGTCTCCCGGAGGGAGACAAAGGTTGTCTCCCGGAGGGAAACAAATGTTGTATCCCGGAGGGAGACAAATGTTGTCTCCCGGGGGGAGACAAAGGTTGTCTCCCGGAGGGAGACAGTTTGTCTCATAGAGGGACACAAAGGTTTTTTCTCCCGGAGGGAGACAAATGTTGTCTCCCAGAGGGAGACAAATGTTGTCTCCCGGAGGGAGACAAATGTTGTCTCCCAGAGGGAGACAAATGTTGTCTCCCGGAGGGAGACAAAGGTTGTCTCCCGGAGGGAGACAAAGGTTGTCTCTCGGAGGGAGACAAATGTTGTCTCCCGGAGGGAGACAAAGGTTGTCTCTCGGAGGGAGACAACGGTTGTCTCCCGGAGGGAGACAAATGTTGTCTCCCGGAGGGAGACAAAGGTTGTCTCCCGGAGGGAGACAAATGTTGTCTCCCGGAGGGAGACAAAGGTTGTCTCCCGGAGGGAAACAAATGTTGTATCCCGGAGGGAGACAAAGGTTGTACCCCGGAGGGAGACAGTTTGTCTCATAGAGGGACACAAAGGTTGTCTCCCGGAGGGAGACAAATGTTGTCTCCCAGAGGGAGACAAATGTTGTCTCCCGGAGGGAGGCAAATGTTGTCTCCCGGGGGGAGACAAAGGTTGTCTCCCGGAGGGAGACAGTTTGTCTCATAGAGGGACACAAAGGTTTTTTCTCCCGGAGGGAGACAAATGTTGTCTCCCAGAGGGAGACAAATGTTGTCTCCCGGAGGGAGACAAAGGTTGTCTCCCGGAGGGAGACAAAGGTTGTCTCTCGGAGGGAGACAAAGGTTGTCTCCCGGAGGGAGACAAATGTTGTCTCCCGGAGGGAGACAAATGTTGTCTTCCGGAGGGAGACAAAGGCTGTCTCTCGGAGGGAGACAAATGTTGTCTCCCGGAGGGAGACAAAGGTTGTCTCTCGGAGGGAGACAAAGGTTGTCTCCCGGAGGGAAACAAATGTTGTATCCCGGAGGGAGACAAAGGTTGTACCCCGGAGGGAGACAGTTTGTCTCATAGAGGGACACAAAGGTTGTCTCCCGGAGGGAGACAAATGTTGTCTCCCAGAGGGAGACAAATGTTGTCTCCCGGAGGGAGACAAATGTTGTCTCCCGGGGGGAGACAAAGGTTGTCTCCCGGAGGGAGACAGTTTGTCTCATAGAGGGACACAAAGGTTTTTTCTCCCGGAGGGAGACAAATGTTGTCTCCCAGAGGGAGACAAATGTTGTCTCCCGGAGGGAGACAAAGGTTGTCTCCCGGAGGGAGACAAAGGTTGTCTCTCGGAGGGAGACAAAGGTTGTCTCCCGGAGGGAGACAAATGTTGTCTCCCGGAGGGAGACAAATGTTGTCTTCCGGAGGGAGACAAAGGCTGTCTCTCGGAGGGAGACAAATGTTGTCTCCCGGAGGGAGACAAAGGTTGTCTCTCGGAGGGAGACAACGGTTGTCTCCCGGAGGGAGACAAATGTTGTCTCCCGGAGGGAGACAACGGCTGTCTCCCGGAGGGAGACAAATGTTGTCTCCCGGAGGGAGACAAAGTTTGTCTCCCGGAAAGAGACAAATGTTGTCTCCCGGAGGGAGACAAAGGTTGTCTCCCGGAGGGAAACAAATGTTGTATCCCGGAGGGAGACAAAGGTTGTCTCCCGGAGGGAGACAGTTTGTCTCATAGAGGGACACAAAGGTTGTCTCCCGGAGGGAGACAAATGTTGTCTCCCAGAGGGAGACAAATGTTGTCTCCCGGAGGGAGACAAATGTTGTCTCCCGGAGGGAGACAAAGGTTGTCTCCCGGAGGGAGACAGTTTGTCTCATAGAGGGAGACAAAGGTTGTCTCCCGGAGGGAGACAAATGTTGTCTCCCGGAGGGAGACAAAGGTTGTCTCCCGGAGGGAGACAAAGGTTGTCTCCCGGAGGGAGACAAAGGTTGTCTCCCGGAGGGAGACAAATGTTGTCTCCCGGAGGGAGACAGTTTGTCTCATAGAGGGAGACAAATGTTGTATCCCGGAGGGAGACAAATGTTGTATCCCGGAGGGAGACAAAGGTTGTCTCCCGGAGGGAGACAGTTTGTCTCATAGAGGGACACAAAGGTTGTCTCCCGGAGGGAGACAAATGTTGTCTCCCAGAGGGAGACAAATGTTGTCTCCCGGAGGGAGAAAAATGTTGTCTCCCGGAGGGAGACAAAGGTTGTCTCCCGGAGGGAGGCAGTTTGTCTCATAGAGGGAGACAAGTGTTGTCTCCCAGAGGGAGACAAATGTTGTCTCCCGGAGGGAGACAAAGGTTGTCTCCTGGAGGGAGACAAATGTTGTCTCCCGGAGGGAGACAAATGTTGTCTCCCGGAGGGAGACAAAGGTTTTCTCCCGGAGGGAGACAAATGTTGTCTCCCGGAGGGAGACAAAGTTTGTCTCCCGGAGGGAGACAAATGTTGTCTCCCGGAGGGAGACAAAGGTTGTCTCCCGGAGGGAGACAAATGTTGTCTCCCGGAGGGAGACAAATGTTGTCTCCCGGAGGGAGACAAATGTTGTCTTCCGGAGGGAGACAAATGTTGTCTCCCGGAGGGAGACAAATGTTGTCTCCCAGAGGGAGACAAATGTTGTCTCCCGGAGGGAGACAAATGTTGTCTCCCGGAGGGAGACAAAGGTTGTCTCCCGGAGGGAGACATAGGTTGTCTCCCGGAGGGAGACAAAGGTTGTCTCCCGGAAGGAGACAAAGGTTGTCTCCCGGAGGGAGACATATGTTGTCTCCCGGAGGGAGACAAAGGTTGTCTCCCGGAGGGAAACAAATGTTGTATCCCGGAGGGAGACAAAGGTTGTCTCCCGGAGGGAGATAGTTTGTCTCATAGAGGGAGACAAATGTTGTATCCCGGAGGGAGACAAAGGTTGTCTCCCGGAGGGAGAGAAAGGTTGTCTCCCGGAGGGAGACAAAGGTTGTCTCCCGGAGGGAGACAGTTTGTCTCATAGAGGGACAAAAAGGTTTTTTCTCCCGGAGGGAGACAAATGTTGTCTCCCAGAGGGAGACAAATGTTGTCTCCCGGAGGGAGACAAAGGTTGTCTCCCGGAGGGAGACAAAGGTTGTCTCCCGGAGGGAGACAAATGTTGTCTCCCGGAGGGAGACAAAGGTTGTCTCCCGGAGGGAGACAAAGGTTGTCTCCCGGAGGGAGACAAAGGTTGTCTCCCGGAGGGAGACAAATGTTGTCTCCCGGAGGGAGACAGTTTGTCTCATAGAGGGAGACAAATGTTGTATCCCGGAGGGAGACAAATGTTGTATCCCGGAGGGAGACAAAGGTTGTCTCCCGGAGGGAGACAGTTTGTCTCATAGAGGGACACAAAGGTTGTCTCCCGGAGGGAGACAAATGTTGTCTCCCAGAGGGAGACAAATGTTGTCTCCCGGAGGGAGACAAATGTTGTCTCCCGGAGGGAGACAAAGGTTGTCTCCCGGAGGGAGGCAGTTTGTCTCATAGAGGGAGACAAGTGTTGTCTCCCAGAGGGAGACAAATGTTGTCTCCCGGAGGGAGACAAAGGTTGTCTCCTGGAGGGAGACAAATGTTGTCTCCCGGAGGGAGACAAATGTTGTCTCCCGGAGGGAGACAAAGGTTTTCTCCCGGAGGGAGACAAATGTTGTCTCCCGGAGGGAGACAAAGTTTGTCTCCCGGAGGGAGACAAATGTTGTCTCCCGGAGGGAGACAAAGGTTGTCTCCCGGAGGGAGACAAATGTTGTCTCCCGGAGGGAGACAAATGTTGTCTCCCGGAGGGAGACAAATGTTGTCTTCCGGAGGGAGACAAATGTTGTCTCCCGGAGGGAGACAAATGTTGTCTCCCAGAGGGAGACAAATGTTGTCTCCCGGAGGGAGACAAATGTTGTCTCCCGGAGGGAGACAAAGGTTGTCTCCCGGAGGGAGACATAGGTTGTCTCCCGGAGGGAGACAAAGGTTGTCTCCCGGAGGGAAACAAATGTTGTATCCCGGAGGGAGACAAAGGTTGTCTCCCGGAGGGAGACAGTTTGTCTCATAGAGGGAGACAAAGGTTGTCTCCCGGAGGGAGACAAATGTTGTCTCCCGGAGGGAGACAAAGGTTGTCTCCCGGAGGGAGACAAATGTTGTCTTCCGGAGGGAGACAAATGTTGTCTCCCGGAGGGAGACAAATGTTGTCTCCCAGAGGGAGACAAATGTTGTCTCCCGGAGGGAGACAAATGTTGTCTCCCGGAGGGAGACAAAGGTTGTCTCCCGGAGGGAGACATAGGTTGTCTCCCGGAGGGAGACAAAGGTTGTCTCCCGGAAGGAGACAAAGGTTGTCTCCCGGAGGGAGACATATGTTGTCTCCCGGAGGGAGACAAAGGTTGTCTCCCGGAGGGAAACAAATGTTGTATCCCGGAGGGAGACAAAGGTTGTCTCCCGGAGGGAGACAGTTTGTCTCATAGAGGGAGACAAAGGTTGTCTCCCGGCGGGAGACAAATGTTGTCTCCCGGAGGGAGACAAAGGTTGTCTGCCGGAGGGAGACAAAGGTTGTCTCCCGGAGGGAGACAAATGTTGTCTCCCGGAGGGAGACAAATGTTGTCTTCCGGAGGGAGACAAAGGTTGTCTCCCGGAGGGAGACAAATGCTGTCTCCCGGAGGGAGACAAATGTTGTCTCCCGGAGGGAGACAAAGTTTGTCTCCCGGAGGGAGACAGTTTGTCTCATAGAGGGAGACAAAGGTTGTCTCCCGGAGGGAGACAAATGTTGTCTCCCGGAGGGAGACAAAGGTTGTCTCCCGGAGGGAGACAAATGTTGTCTTCCGGAGGGAGACAAATGTTGTCTCCCGGAGGGAGACAAATGTTGTCTCCCAGAGGGAGACAAATGTTGTCTCCCGGAGGGAGACAAATGTTGTCTCCCGGAGGGAGACAAAGGTTGTCTCCCGGAGGGAGACATAGGTTGTCTCCCGGAGGGAGACAAAGGTTGTCTCCCGGAAGGAGACAAAGGTTGTCTCCCGGAGGGAGACATATGTTGTCTCCCGGAGGGAGACAAAGGTTGTCTCCCGGAGGGAAACAAATGTTGTATCCCGGAGGGAGACAAAGGTTGTCTCCCGGAGGGAGACAGTTTGTCTCATAGAGGGAGACAAAGGTTGTCTCCCGGCGGGAGACAAATGTTGTCTCCCGGAGGGAGACAAAGGTTGTCTGCCGGAGGGAGACAAAGGTTGTCTCCCGGAGGGAGACAAATGTTGTCTCCCGGAGGGAGACAAATGTTGTCTTCCGGAGGGAGACAAAGGTTGTCTCCCGGAGGGAGACAAATGCTGTCTCCCGGAGGGAGACAAATGTTGTCTCCCGGAGGGAGACAAAGTTTGTCTCCCGGAGGGAGATAGTTTGTCTCATAGAGGGAGACAAATGTTGTATCCCGGAGGGAGACAAAGGTTGTCTCCCGGAGGGAGAGAAAGGTTGTCTCCCGGAGGGAGACAAAGGTTGTCTCCCGGAGGGAGACAGTTTGTCTCATAGAGGGACACAAAGGTTTTTTCTCCCGGAGGGAGACAAATGTTGTCTCCCAGAGGGAGACAAATGTTGTCTCCCGGAGGGAGACAAAGGTTGTCTCCCGGAGGGAGACAAAGGTTGTCTCTCGGAGGGAGACAAATGTTGTCTCCTGGAGGGAGACAAAGGTTGTCTCTCGGAGGGAGACAACGGTTGTCTCCCGGAGGGAGACAAATGTTGTCTCCCGGAAGGAGACAAAGGTTGTCTCCCGGAGGGAGACAAATGTTGTCTCCCGAAGGGAGACAAAGGTTGTCTCCCGGAGGGAAACAAATGTTGTATCCCGGAGGGAGACAAAGGTTGTACCCCGGAGGGAGACAGTTTGTCTCATAGAGGGACACAAAGGTTGTCTCCCGGAGGGAGACAAATGTTGTCTCCCAGAGGGAGACAAATGTTGTCTCCCGGAGGGAGACAAATGTTGTCTCCCGGGGGGAGACAAAGGTTGTCTCCCGGAGGGAGACAGTTTGTCTCATAGAGGGACACAAAGGTTTTTTCTCCCGGAGGGAGACAAATGTTGTCTCCCAGAGGGAGACAAATGTTGTCTCCCGGAGGGAGACAAAGGTTGTCTCCCGGAGGGAGACAAAGGTTGTCTCTCGGAGGGAGACAAAGGTTGTCTTCCGGAGGGAGACAAAGGCTGTCTCTCGGAGGGAGACAAATGTTGTCTCCCGGAGGGAGACAAAGGTTGTCTCTCGGAGGGAGACAACGGTTGTCTCCCGGAGGGAGACAAATGTTGTCTCCCGGAGGGAGACAACGGTTGTCTCCCGGAGGGAGACAAATGTTGTCTCCCGGAGGGAGACAAAGTTTGTCTCCCGGAGGGAGACAAATGTTGTCTCCCGGAGGGAGACAAAGGTTGTCTCCCGGAGGGAAACAAATGTTGTATCCCGGAGGGAGACAAAGGTTGTCTCCCGGAGGGAGACAGTTTGTCTCATAGAGGGACACAAAGGTTGTCTCCCGGAGGGAGACAAATGTTGTCTCCCAGAGGGAGACAAATGTTGTCTCCCGGAGGGAGACAAATGTTGTCTCCCGGAGGGAGACAAAGGTTGTCTCCCGGAGGGAGACAGTTTGTCTCATAGAGGTAGACAAATGTTGTATCCCGGAGGGAGACAAATGTTGTCTCCCGGAGGGAGACAAAGGTTGTCTCCCGGAGGGAGACAAATGTTGTCTCCCGGAGGGAGACAAATGTTGTCTTCCGGAGGGAGACAAATGTTGTCTCCCGGAGGGAGACAAATGCTGTCTCCCAGAGGGAGACAAATGTTGTCTCCCGGAGGGAGACAAATGTTGTCTCCCGGAGGGAGACAAAGGTTGTCTCCCGGAGGGAGACATAGGTTGTCTCCCGGAGGGAGACAAAGGTTGTCTCCCGGAAGGAGACAAAGGTTGTCTCCCGGAGGGAGACATATGTTGTCTCCCGGAGGGAGACAAATGTTGTCTCCCGGAGGGAGACAAAGGTTGTCTCCCGGAGGGAGACAAAGGTTGTCTCTCGGAGGGAGACAAATGTTGTCTCCCGGAGGGAGACAAAGGTTGTCTCTCGGAGGGAGACAACGGTTGTCTCCCGGAGGGAGACAAATGTTGTCTCCCGGAAGGAGACAAAGGTTGTCTCCCGGAGGGAGACAAATGTTGTCTCCCGGAGGGAGACAAAGGTTGTCTCCCGGAGGGAAACAAATGTTGTATCCCGGAGGGAGACAAAGGTTGTACCCCGGAGGGAGACAGTTTGTCTCATAGAGGGACACAAAGGTTGTCTCCCGGAGGGAGACAAATGTTGTCTCCCAGAGGGAGACAAATGTTGTCTCCCGGAGGGAGACAAATGTTGTCTCCCGGGGGGAGACAAAGGTTGTCTCCCGGAGGGAGACAGTTTGTCTCATAGAGGGACACAAAGGTTTTTTCTCCCGGAGGGAGACAAATGTTGTCTCCCAGAGGGAGACAAATGTTGTCTCCCGGAGGGAGACAAAGGTTGTCTCCCGGAGGGAGACAAAGGTTGTCTCTCGGAGGGAGACAAAGGTTGTCTTCCGGAGGGAGACAAAGGCTGTCTCTCGGAGGGAGACAAATGTTGTCTCCCGGAGGGAGACAAAGGTTGTCTCTCGGAGGGAGACAACGGTTGTCTCCCGGAGGGAGACAAATGTTGTCTCCCGGAGGGAGACAACGGTTGTCTCCCGGAGGGAGACAAATGTTGTCTCCCGGAGGGAGACAAAGTTTGTCTCCCGGAGGGAGACAAATGTTGTCTCCCGGAGGGAGACAAAGGTTGTCTCCCGGAGGGAAACAAATTTTGTATCCCGGAGGGAGACAAAGGTTGTCTCCCGGAGGGAGACAGTTTGTCTCATAGAGGGACACAAAGGTTGTCTCCCGGAGGGAGACAAATGTTGTCTCCCAGAGGGAGACAAATGTTGTCTCCCGGAGGGAGACAAATGTTGTCTCCCGGAGGGAGACAAAGGTTGTCTCCCGGAGGGAGACAGTTTGTCTCATAGAGGTAGACAAATGTTGTATCCCGGAGGGAGACAAATGTTGTCTCCCGGAGGGAGACAAAGGTTGTCTCCCGGAGGGAGACAAATGTTGTCTCCCGGAGGGAGACAAATGTTGTCTTCCGGAGGGAGACAAATGTTGTCTCCCGGAGGGAGACAAATGTTGTCTCCCAGAGGGAGACAAATGTTGTCTCCCGGAGGGAGACAAATGTTGTCTCCCGGAGGGAGACAAAGGTTGTCTCCCGGAGGGAGACATAGGTTGTCTCCCGGAGGGAGACAAAGGTTGTCTCCCGGAAGGAGACAAAGGTTGTCTCCCGGAGGGAGACATATGTTGTCTCCCGGAGGGAGACAAAGGTTGTCTCCCGGAGGGAAACAAATGTTGTATCCCGGAGGGAGACAAAGGTTGTCTCCCGGAGGGAGACAGTTTGTCTCATAGAGGGAGACAAAGGTTGTCTCCCGGAGGGAGACAAATGTTGTCTCCCGGAGGGAGACAAAGGTTGTCTGCCGGAGGGAGACAAAGGTTGTCTCCCGGAGGGAGACAAATGTTGTCTCCCGGAGGGAGACAAATGTTGTCTTCCGGAGGGAGACAAAGGTTGTCTCCCGGAGGGAGACAAATGCTGTCTCCCGGAGGGAGACAAAGGTTGTCTCCCGGAGGGAGACAAATGTTGTCTCCCGGAGGGAGACAAAGTTTGTCTCCCGGAGGGAGATAGTTTGTCTCATAGAGGGAGACAAATGTTGTATCCCGGAGGGAGACAAAGGTTGTCTCCCGGAGGGAGACAAAGGTTGTCTCCCGGAGGGAGACAAAGGTTGTCTCCCGGAGGGAGACAGTTTGTCTCATAGAGGGACACAAAGGTTTTTTCTCCCGGAGGGAGACAAAGGTTGTCTCTCGGAGGGAGACAAATGTTGTCTCCCGGAGGGAGACAAAGGTTGTCTCTCGGAGGGAGACAACGGTTGTCTCCCGGAGGGAGACAAAGGTTGTCTGCCGGAGGGAGACAAAGGTTGTCTCCCGGAGGGAGACAAATGTTGTCTCCCGGAGGGAGACAAATGTTGTCTTCCGGAGGGAGACAAAGGTTGTCTCCCGGAGGGAGACAAATGCTGTCTCCCGGAGGGAGACAAAGGTTGTCTCCCGGAGGGAGACAAAGTTTGTCTCCCGGAGGGAGATAGTTTGTCTCATAGAGGGAGACAAATGTTGTATCCCGGAGGGAGACAAAGGTTGTCTCCCGGAGGGAGACAAAGGTTGTCTCCCGGAGGGAGACAAAGGTTGTCTCCCGGAGGGAGACAGTTTGTCTCATAGAGGGACACAAAGGTTTTTTCTCCCGGAGGGAGACAAAGGTTGTCTCTCGGAGGGAGACAAATGTTGTCTCCCGGAGGGAGACAAAGGTTGTCTCTCGGAGGGAGACAACGGTTGTCTCCCGGAGGGAGACAAATGTTGTCTCCCGGAGGGAGACAAAGGTTGTCTCCCGGAGGGAGACAAATGTTGTCTCCCGGAGGGAGACAAAGGTTGTCTCCCGGAGGGAAACAAATGTTGTATCCCGGAGGGAGACAAAGGTTGTCTCCCGGAGGGAGACAAAGGTTGTCTCCCGGAGGGAGACAAATGTTGTCTCCCGGAGGGAGACAAAGGTTGTCTCCCGGAGGGAAACAAATGTTGTATCCCGGAGGGAGACAAAGGTTGTACCCCGGAGGGAGACAGTTTGTCTCATAGAGGGACACAAAGGTTGTCTCCCGGAGGGAGACAAATGTTGTCTCCCAGAGGGAGACAAATGTTGTCTCCCGGAGGGAGACAAATGTTGTCTCCCGGAGGGAGACAAATGTTGTCTCCCGGAGGGAGACAAAGGTTGTCTCCCGGAGGGAGGCAGTTTGTCTCATAGAGGGAGACAAAGGTTGTCTCCCGGAGGGAGACAAATGTTGTCTCCAAGAGGGAGACAAAGGTTGTCTCCTGGAGGGAGACAAATGTTGTCTCCCGGAGGGAGACAAATGTTGTCTCCCGGAGGGAGACAAAGGTTGTCTCCCGGAGGGAGACAAATGTTGTCTCCCGGAGGGAGACAAAGTTTGTCTCCCGGAGGGAGACAGTTTGTCTTATAGAGGGAGACAAATGTTGTCTCCCGGAGGGAGACAAAGGTTGTCTCCCGGAGGGAGACAAATGTTGTATCCCGGAGGGAGACAAAGGTTGTCTCCCAGAGGGAGACAGTTTGTCTCATAAAGGGAGACAAAGGTTGTCTCCCGGAGGGAGACAAATGTTGTCTCCCGGAGGGAGACAAATGTTGTCTCCCGGAGGGAGACAAATGTTGTCTCCCGGAGGGAGACAAATGTTGTCTCCCTCCGGGAGACAAATGTTGTCTCCCGGAGGGAGACAAAGGTTGTCTCCCGGAGGGAGACAAATGTTGTCTCCCGGAGGGAGACAAATGTTGTCTCCTGGAGGGAGACAAATGTTGTCTTCCGGAGGGAGACAAAGGTTGTCTCCCGGAGGGAGACAAATGTTGTCTCCCGGAGGGAGACAAAAGTTGTCTCCCGGAGGGAGACAAAGGTTGTCTCTCGGAGGGAGAAAATGTTGTCTCCGGAGAAAGACAAATGTTGTCTTCCGGAGGGAGACAAAGGTTGTCTCCCGGAGGGAGAAAGTTTGTCTCATAGAGGGAGACAAAGGTTGTCTCCCGGAGGGAGACAAATGTTGTCTCCCGGAGGGAGACAAATGTTGTCTCCCGGAGGGAGACAAAGTTTGTCTCTCGGAGGGAGACAAATGTTGTCTCCCAGAGGGAGACAAAGGTTGTCTCCCGGACTGAGACAAATGTTGTCTCCCGGAGGGAGACAAAGGTTGTCTTCCGGAGGGAGACAAATGTTGTCTCCCGGAGGGAGAGAAATGTTGTCTCCCGGAGGGAGACAAAGGTTGTCTCCCGGAGGGAGACAAATGTTGTCTCCCGGAGGGAGACAAATGTTGTCTCCCGGAGGGAGACAAAGGTTGTCGCCAAGAGAGACAAAGGTTGTCTCCCTTAGGGAGACAAATGTTGTCTCCCGCAGGGAGAGAAACGTTGTCTCCTACAGGGAGACAGTTTGTCTCATAGAGGGAGACAAAGGTTGTCTCCCGGAGGGAGACAAATGTTGTCTCCCGGAGGGAGACAAAGTTTGTCTCTCGGAGGGAGACAAATGTTGTCTCCCAGAGGGAGACAAAGGTTGTCTCCCGGACTGAGACAAATGTTGTCTCCCGGAGGGAGACAAAGGTTGTCTTCCGGAGGGAGACAAAATTTGTCTCCCTTAAGGAGACAAATGTTGTCTCCCGGAGGGAGACAAAGGTTGTCTCCCTTAAGGAGACAAATGTTGTCTCCCGGAGGGAGACAAAGGTTGTCTTCCGGAGGGAGACAAATGTTGTTTGCTGGAGGGAGACAAAGGTTGTCTCCCGGAGGAAGAGAAAGTTTGTCTCCCGGAGGGAGACAAATGTTGTCTCCCGGAGGGAGACAGTTTGTCTCATAGAGGGAGACAAATGTTGTATCCCGGAGGGAGACAAAGGTTGTCTCCCGGAGGGAGACAAAGGTTGTCTCCCGGAGGGAGACAAAGGTTGTCTCCCGGAGGGAGACAGTTTGTCTCATAGAGGGACACAAAGGTTTTTTCTCCCGGAGGGAGACAAAGGTTGTCTCTCGGAGGGAGACAAATGTTGTCTCCCGGAGGGAGACAAAGGTTGTCTCTCGGAGGGAGACAACGGTTGTCTCCCGGAGGGAGACAAAGGTTGTCTGCCGGAGGGAGACAAAGGTTGTCTCCCGGAGGGAGACAAATGTTGTCTCCCGGAGGGAGACAAATGTTGTCTTCCGGAGGGAGACAAAGGTTGTCTCCCGGAGGGAGACAAATGCTGTCTCCCGGAGGGAGACAAAGGTTGTCTCCCGGAGGGAGACAAAGTTTGTCTCCCGGAGGGAGATAGTTTGTCTCATAGAGGGAGACAAATGTTGTATCCCGGAGGGAGACAAAGGTTGTCTCCCGGAGGGAGACAAAGGTTGTCTCCCGGAGGGAGACAAAGGTTGTCTCCCGGAGGGAGACAGTTTGTCTCATAGAGGGACACAAAGGTTTTTTCTCCCGGAGGGAGACAAAGGTTGTCTCTCGGAGGGAGACAAATGTTGTCTCCCGGAGGGAGACAAAGGTTGTCTCTCGGAGGGAGACAACGGTTGTCTCCCGGAGGGAGACAAATGTTGTCTCCCGGAGGGAGACAAAGGTTGTCTCCCGGAGGGAGACAAATGTTGTCTCCCGGAGGGAGACAAAGGTTGTCTCCCGGAGGGAAACAAATGTTGTATCCCGGAGGGAGACAAAGGTTGTCTCCCGGAGGGAGACAAAGGTTGTCTCCCGGAGGGAGACAAATGTTGTCTCCCGGAGGGAGACAAAGGTTGTCTCCCGGAGGGAAACAAATGTTGTATCCCGGAGGGAGACAAAGGTTGTACCCCGGAGGGAGACAGTTTGTCTCATAGAGGGACACAAAGGTTGTCTCCCGGAGGGAGACAAATGTTGTCTCCCAGAGGGAGACAAATGTTGTCTCCCGGAGGGAGACAAATGTTGTCTCCCGGAGGGAGACAAATGTTGTCTCCCGGAGGGAGACAAAGGTTGTCTCCCGGAGGGAGGCAGTTTGTCTCATAGAGGGAGACAAAGGTTGTCTCCCGGAGGGAGACAAATGTTGTCTCCAAGAGGGAGACAAAGGTTGTCTCCTGGAGGGAGACAAATGTTGTCTCCCGGAGGGAGACAAATGTTGTCTCCCGGAGGGAGACAAAGGTTGTCTCCCGGAGGGAGACAAATGTTGTCTCCCGGAGGGAGACAAAGTTTGTCTCCCGGAGGGAGACAGTTTGTCTTATAGAGGGAGACAAATGTTGTCTCCCGGAGGGAGACAAAGGTTGTCTCCCGGAGGGAGACAAATGTTGTATCCCGGAGGGAGACAAAGGTTGTCTCCCAGAGGGAGACAGTTTGTCTCATAAAGGGAGACAAAGGTTGTCTCCCGGAGGGAGACAAATGTTGTCTCCCGGAGGGAGACAAATGTTGTCTCCCGGAGGGAGACAAATGTTGTCTCCCGGAGGGAGACAAATGTTGTCTCCCTCCGGGAGACAAATGTTGTCTCCCGGAGGGAGACAAAGGTTGTCTCCCGGAGGGAGACAAATGTTGTCTCCCGGAGGGAGACAAATGTTGTCTCCTGGAGGGAGACAAATGTTGTCTTCCGGAGGGAGACAAAGGTTGTCTCCCGGAGGGAGACAAATGTTGTCTCCCGGAGGGAGACAAAAGTTGTCTCCCGGAGGGAGACAAAGGTTGTCTCTCGGAGGGAGAAAATGTTGTCTCCGGAGAAAGACAAATGTTGTCTTCCGGAGGGAGACAAAGGTTGTCTCCCGGAGGGAGACAAAGTTTGTCTCTCGGAGGGAGACAAATGTTGTCTCCCAGAGGGAGACAAAGGTTGTCTCCCGGACTGAGACAAATGTTGTCTCCCGGAGGGAGACAAAGGTTGTCTTCCGGAGGGAGACAAATGTTGTCTCCCGGAGGGAGAGAAATGTTGTCTCCCGGAGGGAGACAAAGGTTGTCTCCCGGAGGGAGACAAATGTTGTCTCCCGGAGGGAGACAAATGTTGTCTCCCGGAGGGAGACAAAGGTTGTCGCCAAGAGAGACAAAGGTTGTCTCCCTTAGGGAGACAAATGTTGTCTCCCGCAGGGAGAGAAACGTTGTCTCCTACAGGGAGACAGTTTGTCTCATAGAGGGAGACAAAGGTTGTCTCCCGGAGGGAGACAAATGTTGTCTCCCGGAGGGAGACAAAGTTTGTCTCTCGGAGGGAGACAAATGTTGTCTCCCAGAGGGAGACAAAGGTTGTCTCCCGGACTGAGACAAATGTTGTCTCCCGGAGGGAGACAAAGGTTGTCTTCCGGAGGGAGACAAAATTTGTCTCCCTTAAGGAGACAAATGTTGTCTCCCGGAGGGAGACAAAGGTTGTCTCCCTTAAGGAGACAAATGTTGTCTCCCGGAGGGAGACAAAGGTTGTCTTCCGGAGGGAGACAAATGTTGTCTGCTGGAGGGAGACAAAGGTTGTCTCCCGGAGGAAGAGAAAGTTTGTCTCCCGGAGGGAGACAAATGTTGTCTCCCGGAGGGAGACAGTTTGTCTCATAGAGGGAGACAAATGTTGTATCCCGGAGGGAGACAAAGGTTGTCTCCCGGAGGGAGACAAAGTTTGTCTCCCGGAGGGAGACAGTTTGTCTCATAGAGGGACACAAAGGTTGTCTCCCGGAGGGAGACAAATGTTGTCTCCCAGAGGGAGACAAATGTTGTCTCCCGGAGGGAGACAAAGGTTTTCTCCCGGAGGGAGACAAAGGTTGTCTCTCGGAGGGAGACAAATGTTGTCTCCCGGAGGGAGACAAAGGTTGTCTCTCGGAGGGAGACAACGGTTGTCTCCCGGAGGGAGACAAATGTTGTCTCCCGGAGGGAGACAAAGGTTGTCTCCTGGAGGGAGACAAATGTTGTCTCCCGGAGGGAGACAAATGTTTTCTCCCGGAGGGAGACAAAGGTTGTCTCCCGGAGGGAGACAAATGTTGTCTCCCGGAGGGAGACAAAGTTTGTCTCCCGGAGGGAGACAGTTTGTCTCATAGAGGGAGACAAATGTTGTCTCCCGGAGGGAGACAAAGGTTGTCTCCCGGAGGGAGACAAATGTTGTATCCCGGATGGAGACAAAGGTTGTCTCCCAGAGGGAGACAGTTTGTCTCATAAAGGGAGACAAAGGTTGTCTCCCGGAGGGAGACAAATGTTGTCTCCCGGAGGGAGACAAATGTTGTCTCCCGGAGGGAGACAAATGTTGTCTCCCGGAGGGAGACAAAGGTTGTCTCCCGGAGGGAGACAAATGTTGTCTCCCGGAGGGAGACAAATGTTGTCTCCCGGAGGGAGACAAATGTTGTCTTCCGGAGGGAGACAAAGGTTGTCTCCCGGAGGGAGACAAATGTTGTCTCCCGGAGGGAGACAAAAGTTGTCTCCCGGAGGGAGACAAAGGTTGTCTCCCGGAGGGAGACAAATGTTGTCTCCGGAGAAAGACAAATGTTGTCTTCCGGAGGGAGACAAAGGTTGTCTCCCGGAGGGAGACAGTTTGTCTCATAGAGGGAGACAAAGGTTGTCTCCCGGAGGGAGACAAATGTTGTCTCCCGGAGGGAGACAAAGTTTGTCTCTCGGAGGGAGACAAATGTTGTCTCCCAGAGGGAGACAAAGGTTGTCTCCCGGACTGAGACAAATGTTGTCTCCCGGAGGGAGACAAAGGTTGTCTTCCGGAGGGAGACAAATGTTGTCTCCCGGAGGGAGACAAATGTTGTCTCCCGGAGGGAGACAAATGTTGTCTTCCGGAGGGAGACAAAAGTTGTCTCCCGGAGGGAGACAAAGGTTGTCTCCCTTAAGGAGACAAATGTTGTCTCCCGGAGGGAGACAAAGGTTGTCTTCCGGAGGGAGACAAATGTTGTCTGCTGGAGGGAGACAAAGGTTGTCTCCCGGAGGAAGAGAAAGTTTGTCTCCCGGAGGGAGACAAATGTTGTCTCCCGGAGGGAGACAGTTTGTCTCATAGAGGGAGACAAATGTTGTATCCCGGAGGGAGACAAAGGTTGTCTCCCGGAGGGAGACAAAGTTTGTCTCCCGGAGGGAGACAGTTTGTCTCATAGAGGGACACAAAGGTTGTCTCCCGGAGGGAGACAAATGTTGTCTCCCAGAGGGAGACAAATGTTGTCTCCCGGAGGGAGACAAAGGTTTTCTCCCGGAGGGAGACAAAGGTTGTCTCTCGGAGGGAGACAAATGTTGTCTCCCGGAGGGAGACAAAGGTTGTCTCTCGGAGGGAGACAACGGTTGTCTCCCGGAGGGAGACAAATGTTGTCTCCCGGAGGGAGACAAAGGTTGTCTCCTGGAGGGAGACAAATGTTGTCTCCCGGAGGGAGACAAATGTTTTCTCCCGGAGGGAGACAAAGGTTGTCTCCCGGAGGGAGACAAATGTTGTCTCCCGGAGGGAGACAAAGTTTGTCTCCCGGAGGGAGACAGTTTGTCTCATAGAGGGAGACAAATGTTGTCTCCCGGAGGGAGACAAAGGTTGTCTCCCGGAGGGAGACAAATGTTGTATCCCGGATGGAGACAAAGGTTGTCTCCCAGAGGGAGACAGTTTGTCTCATAAAGGGAGACAAAGGTTGTCTCCCGGAGGGAGACAAATGTTGTCTCCCGGAGGGAGACAAATGTTGTCTCCCGGAGGGAGACAAATGTTGTCTCCCGGAGGGAGACAAAGGTTGTCTCCCGGAGGGAGACAAATGTTGTCTCCCGGAGGGAGACAAATGTTGTCTCCCGGAGGGAGACAAATGTTGTCTTCCGGAGGGAGACAAAGGTTGTCTCCCGGAGGGAGACAAATGTTGTCTCCCGGAGGGAGACAAAAGTTGTCTCCCGGAGGGAGACAAAGGTTGTCTCCCGGAGGGAGACAAATGTTGTCTCCGGAGAAAGACAAATGTTGTCTTCCGGAGGGAGACAAAGGTTGTCTCCCGGAGGGAGACAGTTTGTCTCATAGAGGGAGACAAAGGTTGTCTCCCGGAGGGAGACAAATGTTGTCTCCCGGAGGGAGACAAAGTTTGTCTCTCGGAGGGAGACAAATGTTGTCTCCCAGAGGGAGACAAAGGTTGTCTCCCGGACTGAGACAAATGTTGTCTCCCGGAGGGAGACAAAGGTTGTCTTCCGGAGGGAGACAAATGTTGTCTCCCGGAGGGAGACAAATGTTGTCTCCCGGAGGGAGACAAATGTTGTCTTCCGGAGGGAGACAAAAGTTGTCTCCCGGAGGGAGACAAAGGTTGTCTCCCGGAGGGAGACAAATGTTGTCTCCGGAGAAAGACAAATGTTGTCTTCCGGAGGGAGACATAGGTTGTCTCCCGGAGGGAGACAGTTTGTCTCATAGAGGGAGACAAAGGTTGTCTCCCGGAGGGAGACAAATGTTGTCTCCCGGAGGGAGACAAAGTTTGTCTCTCGGAGGGAGACAAATGTTGTCTCCCAGAGGGAGACAAAGGTTGTCTTCCGGAGGGAGACAAATGTTGTCTCCAAGAGGGAGACAAAGGTTGTCGCCAAGAGAGACAAAGGTTGTCTCCCTTAGGGAGACAAATGTTGTCTCCCGCAGGGAGAGAAACGTTGTCTCCTACAGGGAGACAGTTTGTCTCCAAGAGGGAGAAAAATGTTGTCTCCCTTAGGGAGACAAATGTTGTCTCCCGGAGGGAGACAAAGGTTGTCTCCCTTAAGGAGACAAATGTTGTCTCCCAGAGGGAGACAAAGGTTGTCTCCCGGAAGGAGACAAGGGTTGTCGCCCAGAGGGAGACAAAGGTTGTTTCCCATAGGGAGAGAAACGTTGTCTCCCGGAGGGAGACAAAGGTTGTCTCCCTTAGGGAGACAAATGTTGTCTCCAGGAGGGAGACAAATGTTGTCTCCAGGAGGGAGACAAAGGTTGTCGCCCGGAGGGAGACAAATGTTGTCTCCTGGAGGGAGACAAAGGTTGTCGCCAAGAGAGACAAAGGTTGTCTCCCTTAGGGAGACAAATGTTGTCTCCTGTAGGGAGAGAAACGTTGTCTCCTACAGGGAGACAGTTTGTCTCCAAGAGGGAGACAAAGGTTTTCTCCTGGAGGGAGACAAATGTTGTCTCCCGGAGGAAAACAAATGTTGTCTCCCGGAGGGAGGCAAATGTTGTCTCCCGGAGGGAGACAAAGGTTGTCTCCTTGAGGGAGACAAAGGTTGTCTCCCTTAGGGAGACAAATGTTGTCTCCCGGAGGGAGACATGTTGTCTCCCGGAGGGAGACAAAGGTTGTCTCCCTTAAGGAGACAAATGTTGTCTCCCAGAGGGAGACAAAGGTTGTCTCCCGGAGGGAGACAAATGTTCTCTCCCGGAGGGAGACAAAGGTTGTCTTCCGGAGGGAGACAAATGTTGTCTCCCGGAGGGAGACAAAGGTTGTCTCCCGGAAGGAGACAAGGGTTGTCGCCCTGAGGGAGACAAAGGTTGTTTCCCATAGGGAGAGAAACGTTGTCTCCCGGAGGGAGACAAAGCTTGTCTCCCTTAGGGAGACAAATGTTGTCTCCAGGAGGGAGACAAAGGTTGCCGCCCGGAGGGAGACAAATGTTGTCTCCCTTAGGGAGATAAATGTTGTCTCCCGGAGGGAGACAAAAGTTGTCTCCCTTAAGGAGACAAATGTTGTCTCCCGGAGGGAGAAAAATGTTTTCTCCCGGAGGGAGACAAAGGTTGTCTCCCGGAGGGAGACAAATGTTGTCTCCCGGAGGGAGACAAAGTTTGTCTCCCGGAGGGAGACAGTTTGTCTCATAGAGGGAGACAAATGTTGTCTCCCGGAGGGAGACAAAGGTTGTCTCCCGGAGGGAGACAAATGTTGTATCCCGGATGGAGACAAAGGTTGTCTCCCAGAGGGAGACAGTTTGTCTCATAAAGGGAGACAAAGGTTGTCTCCCGGAGGGAGACAAATGTTGTCTCCCGGAGGGAGACAAATGTTGTCTCCCGGAGGGAGACAAATGTTGTCTCCCGGAGGGAGACAAAGGTTGTCTCCCGGAGGGAGACAAATGTTGTCTCCCGGAGGGAGACAAATGTTGTCTCCCGGAGGGAGACAAATGTTGTCTTCCGGAGGGAGACAAAGGTTGTCTCCCGGAGGGAGACAAATGTTGTCTCCCGGAGGGAGACAAAAGTTGTCTCCCGGAGGGAGACAAAGGTTGTCTCCCGGAGGGAGACAAATGTTGTCTCCGGAGAAAGACAAATGTTGTCTTCCGGAGGGAGACAAAGGTTGTCTCCCGGAGGGAGACAGTTTGTCTCATAGAGGGAGACAAAGGTTGTCTCCCGGAGGGAGACAAATGTTGTCTCCCGGAGGGAGACAAAGTTTGTCTCTCGGAGGGAGACAAATGTTGTCTCCCAGAGGGAGACAAAGGTTGTCTCCCGGACTGAGACAAATGTTGTCTCCCGGAGGGAGACAAAGGTTGTCTTCCGGAGGGAGACAAATGTTGTCTCCCGGAGGGAGACAAATGTTGTCTCCCGGAGGGAGACAAATGTTGTCTTCCGGAGGGAGACAAAAGTTGTCTCCCGGAGGGAGACAAAGGTTGTCTCCCGGAGGGAGACAAATGTTGTCTCCGGAGAAAGACAAATGTTGTCTTCCGGAGGGAGACATAGGTTGTCTCCCGGAGGGAGACAGTTTGTCTCATAGAGGGAGACAAAGGTTGTCTCCCGGAGGGAGACAAATGTTGTCTCCCGGAGGGAGACAAAGTTTGTCTCTCGGAGGGAGACAAATGTTGTCTCCCAGAGGGAGACAAAGGTTGTCTTCCGGAGGGAGACAAATGTTGTCTCCAAGAGGGAGACAAAGGTTGTCGCCAAGAGAGACAAAGGTTGTCTCCCTTAGGGAGACAAATGTTGTCTCCCGCAGGGAGAGAAACGTTGTCTCCTACAGGGAGACAGTTTGTCTCCAAGAGGGAGAAAAATGTTGTCTCCCTTAGGGAGACAAATGTTGTCTCCCGGAGGGAGACAAAGGTTGTCTCCCTTAAGGAGACAAATGTTGTCTCCCAGAGGGAGACAAAGGTTGTCTCCCGGAAGGAGACAAGGGTTGTCGCCCAGAGGGAGACAAAGGTTGTTTCCCATAGGGAGAGAAACGTTGTCTCCCGGAGGGAGACAAAGGTTGTCTCCCTTAGGGAGACAAATGTTGTCTCCAGGAGGGAGACAAATGTTGTCTCCAGGAGGGAGACAAAGGTTGTCGCCCGGAGGGAGACAAATGTTGTCTCCTGGAGGGAGACAAAGGTTGTCGCCAAGAGAGACAAAGGTTGTCTCCCTTAGGGAGACAAATGTTGTCTCCTGTAGGGAGAGAAACGTTGTCTCCTACAGGGAGACAGTTTGTCTCCAAGAGGGAGACAAAGGTTTTCTCCTGGAGGGAGACAAATGTTGTCTCCCGGAGGAAAACAAATGTTGTCTCCCGGAGGGAGGCAAATGTTGTCTCCCGGAGGGAGACAAAGGTTGTCTCCTTGAGGGAGACAAAGGTTGTCTCCCTTAGGGAGACAAATGTTGTCTCCCGGAGGGAGACATGTTGTCTCCCGGAGGGAGACAAAGGTTGTCTCCCTTAAGGAGACAAATGTTGTCTCCCAGAGGGAGACAAAGGTTGTCTCCCGGAGGGAGACAAATGTTCTCTCCCGGAGGGAGACAAAGGTTGTCTTCCGGAGGGAGACAAATGTTGTCTCCCGGAGGGAGACAAAGGTTGTCTCCCGGAAGGAGACAAGGGTTGTCGCCCTGAGGGAGACAAAGGTTGTTTCCCATAGGGAGAGAAACGTTGTCTCCCGGAGGGAGACAAAGCTTGTCTCCCTTAGGGAGACAAATGTTGTCTCCAGGAGGGAGACAAAGGTTGCCGCCCGGAGGGAGACAAATGTTGTCTCCCTTAGGGAGATAAATGTTGTCTCCCGGAGGGAGACAAAAGTTGTCTCCCTTAAGGAGACAAATGTTGTCTCCCGGAGGGAGACAAAGGTTGTCTCCCTTAAGGAGACAAATGTTGTCTCCCGGAGGGAGACAAAGGTTGTCTTTCGGAGGGAGACAAATGTTGTCTGCTGGAGGGAGACAAAGGTTGTCTCCCTGAGAGAGACAAATATTGTCTCCCGGAGGAAGAGAAAGGTTGTCTCCCGGAGGGAAACAAAGGTTGTCTCCCTTAGGGAGATAAATGTTGTCTCCCGGAGGGAGACAGTTTGTCTCCCAGA
The DNA here is from genome assembly GCA_964019985.1 of Aurelia sp. 4 Dawson et al 2005. Taxonomy (NCBI): domain Eukaryota; kingdom Metazoa; phylum Cnidaria; class Scyphozoa; order Semaeostomeae; family Ulmaridae; genus Aurelia; species Aurelia sp. 4 Dawson et al 2005. The sequence goes on along the minus strand of OZ026496.1, from coordinate 22,774,277 downwards.
GGGAGACAAAGGTTATCTGCCTTAGGGAGACAAATGTTGTCTCCAGGAGTGAGACAAAGGTTGTCTCCCAGAGAGAGACAAAGGTTGTCTCCCTTAGGGAGACAAATGTTGTCTCCCGGAGGGAGACAAAGGTTGTCTCCCTTAAGGAGACAAGTGTTGTCTCCCGGAGGGAGACAAAGGTTGTCTCCCGGAGGGAGACAAATGTTGTCTCCGGAGAAAGACAAATGTTGTCTTCCGGAGGGAGACAAAGGTTGTCTCCCGGAGGGAGACAGTTTGTCTCATAGAGGGAGACAAAGGTTGTCTCCCGGAGGGAGACAAATGTTGTCTCCCGGAGGGAGACAAAGTTTGTCTCTCGGAGGGAGACAAATGTTGTCTCCCGGAGGGAGACAAAGGTTGTCTCCCTGATTGAGACAAAGGTTGTCTCCCGGAGGGAGACAAAGTTTGTCTCTCGGAGGGAGACAAATGTTGTCTCCCGGAGGGAGACAAAGGTTGTCTCCCGGAGGGAGACAAATGTTGTATCCCGGAGGGAGACAAAGGTTGTCTCCCGGAGGGAGACAGTTTGTCTCATAGAGGGACACAAAGGTTGTCTCCCGGAGGGAGACAAATGTTGTCTCCCGGAGGGAGACAAAGGTTGTCTCCCGGAGGGAGACAAAGTTTGTCTCTCGGAGGGAGACAAATGTTGTCTCCCAGAGGGAGACAAAGGTTGTCTCCCGGAGGGAGACAAATGTTGTCTCCCGGAGGGAGACAAAGGTTGTCTTCCGGAGGGAGACAATTGTTGTCTCCCGGAGGGAGACAAAGGTTGTCTCCCGGAAGGAGACAAGGGTTGTCGCCCTGAGGGAGACAAAGGTTGTTTCCCATAGGGAGAGAAACGTTGTCTCCCGGAGGGAGACAAAGCTTGTCTCCCTTAGGGAGACAAATGTTGTCTCCAGGAGGGAGACAAAGGTTGTCGCCAGGAGGGAGACAAATGTTGTCTCCCTTTTGGAGATAAATGTTGTCTCCCGGAGGGAGACAAAAGTTGTCTCCCTTAAGGAGACAAATGTTGTCTCCCGGAGGGAGACCAAGGTTGTCTCCCTTAAGGAGACAAATGTTGTCTCCCGGAGGGAGACAAAGGTTGTCTTCCGGAGGGAGACAAAGGTTGTCTGCTGGAGGGAGACAAAGGTTGTCTTCCGGAGGGAGACAATTGTTGTCTCCCGGAGGGAGACAAAGGTTGTCTCCCGGAAGGAGACAAGGGTTGTCGCCCTGAGGGAGACAAAGGTTGTTTCCCATAGGGAGAGAAACGTTGTCTCCCGGAGGGAGACAAAGCTTGTCTCCCTTAGGGAGACAAATGTTGTCTCCAGGAGGGAGACAAAGGTTGTCGCCAGGAGGGAGACAAATGTTGTCTCCCTTAGGGAGATAAATGTTGTCTCCCGGAGGGAGACAAAAGTTGTCTCCCTTAAGGAGACAAATGTTGTCTCCCGGAGGGAGACCAAGGTTGTCTCCCTTAAGGAGACAAATGTTGTCTCCCGGAGGGAGACAAAGGTTGTCTTCCGGAGGGAGACAAAGGTTGTCTGCTGGAGGGAGACAAAGGTTGTCTCCCTGAGAGAGACAAATATTGTCTCCCGGAGGAAGAGAAAGGTTGTCTCCCGGAGGGAGACAAAGGTTGTCGCCAAGAGAGACAAAGGTTGTCTCCCTTAGGGAGACAAATGTTGTCTCCTGTAGGGAGAGAAACGTTGTCTCCTACAGGGAGACAGTTTGTCTCCAAGAGGGAGACAAAGGTTTTCTCCTGGAGGGAGACAAATGTTGTCTCCCGGAGGAAAACAAATGTTGTCTCCCGGAGGGAGGCAAATGTTGTCTCCCGGAGGGAGACAAAGGTTGTCTCCTTGAGGGAGACAAAGGTTGTCTCCCTTAGGGAGACAAATGTTGTCTCCCGGAGGGAGACATGTTGTCTCCCGGAGGGAGACAAAGGTTGTCTCCCTTAAGGAGACAAATGTTGTCTCCCAGAGGGAGACAAAGGTTGTCTCCCGGAGGGAGACAAATGTTCTCTCCCGGAGGGAGACAAAGGTTGTCTTCCGGAGGGAGACAAATGTTGTCTCCCGGAGGGAGACAAAGGTTGTCTCCCGGAAGGAGACAAGGGTTGTCGCCCTGAGGGAGACAAAGGTTGTTTCCCATAGGGAGAGAAACGTTGTCTCCCGGAGGGAGACAAAGCTTGTCTCCCTTAGGGAGACAAATGTTGTCTCCAGGAGGGAGACAAAGGTTGCCGCCCGGAGGGAGACAAATGTTGTCTCCCTTAGGGAGATAAATGTTGTCTCCCGGAGGGAGACAAAAGTTGTCTCCCTTAAGGAGACAAATGTTGTCTCCCGGAGGGAGACAAAGGTTGTCTCCCTTAAGGAGACAAATGTTGTCTCCCGGAGGGAGACAAAGGTTGTCTTTCGGAGGGAGACAAAGGTTGTCTGCTGGAGGGAGACAAAGGTTGTCTCCCTGAGAGAGACAAATATTGTCTCCCGGAGGAAGAGAAAGGTTGTCTCCCGGAGGGAAACAAAGGTTGTCTCCCTTAGGGAGATAAATGTTGTCTCCCGGAGGGAGACAGTTTGTCTCCCAGAGGGAGACAAAGGTTATCTGCCTTAGGGAGACAAATGTTGTCTCCAGGAGTGAGACAAAGGTTGTCTCCCAGAGAGAGACAAAGGTTGTCTCCCTTAGGGAGACAAATGTTGTCTCCCGGAGGGAGACAAAGGTTGTCTCCCTTAAGGAGACAAGTGTTGTCTCCCGGAGGGAGACAAAGGTTGTCTCCCGGAGGGAGACAAATGTTGTCTCCGGAGAAAGACAAATGTTGTCTTCCGGAGGGAGACAAAGGTTGTCTCCCGGAGGGAGACAGTTTGTCTCATAGAGGGAGACAAAGGTTGTCTCCCGGAGGGAGACAAATGTTGTCTCCCAAAGGGAGACAAAGTTTGTCTCTCGGAGGGAGACAAATGTTGTCTCCCGGAGGGAGACAAAGGTTGTCTCCCTGATTGAGACAAAGGTTGTCTCCCGGAGGGAGACAAAGTTTGTCTCTCGGAGGGAGACAAATGTTGTCTCCCGGAGGGAGACAAAGGTTGTCTCCCGGAGGGAGACAAATGTTGTATCCCGGAGGGAGACAAAGGTTGTCTCCCGGAGGGAGACAGTTTGTCTCATAGAGGGACACAAAGGTTGTCTCCCGGAGGGAGACAAATGTTGTCTCCCGGAGGGAGACAAAGGTTGTCTCCCGGAGGGAGACAAAGTTTGTCTCTCGGAGGGAGACAAATGTTGTCTCCCAGAGGGAGACAAAGGTTGTCTCCCGGAGGGAGACAAATGTTGTCTCCCGGAGGGAGACAAAGGTTGTCTTCCGGAGGGAGACAATTGTTGTCTCCCGGAGGGAGACAAAGGTTGTCTCCCGGAAGGAGACAAGGGTTGTCGCCCTGAGGGAGACAAAGGTTGTTTCCCATAGGGAGAGAAACGTTGTCTCCCGGAGGGAGACAAAGCTTGTCTCCCTTAGGGAGACAAATGTTGTCTCCAGGAGGGAGACAAAGGTTGTCGCCAGGAGGGAGACAAATGTTGTCTCCCTTAGGGAGATAAATGTTGTCTCCCGGAGGGAGACAAAAGTTGTCTCCCTTAAGGAGACAAATGTTGTCTCCCGGAGGGAGACCAAGGTTGTCTCCCTTAAGGAGACAAATGTTGTCTCCCGGAGGGAGACAAAGGTTGTCTTCCGGAGGGAGACAAAGGTTGTCTGCTGGAGGGAGACAAAGGTTGTCTCCCTGAGAGAGACAAATATTGTCTCCCGGAGGGAGAGAAAGGTTGTCTCCCGGAGGGAGACAAAGGTTGTCTCCCTTAGGGAGATAAATGTTTTCTCCCGGAGGGAGACAGTTTGTCTCCCAGAGGGAGACAAAGGTTATCGTCCTTAGGGAGACAAATGTTGTCTCCAGGAGTGAGACAAAGGTTGTCTCCCAGAGAGAGACAAAGGTTGTCTCCCTTAGGGAGACAAATGTTGTCTCCCGGAGGGAGACAAAGGTTGTCTCCCTTAAGGAGACAAATGTTGTCTCCCGGAGGGAGACAAAGGTTCTCTCCCGGAGGGAGACAAAGGTTGTCTGCCGGAGGGAGACAAAGGTTGTCTCCCTGAGGGAGACAAATGTTGTCTCTTGGAGGGAGAGAAAGGTTGTCTCCCGGAGGGAGACAAAGGTTGTCTCCCTTAGGGAGACAAATGTTGTCTCCCGGAGGGAGACAAAGGTTGTCTCCCGGAGGGAGACAAAAGATGTCTCCCGGAGGGAGACAAAGGTTGTCTCTCGGAGGGAGACAAATGTTGTCTCCCGAAGGGAGACAAAGGCTCTCTCCCAGAGGGAGACAAAGTTTGTCTCTCGGAGGGAGACAAATGTTGTCTCCCAGAGGGAGACAAAGGTTGTCGCCAAGAGAGACAAAGGTTGTCTCCCTTAGGGAGACAAATGTTGTCTCCCGGAGGGAGAGAAATGTTGTCTCCCGGAGGGAGACAAAGGTTGTCTCCCGGAGGGAGACAAATGTTGTCTCCCGGAGGGAGACAAATGTTGTCTTCCGGAGGGAGACAAAGGTTGTCTCCCGGAGGGAGACAAATGTTGTCTCCCGGAAGGAGACAAAAGTTGTCAACCGGAGGGAGACAAAGGTTGTCTCCCGGAGGGAGACAAATGTTGTCTCCGGAGAAAGACAAATGTTGTCTTCCGGAGGGAGACAAAGGTTGTCTCCCGGAGGGAGACAGTTTGTCTCATAGATGGAGACAAAGGTTGTCTCCCGGAGGGAGACAAATGTTGTCTCCCGGAGGGAGACAAAGTTTGTCTCTCGGAGGGAGACAAATGTTGTCTCCCGGAGGGAGACAAAGGTTGTCTCCCGGAGGGAGACAAAGGTTGTCTCCCGGAGGGAGACAAAGTTTGTCTCCCGGAGGGAGACAAATGTTGTCTCCCGGAGGGAGACAAAGTTTGTCTCTCGGAGGGAGACAAATGTTGTCTCCCGGAGGGAGACAAAGGTTGTCTCCCGGAGGGAGACAAAGGTTGTCTCCCGGAGGGAGACAAAGTTTGTCTCTCGGAGGGAGACAAATGTTGTCTCCCGGAGGGAGACAAAGGTTGTCTCCCGGAGGGAGACAAATGTTGTCTCCCGGAGGGAGACAAAGGTTGTCTCCCGGAGGGAGACAAATGTTGTATCCCGGAGGGAGACAAAGGTTGTCTCCCGGAGGGAGACAGTTTGTCTCATAGAGGGATACTAAGGTTGTCTCCCGGAGGGAGACAAAGGTTGTCTCCCGGAGGGAGACAAAGTTTGTCTCTCGGAGGGAGACAAATGTTGTCTCCCAGAGGGAGACAAAGGTTGTCTCCCGGACTGAGACAAATGTTGTCTCCCGGAGGGAGACAAAGGTTGTCTTCCGGAGGGAGACAAATGTTGTCTCCCGGAGGGAGACAAAGGTTGTCGCCAAGAGAGACAAAGGTTGTCTCCCTTAGGGAGACAAATGTTGTCTCCCGCAGGGAGAGAAACGTTGTCTCCTACAGGGAGACAGTTTGTCTCCAAGAGGGAGAAAAAGGTTGTCTCCTGGAGGGAGACAAATGTTGTCTCCCTTAGGGAGACAAATGTTGTCTCCCGGAGGGAGACAGGTTGTCTCCCGGAGGGAGACAAAGGTTGTCTCCCTTAAGGAGACAAATGTTGTCTCCCAGAGGGAGACAAAGGTTGTCTCCCGGAAGGAGACAAGGGTTGTCGCCCAGAGGGAGACAAAGGTTGTCTCCAGGAGGGAGACAAAGGTTGTCGCCCGGAGGGAGACAAATGTTGTCTCCCGGAGGGAGACAAAGGTTGTCGCCAAGAGAGACAAACGTTGTCTCCCGGAGGGAGACAAAGGTTGTCTCCCTTAGGGAGACAAATGTTGTCTCCAGGAGGGAGACAAAGGTTGTCGCCCGGAGGGAGACAAATGTTGTCTCCCGGAGGGAGACAAAGGTTGTCGCCAAGAGAGACAAAGGTTGTCTCCCTTAGGGAGACAAATGTTGTCTCCGGCAGGGAGAGAAACGTTGTCTCCTACAGGGAGACAGTTTGTCTCCAAGAGGGAGACAAAGGTTTTCTCCTGGAGGGAGACAAATGTTGTCTCCCGGAGGGAGACAAATGTTGTCTCCCGGAGGGAGACAAATGTTGTCTCCCGGAGGGAGACAAAGGTTGTCTTCCGGAGGGAGACAAATGTTGTCTCCCGGAGGGAGACAAAGGTTGTCTCCCGGAAGGAGACAAGGGTTGTCGCCCTGAGGGAGACAAAGGTTGTTTCCCATAGGGAGAGAAACGTTGTCTCCCGGAGGGAGACAAAGCTTGTCTCCCTTAGGGAGACAAATGTTGTCTCCAGGAGGGAGACAAAGGTTGTCGCCCGGAGGGAGACAAATGTTGTCTCCCTTAGGGAGATAAATGTTGTCTCCCGGAGGGAGACAAAAGTTGTCTCCCTTAAGGAGACAAATGTTGTCTCCCGGAGGGAGACAAAGGTTGTCTTCCGGAGGGAGACAAAGGTTGTCTGCTGGAGGGAGACAAAAGTTGTCTCCCTGAGAGAGACAAATATTGTCTCCCGGAGGGAGAGAAAGGTTGTCTCCCGGAGGGAGACAAAGGTTGTCTCCCTTAGGGAGATAAATGTTGTCTCCCGGAGGGAGACAGTTTGTCTCCCAGAGGGAGACAAAGGTTATCTGCCTTAGGGAGACAAATGTTGTCTCCAGGAGTGAGACAAAGGTTTTCTCCCAGAGAGAGACAAAGGTTGTCTCCCTTAGGGAGACAAATGTTGTCTCCCGGAGGGAGACAAAGGATGTCTCCCTTAAGGAGACAAATGTTGTCTCCCGGAGGGAGACAAAGGTTGTCTCCCTGAGGGAGACAAATGTTGTCTCTTGGAGGGAGAGAAAGGTTGTCTCCCGGAGGGAGACAAAGGTTGTCTCCCGGAGGGAGACAAAAGATGTCTCCCGGAGGGAGACAAAGGTTGTCTCTCGGAGGGAGACAAATGTTGTCTCCCGGAGGGAGACAAAGGCTCTCTCCCAGAGGGAGACAAAGGTTGTCTCCCGGAGGGAGACAAATGTCGTCTCCCTTAGGGAGACAAAGGTTGTCTCCCAGAGGGAGACAAAGGTTGTCTCCCGGAGGGAGACAAATGTTGTCTCCCGAAGGGAGACAAATGATGTCTCCTGGAGGGAGACAAAGGTTGTCTTTCGGCGGGAGACAAATGTTGTCGCCCGGAGGGAGACAAAGGTTGTCTCCCTTAAGGAGACAAATGTTGTCTCTCAGAGGGAGACAAAGGTTGTCTCCAGGACTGAGACAAATGTTGTCTCCCGGAGGGAGACAAAGGTTGTCTTCCGGAGGGAGACAAATGTTGTCTCCCGGAGGGAGACAAAGGTTGTCGCCAAGAGAGACAAAGGTTGTCTCCCTTAGGGAGACAAATGTTGTCTCCCGCAGGGAGAGAAACGTTGTCTCCTACAGGGAGACAGTTTGTCTCCAAGAGGGAGACAAAGGTTTTCTCCTGGAGGGAGATAAATGTTGTCTCCCGGAGGGAGACAAAGGTTGTCTCCTGGAGGGAGACAAAGGTTGTCTCCCTTAGGGAGACAAATGTTGTCTCCCGGAGGGAGACAGGTTGTCTACCGGAGGGAGACAAAGGTTGTCTCCCTTAAGGAGACAAATGTTGTCTCCCAGAGGGAGACAAAGGTTGTCTCCCGGAGGGAGACAAATGTTGTCTCCCGGAGGGAGACAAAGGTTGTCTTCCGAAGGGAGACAAATGTTGTCTCCCGGAGGGAGACAAAGGTTGTCTCCCGGAAGGAGACAAAGGTTGTCGCCCAGAGGGAGACAAAGGTTGTTTCCCATAGGGAGAGAAACGTTGTCTCCCGGAGGGAGACAAAGCTTGTCTCCCTTAGGGAGACAAATGTTGTTTCCAGGAGGGAGACAAAGGTTGTCGCCCGGAGGGAGACAAAATTGTCTCCCTTAGGGAGATAAATGTTGTCTCCCGGAGGGAGACAAAGGTTGTCTCCCTTAAGGAGACAAATGTTGTCTCCCGGAGGGAGACAAAGGTTGTCTCCCTTAAGGAGACAAATGTTGTCTCCTGGAGGGAGACAAAGGTTGTCTTCCGGAGGGAGACAAAGGTTGTCTGCTGGATGGAGACAAAGGTTGTCTCCCTGAGAGAGAGAAATATTGTCTCCCGGAGGGAGAGAAAGGTTGTCTCCCGGAGGGAGACAAAGGTTGTCTCCCTTAGGGAGATAAATGTTGTCTCCCGGAGGGAGACAGTTTGTCTCCCAGAGGGAGACAAAGGTTATCTGCCTTAGGGAGACAAATGTTGTCTCCAGGAGTGAGACAAAGGTTGTCTCCCAGAGAGAGACAAAGGTTGTCTTCCGGAGGGAGACAAAGGTTGTCTCTCGGAGGGAGACAAATGTTGTATCCCGGAGGGAGACAAAGGTTGTCTCCCGGAGGGAGACAGTTTGTCTCATAGAGGGAGACAAAGGTTGTCTCCCGGAGGGAGACAAATGTTGTCTCCCGGAGGGAGACAAATGTTGTCTTCCGGGGGGAGACAAAGGTTGTCTCTCGGAGGGAAACAAATGTTGTATCCCAGAGGGAGACAAAGGTTGTTTCCCGGAGGGAGACAGTTTGTCTCATAGAGGGAGACAAAGGTTGTCTCCCGGAGGGAGACAAATGTTGTCTCCCAGAGGGAGACAAATGTTGTCTCCCGGAGGGAGACAAAGGTTGTCTCCCGGAGGGAGACAAATGTTGTCTCCCGGAGGGAGACAAAGGTTGTCTCCCGGAGGGAGACAAAGGTTGTCTCCCGGAGGGAGACAAAGGTTGTCTTCCGGAGGGAGACAAAGGTTGTCTCCCGGAGGGAGACAAATGTTGTCTCCCGGAGGGAGACAAAGTTTGTCTCATAGAGGGACACAAAGGTTGTCTCCCGCAGGGAGAGAAGCGTTGTCTCCTACAGGGAGACAGTTTGTCTCCAAGAGGGAGACAAAGGTTTTCTCCTGGAGGGAGACAAATGTTGTCTCCCGGAGGGAGACAAATGTTGTCTCAAGGAGGGAGGCAAATGTTGTATCCCGGAGGGAGACAAAGGTTGTCTCCTTGAGGGAGACAAAGGTTGTCTCCCTTAGGGAGACAAATGTTGTCTCCCGGAGGGAGACAAAGGTTGTCTCCCGGAGGGAAACAAATGTTGTCTCCCGGAGGGAGACAAAGGTTGTCTCCCGGAGGGAGACAAAGGTTGTCTCCCGGAGGGAGACAAATGTTGTCTCCCGGAGGGAGACAAAGGTTGTCTCCCGGAGGGAGACAAATGTTGTCTCCCGGAGGGAGACAAATGTTGTCTTCCGGAGGGAGACAAAGGTTGTCTCCTGGAGGGAGACAAATGTTGTCTCCCGGAGGGAGACAAAGGTCGTCTCCCGGAGGGAAACAAATGTTGTATCCCGGAGGGAGACAAAGGTTGTCGCCCGGAGGGAGACAGTTTGTCTCATAGAGGGACACAAAGGTTGTCTCCCGGAGGGAGACAAATGTTGTCTCCCAGAGGGAGACAAATGTTGTCTCCCGGAGGGAGACAAATGTTGTCTCCCGGAGGGAGACAGTTTGTCTCATAGAGGGAGACAAAGGTTGTCTCCCGGAGGGAGACAAATGTTGTCTCCCGGAGGGAGACAAATGTTGTCTTCCAGAGGGAGACAAAGGTTGTCTCTCGGAGGGAAACAAATGTTGTATCCCGGAGGGAGACAAAGGTTGTCTCCCGGAGGGAGACAGTTTGTCTCATAGAGGGAGACAAAGGTTGTCTCCCGGAGGGAGACAAATGTTGTCTCCCAGAGGGAGACAAATGTTGTCTCCCGGAGGGAGACAAAGGTTGTCTCCCGGAGGGAGACAAATGTTGTCTCCCGGAGGGAGACAAAGGTTGTCTCCCGGAGGGAGACAAAGGTTGTCTCCCGGAGGGAGACAAAGGTTGTCTCCCGGAGGGAGACAAAAGTTGTCTCCCGGAGGGAGACAAAGTTTGTCTCATAGAGGGACACAAAGGTTGTCTCCCGCAGGGAGAGAAACGTTGTCTCCTATAGGGAGACAGTTTGTCTCCAAGAGGGAGACAAAGGTTTTCTCCTGGAGGGAGACAAATGTTGTCTCCCGGAGGGAGACAAATGTTGTCTCCCGGAGGGAGGCAAATGTTGTCTCCCGGAGGGAGACAAAGGTTGTCTCCTTGAGGGAGACAAAGGTTGTCTCCCTTAGGGAGACAAATGTTGTCTCCCGGAGGGAGACAAAGGTTGTCTCCCGGAGGGAAACAAATGTTGTCTCCCGGAGGGAGACAAAGGTTGTCTCCCGGAGGGAGACAAAGGTTGTCTCTCGGAGGGAGACAAATGTTGTCTCCCGGAGGGAGACAAAGGTTGTCTCTCGGAGGGAGACAACGGTTGTCTCCCGGAGGGAGACAAATGTTGTCTCCCGGAGGGAGACAAAGGTTGTCTCCCGGAGGGAGACAAATGTTGTCTCCCGGAGGGAGACAAAGGTTGTCTCCCGGAGGGAAACAAATGTTGTATCCCGGAGGGAGAGAAAGGTTGTCTCCCGGAGGGAGACAGTTTGTCTCATAGAGGGACACAAAGGTTGTCTCCCGGAGGGAGACAAATGTTGTCTCCCAGAGGGAGACAAATGTTGTCTCCCGGAGGGAGACAAATGTTGTCTCCCGGAGGGAGACAAAGGTTGTCTCCCGGAGGGAGACAGTTTGTCTCATAGAGGGAGACAAAGGTTGTCTCCCGGAGGGAGATAAATGTTGTCTCCCGGAGGGAGACAGTTTGTCTCCCAGAGGGAGACAAAGGTTAACTGCCTTAGGGAGACAAATGTTGTCTCCAGGAGTGAGACAAAGGTTGTCTCCCAGAGAGAGACAAAGGTTGTCTCCCGGAGGGAGACAAAGGTTGTCTCCCGGAGGGAGACAAATGTTGTCTCCCGGAGGGAGACAAATGTTGTCTTCCGGAGGGAGACAAAGGTTGTCTCTCGGAGGGAGACAAATGTTGTATCCCGGAGGGAGACAAAAGTTGTCTCCCGGAGGGAGACAGTTTGTCTCATAGAGGGAGACAAAGGTTGTCTCCCGGAGGGAGACAAATGTTGTCTCCCGGAGGGAGATAAATGTTGTCTTCCGGAGGGAGACAAAGGTTGTCTCTCGGAGGGAAACAAATGTTGTATCCCGGAGGGAGACAAAGGTTGTCTCCCGGAGGGAGACAGTTTGTCTCATAGAGGGAGACAAAGGTTGTCTCCCGGAGGGAGACAAATGTTGTCTCCCGGAGGGAGACAAAGGTTGCCTCCCGGAGGGAGACAAAGGTTGTCTCCCGGAGGGAGACAAAGGTTGTCTCCCGGAGGGAGACAAAGGTTGTCTCCCGGAGGGAGACAAATGTTGTCTCCCAGAGGGAGACAAAGTTTGTCTCATAGAGGGACACAAAGGTTGTCTCCCGCAGGGAGAGAAACGTTGTCTCCTACAGGGAGACAGTTTGTCTCCAAGAGGGAGACAAAGGTTTTCTCCTGGAGGGAGACAAATGTTGTCTCCCGGACGGAGACAAATGTTGTCTCAAGGAGGGAGGCAAATGTTGTCTCCCGGAGGGAGACAAAGGTTGTCTCCTTGAGGGAGACAAAGGTTGTCTCCCTTAGGGAGACAAATGTTGTCTCCCGGAGGGAGACAAGGGTTGTCTCCCGGAGGGAAACAAATGTTTTCTCCCGGAGGGAGACAAAGGTTGTCTCCCGGAGGGAGACAAAGGTTGTCTCTCGGAGGGAGAAAAATGTTGTCTCCCGGAGGGAGACAAAGGTTGTCTCTCGGAGGGAGACAACGGTTGTCTCCCGGAGGGAGACAAATGTTGTCTCCCGGAGGGAGACAAATGTTGTCTCCCGGAGGGAGACAAATGTTGTCTCCCAGAGGGAGACAAAGGTTGTCTCCCGGAGGGAAACAAATGTTGTCTCCCGGAGGGAGACAGTTTGTCTCATAGAGGGACACAAAGGTTGTCTCCCGGAGGGAGACAAATGTTGTCTCCCAGAGGGAGACAAATGTTGTCTCCCGGAGGGAGACAAATGTTGTCACCCGGAGGGAGACAAAGGTTGTCTCCCGGAGGGAGACAGTTTGTCTCATAGAGGGAGACAAAGGTTGTCTCCTGGAGGGAGACAAATGTTGTCTCCCGGAGGGAGACAAATGTTGTCTCCCGGAGGGAGACAAAGGTTGTCTCCCGGAGGGAGACAAATGTTGTCTCCCGGAGGGAGACAAATGTTGTCTTCCGGAGGGAGACAAAGGTTGTCTCCCGGAGGGAGACAAATGTTGTCTCCCGGAGGGAGACAAAGGTTGTCTCCCGGAGGGAAACAAATGTTGTATCCCGGAGGGAGACAAAGGTTGTCTCCACGGAGGGAGACAGTTTGTCTCATAGAGGGACACAAAGGTTGTCTCCCGGAGGGAGACAAATGTTGTCTCCCAGAGGGAGACAAATGTTGTCTCCCGGAGGGAGACAAATGTTGTCTCCCGGAGGGAGACAAAGGTTGTCTCCCGGAGGGAGACAAAGGTTGTCTCCCGGAGGGAGACAAAGGTTGTCTCCCGGAGGGAGACAAATGTTGTCTCCCGGAGGGAGACAAAGTTTGTCTCATAGAGGGACACAAAGGTTGTCTCCCGCAGGGAGAGAAACGTTGTCTCCTACAGGGAGACAGTTTGTCTCCAAGAGGGAGACAAAGGTTTTCTCCTGGAGGGAGACAAATGTTGTCTCCCGGAGGGAGACAAATGTTGTCTCCCGGAGGGAGGCAAATGTTGTCTCCCGGAGGGAGACAAAGGTTGTCTCCTTGAGGGAGACAAAGGTTGTCTCCCTTAGGGAGACAAATGTTGTCTCCCGGAGGGAGACAAAGGTTGTCTCCCGGAGGGAAACAAATGTTGTCTCCCGGAGGGAGACAAAGGTTGTCTCCCGGAGGGAGACAAAGGTTGTCTCTCGGAGGGAGACAAATGTTGTCTCCCGGAGGGAGACAAAGGTTGTCTCTCGGAGGGAGACAACGGTTGTCTCCCGGAGGGAGACAAATGTTGTCTCCCGGAGGGAGACAAAGGTTGTCTCCCGGAGGGAGACAAATGTTGTCTCCCGGAGGGAGAAAAAGGTTGTCTCCCGGAGGGAAACAAATGTTGTATCCCGGAGGGAGACAAAGGTTGTCTCCCGGAGGGAGACAGTTTGTCTCATAGAGGGACACAAAGGTTGTCTCCCGGAGGGAGACAAATGTTGTCTCCCAGAGGGAGACAAATGTTGTCTCCCGGAGGGAGACATATGTTGTCTCCCGGAGGGAGACAAAGGTTGTCTCCCGGAGGGAGACAGTTTGTCTCATAGAGGGAGACAAAGGTTGTCTCCCGGAGGGAGACAAATGTTGTCTCCCGGAGGGAGACAAATGTTGTCTCCCGGAGGGAGACAAAGGTTGTCTCCCGGAGGGAGACAAATGTTGTCTCCCGGAGGGAGACAAATGTTGTCTTCCGGAGGGAGACAAAGGTTGTCTCTCGGAGGGAGACAAATGTTGTATCCCGGAGGGAGACAAAGGTTGTCTCCCGGAGGGAGACAGTTTGTCTCATAGAGGGAGACAAAGGTTGTCTCCCGGAGGGAGACAAATGTTGTCTCCCGGAGGGAGACAAATGTTGTCTTCCGGAGGGAGACAAAGGTTGTCTCTCGGAGGGAGACAAATGTTGTATCCCGGAGGGAGACAAAGGTTGTCTCCCGGAGGGAGACAGTTTGTCTCATAGAGGGAGACAAAGGTTGTCTCCCGGAGGGAGACAAATGTTGTCTCCCGGAGGGAGACAAATGTTGTCTTCCGGAGGGAGACAAAGGTTGTCTCTCGGAGGGAAACAAATGTTGTATCCCGGAGGGAGACAAAGGTTGTCTCCCGGAGGGAGACAGTTTGTCTCATAGAGGGAGACAAAGGTTGTCTCCCGCAGGGAGAGAAACGTTGTCTCCTACAGGGAGACAGTTTGTCTCCAAGAGGGAGACAAAGGTTTTCTCCTGGAGGGAGACAAATGTTGTCTCCCGGAGGGAGACAAATGTTGTCTCCCGGAGGGAGGCAAATGTTGTCTCCCGGAGGGAGACAAAGGTTGTCTCCTTGAGGGAGACAAAGGTTGTCTCTCGGAGGGAAACAAATCTTGTATCCCGGAGAGAGACAAAGGTTGTCTCCCGGAGGGAGACAGTTTGTCTCATAGAGGGAGACAAAGGTTGTCTCCCGGAGGGAGACAAATGTTGTCTCCCAGAGGGAGACAAATGTTGTCTCCCGGAGGGAGACAAAGGTTGTCTCCCGGAGGTAAACAAATGTTGTCTCCCGGAGGGAGACAAAGGTTGTCTCCCGGAGGGAGACAAAGGTTGTCTCCCGGAGGGAGACAAATGTTGTCTCCCGGAGGGAGACAAAGTTTGTCTCATAGAGGGACACAAAGGTTGTCTCCCGCAGGGAGAGAAACGTTGTCTCCTACAGGGAGACAGTTTGTCTCCAAGAGGGAGACAAAGGTTTTCTCCTGGAGGGAGACAAATGTTGTCTCCCGGAGGGAGACAAATGTTGTCTCCCGGAGGGAGGCAAATGTTGTCTCCCGGAGGGAGACAAAGGTTGTCTCCTTGAGAGAGACAAAGGTTGTCTCCCTTAGGGAGACAAATGTTGTCTCCCGGAGGGAGACATGTTTTCTCCCTGAGGGAGACAAAGGTTGTCTCCCTTAAGGAGACAAATGTTGTCTCCAGGAGGGAGACAAAGGTTGTCGCCCGGAGGGAGACAAATGTTGTCTCCCTTAGGGAGATAAATGTTGTCTCCCGGAGGGAGACAAAAGTTGTCTCCCTTAAGGAGACAAATGTTGTCTCCCGGAGGGAGACAAAGGTTGTCTCCCTTAAGGAGACAAATGTTGTCTCCTGGAGGGAGACAAAGGTTGTCTTCCGGAGGGAGACAAAGGTTGTCTCCCTTAAGGAGACAAATGTTGTCTCCCAGAGGGGTACAAAGGTTGTCTCCTGGAGGGAGACTAATGTTGTCTCCCGGAGGGAGACAAAGGTTCTCTCCCAGAGGGAGACAAAGGTTGTCTCCCCGAGGGAGACAAATGTCGTCTCCCTTAGGGAGACAAAGTTTGTCTCCCAGAGGGAGACAAAGGTTGTCTCCCGGAGGGAGACAAATGTTGTCTCCCGGAGGGAGACAAATGTTGTCTCCCGGAGGGAGACAAAGGTTGTCTTTCGGCGGGAGACAAATGTTGTCTCCCGGAGGGAGACAAAGGTTGTCTTTCGGCGGGAGATAAATGTTGTCTCCCGGAGAGAGACAAAGGATGTCTCCCGGAGGGAGACAAAGGTTGTCCCCCTTAGGGAGACAAATGTTGTCTCCCGGTGGGAGACAAAGGTTGTCTCCCGGAGGGAGACAAAGGTTGTCTCCCTTAAGGAGACAAATGTTGTCTCCCAGAGGGGTACAAAGGTTGTCTCCCGGAGGGAGACTAATGTTGTCTCCCGGAGGGAGACAAAGGTTCTCTCCCAGAGGGAGACAAAGGTTGTCTCCCCGAGGGAGACAAATGTCGTCTCCCTTAGGGAGACAAAGTTTGTCTCCCAGAGGGAGACAAAGGTTGTCTCCCGGAGGGAGACAAATGTTGTCTCCCGGAGGGAGACAAATGTTGTCTCCCGGAGGGAGACAAAGGTTGTCTTTCGGCGGGAGACAAATGTTGTCTCCCGGAGGGAGACAAAGGTTGTCTTTCGGCGGGAGATAAATGTTGTCTCCCGGAGAGAGACAAAGGATGTCTCCCGGAGGGAGACAAAGGTTGTCCCCCTTAGGGAGACAAATGTTGTCTCCCGGTGGGAGACAAAGATTGTCTCCCTTAAGGAGACAAATGTTGTCTCCCGGAGAGAGACAAAGGATGTCTCCCGGAGAGAGACAAAGGTTGTCTCCCGGAGGGAGACAAATGTTGTCTCCCGGAGGGAGGCAAATGTTGTCTCCCGGAGGGAGACAAAGGTTGTCTCCTTGAGAGAGACAAAGGTTGTCTCCCTTAGGGAGACAAATGTTGTCTCCCGGAGGGAGACATGTTTTCTCCCTGAGGGAGACAAAGGTTGTCTCCCTTAAGGAGACAAATGTTGTCTCCAGGAGGGAGACAAAGGTTGTCGCCCGGAGGGAGACAAATGTTGTCTCCCTTAGGGAGATAAATGTTGTCTCCCGGAGGGAGACAAAAGTTGTCTCCCTTAAGGAGACAAATGTTGTCTCCCGGAGGGAGACAAAGGTTGTCTCCCTTAAGGAGACAAATGTTGTCTCCTGGAGGGAGACAAAGGTTGTCTTCCGGAGGGAGACAAAGGTTGTCTCCCTTAAGGAGACAAATGTTGTCTCCCAGAGGGGTACAAAGGTTGTCTCCCGGAGGGAGACTAATGTTGTCTCCCGGAGGGAGACAAAGGTTCTCTCCCAGAGGGAGACAAAGGTTGTCTCCCCGAGGGAGACAAATGTCGTCTCCCTTAGGGAGACAAAGTTTGTCTCCCAGAGGGAGACAAAGGTTGTCTCCCGGAGGGAGACAAATGTTGTCTCCCGGAGGGAGACAAATGTTGTCTCCCGGAGGGAGACAAAGGTTGTCTTTCGGCGGGAGACAAATGTTGTCTCCCGGAGGGAGACAAAGGTTGTCTTTCGGCGGGAGATAAATGTTGTCTCCCGGAGAGAGACAAAGGATGTCTCCCGGAGGGAGACAAAGGTTGTCCCCCTTAGGGAGACAAATGTTGTCTCCCGGTGGGAGACAAAGGTTGTCTCCCGGAGGGAGACAAAGGTTGTCTCCCTTAAGGAGACAAATGTTGTCTCCCAGAGGGGTACAAAGGTTGTCTCCCGGAGGGAGACTAATGTTGTCTCCCGGAGGGAGACAAAGGTTCTCTCCCAGAGGGAGACAAAGGTTGTCTCCCCGAGGGAGACAAATGTCGTCTCCCTTAGGGAGACAAAGTTTGTCTCCCAGAGGGAGACAAAGGTTGTCTCCCGGAGGGAGACAAATGTTGTCTCCCGGAGGGAGACAAATGTTGTCTCCCGGAGGGAGACAAAGGTTGTCTTTCGGCGGGAGACAAATGTTGTCTCCCGGAGGGAGACAAAGGTTGTCTTTCGGCGGGAGATAAATGTTGTCTCCCGGAGAGAGACAAAGGATGTCTCCCGGAGGGAGACAAAGGTTGTCCCCCTTAGGGAGACAAATGTTGTCTCCCGGTGGGAGACAAAGGTTGTCTCCCTTAAGGAGACAAATGTTGTCTCCCGGAGAGAGACAAAGGATGTCTCCCGGAGAGAGACAAAGGTTGTCCCCCTTAGGGAGACAAATGTTGTCTCCCGGTGGGAGACAAAGGTTGTCTCCCTTAAGGAGACAAATGTTGTCTCCCGGAGGGAGACAAAGGTTGTCTCCAGGAGGGAGACAAAGGTTGTCTGCCGGAGGGAGACAAAGGTTGTCTCCCTGAGGGAGACAAATGTTGTCTCCCGGAGGGAGAGAAAGGTTGTCTCCCGGAGGGAGACAAAGGTTGTCCCCCTTAGGGAGACAAATGTTGTCTCCCGGTGGGAGACAAAGGTTGTCTCCCTTAAGGAGACAAATGTTGTCTCCCGGAGGGAGACAAAGGTTGTCTCCAGGAGGGAGACAAAGGTTGTCGCCCGGAGGGAGACAAAGGTTGTCTCCCTTAAGGAGACAAATGTTGTCTCCCAGAGGGAGACAAAGGTTGTCTCCCGGAGGGAGACAAATGTTGTCTCCCGGAGGGAGACAAAGGTTGTCTTCCGGAGGGAGACAAATGTTGTCTCCCGGAGGGAGACAAAGGTTGTCTCCCGGAAGGAGACAAGGGTTGTCGCCCTGAGGGAGACAAAGGTTGTTTCCCATAGGGAGAGAAACGTTGTCTCCCGGAGGGAGACAAAGCTTGTCTCCCTTAGGGAGACAAATGTTGTCTCCAGGAGGGAGACAAAGGTTGTCGCCCGGAGGGAGACAAATGGTGTCTCCCTTAGGGAGATAAATGTTGTCTCCCGGAGGGAGACAAAAGTTGTCTCCCTTAAGGAGACAAATGTTGTCTCCCGGAGGGAGACAAAGGTTGTCTCCCTTAAGGAGACAAATGTTGTCTCCCGGAGGGAGACAAAGGTTGTCTTCCGGAGGGAGACAAAGGTTGTCTGCTGGAGGGAGACAAAGGTTGTCTCCCTGAGAGAGACAAATATTGTCTCCCGGAGGGAGAACGGGTTTTCTCCCGGAGGGAGACAAAGGTTGTCTCCCGGAGGGAGACAAAGGTTGTCTCCCGGAGGGAGACAAAGGTTGTCTCCCTTAAGGAGACAAATGTTGTCTCCCAGAGGGAGACAAAGGTTGTCTCCCGGAGGGAGACTAATGTTGTCTCCCGGAGGGAGACAAAGGTTCTCTCCCAGAGGGAGACAAAGGTTGTCTCCCCGAGGGAGACAAATGTCGTCTCCCTTAGGGAGACAAAGTTTGTCTCCCAGAGGGAGACAAAGGTTGTCTCCCGGAGGGAGACAAATGTTGTCTCCCGGAGGGAGACAAATGTTGTCTCCCGGAGGGAGACAAAGGTTGTCTTTCGGCGGGAGACAAATGTTGTCTCCCAGAGGGAGACAAATGTTGTCTCCCGGAGGGAGACAAAGGTTGTCTTTCGGCGGGAGATAAATGTTGTCTCCCGGAGAGAGACAAAGGATGTCTCCCGGAGGGAGACAAAGGTTGTCCCCCTTAGGGAGACAAATGTTGTCTCCCGGTGGGAGACAAATGTTGTCTCCCGGAGGGAGACAAAGGTTGTCTCCAGGAGGGAGACAAAGGTTGTCTGCCGGAGGGAGACAAAGGTTGTCTCCCTGAGGGAGACAAATGTTGTCTCCCGGAGGGAGAGAAAGGTTGTCTCCCGGAGGGAGACAAAGGTTGTCTCCCTTAGGGAGATAAATGTTGTCTCCTGGAGGGAGACAGTTTGTCTCCCAGAGGGAGACAAAGGTTATCTCCCTTAGGGAGACAAATGTTGTCTCCAGGAGGGAGACAAAGGTTGTCTCCCGGAGGGAGACAAAAGTTGTCACCCTTAGGGAGACAAATGTTGTCTCCCTTAAGGAGACAAAGGTTGTCTCCCTTAAGGAGACAAATGTTGTCTCCCGAAGGGAGACAAAGGTTGTCTCCAGGAGGGAGACAAAGGCTGTCTGCCGGAGGGAGACAAAGGTTGTCTCCCTGAGGGAGACAAATGTTGTCTCCCGGAGGGAGAGAAAGGTTGTCTCCCTTAGGGAGATAAATGTTGTCTCCCGGAGGGAGACAGTTTGTCTCCCAGAGGGAGACAAAGGTTATCTCCCTTAGGGAGACAAATGTTGTCTCCCGGAGGGAGACATGTGGTCTCCCGGAGGGAGACAAAGGTTGTCTCCCGGAGGGAGACAAAGGTTGTCTTTCGGCTGGAGACAAATGTTGTCTCCCAGAGGGAGACAAAGGTTGTCTCCCGGAGGGAGACAAATGTGGCCTCCCGGAGGGAGACAAATGTTGTCTCCCGGAGGGAGACAAAGGTTGTCTTTCGGCGGGAGATAAATGTTGTCTCCCGGAGAGAGACAAAGGTTGTCTCCCGGAGGGAGACAAAGGTTGTCTCCCTTAGGGAGACAAATGTTGTCTCCCGGAGGGAGACAAAGGTTGTCTCCCTTAAGGAGACAAATGTTGTCTCCCGGAGGGAGACAAAGGTTGTCTCCCTGATGGAGACAAATGTTGTCTCCCGGAGGGAGAGAAAGGTTGTCTCCCGGAGGGAGACAAAGGTTGTCTTCCGGAGGGAGACAAAGGTTGTCTGCTGGAGGGAGACAAAGGTTGTCTCCCTGAGAGAGACAAATATTGTATCCCGGAGGGAGACAGGTTGTCTCCCGGAGGGAGACAAAGGTTGTCTCCCGGAGGGAGGCAAAGGTTGTCTCCCTTAAGGAGACAAATGTTGTCTCCCAGAGGGAGACAAAGGTTGTCTCCCGGAGGGAGACTAATGTTGTCTCCCGGAGGGAGACAAAGGTTCTCTCCCAGAGGGAGACAAAGGTTGTCTCCCCGAGGGAGACAAATGTCGTCTCCCTTAGGGAGACAAAGTTTGTCTCCCAGAGGGAGACAAAGGTTGTCTCCCGGAGGGAGACAAAGGTTGTCTCCCTTAGGGAGACAAATGTTGTCTCCCGGAGGGAGACAAAGGTTGTCTCCCTTAAGGAGACAAATGTTGTCTCCCGGAGGGAGACAAAGGTTGTCTCCCTGATGGAGACAAATGTTGTCTCCCGGAGGGAGAGAAAGGTTGTCTCCCGGAGGGAGACAAAGGTTGTCTTCCGGAGGGAGACAAAGGTTGTCTGCTGGAGGGAGACAAAGGTTGTCTCCCTGAGAGAGACAAATATTGTATCCCGGAGGGAGACAGGTTGTCTCCCGGAGGGAGACAAAGGTTGTCTCCCGGAGGGAGACAAAGGTTGTCTCCCTTAAGGAGACAAATGTTGTCTCCCAGAGGGAGACAAAGGTTGTCTCCCGGAGGGAGACTAATGTTGTCTCCCGGAGGGAGACAAAGGTTCTCTCCCAGAGGGAGACAAAGGTTGTCTCCCCGAGGGAGACAAATGTCGTCTCCCTTAGGGAGACAAAGTTTGTCTCCCAGAGGGAGACAAAGGTTGTCTCCCGGAGGGAGACAAATGTTGTCTCCCGGAGGGAGACAAATGTTGTCTCCCGGAGGGAGACAAAGGTTGTCTTTCGGCGGGAGACAAATGTTGTCTCCCAGAGGGAGACAAATGTTGTCTCCCGGAGGGAGACAAAAGTTGTCTTTCGGCGGGAGATAAATGTTGTCTCCCGGAGAGAGACAAAGGATGTCTCCCGGAGGGAGACAAAGGTTGTCCCCCTTAGGGAGACAAATGTTGTCTCCCGGTGGGAGACAAAGGTTGTCTCCCTTAAGGAGACAAATGTTGTCTCCCGGAGGGAGACAAAGGTTGTCTCCAGGAGGGAGACAAAGGTTGTCTGCCGGAGGGAGACAAAGGTTGTCTCCCTGAGGGAGACAAATGTTGTCTCCCGGAGGGAGAGAAAGGTTGTCTCCCGGAGGGAGACAAAGGTTGTCTCCCTTAGGGAGATAAATGTTGTCTCCTGGAGGGAGACAGTTTGTCTCCCAGAGGGAGACAAAGGTTATCTCCCTTAGGGAGACAAATGTTGTCTCCAGGAGGGAGACAAAGGTTGTCTCCCGGAGGGAGACAAAAGTTGTCACCCTTAGGGAGACAAATGTTGTCTCCCTTAAGGAGACAAAGGTTGTCTCCCTTAAGGAGACAAATGTTGTCTCCCGGAGGGAGACAAAGGTTGTCTCCAGGAGGGAGACAAAGGCTGTCTGCCGGAGGGAGACAAAGGTTGTCTCCCTGAGGGAGACAAATGTTGTCTCCCGGAGGGAGAGAAAGGTTGTCTCCCGGAGGGGGACAAAGGTTGTCTCCCTTAGGGAGATAAATGTTGTCTCCCGGAGGGAGACAGTTTGTCTCCCAGAGGGAGACAAAGGTTATCTCCCTTAGGGAGACAAATGTTGTCTCCCGGAGGGAGACATGTGGTCTCCCGGAGGGAGACAAAGGTTGTCTCCCGGAGGGAGACAAAGGTTGTCTTTCGGCGGGAGACAAATGTTGTCTCCCAGAGGGAGACAAAGGTTGTCTCCCGGAGGGAGACAAATGTTGTCTCCCGGAGGGAGACAAATGTTGTCTCCCGGAGGGAGACAAAGGTTGTCTTTCGGCGGGAGATAAATGTTTTCTCCCGGAGAGAGACAAAGGTTGTCTCCCGGAGGGAGACAAAGATTGTCTCCCTTAGGGAGACAAATGTTGTCTCCCGGAGGGAGACAAAGGTTGTCTCCCTTAAGGAGACAAATGTTGTCTCCCGGAGGGAGACAAAGGTTGTCTCCCTGATGGAGACAAATGTTGTCTCCCGGAGGGAGAGAAAGGTTGTCCCCCTTAGGGAGACAAATGTTGTCTCCCGGTGGGAGACAAAGGTTGTCTCCCTTAAGGAGACAAATGTTGTCTCCCGGAGGGAGACAAAGGTTGTCTCCAGGAGGGAGACAAAGGTTGTCTGCCGGAGGGAGACAAAGGTTGTCTCCCTGAGGAAGACAAATGTTGTCTCCCGGAGGGAGAGAAAGGTTGTCTCCCGGAGGGAGACAAAGGTTGTCTCCCTTAGGGAGACAAATGTTGTCTCCCGGTGGGAGACAAAGGTTGTCTCCCTTAAGGAGACAAATGTTGTCTCCCGGAGGGAGACAAAGGTTGTCTCCAGGAGGGAGACAAAGGTTGTCTGCCGGAGGGAGACAAAGGTTGTCTCCCTGAGGGAGACAAATGTTGTCTCCCGGAGGGAGAGAAAGGTTGTCTCCCGGAGGGAGACAAAGGTTGTCTCCCTTAGGGAGATAAATGTTGTCTCCTGGAGGGAGACAGTTTGTCTCCCAGAGGGAGACAAAGGTTATCTCCCTTAGGGAGACAAATGTTGTCTCCAGGAGGGAGACAAAGGTTGTCTCCCGGAGGGAGACAAAAGTTGTCACCCTTAGGGAGACAAATGTTGTCTCCCTTAAGGAGACAAAGGTTGTCTCCCTTAAGGAGACAAATGTTGTCTCCCGGAGGGAGACAAAGGTTGTCTCCAGGAGGGAGACAAAGGCTGTCTGCCGGAGGGAGACAAAGGTTGTCTCCCTGAGGGAGACAAATGTTGTCTCCCGGAGGGAGAGAAAGGTTGTCTCCCGGAGGGGGACAAAGGTTGTCTCCCTTAGGGAGATAAATGTTGTCTCCCGGAGGGAGACAGTTTGTCTCCCAGAGGGAGACAAAGGTTATCTCCCTTAGGGAGACAAATGTTGTCTCCCGGAGGGAGACATGTGGTCTCCCGGAGGGAGACAAAGGTTGTCTCCCGGAGGGAGACAAAGGTTGTCTTTCGGCGGGAGACAAATGTTGTCTCCCAGAGGGAGACAAAGGTTGTCTCCCGGAGGGAGACAAATGTTGTCTCCCGGAGGGAGACAAATGTTGTCTCCCGGAGGGAGACAAAGGTTGTCTTTCGGCGGGAGATAAATGTTGTCTCCCGGAGAGAGACAAAGGTTGTCTCCCGGAGGGAGACAAAGATTGTCTCCCTTAGGGAGACAAATGTTGTCTCCCAGAGGGAGACAAAGGTTGTCTCCCTTAAGGAGACAAATGTTGTCTCCCGGAGGGAGACAAAGGTTGTCTCCCTGATGGAGACAAATGTTGTCTCCCGGAGGGAGAGAAAGGTTGTCTCCCGGAGGGAGACAAAGGTTGTCTCCCTTAGGGAGATAAATGTTGTCTCCCGGAGGGAGACAGTTTGTCTCCCAGAGGGAGACAAAGGTTATCTCCCTTAGGGAGACAAATGTTGTCTCCCGGAGGGAGACAGGTGGTCTCCCGGAGGGAGACAAAGGTTGTCTCCCTTAGGGAGACAAGTGTTGTCTCCCGGAGGGAGACAAAGGTTGTCTCCCTTAAGGAGACAAATGTTGTCTCCCGGAGGGAGACAAAGGTTCTCTCCCGGAGAGAGACAAAGGTTGTCTTCCGGAGGGAGACAAAGGATGTCTCCCGGAGGGAGACAAAGGTTGTCTCCCTTAGGGAGACAAATGTTGTCTCCCGGAGGGAGACAAAGGTTGTCTCCCTTAAGGAGACAAATGTTGTCTCCCGGAGGGAGACAAAGGTTGTCTCCCTGATGGAGACAAATGTTGTCTCCCGGAGGGAGAGAAAGGTTGTCTCCCGGAGGGAGACAAAGGTTGTCTCCCTTAGGGAGATAAATGTTGTCTCCCGGAGGGAGACAGTTTGTCTCCCAGAGGGAGACAAAGGTTATCTCCCTTAGGGAGACAAATGTTGTCTCCCAGAGGGAGACAGGTGGTCTCCCGGAGGGAGACAAAGGTTGTCTCCCGGAGGGAGACAAATGTTGTCACCCTTAGGGAGACAAATGTTGTCTCCCGGAGGAAGACAAAGGTTGTCTCCCAAAGGGAGACAAAGGTTGTCTCCCTTAGGGAGACAAGTGTTGTCTCCCGGAGGGAGACAAAGGTTGTCTCCCTTAAGGAGACAAATGTTGTCTCCCGGAGGGAGACAAAGGTTCTCTCCCGGAGAGAGACAAAGGTTGTCTTCCGGAGGGAGACAAAGGATGTCTCCCTGAGGGAGACAAATGTTTTCTCCCGGAGGGAGAGAAAGGTTGTCTCCCGGAGGGAGACAAAGATTGTCTCCCTTAGGGAGACAAATGTTGTCTCCCGAAGGGAGACAAATGTTGTCTCCCGGAGGGAGACAAAGGTTGTCTTTCGGCGGAGACAAATGTTGTCGCCCGGAGGGAGACAAAGGTTGTCTCCCTTAAGGAGACAAATGTTGTCTCCCAGAGGGAGACAAAGGTTGTCTCCCGGACTGAGACAAATGTTGTCTCCCGGAGGGAGACAAAGGTTGTCTTCTGGAGGGAGACAAATGTTGTCTCCCGGAGGGAGACAAAGGTTGTCGCCAAGAGAGACAAAGGTTGTCTCCCTTAGGGAGACAAATGTTGTCTCCCTTAAGGAGACAAAGGTTGTCTCCCTTAAGGAGACAAATGTTGTCTCCCGGAGGGAGACAAAGGTTGTCTCCCTGATGGAGACAAATGTTGTCTCCCGGAGGGAGAGAAAGGTTGTCTCCCGGAGGGGAACAAAGGTTGTCTCCCTTAGGGAGATAAATGTTGTCTCCCGGAGGGGAACAAAGGTTGTCTCCCTCAGGGAGATAAATGTTGTCTCCCGGAGGGAGACAGTTTGTCTCCCAGAGGGAGACAAAGGTTATCTCCCTTAGGGAGACAAATGTTGTCTCCAGGAGGGAGACAAAGGTTGTCTCCCGGAGGGAGACAAAAGTTGTCACCCTTAGGGAGACAAATGATGTCTCCCGGAGGGAGACAGTTTGTCTCCCAGAGGGAGACAAAGGTTATCTCACTTAGGGAGACAAATGTTGTCTCCCGGAGGGAGACATGTGGTCTCCCGGAGGGAGACAAAGGTTGTCTCCCGGAGGGAGACAAAGGTTGTCTTTCGGCGGGAGACAAATGTTGTCTCCCAGAGGGAGACAAAGGTTGTCTCCCGGAGGGAGACAAATGTTGTCTCCCGGAGGGAGACAAATGTTGTCTCCCGGAGGGAGACAAAGGTTGTCTTTCGGCGGGAGATAAATGTTGTCTCCCGGAGAGAGACAAAGGTTGTCTCCCGGAGGGAGACAAAGGTTGTCTCCCTTAGGGAGACAAATGTTGTCTCCCGGAGGGAGACAAAGGTTGTCTCCCTGATGGAGACAAATGTTGTCTCCCGGAGGGAGAGAAAGGTTGTCTCCCGGAGGGAGACAAAGGTTGTCTCCCTTAGGGAGATAAATGTTGTCTCCCGGAGGGAGACAGTTTGTCTCCCAGAGGGAGACAAAGGTTATCTCCCTTAGGGAGACAAATGTTGTCTCCAGGAAGGAGACAAAGGTTGTCTCCCAGAGGGAGACAAAAGTTGTCACCCTTAGGGAGACAAATGTTGTCTCCCGGAGGGAGACAGTTTGTCTCCCAGAGGGAGACAAAGGTTATCTCACTTAGGGAGACAAATGTTGTCTCCCGGAGGGAGACAGGTGGTCTCCCGGAGGGAGACAAAGGTTGTCTCCCGGAGGGAGACAAAGGTTGTCACCCTTAGGGAGACAAATGTTGTCTCCCGGAGGAAGACAAAGGTTGTCTCCCAAAGGGAGACAAAGGTTGTCTCCCTTAGGGAGACAAGTGTTGTCTCCCAGAGGGAGACAAAGGTTATCTCCCTTAGGGAGACAAATGTTGTCTCCAGGAGGGAGACAAAGGTTGTCTCCCGGAGGGAGACAAAAGTTGTCACCCTTAGGGAGACAAATGTTGTCTCCCGGAGGGAGACAGTTTGTCTCCCAGAGGGAGACAAAGGTTATCTCACTTAGGGAGACAAATGTTGTCTCCCGGAGGGAGACATGTGGTCTCCCGGAGGGAGACAAAGGTTGTCTCCCGGAGGGAGACAAAGGTTGTCTTTCGGCGGGAGACAAATGTTGTCTCCCAGAGGGAGACAAAGGTTGTCTCCCGGAGGGAGACAAATGTTGTCTCCCGGAGGGAGACAAATGTTGTCTCCCGGAGGGAGACAAAGGTTGTCTTTCGGCGGGAGATAAATGTTGTCTCCCGGAGAGAGACAAAGGTTGTCTCCCGGAGGGAGACAAAGGTTGTCTCCCTTAGGGAGACAAATGTTGTCTCCCGGAGGGAGACAAAGGTTGTCTCCCTTAAGGACACAAATGTTGTCTCCCGGAGGGAGACAAAGGTTGTCTCCAGGAGGGAGACAAAGGTTGTCTGCCGGAGGGAGACAAAGGTTGTCTCCCTGAGGGAGACAAATGTTGTCTCCCGGAGGGAGACAGTTTGTCTCCCGGAGGGAGACAAAGGTTATCTCCCTTAGGGAGACAAATGTTGTCTCCCAGAGGGAGACAAAGGTTGTCTCCCGGTCTGAGACAAATGTTGTCTCCCGGAGGGAGACAAAGGTTGTCTTCTGGAGGGAGACAAATGTTGTCTCCCGGAGGGAGACAAAGGTTGTCGCCAAGAGAGACAAAGGTTGTCTCCCTTAGGGAGACAAATGTTGTCTCCCGCAGGGAGAGAAACGTTGTCTCCTACAGGGAGACAGTTTGTCTCCAAGAGGGAGACAAAGGTTGTCTCCCTTAAGGAGACAAATGTTGTCTCCCGGAGGGAGACAAAGGTTGTCTCCCTTAAGGAGACAAATGTTGTCTCCCGGAGGGAGACAAAGGTTGTCTTCCGGAGGGAGACAAAGGTTGTCTGCTGGAGGGAGACAAAGGTTGTCTCCCTGAGAGAGACAAATATTGTCTCCCGGAGGGAGAGAAAGGTTGTCTCCCGGAGGGAGACAAAGGTTATCTGCCTTAGGGAGACAAATGTTGTCGCCCAGAGGGAGACAAAGGTTGTCTCTAGGAGGGAGACAAATGTTGTCTCCCGGAGGGAGACAAATGTTGTCTCCCGGAGGGAGACAAAGGTTGTCTTTCGGCGGGAGACAAATGTTGTCTCCCAGAGGGAGACAAATGTTGTCTCCCGGAGGGAGACAAAGGTTGTCATTGGCGGGAGATAAATGTTGTCTCCCGGAGAGAGACAAAGGATGTCTCCCGGAGGGAGACAAAGGTTGTCCCCCTTAGGGAGACAAATGTTGTCTCCCGGAGGGAGACAAAGGTTGTCTCCCTTAAGGAGACAAATGTTGTCTCCCGGAGGGAGACAAAGGTTGTCTCCAGGAGGGAGACAAAGGTTGTCTGCTGGAGAGAGACAAAGGTTGTCTCCCTGAGGGAGACAAATGTTGTCTCCCGGAGGGAGAGAAAGGTTGTCTCCCGGAGGGAGACAAAGGTTGTCTCCCTTAGGGAGATAAATGTTGTCTCCTGGAGGGAAACAGTTTGTCTCCCAGAGGGAGACAAAGGTTATCTCCCTTAGGGAGACAAATGTTGTCTCCAGGAGGGAGACAAAGGTTGTCTCCCGGAGGGAGACAAAAGTTGTCACCCTTAGGGAGACAAATGTTGTCTCCCTTAAGGAGAAAAAGGTTGTCTCCCTTAAGGAGACAAATGTTGTCTCCCGGAGGGAGACAAAGGTTGTCTCCAGGAGGGAGACAAAGGCTGTCTGCCGGAGGGAGACAAAGGTTGTCTCCCTGAGGGAGACAAATGTTGTCTCCCTGAGGGAGACAAATGTTGTCTCCCGGAGGGAAAGAAAGGTTGTCTCGCGGAGGGGGACAAAGGTTGTCTCCCTTAGGGAGATAAATGTTGTCTCCCGGAGGGAGACAGTTTGTCTCCTAGAGGGAGACAAAGGTTATCTCCCTTAGGGAGACAAATGTTGTCTCCAGGAGGGAGACAAAGGTTGTCTCCCGGAGGGAGACAAAAGTTGTCACCCTTAGGGAGACAAATGTTGTCTCCCGGAGGGAGACAGTTTGTCTCCCAGAGGGAGACAAAGTTTATCTCACTTAGGGAGACAAATGTTGTCTCCCGGAGGGAGACATGTGGTCTCCCGGAGGGAGACAAAGGTTGTCTCCCGGAGGGAGACAAAGGTTGTCTTTCGGCGGGAGACAAATGTTGTCTCCCAGAGGGAGACAAAGGTTGTCTCCCGGAGGGAGACAAATGTTGTCTCCCGGAGGGAGACAAATGTTGTCTCCCGGAGGGAGACAAAGGTTGTCTTTCGGCGGGAGATAAATGTTGTCTCCCGGAGAGAGACAAAGGTTGTCTCCCTTAGGGAGACAAATGTTGTCTCCCGGAGGGAGACAAAGGTTGTCTCCCTGATGGAGACAAATGTTGTCTCCCGGAGGGAGAGAAAGGTTGTCTCCCGGAGGGAGACAAAGGTTGTCTCCCTTAGGGAGATAAATGTTGTCTCCCGGAGGGAGACAGTTTGTCTCCCAGAGGGAGACAAAGGTTATCTCACTTAGGGAGACAGGTGGTCTCCCGGAGGGAGACAAAGGTTGTCTCCCGGAGGGAGACAAAGGCTGTCTCCCGGAGGGAGACAAAGGCTGTCTCCCGGAGGGAGACAAAGGTTGTCACCCTTAGGCAGACAAATGTTGTCTCCTGGAGGAAGACAAAGGTTGTCTCCCAAAGGGAGACAAAGATTGTCTCCCTTAGGGAGACAAGTGTTGTCTCCCGGAGGGAGACAAAGGTTGTCTCCCTTAAGGAGACAAATGTTGTCTCCCGGAGGGAGACAAAGGTTCTCTCCCGGAGAGAGACAAAGGTTGTCTTCCGGCGGGAGACAAAGGATGTCTCCCTGAGGGAGACAAATGTTTTCTCCCGGAGGGAGAGAAAGGTTGTCTCCCGGAGGGAGACAAAGGTTGTCTTTCGGCGGGAGACAAATGTTGTCTCCCAGAGGGAGACAAAGGTTGTCTCCCGGAGGGAGACAAAGGTTGTCTCCCGGAGGGAGACAAAGGTTGTCTTTCGGCGGGAGATAAATGTTGTCTCCCGGAGAGAGACAAAGGTTGTCTCCCTTAGGGAGACAAATGTTGTCTCCCGGAGGGAGACAAAGGTTGTCTCCCTGATGGAGACAAAGGTTGTCTTCCGGCGGGAGACAAAGGATGTCTCCCTGAGGGAGACAAATGTTTTCTCCCGGAGGGAGACAAATGTTGTCTCCCGGAGGGAGACAAAGGTTGTCTTTCGGCGGAGACAAATGTTGTCTCCCGGAGGGAGACAAAGTTTGTCTCCTGGAGGGAGACAAAGGTTGTCTCCCTTAGGGAGACAAATGTTGTCTCCCGGAGGGAGACAGGTTGTCTCCCGGAGGGAGACAAAGGTTGTCTCCCTTAAGGAGACAAATGTTGTCTCCCAGAGGGAGACAAAGGTTGTCTCCCGGAGGGAGACAAATGTTGTCTCCCGGAGAGAGACAAAGGTTGTCTTCCGGAGGGAGACAAATGTTGTCTCCCGGAAGGAGACAAAGGTTGTCTCCCGGAAGGAGACAAGGGTTGTCGCCCAGAGGGAGACAAAGGTTGTCTCTAGGAGGGAGACAAATGTTGTCTCCCGGAGGGAGACAAATGTTGTCTCCCGGAGGGAGACAAAGGTTGTCTTTCGGCGGGAGACAAATGTTGTCTCCCAGAGG
Organism: Aurelia sp. 4 Dawson et al 2005; assembly: GCA_964019985.1. Classification (NCBI taxonomy): domain Eukaryota; kingdom Metazoa; phylum Cnidaria; class Scyphozoa; order Semaeostomeae; family Ulmaridae; genus Aurelia; species Aurelia sp. 4 Dawson et al 2005. The sequence goes on along the minus strand of OZ026496.1, from coordinate 22,744,930 downwards.
GAGACAAAGGTTGTCTCCCGGAGGGAGACAAATGTTGTCTCCCGGAGGGAGACAAATGTTGTCTCCCGGAGGGAGACAAAGGTTGTCTTTCGGCGGGAGATAAATGTTGTCTCCCGGAGAGAGACAAAGGTTGTCTCCCGGAGGGAGACAAAGGTTGTCTCCCTTAGGGAGACAAATGTTGTCTCCCGGAGGGAGACAAAGGTTGTCTCCCTTAAGGACACAAATGTTGTCTCCCGGAGGGAGACAAAGGTTGTCTCCAGGAGGGAGACAAAGGTTGTCTGCCGGAGGGAGACAAAGGTTGTCTCCCTGAGGGAGACAAATGTTGTCTCCCGGAGGGAGACAGTTTGTCTCCCGGAGGGAGACAAAGGTTATCTCCCTTAGGGAGACAAATGTTGTCTCCTGGAGGGAGACAAAGGTTGTCTCCCTTAAGGAGACAAATGTTGTCTCCCAGAGGGAGACAAAGGTTGTCTCCTGGAGGGAGACAAATGTTGTCTCCCGGAGAGAAACAAAGGTTGTCTTCCGGAGGAAGACAAATGTTGTCTCCCGGAGGGAGACAAAGGTTGTCTTCCGGAGGGAGACAAATGTTGTCTCCTGGAGGGAGACAAATGTTGTCTCCCGGAGGGAGACAAAGGTTGTCTTCCGGAGGGAGACAAATGTTGTCTCCTGGAGGGAGAAAAAGGTTGTCTCCCTTAGGGAGACAAAGGTTGTCTCCTGGAGGGAGACAGAGGTTGTCTCCAGGACAGAGACGAACGTAGTCACCAGGAGGGAGACCGAGGTTGTCTCCCGGAGGGAGACAAAGGTTGTCTCCCGGAGGGAGAGAAAGATTGTCTCCCGGAGGGAGACAAAGCTGGGCTCACAGAAAGAGACAGGGTGCTTCGCGGAGGGAGACAAAGGTTGTCTCCCAGAGGGAGACAGAATTTGCCTCACGTAGGGAGACAACGGCTGCCTCCCGGAGGGTGACGAAGATTGCCTCCGGGAGGGAGACAAGGTTTATCTCCCGGAAAGAGACAGGTTGCCTCCTGGAGGGAGGCAAAGGGTGTCTCCCGGAGGGAGACAGAGTCTGTCTCCAGGAGAGAGACAAAGGTTGTCACCCGGAGGGGGACAAAGGTTGTCTCCAAGAGGGAGACCAAGGTTGTCTCCCGTGGGGAGACAAAGGTTGTCTCCCGGAGGGAGACAAAGGTTGTCACCCGAAGGGAGATAAAGGTTGTCGCCAAGAGGGAGACAAAGGTTGTCTCCCTTAGGGAGACAAATGTTGTCTCCCAAAGGGAGACGGGTTGTCTCCCGGAGGGAGACAAAGCATGTCTCCTGGAGGTAGACAAATGTTGTCTCCCGGAGGGAGACAAAGGTTGTCTCACAGAAAGAGACAGGTTGCTTCCCGGAGGGAGAAAAAGGTTGTCTCTTGGAGGGAGACAAATGTTGTCTCCCGGACGGAGACAAAGATTGTCTCCCGGAGGGAGACAAAGTTTGTCTCTCGAAGGGAGAAAAAGGTTGTATCCCGGAAGGAGACAAAGGTTGTCTCCTGGAGGGAGACAGAGGTTGTCTCCAGGACAGAGACAAATGTTGTCACCAGGAGGGAGACCGAGGTTGTCTCCCGTAAGGGAGACAAAGGTTGTCTCCCGGAGGGAGAGAAAGATTGTCTCCCGGAGGGAGACAAAGCTGGGCCCACAGAAAGAGACAGGGTGCTTCGCGGAGGGAGACAAAGGTTGTCTCCCAGAGGGAGACAGAATTTGCCTCCCGTAGGGAGACAACGGCTGCCTCCCGGAGGGTGACGAAGATTGCCTCTGGGAGGGAGACAAGGGTTATCTCCCGGAAAGAGACAGGTTGCCTCCTGGAGGGAGGCAAAGGTTGTCTCCCGGAGGGAGACAGAGGTTGTCTCCCGGCGGGAGACAAAGGTTGTCACCCGGAGGGAGATAAATATTGTCTCCCAGAGGGAGACCGAGGTTGTCTCTCGGAAGGAGACAAAGGTTGTCTCCCGGAATGAGAGAAATGTTGTCTCCCGGAGGGAGACAAATGTTGTCTCCCGGAGGGAGACAAATGTTGTCTCCCGGAGGGAGACAAAGGTTGTCTTTCGGCGGGAGATAAATGTTGTCTCCCGGAGAGAGACAAAGGTTGTCTCCCGGAGGGAGACAAAGGTTGTCTCCCTTAGGGAGACAAATGTTGTCTCCCGGAGGGAGACAAAGGTTGTCTCCCTTAAGGACACAAATGTTGTCTCCCGGAGGGAGACAAAGGTTGTCTCCAGGAGGGAGACAAAGGTTGTCTGCCGGAGGGAGACAAAGGTTGTCTCCCTGAGGGAGACAAATGTTGTCTCCCGGAGGGAGACAGTTTGTCTCCCGGAGGGAGACAAAGGTTATCTCCCTTAGGGAGACAAATGTTGTCTCCTGGAGGGAGACAAAGGTTGTCTCCCTTAAGGAGACAAATGTTGTCTCCCAGAGGGAGACAAAGGTTGTCTCCTGGAGGGAGACAAATGTTGTCTCCCGGAGGGAAACAAAGGTTGTCTTCCGGAGGAAGACAAATGTTGTCTCCCGGAGGGAGACAAAGGTTGTCTTCCGGAGGGAGACAAATGTTGTCTCCTGGAGGGAGACAAATGTTGTCTCCCGGAGGGAGACAAAGGTTGTCTTCCGGAGGGAGACAAATGTTGTCTCCTGGAGGGAGAAAAAGGTTGTCTCCCTTAGGGAGACAAAGGTTGTCTCCTGGAGGGAGACAGAGGTTGTCTCCAGGACAGAGACGAACGTAGTCACCAGGAGGGAGACCGAGGTTGTCTCCCGGAGGGAGACAAAGGTTGTCTCCCGGAGGGAGAGAAAGATTGTCTCCCGGAGGGAGACAAAGCTGGGCTCACAGAAAGAGACAGGGTGCTTCGCGGAGGGAGACAAAGGTTGTCTCCCAGAGGGAGACAGAATTTGCCTCACGTAGGGAGACAACGGCTGCCTCCCGGAGGGTGACGAAGATTGCCTCCGGGAGGGAGACAAGGTTTATCTCCCGGAAAGAGACAGGTTGCCTCCTGGAGGGAGGCAAAGGGTGTCTCCCGGAGGGAGACAGAGTCTGTCTCCAGGAGAGAGACAAAGGTTGTCACCCGGAGGGGGACAAAGGTTGTCTCCCAGAGGGAGACCAATGTTGTCTCCCGTGGGGAGACAAAGGTTGTCTCCCGGAGGGAGACAAAGGTTGTCAACCGAAGGGAGATAAAGGTTGTCGCCAAGAGGGAGACAAAGGTTGTCTCCCTTAGGGAGACAAATGTTGTCTCCCAAAGGGAGACGGGTTGTCTCCCGGAGGGAGACAAAGCATGTCTCCTGGAGGTAGACAAATGTTGTCTCCCGGAGGGAGACAAAGGTTGTCTCACAGAAAGAGACAGGTTGCTTCCCGGAGGGAGAAAAAGGTTGTCTCTTGGAGGGAGACAAATGTTGTCTCCCGGACGGAGACAAAAATTGTCTCCCGGAGGGAGACAAAGTTTGTCTCTCGAAGGGAGAAAAAGGTTGTATCCCGGAAGGAGACAAAGGTTGTCTCCTGGAGGGAGACAGAGGTTGTCTCCAGGACAGAGACAAATGTTGTCACCAGGAGGGAGACCGAGGTTGTCTCCCGTAAGGGAGACAAAGGTTGTCTCCCGGAGGGAGAGAAAGATTGTCTCCCGGAGGGAGACAAAGCTGGGCCCACAGAAAGAGACAGGGTGCTTCGCGGAGGGAGACAAAGGTTGTCTCCCAGAGGGAGACAGAATTTGCCTCCCGTAGGGAGACAACGGCTGCCTCCCGGAGGGTGACGAAGATTGCCTCTGGGAGGGAGACAAGGGTTATCTCCCGGAAAGAGACAGGTTGCCTCCTGGAGGGAGGCAAAGGTTGTCTCCCGGAGGGAGACAGAGGTTGTCTCCCGGCGGGAGACAAAGGTTGTCACCCGGAGGGAGATAAATATTGTCTCCCAGAGGGAAACCGAGGTTGTCTCTCGGAAGGAGACAAAGGTTGTCTCCCGGAATGAGAGAAATGTTGTCTCCCGGAGGGATACAAAGGTCGTCTCACAGAAAGAGACAGGTTGCTTCGCGGAGGCAGACAAAGGTTGTCTCCTGGAGGGAGACAAATGGTATCTCCCGGAGGGAGACAAAGGTTCTATCCCAGAGGGAGAGAAAGATTGTCTCCCGGAGGGAGAGAAAGGTTGTCTCACAGAAAGAGACAGGTTGCTTCCCGGAGTTAGAAAAAGGTTGTCTCCTGGAGGGAGACAAATGTTGTCTCCCGGACGGAGACAAAGGTTGTCTCCCGGAGGGAGACAAAGGTTGTCTCCCGAAGGGAGAAAAAGGTTGTATCCCGGAGGGAGACAAAGGTTGTCTCCTGGAGGGAGACAGAGGTTTTGTCCAGGAAAGAGACAAAGGTGGTCACCAGGAGGGAGACCGAGGTTGTCTCCCGGAGGGAGACAAAGGTGGTCTTCCGGAGGGAGAGAAAGATTGTCTCCCGGAGGGAGACAAAGGTGGGCTCACAGAAAGAGACAGGTTGCTTCGCGGAGGGAGACAAAGTTTGTCTCCCAGAGGGAGACAAAGGTTGTCTCCCAGAGGGAGACAGAATTTGCCTCCCGTAGGGAGACAACGGCTGCCTCCCGGAGGGTGACGAAGATTGCCTCCGGGAGGAAGACAAGGGTTATCTTCCGGAAAGAGACAGGTTGCCTCCTGGAGGGAGGCAAAGGTTGTCTCCCGGAGGGAAACAGAGGTTGTCTCCAGGAGGGAGACAAAGGTTGTCACCCGGAGGGAGACAAAGGTTGTCTCCCGGAGGGAGACAGAAGTTGTCTAACGGAGGGAGACAAACGTTGTCTGAGGGAAAGAGAGGTTGTCTCCTGGAGGGAGAGAAAGGTTGTCTCCAGGAGGGAGACAGAGGTTGTGTCCCGGAGGGAGACAAAAGTTGTCTCCCGGAGGGAGTCCGAGGTTGTCTCCCGGAGGGAGACAAAGGTTGTCTCCAAGAGGGAGACCGAGGTTGTCTCCCCGAGGGAAACAAAGGTTGTCTCCCAGAAAGAGACAGGTTGCTTCCCGGAGGGTGACAAAGGTTTTCTCCCGGAGGGCGACACAGGTTGTCTCCCGGAGGAAGGCAAAGGTTGTCTCCAGGAGGGAGACAGAGGTTGTCTCCAGGAGGGAGACAGAGGTTGTCTCCAGGAGGGAGACAGAGGTTGTCTCCAGGAGGGAGACAGAGGTTGTCTCCCAAAGGGAGACCGAGGTTTTCTCCCGGAGGGAGACAAAGGTTGTCTCCCGGAGGGAGACCGAGGTTGTCTCCCTGAGAGAGACAAAGGTTGTTTCCCGGAGGGAGACAAAGGTTGTCTCCCGGAGGGAGACCGAGGTTGTCTCCCGGTGGGAGAGAAAGGTTGTCTCTCGGAGGGAGACAAAAGTTGTCTCCCGGAGGGAGACAAAGATTGTCTCCCGGAGGTAGACAAAGGTTGCCTCCCAGAAAGAGACAGGTTGCTTCCCGGATGGAGACAAAAGTTGTCTCCCGGAGGGCGACAAAGGTTGTCTCCCGGAGGGAGACAAAAGTTGTCTCCCGGAAGGAGTCCGAGGTTGTCTCCCGGAGGCCTCTGTAACAGTGGCAGAACCTGTGGGGGATTGGGGGACACTGCCCCAAAATTCAGAAGGACATTTCCTTCCAAAAATTCTGGTACATCTTTGGCAGAAATCCTTTTGTTTCCAAGAGTGTTTCACCAAAATCTTTCAGACTCATTCTGTTCTGAAAAAATGTCGCACACTTTTTCGAATGAGCGAGATGCCACTCACCAAATTCGAAAAGATAGGGAAATTTTGCTAAAAAGTTGGAAATCCTTAGGTAGTAAATTCAAACAGGCAATGAAAGGCCAAGTCGCCGTGAAGAAAAATTAGAGTTCTTATCTGAAAAAAAGCAAGTAAAAAGGATATGCTCAAACATCATATTATTCAGCTTTTAGAGAAGAGTGGTCGTGTAAGTTAGCAATATTCCCCATGGAGGTGGAAGGGAGTGCTCTCTGCTAAAATCTGACCATTCAAAGAAGTACCATGGGAGCCATCTTTTATTTAGATATTTGAAACGAATCTGTGTAGGGCATGTGTGGCACATCTATGTATGCAATGGGCTCCAGGTTTGACCTAAATTTTATAAAGAGAAGCGACCGTTGGAGCCCTTTCCAATTCCTGGTTAGTCACTGGCTCCGAGCCAGGTGTATCGATCGATAGATTTTGAGCATCAATAGTCAGCTTTAATGGGCAATTGATGATTGCGCTAAAGATGGCGTCGAGGAATTTTTAACCAAAATCTTTTGCAGTTTTGAATAAAGCAGCTAATGAAATCAAGCGAAATTCAGAGTGACACAAACCATCATGGTAAAAAATTCCTGTTCACAATCTTTAGCGCAATCGTATATTGTCAGTGTCACTCTTGTTCTTTGCAGGCATGCTGCAAAGTCAGGCTACTTGAAGATCAAATTTTGCCTAAGTAAGCGGAAATATATATCCAGTTTGCTTTGTAGTAGATGAACTGATGGAAAAGTCATCAAAATTCAAATTTTTAATGTAAGTTTCACTGCTACAGTGGAGACTCATTTTTTTACTAGACAAAGTTTGATTTTCAGACTATCGAAAAATGCAGCCTGTACACAAAGGACACTGGGTGACAATAGCTCCTTAAGAGCTCATGATCGCATAGAATGATCAAACGATGCATCAGTCTTGAGAAAAATTGCAGGAACCAACTTTAAAATTTGAATGAATTTCAAAAAGAGGCCAGGGGTAAAGGCAAAATTGACTCAGTAATCATTCTGAAGCTAAGCCACGAGATGGAACTCTGAAGCATCTGCTACTGAACTCATGTATTGAAAACATAATAATTTTGTTTAGGTTTATGTGAGGCTTATTTGAAGTGCAGGGATGTTTTGAAAAGAGGCATGTCTGATTCCTCATTTTCTGGCGTATAGCCTACCATTATTGGTTATTTTAATTCCAATGAATGATCATAACAGCTCTGATTTCATGCAGGGTTGGGAACATGGCTTTTTTAGGCCAAATTTTGCTCTTTTCTCTTATTGTTGGCTTTTGACTTATTTTCGGCTTCTTTTGAGATTTTCGTCAATTTGAATTTAACTCTCTTCAAACTTGACTGTATTTCTAAACTGATTTGTTTTCTAAGTCTACAATGTTGCAGGACAATCACAATCTAGAACACTTTTCTTTGCAAGACAACATCAAAGACAAAAGGTTTTCATCCGGAGCTACATGATATAGTATGTGAAAACAATGGAATGCTAGTTTCCTTTTTTGAGATAACAATAGAAGAATAGGTGGTACAACCAGCGGTACGTTATTATTTCGAAAGGTTTGGCTTGTTCTGACCTTTTCCGACCTCAGTTTGGCTTCAGGGCGGTCTGGGGATCCTATAAACCCTGATTTCATGCTGAATATGAATGGTGACCACTGAAAGAGTACAGTAACCATAAAAAGCCCTCGGCAAGGGCTAGGAATGTTAACCCTATCTGACCTGGGCGATTTGAAACACTCAATACCTGGGGGGCGGATTCCGCCACCCTGTTTATCTATGTTGTTGCTTGAGATATGGCAACCAAATTTGGCACAAGGTTCTTTATTATATAAACAATGAATTTTTGAAACAATGGTTTAATTAGCATTGTTGTTGTTGTTGCTTGAGCGTAATTAATATTATGACGTCATATGATGTCATGAAAATGAAAGTGTGTTAAAAGGTCCTAAAACTTTAATTTTTGTGTAGAATTGAAACATATAGATCAAAATAGATGTAAATTCATAGTTTCGATTTTATTGGACCAATTAAAAAGAATCAAGAGAGATACAATGTATATTTTTCGGAGAGTGGTGCACGAAAACATGGTTACCATGGAGACAAGGCTAAAAATAGAACACCAAAAATGCTACTGTTTCATTGCCGTATGATAGAAAGTTAAACTTGACAAGTCTCAGAGGCATCCAGCAAACAGAGAAAAACGTATAAATGAAAATGTACTAGGGGCGGTATCCATCCCCCCAGGTCAGATAGGGTTAAAGCGTGAGTGAAGCGAGCGTTTTTACTTCCTAGTTGGGATAGAACGGATGAGGCACCTTTAAAAAAACTGTTATACCTGTCGTAGTTGGCGCACTTGGGATGGTGAAAAAGGGAATCGAAAATCATCTCAGTGCAATCCCTTGAAAACCAAACTTGCAAGAAATACAAAAAAAAATAGTCCTTACAAGTACGACACACCTCCTTCGCAAAGCATTGTCAATATAAAGATCAGAACAGCATATAACTGTAAAAATTGAACTGTATATCAATGTTAGCATGCTACTAACAAACCGTCTTGCTGCCAGAGGTATCGGGATGATCCCTAGCAGCTAGATTGTATATAGCCGAAATGAAAAGAAAGTATCAAATAATAATAATAATAATCTTTTTATACATGATATGCATACTGACGTCACATGAAATGCGTGGGTGGCAAATGAGATCATAATGGCGGACGAAGAAAGCGCGCCTTCTTTGTCTAGCGCCCGCACTTCTTTGTCTGCAGAGTGTTCTGAGTCTGTGTTTTACAAAAGTTTGTCAGGTGACCGGAAGAAGGATTATGAAGACAAACTGAGAGTAGTAAACATCACTGACCCCTACGCAATGCGGAAGTCAACCTTCGATGTCGTACCGGAGAGATGGCCTAAAGTGACATTTGCAGATATCTACTTTTATTTGGTAAACTCTACGAGTATTTACACGCATTCTCAGATAAAGGCCTACAAAAGTCTGGATGCTTATCAATTCGTTGTCACCGGCCAAACATATGATGTTGTGTGCAGAGAAATTAGGCTAGACCTGTATTTGTTTTTGGGAAAAGTTAGGCATTCGCAGAGCATGTTTTCAAAAACATCCAACAAAGTCTGGTTGACTGTACACGAAGATGGTGCGGTTGTAAATGCACACTGTACATGTATGGCAGGGCAAGGTTCTGTTTGTTCACACGTGGGTGCAATCCTCTTCTATATTCAAGGCGTAGCTGAGTTTAAAGAGAGTCAAACACCATCATGTACATCAGAACTCTGTTCGTGGCTGCCCCCTTCCTTGAAAAAAGTGAGCTTTGCCCCAGTCAAGCAAATTCAGTTTTGTGCTCCGGCGAAAAGGTATACCAGCATGACATCAGGGCATGGCAGCCACAATGAAGCAGCAACCAATGCACAGCTGAAAAAACAACAAGCAAAAGATGCAATCCCTGCGATGTCACCTGATGAATTGCAGTCTTTTCTTGTTGACATCAAGAGTACTGGAGTTAACAGTGCTGTCTTGTCAACACACCCTGCTTTTTGTGATGATTCCATCCCATTTTCTGCAAGGATGAAGCCTCCACTTACCTCCTTATATGATGAAAAATTTGCTGAACTGCCATACCACTTGCTTCTCTCAAAGTGTGATGAAATCTTCTCAAATATCTCTATCACACAAGATGAGGTAGACATAATTGAGAAGAAAACAAGGGATCAGGCGAGTTCAAATTTGTAGTTTCAACAAAGGGCTGGAATTATCACAGCAAGTAGGTTTAAAGCTGCATGCTGTACAGACCCTGCCATGCCCTCTCAGAGTCTCATTTCAGGGATCTGTTACCCTTTCAAAAACAAGTTCAGCACTGTTGCAACCAGATATGGATGTCCACATGAAAAGACTGCAATTGAACACCTGAAACAACAGCTTTTTCCTGTTCATCAGAATGCACAGCTATCAGATGCAGGCTTTTACAGATCTGTGAAACATCCATTCATTGGTGCATCTCCAGATGCAATTTTCACTTGTCAATGTCATGGAAAGTTAGTTGTGGAGGTGAAGTGTCCTCATTTGTGCAAGACCATGCTGAAAAGACCTGATGAAGTTGCCACAGAAGGAAGAAGTTTCTGCTTAGAAAATGTCAATGGCATCTGTAGCTTGAGAAAAGATCATTCCTACTACTATCAGCTGCAGATGCAAATGGAAGTGTGCAATGCAAATGCATCCTTTTTTGTAGTTTGGAGTGAGAAAGGTTCTTTCATTCAGATGGTTCCAATGGATGTATCTTTCATTGAAAAGAATCTCCAAATTGCAGAAAAGTTTTTTAGACATTGCATACTTCCAGAATTGACCTGCAAGTGGCATAAAAACAGGCTTGGACAACCGTCAAGAAGCATTTCAACTGACAGCAGTGAAGAGAGGAAAGATGCACCTTGCTGCTACTGCCAACAGCCTGCTGCAGAAGACACAATTGCGTGCAGTTCACGATGTTGCACCATCAAAAGATTCCATCTGCAGTGTCTTGGCCTGGAGTCTTCACCAAGATCAAAGAAGTGGTATTGCCCTTCCTGTGCCAAACTTGGCCAGAAGAGGAAGATGCAGTTGTAATAACTGCTATCACTTCCTAAATAAAACGGCTTTTTTAAAAGCCACCAAAGCTACCAAGCACTCACGATATGTGGTTCTCACTTCTTTTTTGTCATTATTCTTCTTGGGGGGGGGGGGAGCTGGCAACAAATATCTAGATAGCCCTCACAAACAAACCTGTGTATTTTGGACAGAAGTTGAGTGTTTTTGCCACATTCAAACACCTACCATTTCTTCCTTGAGCTGAAAACATCTGTTATTGTCATTTGCAACCATTTTTTGCATGACAAATATCAACAGAATCTGCAGCAAAAAATATCAAAGGTGTCCAGTGCCAAAATATTATTGACTGATGTGGGAGAATTGAAGTTGCAAACTGAAAAGTTCCTTCATGCTTGTAATCCAATTTTTGGCACTTTCTGTTTTTGCAAAATTGAGCCTACAACATTGTAACTGGTTTCTTATGAAAAAAATGCAAATACAGTAGAAATCAGCATTAGGCTTTTCTTGGGCAGCCTGAATAGGTTCTTTATCAAATAGATGTTACTCTAAATTCCAGCCTGTAAGGTTCTTGAATAGGTTCTTACATGCAGTACACACCTTGCACCCATTAATGCTGTTTACCAGTACAAAAATTCAGAATTATTTTTTTGACTTCCTGAGAACAGTTCAAGGCTTGAATTCTTGTTAAAAAATCATGCAGCCCTTTGTAACACTGAAGAATTCTGATCACAATGTAGGAATTTTTGAAAATTCTGAGGACTTTGAAAATATGAATCCTGTTATGTCTTTGGAGGGTTCTTATTTGTGGGGTTTCAAGATTAAATTTCAGCCTCAAGATTCTTATAAAAACAGGTTCTTTTATGGGGGCTTCTACTGTATCCTAAATAAATTACAAAACTTATGGCACTATAGACCGGCAGGAGAAACACATGAAGTCTGAGAGATAAGAAATCGGTCAGTGACAAGGTACATTTGGTAGCTTTTAAAAAGCTGTTTTATAAATTTTCTGTGGTGTTGGCCTAATCCAGTGGCACAACAGATTCGCAGAGATTGCATAGAGCTGCACACACCAGCATGATGTCATCAAGGACCATGTCATCTTCTCCAGACTTGCTCATCAGTAACTTGATTGGGATGGTGCTTTGCAGGATGGTGAATTTGTTTCGCAGCAAGCCAATCACCCTCTCAACATGGATGCGTACATGTGCCAGTTCCCTTGACCAGTCAACTTCCTTCTGTGACAGCTGTGGCTTTCCCTTTGTGAATGAAGGAACTTTCAGCTCTGCCATGTAGAAGTTTACAGAATTTTCTACAGTGAATCCTCTGTCTGCAAGCACTACATCACCAGGGAGCAAATTACTTAGAATACCACAATCTTCAGTAATGTAAACATCTGATGATCTACCCCCATATGCTTTTGAGATGAAAATTATGGTGCCTTGGGGGGAGATGCCCACCAGAAATTTAGCAGTATTGTGGTGTTTGTACTGCGACCATGTCTGTGCTCTAGCAAGTAAATCCTGAGGCCTCTCAGTAAATACTTCAAAGCAATCAATAATCACAGCACACTTAGCAAAATGCTCTCTGAAAGCTGTAGGCATTGTTTTCCTAAGCACATCCCTTTGAGGCCAAAAACAAGGGCAGCAAGTCGTTTTGACAGTACAATAATCCACTTGTAGAAAATTCTGCAAACTGTTGATTGGTGAATGTCAAATCTGTAGGCCAAGTATTGCTCACAGAGGTTTAGTCGCAGCTTCATGAGGACAAGAAGGAACTCTTGAAAGTTGCTCAGCTTCCTGTTGAAGTGATCCGGAATGAATTGCTGAACCAAACCTAGAACTCTCATCAACGCTTGGTAGGATGGTAAACCAGTTAAAAATGCAACCTTCTTGTTGTCATCTACCATTGTTGATTCCTCAAGCGATAATTTTGATACTCTGTCTCGAAGTTGAGCAATTTCTGACCTCAAGGAAGCGTTATCGAGCTGCAATGTTGAAACTGTTTGCTTCGCATTGCTGCTTTCCCTTTGCAATCTTTCTATTTCTGCAACTAGATCAACTTTTTTCCATGAAAGATATTGTGAAGTTTTATGGACTTGCCTTCCTCGTTGCTGTTGCACCCTGTTGAAGCGCTGCAGGTTTGCTTCCAGTTGCTTCTTCTCAGGTGAAGCAGTGTTTGTAAACAAACTGGGAACGAAGTCTGGGTGGTTGGGGTCATCATTCTTCTCACCTGTAAGGAAGAAAAAACCTCATTAGACTTTTGGCTCATATAAAGTGTCTAAGATCTATTTCTGCCTGCTCCATTGGATTGGTTTGCCGTGAGAAATAACGACAGAAGGGCACTGAAATAAGCATAAAAGACAACATGGCCTACCTGTGATAAAATGCCTTCCACAAATCCTGGCACTGTCGACGCTGGCTGAAGTTTCAATGTTCAGAGCCGCAATCCAGCGATTGCGACGTGTTGGTTCTTTTGGCATTCGATGAAATTTGAGCACTCCATCTTTTATCCATTTATTTACACAACCAGGTGCCCTACAAGTCTTCACCATCTTTGATGTCGTAGAGCAAGTGTTACGATTTGCGCGCCTTTCTTCAGTTTCAGTACCAGGCCTTCTGCTTCGTCCCAGATTACTCCGGTTTCACAGCGTTTTCACAGGTACCGGGAAACCCTTGGCCTTAACCCTTGATAAGATTTCTTGTCCGATATTATTTCGACGGGTGAAAATTTAAAAATGAGATTAAATCTGGATTTTTAAAGGTGCTCTTTATGTTTCTGCACATTATCAGTGGCATTGAATGTCTCTTGGTGTGTGTTGCAGGAGTCAGAAACAAGGGTGCTCGAAGCTTCAAAGCTCGCGTCCGCCATTTTGGATCCAATTTGCCACCCACTCGCAATCGAACGCGTCAATATACATATCATGTATTTACAGTTGGTATTTATTTACAGTTTTTATTTACATAAATAATTATGTACAAACTAATTAATACCAATTTTTTCATACAAGAAAAAAGAAGAATTACAAGATAGATTTCTTTATATACATATATTACTGCTACATTGTTCTCCATTCAAGGTTTTTGTGCCTTTCTTAAATCTGAATCCGTTTTCAGCACTCTTTATTGTATCAGGCATAGCATTGCAAAGAATGCTTCCTTGGAAAGCTGGAGAGTTTATGCCGTGAGATATCGTTTTAGTAGGCGGAATTTTCTTCCAGAAATCAGGGAAAATACCCTTCCACAAAGAAGAAATGAAAACCATTAAATGACGTTCAAGTAGTGGGGTCCTACCGGGTATCGAACCAACTCCACATTATTGTTCTGACTGCAAAGTCAGAGGATTACAACACTGCGCCACAACACCTTTCACAGCGATATTTTCGAATTTTGGCTCCAGCAAACATCTTTGAAAATATACCAGCCTTTCATGTCTGATTCACGGTTTTTGAGAATCTTCGAACTTTAATGTGCTTACCGCCCTTTATAGCGAGAGTGGTTTTGCTCCAAATGCCCAACAGGTTCTGTGTTTATATTTCATATTGATATATTTGATATTTGATATTTGATTTTATTAAGAAGGGTGGCCCTTCAACAGAGTTGATTTACAAGGGCCCGTCCACTTAAAAAAAACTACTTATAATATAAAATATACAATTACCTAATAAAAAACCAAAATCACAATATAAAAACCATAATATAAAAAACTAATACAAAATTTACAAAATCTAGTATAAAAGAAAAATACAAAGTCCTAGATAGATTTTTAAAACTATTCAGGGAAGTTGCCTGCTTGGTATCGGCAGGAAGGTCATTCCAAGCTTTTGCTCCTCGATAGGAAAAATATTTTTACCCATTACTTGACTTTTTCAAGGGCAGTCTTAAGTCTGTCTCTGAATTGCGCAAGACATAGGAAGATCACTTTGAGTTTTGGGTGAAAAGGTCACACAAATATTGGGGAGCCAGTTCATGCAGGGACTTGAAGACCATTGTTTCAGATTCACTAGCAACGAGTTGTTCAAGGGTTTTCCAGTCCCGCTTGTCGATTAGTATGATGTGACGCCATTAGCTAGAAATCCATCACAAAGTCACGTGCAAAATAGGGCCTTGTTATTGGCTCCCAAAAAATGTAAAACAAACATGCATAAATTTAGACAAATATGCGAAACCAAAACATTTTTCCACGTTGTAGATAAGAACCTTCATCTCAGAAAAGATGAAAGTATAAGAACGAGATTTCACCACCGTGCAATACATCAATTCTTGGACAAGAGAGTGGATTTTTTTTTACTGCAAATAAGTAAAATTCTTTCAAAAGCCGGCTCCTACCAGAATGTTCACTTCTTTTTGAAATATCACCAAGCTGCTCTTTTGTTTTTGATTAACAAGGCTTATACTCATAAATCTTACTCGAAGTTTTACCTGTAGTATTAACTAAGGGAAAATTGTACTCGATTAAGTGAAAAGAAACGTCAATGTGTTAATTATTCATCCACCACTTAGTGCGAAACGTTTCACTGCGAAAATTTACATATTACTGCAAACTTTTTTTGACTTCACACAGACTTTCAACAAATGTTTCCAGGCGTGCCAAGGAAAGACCAGTTAAAAATACACTCTCAAGCAGGAAAGTATCTTCAAGTTAGAATATTCTCATTCTGTGAAAATATGACTAATCTTTTTCCTTAGATTTATGAATTGTGTTATCAGAAAGCTAGTAGATTACACCTTTAGCCATTATTGTATAAAAGAGGGAATCGATCCTTGCATGCTGCCATCTTTTCAGACTTATCAAGACACTAAGCATATAGGAATAACATCGTTGGAGCAACGTTACAATATTTTGTGCAAGACTATGGACAAAAAAATGCAACTTCTATGGATAACAATTACAGCCATGATGGCATTGAATACGATGCTGGATGGAGTTATCATTGGCTCACATGGAAACGTGAAAGCAAAAATAAACAACATGCTACGTTTTGAAAAACCCAAAGTACAGGTATATGTACCTCAAAACATACAAAGAATTTACCTTTTAGATAGAATTTTACGAAAGACATAATTTTTCAAAATTGTTTGCTTTACGTGATGCCCCTAAGTAGTAAAATTTCTTCCCATGGGGCTTAAATTATGTAAGATATTTCTGGTTTTTTTCAAAGCGTACCTCAAAACATACATGTACATATTAGCCAATGATTTAGAATCGATAACTTTTAGAACCCTAATATTTTTTGTGTCTTGTTACACGCTAAATCGTCTCAGTAGCATTACAGAAAATGCAAATTCATATTTAAGATTTGTGCCTGCTACACTGCAAAACAAGCACAATATGTACCTCAAAACACACTTAGAGAAACTTTCGGTTGAATAGATACGGTACATGAACTGGTGAAAACAAGGCATTTTGCACATCTGGTCACATTATTAATCAAAGTCTCATGGTAATCATTTTCTGTTGGCATAACAATGCCAAATTTTAATCAGTTCACTTATGACTCAAATTTAGGCCTAATGATGCAGATGGCTAGCGTATATGCGTCATGTCTAAAGATTTTTGGCCCAACGCAGTTCAGTATATAGTCATAATGTTGCTATGGAATCCAATGTCTAATACCTTCTAACAGTTCTTGCAGATCCGTCAGTACCGGCATAACCCATCTGGGATCTGCCCGCGTATACTGGCAGCACCTTGAATCTCAGTTGGATACTCCATGAACAATTTCCTTGTGGATACAAAAAACTCCTTGTTCGCCGTCCAGCAAATATATTGTATATAGCCTTGTGAGCAGGCGTACATTGACAATTTTTCGCAAAAGCTGACATTACCGCATTAGTGTATGGTGCTTATAACTTCTTAATTCATGTAGCAATCTTCCTTTTCGTTGCTGCCCCAATGATGGTCCCTCTTACACAAAAAATCTTGAAAAAGACTCCCTGCAAGATCTTAGGTATTGTGGCCCAACGTTCTCATTGCGTTTTTGAAGTGACAGCTTGGTAGGGCTTGGTAATAAGATTAAAAATGGCAAAAAAAACGCTTTGAAAGAGATTAGTGAAACTTAAATCGTAAGGAGGAAGTAAATTTAAAACAAAATGGAAAAAGATATGAAGAAGGAAAAATCAAATGAAATCCAAAGAAAAACGGAACTTAAATCAAAGAAAGAAAAACACTACAAAACAAACTGGAAATTCAGCAGAAAATTCTACATGAAATAACTACATACAACACAAGCATTTCAAACAATGAAAATATACACAGAAATAATCATCCAAACAATCACAAGAAACAACATGAGAATGACAACTGAATCACCAGTATTTGAAAGGTGCGGATCTAAAAGCGGAAATGAATTCGTCAACAACTGAATTTGTCACTTTATTTTTTACTAGGCTTGCCACGCGGTGCCTGTGGCGCCGCGCTGACCCGCCGTCGTACCAGGTATTGCTTAGGGTGGAATTTTCTGCGCATGTTGGCATTTGTATCTGTTAATCACTTGTTGTGGGTAAACTATTGTCGTAATGGTTTTGTCAAGGTTAGCTCTACCAAGTGGCAGCTCATATATTTGGTGGACAATCTTTCAATTTCCACCTTTGAGGCTCTTCACTGCTCTTTTCACCCCTCCCTGCTCTTTAGTTGTATTCTAACTCTTTCTCATGTACACCCTCTCTTTAACCCAATCTCACTTGGGAGTTTTGAGGCGGTCATTACCTGAGGGGGGTGGATTCCACTCTCCTCTGCTTCTTTGCTGAAAAAGTAGCTATGATCATCAAAATTGGCAATGAGATGCATTTTGATGCAAACAATCAAATCACGTGATTAAAGCAAATTAACTTGATTGTTTCTGTTGCTATGACAATAAGAAGAAGTAAGTTATGATTATGATGATTACCAGTCTCGCGATTAAAAGAATAAAATGAGGCATTTCCTTGAAGTTGGTTGTTTTAAATCGAAATAGATACCATTAGATACATGTTTTATGTTCATGATATTTTTGGCATCAAATATTGTTCAGCTGATATTTCTGGGTTTCTTAAAAGGCAATTCTGACCTTAATCTACATTGTTTTATGATCTATCATGTTCATGCACAGGTTTCTAAGTATTAAATGTCATAAAATGAGCTGCTATTTTTAGGTTTCGATTAAGCTGAACTAAAATATTAGGGTTTCTTTAAATTTCCGTCCCTGTATGCCCTTGTGTTGAGTACCCCATGGGTATTTGATCAACTTTCTTCTGTTTTCAGTCTGTTTTAGTCGCTCTATCGCTCCCCTCTCAAAAAGCAGCATGCTCCTTTGCTCCCCAGAAAAATAGCCTTATGCTCCCAATATTTACTATGATGCTTCTAGGCCCTTCTATCCTTTGTTTAGATTCAAATATTTAAAGTCAAGTGGTCAATTGGTATCTAAGATGGTTGCTTATTTTTGCTTGAGGCTCTTAGAGATCTATCAAGTCTGGCAGGTCTGTCACTGGACACTGTTTCCTCGAAACCTTGGGTAATAAATGGATTTGGTGATTTCTTGTACATTTTTTCGCACCAGCCTCGGAGTGCATCCTTGGGAGTTGAACAGACCCGTAAGAGCCGTTTAGCGAAAGAGGGCACTAATTTGTGTCCTTGGTGCAGCAAATATTGGGGTCTGGAGAGATGCCCTCAGAAATTTTTCAAGAGCACGTTCTTTTTTGGCGAGGAACGGTACTTTTACCGTAAGATTCCCATTTTCGTTGGCACTTCAAAAAGTTTCCAAAACATAGCCACTTTCTCACTAAGGCTCATAGTCCCACCCCCCCCTCCCCTTGAAAAAGAACTTATTAATTGCATTTGGTAGCTTTGGCAGTTCAAAATAGACAACCTATAGGGTGTAGGGGACTTTTATGAAAAGTATAACATGTCTGAAGCAAAGGCAGTTACTGGACTACATTCACAGTAAGTTCAATGCCGTATTTGCATTATTTTCATTCAACAGCAGAAGCCAAGAAATAGTTATTTCCTCATCAAAAGCCATCAAAGGCGGAAATTTTCTTGGCAATTCGGGCCTGCACACTTCGGTTGTATTCCTTAGATTTGCCGAATTTTGAGCTGTTATTGAGGTTATCTACAAGTCACCCCTTTGTAATTAGAGAGGACACTCCCAAGTTGTGATAAATATATGTTTGGGATCTGAACAACATTGCGTAACACATTTTTAGTTATACTCTACTTAAGTCATATAGCCTGGTTTAAGAAGATCCAAGCTTTATACTTGCAGTTTAACATTATTTATAAGGGTAAACAGGATTTTTCGTTTGTGGCCTTGAGCCAATCAGCCCGTTTGCTGCTGAAATCATATGATCAACGTCAATGCTTGCGACACTTTGGAAAGTAAGCATTTGGAAATTAAGACGCTGTGTTCCTAGGTTCAAAGGTCTGGCTTTCATTGTATGTTATTTTAGCCAAAGCAGAGAGACTCAGGCTCCCTCAGGCCATGAGAGTGAGTTTTTAAGAATCACTTCCAAGAGTAAACACTTTGTAACTTTAGTTAAATCTTCACTATGACCTGAGCAAAGAATCTGCATGTTGTAATCGGTAGATTTATAAGGAAAAGACTTACAAAACCACAAGGGAAGACTCTGAGTTTGTAACACTGCGACGAAACCAAGAGGAGAGCTTCTGCAAAATAGGGCTCAGCTTTGCTATATCAAATCTGTGAGCATCGAAATATTTTGCTATAATCCAGAAAGATACTGCAGCTAATGTAATACCGATTATTTGAAAGCTTTTACTCCCTCGGTGTTTGGAAAAGCCACTGCAAGACTTGTTTACAGCGAGAATTTAACGTTGCCATCATATTTCTATGGTTGCCATCAGCATCCACAGAGAAAGGTCGAAGGTTAAGGGCTATTGTTGAATTGGATTGCTAAAATTTGGGTACAAAACCCCTCCTCACGTTACCCCAAGAGAGTGTACGAAGAAAGGTATTGCACCACAAAGCCTTTATCGTCAGCTATTTTTCGTGGTTTTTCTGAAATGTTTGGAGGTAAGCAGTATGCGTGAAGAGCTACGTGCGGGAAAGTGTAACAAAAATGCGCGTAACAAAACTCTTCATCGCTTATGTATATAGATGATGTCAGTTTCTTCAAATTTTTTTTCAAAGTCGCCTTTTCAAAGTTGGTTTCAAAGTCGTTTTTCAAAGTTGTTTTCAAAGTCGTTTTTCAAAGTTGACGGCGTAGCCAATCGTTCTCATAGTGATTATGGCATTGCGGGGAACCCAGTTTGGCTAGGCCCAGAAACGTGAGTGGGTATCTAAAAAGCTAACTTGGGCTCTTTGATTGATGACAGGTCGGTAAACATCAGATCACGTCAACTTGCTAACGAGTTCTTAACAAGAAATTCGATGCCCTCGTCTGCAACCAGCCCATCGTCATCATAGCCCACGCAACCACTATCCAGCGGCCGCAATGCGTCTATGATTGCGTTGATCACACAGCCTACCTGAATGAATCCATGGGATAAGTAGTGTGGGACTTTCTATTGAGAGGAGTACTACGAGGGGGAGTACATTTTGCTGACAGAATTAGCACTCCTTCCTGGATATCATTTTCTCTTCTCTTTTCACCGGAGTTGAAAAGAAGCCAATTTTTCCGAAAGCTGTCGACAAAAGTGTTATTTTGTTCCTATGAATCTTTACGTTTTGCAGATTACTAGTATTTTTGGCAATTTTTCTGTAAAGCTAGCAATCAGTTGGAGGGAAACGTTCTAAATGTGGGTGTAAATATTTGAGTGCACACCTAAAGAGTATTGACAGTAGAGCACACCCCCCCTCCCAAGAGGAAGAGGTATGGTCCTTTTGCTTTTGGTCTAAGTATTAAGGAACAGAACAGTATCTTACATACGCATGCTGCGGTCAGCCCCTGAAGTGCATTTCCACTAACGATATTCTGGACGATCTTCATAAGATTTGTCTACTTTTACAATTCCATAAAATTTCTGGAAAATCGTCTTTTGATCTTCTTGAGGCTGGATCGGTACCTTTCCAGCGGCAAGTTTGGCCCCCTTTAGCTTAGGTGTAAGTAGACCTATTATTCACTTGTAGGCTACGCCCCCTTGTTTAGTCTCTTTGATTCTTCCTTTCATTTATTTCTTTTTTGGTTAGTCTTGCTGAAACTCTTCTTTAATACTCCACCGGAATATGATTTCTTGCTAACAACAGACGCATGCTGCTTGAAGCTCGATTCTCCTTCTGATTCAACAGCGAGGACAGCGAGAAAAATCACGAAACTACTTCGATCTTTCTGCTATCAACTAGAGCACTATCGCCCTGAACCATCACCTTTCAGATAAACACTCATTGGAAATCAAACAGCAGTTTGCCATAGTAATATTCTTCAGCTTGCATTGTTTACTGTCAAACTTTGTTAACTTAAGCTTCCCACCCTTTGAAGTGCAACCACATTTCAAAGGAGCAATAGTAATATCGGCTTGAATAGATTATATCGCCTTGAACCGGCAGTAGTCCCTATTTTGCTGCAATCGTCTATCTTAAAAGAAAATTGCACTACACGGTTTGCAAAAATATCTCTCGGGGTCAATTCTAGACTCACGATATAGTCCCAGATATCGCAACAACAGCAACAACAACAGCAACGATAATAACAAGAACAACAACACTTTATATTTTTGCTCAATCTGGGTCTAATGGACTTTGATATAAACTTTTGAGACGGATATGGACAAGTTTACGTGCGCCCTCTAGAACAAGGCTGCAGCGTAGTCTCAGAAGCGCGGCAAGCGACCCTCGACAGTTGTAAATTCTCAATGCTGCGGTGAAGCTCATGGAAGCTAATTGGCCTTAAAAATGTGGAACCCCTGGTTCACCGTGAAAGGTTTGTTGATTCTTCGATTGAGAAAACATTTGTATGGATACTTGTGGCTTTTGTTCATGGCTAATTTTATTGAAAACTTTAACTCTGAGCATTTTTAATATTGGATGCTCGAGCCGGCAACTTAGGCCCATCCACCATTGCCTGGAGTTCGTACAGTGTTGCTATGGTTTCCATATCTAGTTATGAAATCGACAGGGGAAAACTTTATCCCAAATTTCAGTGTCAAGGTCCATGAGTCGTAGTTTGAGCGTCAATCAGTCTATCAATAGCGATAATTACGATTATGCAATCAGTCTAGGTCACTTCCCCTACGTAATTAACATTCAATGCATTTTGATTCGATCAAATATCAAAGCTTTTCCCTCCTCCCTCGTTATTCAACCCTCATATGTAGTACAAGCACTAAAGTATTCTGAAAATAGGTAGGTAGGTAGGTATTTATCTTTAACGTGGCTAGCCCGCGAAAGTCTGAGAGACTTATTTCCAGCAGGGGCCACGGATGTTTTGCCATCAGTCCACCGCAGCTACCCTCCACAGCTACCAGTTTTCCCTCACATGGCTCTGGTCGACCCGGGCTAGTGTTACGGACAGCGGCCAAACTGTCCAGCGTGGGATTGGAACCTACGGCCGTTCTGACCTTTGGCTTACGAGTCAGACGCCTTAACCACTCGGCCACACGCTCCACATGCTTCTCTTTTAACTCAACAAAAATGTCAACAATATCAGATTTGTTTTCCAAGGTAAAAAATACTATTTCCCACCTGTATGTATCCATAAGGTCATCTAGCGGAAAAGGGAGAGGGAGCCGCTATTCACAAGGCGAGATTATAACCCCCTGTAATCATAATGTAGCCCCCTGTAATCATTATGGCATTGGCAGTTGACTTTTAGCCAGTCGACTTTCTTTGGAATAAAAACCCCTGAACAACACAGAAATCTACAATTCGATGTACTTTTCGAATATTTCAATCAAAGAAGCTGAAAAAAGCCGGAGATAAATTATTTGACCTTTACCAGCATTTCATGACGCTAATGGATAATAAAGAATAATGCTGGATGATATAAAGGGAGAAATGAGAGAAAATCTACTGTGAAGGCTGATTTCCAGTCAGTGGAATTTTCCGTGCGGGTGGAAATTCTATTGTCTGCGGGAGAAAATGTCGCCCTGAAAATGAATAGATAGTTACGGCTGAGCAGCTTTTTATTGTCTAAAGTTCGCCCACTCGTAAAATTATGGTGACTGGAAATTGGCCTTAACATTTCAAATGCATCGGAAAAGTTATTCTCAACA
The DNA here is from genome assembly GCA_964019985.1 of Aurelia sp. 4 Dawson et al 2005. Lineage (NCBI taxonomy): Eukaryota > Metazoa > Cnidaria > Scyphozoa > Semaeostomeae > Ulmaridae > Aurelia > Aurelia sp. 4 Dawson et al 2005. The sequence goes on along the minus strand of OZ026496.1, from coordinate 22,722,464 downwards.
TAGGAACAAATACCGGTAAACAAGCTAATACGAATATTAACAAGAGCAATGTTTCAGCAATCCATTTCATACTTATTCCCTTTTATTAGTCGAAATCTTGACTATTTCTGTAAATCTAGAAACAGGCCTAAAACTCGGAGAATAATCGAGTAGCGGTTCAAAGGGATGGCACTCTAGAATGTCAATAATGTTTGATTTGATTTGATTTGATCCTTTTTTACCCACGGTGGCCCTTCAGTTAGAATAACTGATTTACAGGGGGCATGCTAAAAACTTAGAATTATTTATAAATTACAATAAAACCAATATATCGAACTAAATTCAAATTACAGTTTGGCGTAAATCAACAAAAATATGCGAAAAGATTGTAGTGTTGATTTTTGCACCTCTTTCTTGAATGCTCTCAGGGTTAAAGAATTTCAAGACTCAGTACCAAGACTGTTTCAAAGCTTGGTGCCTCGGTACGAGAAGCATTTCTACCCCTCCCCCTCCTCTGCTGACTTTAACCAAGGCAACATGATGTGGACTTCAGCATTCCTTAGAGAACAGGCAATGGAGTTATTGACTCTCGTAGACTTATCCTTAATGTAAGTGCGTCTCCTTTAAGGGATCTGAAAACCATTTCCTGGGATTCAAAATCAATAAGATCCCTTACAGTGGGCCTTGGAATCACTCAAATTTACTAAGTAATCTTAGTATTATGAATTTTAAAAAGGGGAACTTTTTTCTAGCTCACTCGGTAGTTTCTTTTGCTACTTCAAGCAGTTTTCATCCATAATTCGCTATTTTTCAAAGCTCCAAGTCAGATAACGCTGCACTTTGAAAATCAAGCAAGGACATGCCCATCGGCATTACTACGAGCAGGTAGCACCTAATTTTTTTCAAATTATTCAACCAAGGAAATTTGTCATAAAACCATTTAAAACATCATTTCTAAATATTTGACGTTCATGCTAATTTTCCATCATTTTCAAATATTTCCCAATGTTTATTTCATGCTTGATTTGCAGGTGTGGTTAGAAAATGCTTCTTTGAAACGTTTTTCGGAAACCGGAATCACGTTTCATCCCTGGTTGTCAGCATGCTATGAAAATGACCTTTAGAACGTTGCGTTGAAGATTCATTTTTCCAATGCCAAGTAAAATCATGTTTAGTCGATAGGTAAATCGATTTGAGCATTCTACATCCGCCAAGAAAAAATGGAAATTTTACGCCACGCAATTAATTGCAGCAAAGGTATAAGTTAGAAGCATCAACTGACTATAAATGTCAGTAGCATAGAGGCTGTAGCTGCTCAACACTGTCCGAGACGTTCAAATACTAGAGAAGTCATGGACAGACCTGTGCAAATTATATTGCTGTCATTCGTATGCCTCATAGCAATATGTTCAATGTCAAAAGGATTTGTCCAACAAGGCCCAGCAAATGCTAAATCAAAATACGTAAATACGCCACTACCTAGACCACATGAGGTAAGTTTTCTTAAAGATACTCAATCTAAAATCCCATTTTCTTTATTGTCGATAAAATTATACTCAACTCTATGACAGACTCGCTACTTTCACAATCATACCAGATGAGAAAGCAGATTGGTTGGTTCCAGTGATGAAAAATATTGTGGTTGTTTGCAACAAAGATTTCTCACTTTTCTCAATTCATTTTATGACATCTAGATGCGTGAAAGAGTTCCAGCATAGGCTATAAATACTGCTTCCCAAACTGACTTGTTAAAAACAAATCATTCGATATCATAAAACAAAGAAATCATAATACAATCTCTTTGTAGGACAAAGAAAAACAGAGGAAAACATTGCCACAGGGCATTTATATCGTCTTTTGATAGCCATTTGAAGGCACTGAGAAAGTCTACCACTCTAGTTTCCTTACTCAAGCTTTTCCAAAGTCTGGTCCCTCAATAGCCTGATGACATGTTCGTAGTGATCGCTATTGATAGACTGATTGACGCACCAACTACGCCTCATGGACTTAGACACTGAAATTTGGGATGAAGTTTTACCCTATCGATTTCATAACTTGATATGGAAACCATGACAACACTGTATGAACTCCAAGCAATGGTGGGTGGGCCTAAGTTGCCAGCTCGAACCTCCAATGTTAAAACAGCTCAGAAATGAAGTTTACAGTGATGATAGCCATGAACAAAAGCCACAAGTATCCATACAAATGTTTCCTCAATCCAAGAATCAACAAACCTTTCACTGTTAACCAGGGGTTCCTCATTTTTAAGGCCAATTTGCTTCCATGAACTTCACCGCAGCATTGAGAATTCCCAACTGTCGAAGGTCGCTTGCCTCGCTTCTGAGACTACACAGCAGCCTCATTCCAGAGGGCACACGTATACGTGTTCATCTCCGTCTCAAAATTTTATATCAAAGTCCATAAGGCCCAGATTGAGCAAAAATAAAAAATGCTGTTGCTGTTGTTATCATTGCTGTTGTTGTTGCGATATCTGGGACTATGTTGTGAGGCAAGTCCCTCAATACGAAAAGGACTTTTCATAACGCTGGATATTAAAAGTGGCTATTTTAGATCGCTAACAGTTGAACATGGTACACGACCGTTTGTTGCTTTCTGAACATCTTGGGAATAGATTTCAAAAGTTTGTGGATGCACTCTCAGTCAAAGACTTTAGTTAAACATTAGTGTAAGTGTTGAAATTGCTCATTTGATTTATGTATACCGAATGACTCACAAAAAAGTGACCTAGGCAATTCTATTATAACACGAAAAGTAAATGACCGATCGAAATTTTTCAAGCATCGTTCTGTCCTTAATGGGCCGGTCAAAGCTATGGGTGTTTTCGCATTTTCCTCAGGATGCTAAATTTTCCAAATAAAGAATTCGTGGAAAATTCTGTACCATAGATTTCATTCTCCCTGCCGGTGCTCTCGTGCTTGTGGTTTGTTGGGGGGTGGGCTGTTTGTGCGGGTTTTGGGGGTACTTCAGTTTCGATTTAGCTTTTGTTTCTTGTTCTTGTTTTGTTTGTTTTTTTTGTTGTTTTTTTGTTGTTGTTTCTTTTTCTACTATTAATAAGGTGGTTGCAGGAGAAAAGCTCTAACTTTTTTTGATAATCTTTAAATTCCGAAAGTTTTTTTCTCCACCTTAAGCTACCGTAAATATTTTGTAGAAAATTGTAAGTGGCATTTGTAGTGAGGCCCCGGTGACCTTGTGTCTTTCCTCGCTACAAATGTCACAGTAGTTGTATTGAATTGTTGTTTTTAGAATTTTAGATTGATAAATAAAAAAAAAATTCGTGGAAAAGGACTTGCTTGAATTTTTTCAAAAAGTCGTCAAGAACTGGGGATCGAGTAAATGCCATTTCAAATCTTCAAACCAACGAGAAGCGTATTTCATTCCATCTTGGGAATATCCTAGGTACCTACCGACTATAATCTTTCTATGGACACTTTAAAATGAGTTCCCTATTCCCAGGATGAAGTGAAGCACGGTTCTACTTGTTTTGAAAATCTGACATGGCTGTAAACCGAGCTCCTGTTTTACACGATTTTTTTAGAACATCAAACAAGCCCTATTCCAAAAAATCCTGAATTCGGAAAATCTATCTTGCCGGAAAAAATTAGGAAAAATACTGATAACCTGGGTTAGTCTTTTGGAGACAGCTTGACGGTTGAAACATTTCAACCGGCAACTTAATCTGCTTTCTATAACAGATCTCCATTTTTCTGGGTCACCCGGCATCACGATTTAGGTATAGCCGAGATTCTATCGATGCTGCTGTTGATTTACTTGTTTTACTTTAAGACTTTGCTCACACCAAAACACCGAAAATTTGGTTTTAGAACGACAGCAAATTCCATGTTTCAAAATGACCAGTCCAACGCAATCACCAATAATACTAAACAAGATCATGATAGATTTAACTGTCAATGGAAATCTCTCGAAACAAATTAGCTATTAACCCTATCTGGATCAGGGGGGCTAAAATAGCCCCCTCCCAGTTTTGTCTGCGTAACTTTTTTTGATAATTCGTAGGCTATTTCTTTTTCGTGACTTTTCCTAATTATCTTTTTCACATCTTCTCTTCAAATTTCGTCATGATATCTTATTTACTTCTGGAAATACAATAATTTTTTGAGAGAGTAGTTTTATTTTTGGTTTGTTTTATGGTCAAACCCTTTATAACTTTAAACTAGGATAATTCTTGACAGAATGAAGATAACTTAATCAAATTTTCTGCGCAACCCTCAATTAATACGAGAATATGGAAAATGCTCAATTTTTTTATTTTCTTATTGACGACGTAATTCATGACGTCATATATCTAATGAATTTAGGTAATAAATAGAGGATAACAAATTTCATTATTTTTTAAAAGCTTTGTTTTTATAATAACTTGACGCTTTATCTGATAATTAAACTTAAAACAAGAGTAATATTCCCTCTGAATAAGTTTCTACAGTCAAATCAGTAAGACTACTGTTTTTGACCAGAAACAAAGAAAATTTATGACGTCATCGAAAGTACAACAATTACAGTAAAACAAATTAGATATTCGGACTTTTCACATCAAATTACACTAGGCAGCCAAGTTTCATCTTTCTAGCACTTATCAATTCGAAGTTCTGGGGGGGGCTAATTTAGCCCCCCCGGCCTGAGGATGCTCTGAAAAGCCCGGTCCAGATAAGGTTAAGACAGCGAAATTAACGTTACGTGACCCTAGACTGATGAAAATCGTCGTAGTTTCGCTCCTTGATAAGCTGACCAGTCAATAGACAAAGCGAAAACTGGGACTAAAGTAGTTAGTCTAGCTTGACCCAACAATGCTTAATTTTTTCTGAGAGAAAGTGTTCTCTCAAGAAACCTTATGCTCGATATTCCTTGCGCCTTTTTGCATCAGAAACGAATGAGGCTATTTTTTTCAAATGGATTTCTTAAACCTATAGTGGTTAGGCTATCTGATACGTCCTATTTTGGTTGGGGGCAATAGAGCCCCCCCCCCTTCTTACCTAACCCTTGACGGTAAGGGAAGGCAACCAAATTTAGTGTGCTTATAGCCTCAAGCATGTTCTCACTGAAAATGTAGAAACATGCCCTGAAATGATACACCAATTTTGCTCACGTCAGAATATTCCACGGTGTGGTCAAGAAAAAGCGGCAAAATTGGCCAAAATCGGGAAAATCGTGATAAAACTTAATTTGGAGCACAACCTTCATCCAAATATGAAAAACACCATAGAATACATCAAATAGCACTACAGTACAAGAGAAATTTGCAAAGAATTGTAACTTTGCTCCTTTTTAGGCGAAGATTGAGATTCGTGAATTTATGATTTTCCTGGGTCTGTCAGGGACAATTGTACCCCCCCCCCTCATTTTTTCTAAGTGTTTTAAAGGAACTTTCACAGAAGTTGCAAAATAGATAAGTGCCAAACAACAAGAATTTTCATGACCAAAAGATTTCTCCTCACAGAGTTATTAAAAACTCTACTAAGGGGGGGGGCAATTTGCTCCCAAACCAAAACAGGGTTATAGGCGAGACTTAGCTGTGTTATTAAATCCGTTAGTTTAGGTCTGAAGAAGCATGTCTGTTTGTTTGTTTGTTTTCAATTTGTTTTGAGTGGGCTTGTCAAGATTTCTAGGTACTGAAAGCTAATTTAGGCACATTGTGCATGCTGCATCCAGGCATGGGACCCCTAGTTTGAGGACGACGATGAGGTGAGTTGTGAGGTCAGGCCTTCGAGGTCAACCATCCGGAGTTTGCCCTCGCTCGACCGACCTTAACCTCAGTTACCTATCGAAGACTGTATAACTCGACCACTCACCCGGTGTATCCCTTGTATGCCGAGGTGAAATATTAGCGCTCATGTTCCATTAATAATCAATATAAAATCTAAATAATAGTCGTCTTTTCTGCGTTGTACTGTAGTTTTCCTGCCTGCGAATATTCATAAAGTAATTTGCTTTGAAATTGTCGTTTTATCATTCTTTTCTCCTTGAAGGTAGCGGAAAAGTGTGCTGAAAGAATGGAATACTGCAATGGCAGACAAGATTGTCCGTTGCCGACGTATTGCAGACATTAGATGCATGAACAAATTGAGAACTACGTGTTTGGTGTTGGGTAAAACTAGGAGACATGGAACTATGAAAGTGCTTCTGAGACAAGGACGTCAATCAATCGAGCTACAAAGTTTTAAACAGCAGGACCTCAGATCTCGCTTCAAATAAATTGCTGTGCTATTGATATTAACTTCCTGAGTTTCTTAAAAAACCTTAGTCAAGCTCTTTGAATCACAAAGGTTTTCAGCCCTTTCCATTAGCATTTTCTTATGCTTGTTGTCATTCTATTCGTATTACGGTTGCAGCAAAGGAAATGTAGGCATCTGAAAATTCGATGGATTGGAGTGCAAATTCTTTTTATCCTCCCTTCATTCTTGTATGAGCGCTTAATTTTTTTCAGATTTTTCCACTATGAAGTTCTAAATTACACTACCTTGCAAAATTACTATACACCCACACAATACTCTACTGGTACTATAAGCCGAGGAACAAAAGACTAGAATTGCAAAAAAGAATCTTTGAACATAAAGATTAAAACCACGGTCTGTCTCAAATTACATGCCACTGCAAGAAATGTCTGTGATGCAACCAACTAAAGTTATTGTAAGGGCAATTAGATATCATGAAAAATATTGTGCAGCATCTAATCTGAAATAGACATTTCATACACGATTAAAAGAAATTTGAAATAATAACAAAGAAGAGAAATACTCGTTTACATTCTTGCAACATAGTGATTGTGGTTTCACAGCTTGCAACGGCGTAAGAAATTTTCTGATCAGCTAGCTTTGTGGATAAATAGTAAAATTAGCTGAAGTATATTTCCATTAAGCTCTTTGGAAGCTTTTATCATCATACAATAAGATCTGCATCAGAATTTTTTTTTGGAAATTCGTATATACAAAAGGTTTTCATAAAGCAAAGCTTCCAGTGAGAAGATCTCTGCGTCTTAATGCAAGGAAATACCAAAGCAACAAACAGTGCTTTGCGCCCCTATTGTCACGTCATATGACATCATTATGATGATCATGCTCCAGCAAGAACAATTGCATCACCAACTTCGTCATTGTTTCAAACTCATTATTTATACTGGGTGTGTCAATAAAAACGCCCGGGCGTTTAAAAAAATTCAGCTCCCTGAAAATGAAAGCAACTGATATTTAAAAATGTCTTGTTTCATCCCAGATATGCCAAATCAGGTTCAGAAATTTACCTTTCTTTAAATCGGTCATTCCCTCCCGTCAAAAAGGAGATTTCCTGCAGAAATCCGTTTGCGAAAACCTCCAAAAACGAGCGAAAACACAATGCAAAATTTCTCTTTGTTCTCCTTCCTAGTAATAATGACTCTAGGGTATGCTCATGCATTTTGTCCTAATGGGAGAAAGGAATCCCCTGAATAAGGTTTTCATACCAAGAGGAAGATTTCTCAACCTGCCAAAAGGAAAGCACATGCTACAACGTGCTGAAAGTCAGCGCTGTGAGGAAAATACATTAGGGATTCTTGCTTGCAAATTTACCATATTTTTAAGGTTTCTCTGAGGAATTTTTATTAGAACATCGCGTACAGAATCAGCACGGAGTGACCGGTTTTAGCCAGAAAATTTTCTAAAAGTAATAGAAAATGTTAGCTATTCAATCAGGTATTGCAACATATTATTGCTTTGTACTCAGGGAGCAGTAAATATTGAAACGCGGGGCTTTTTTTTACTCGCCCAGGATAATAAACAACAGTCATGCCAAATTATGCTGCCTCTCTCAAAGAACAACAGAGATAGAGAGAGGCCGAAATTCAAAAGATATTGAGTGTTTCAAACGCCAAGGGCACTGCCCAATTGATTAGATGTTGACTTCTGGTAAAATCAAATCTAATTTGTTGAAATATTATCATTGATTTAGGCCCCGTCCACACGTATACGTTTACGTCTGTAAACGCATACATTTACACCTTGCGTCCACACGTAAACGGCGTTTTAAGTTATCCTAAACGCATACATTCGAAAACGCTTTCCAAAGTGGATACTTTCGAAAAAGCTGTTTTCACGTCTCCGTGTGGACGGTCGTAGATTAGTCGTCTCCGTGTGACGTCACAGATTTCATATTCACCAGTCATTCACAATTGTTTTGAAAACACTGTTTTTGTGTTTTCGTGTGGACGGTCGTAAACGCACACTTTTGTAAACGATGACGTCACAGACTTCATGCTCATCATACATTTTCGATTGTTTTGGCGTTTACGTGTGGACAGGCTAAAACGCTCCATAAACGATGAGTGGATCAGTGTGGACGGAAAACATCCTATGCGTTTACAAAACGTAAACGTACACGTGTGGACGGGGCCTTATTTACTGTGCATCAACAAACTTTATCCAAAACTCTGGTTTGCTGGAAGCAGCAAAATTAACCCTATCAAGTCTAGGGGGAGCTCAATCAGCCCCCCCCCCCCTAGTAGTATTTCGTCTGTAGACTTTTACCACGTGTACTTACGATATTGAAAATTTCTGAATTTTAGTTTTTATCATTTTCACAAATAAAAATTCATTTTTTGAAGGAATTAAATTGTTTTCAGGCGGTAATTGCGACCAATTTTCGAGAGATGTCTATGCAAAATTTTGAATAGCTAATTGCAAATAAAATGTACAGCCGATGTGATAAAGTGATGAAAGGAGAGGAACATATGCTACTTTTAATGCTCTATCCAACAAAAGAAGCTATTTTGAATTTACATGTATCGTTTTGCGCATTTTCACAGTACGCATGCAAACATCCTTTGCATTCCTGTGTGATGACATCATCACTTTTTAAAAATTTTTCTTCGCAGAGCAATGCTATTTAGACAGAGAGTACAACGATATTGGACTGCTGTCCTCAATGCTTTTCGCTTTCTAACAATCAACGATTGGACAATTTTACTACTGAGCCCTATCGACTTTGATAAATGAACAATGTTACGTCATGAAAAGGTCACGTGACATTTCTAATAATAAACTTCATTTTTTGGGTTCACCATATGCTGTTCCAGTCACATGCAAAGCTTCATGGCTCTAGGTTCTCCAGAACAGAAATAAATTAGGGGGGCTAACCCTAACCCCAGGCCTGATAGGGTTAAACCTCGAAGTATATCAAAGTATAGAATTATAAATCGAACGTGTACGGCGTAGAACGTCGTAATGGTTCTACAAGGCGCGTTTTCGTAGGCCAACAACAAATAAGAAACACTATTAAGATACTTCGGCTTTGGCTAAATCTAAATCTCTTCTCGACTCACAATAACGGCAATGCAGCAACACAACAGTTCGACTATTCATTAGAAATTTGACAACAATACAACGTCTCGAGGTCTTTAGCAGTTTCGGCTGATCCAATCAGAATACGAAAAACTTCTGCAATAAAACTAAACTATAGAGCGGCCTAAGTAAACGTCTGTCTTCTCGTCCTGTCTTCGTCAACTAACTACTTGTCAAAAATGTGCGGCTAATCAAAAACATACGAAAGGAAATGGCTACAATAATAATAATAATAATAATAATAATAATAATAATAAAAATAATAATAATAATAATAATAATAATAATAATAATAATTATTATTATTATTATAATGATAATAATAATAATTGTTGATGTCATATCAATGATCCCACTTACGAGCATCTTAAGAAAAGCAGCACCTGGGTATGAGTTTTCATCAAATAAGGTTAAGATCAATCATTTACTGTATATGGACGATCTCAAGTTGTACGGAAAGACCCTAAAAGACCTAGAATCATTGATACAGACAGTCAGAATTTACAGCTCAGACATAGGAATGGAGTTTGGTCTCGAAAAATGTGCATCACTTGTTATGAAAAGAGGAAAAATTGTCGAGTCAGATGGCATTACTTTGCCAGACGACAAAATGATCAGGAATCTAAAAGAAGACGAAAGCTACAAGTACCTAGGTGTTCAAGAGTTAGATGATATAAAGACGTCTGAGATGAAAGAAAGAGTCAGTAAAGAGTATAAGCGAAGAGTGAGAAAAGTCTTAGAGACAAAGTTAAATGGAAATAACATCATTAAAGCAATTAATACATGGGCTGTTTCAGTGGTAAGATACTCAGCTCCCTTTCTAGACTGGAGGAAAGAAGAGATTCAAGAATTAGATAGACGTACTAGGAAACTAATGACGATGCACAAAGCACTCCATCCAAAAAGCAATGTGGTCCGGCTGTATATTTCGCGAAATGAAGGTGGTAGAGGACTTATCAGCGTCGAAGATACGATAGAAACATCAAAAATTGGACTAGAGAGACACGTAAAAGAGAGCAAGGAACGGCTGTTGAGTGCAGCTAAAAGATCGGACATGGAAATGAAGGAAACAGTGAAACAATATGAAGATCGAAGAGCAAAAGAGCGCAAGGAAAACTGGAAGGAGAAAGTCCAACATGGCCAATTTATTAGACAAACTGAGGAGATTGCTGGAGAGGAAAGGTGGAAATGGTTGAAAAATAGTGGCATCAAGAGGGAGACCAAGACTCTCATCCTAGCAGCTCAAGAGCAAGCCATTAGGACGAACCTCATCAAAGCCAAAATCGACAAAACACAGGAGGACAGTAGATGTAGAATGTGCGGTAAGGTTGATGAAACTATTAATCATCTCATCAGCGATGCAGCAAAATGGCGCAGAAAGAATACAAGAATAGACATGATTGGGTCGGGAGAAGAATCCACTGGGACATATGCAGGAAGTTTGGGGTACATGTAAACGAGAAATGGTACAACCATAAGCCAGAAAGTGTGGTTGAAAATGATACTTGCAAGGTACTGTGGGACTTTACCATCCAGACCGATCATGTAATTGAAGCTAGAAGGCCAGATTTAATTTTGATCAAGAAGGAAGAAAACAACTGCACTATCGTTGATTTTGCCATCCCATATGATACCCGGATAGAGCAGAAGGAGAAAGAGAAAGTAGAGAAATACCAGGACTTAAAGAGAGAACTCCAGAAATTATGGAATATGAAAGTAAAAGTAGTACCCATAGTCATTGGGGCATTAAGAACACCACCAAAAGACATCAAGAGGAGAGTAGAAGAACTGGCAATTGAGACCAGAATTGAAGAATGCAGAAGACTGTAATCCTGCAATCTACACGGATCCTGAGGAAAGTCCTTGAAAATTGAGGAGACTTGCTGTCACCAATATCAAGAAGATATTACCGCTGAATGAAATGACATTTTTATCAGTGTGCGATAATTCAATAATAATAATAATAATAATAATAATAATAATAATAATAATAATAATAATAATAATAATAATAATAATAATGGAAACTTTTTATTCCCTACAAATACTACTCTACATGATGACACCCATCACTCTCAGTTAGGCATGACGGGGAAATTTACAAGTTCTAATTAAGAGGTTCCTTAAAATAAGTTGAAAAGTATAAAGCTAATACGTCCGAAATATAATATTTGTCCACATCTTGATAGAGAAGAATTTAAAACGCTAACAGTTCTGGACTTGACCACTCACTGTCTCTTTTACAAAATATGTAGTATGTACAACGTATGCAGATTGTTATTATTTTCTTTTCCAGATAAAGTTGCTCTTGCTTACTTATTGATAAATTATTCAACATATTCATAAACGCTTTGTGTCCGTTAATGCCGATTGTTCCTATTGCTCCCATTGATAGATTGATGTATTCCACACGCAAGTATGAGGATGAAAGGTCTTTCAAGAGATTTTCGTAGCGCTGCTTTTTATGAGCCTCGTTATTTCCAATGTTTGTTTCGAAACCAACAGACAGTTCGAGAACATATAATACACCGTCATTGATCACAAGGAGATCTGGACGCTTTCTGTTTCCAGTGATAACAGCTGATGATCTGAAGCCTGGAATGTCATCAGCATAGACTTTAATATTCCTTATTCCTGTTAAGAAGCTGCCAATCGTCAAGAGGACAGAGTTGTGACGCCAAGTATATCTTTTCCCCTCAAGCATGGATTTGCAACCAGAGGCGACGTGAAGAAGGGATTGTGGAAGTTGGCAGAAGTAACACAACTCGCTTTCGACTCTGCCCCAAAATTTCATATTTTTCTTTGTAGGCAAGCTATTATTCAGGTAACGTACAGAGAAGTTGAAGATGTTCTTCGGTAGAAGTTTCTGTGCATCACTCCAAATGCTTGTTATTTTATTTGTAGTGTGCTCAAGAATAGCCTTCAGTATAAGGCCTTGTGATGACAATTCGTGTGTGATCCTGTGGACTTTCTTCATTCTATTTTCTTTGATTACCTCTTTCCCATTAGCGTATCTGTCATATTGCACATTTTTATCACGGCTAGTTACTTTGTGTAGTGATTGTATGTCTCCATTCGGGGACTTCTTTAAACAGTTCCTAAGCGAAACTTGGCACTGGGAAAATTTCGTTGACGGGTCAATAATTCCTAGCCCGCCTTTTTCTTTCGTAAGACTAATTATGTCCAATATTCCGCTGATCGGTATCTCAAGCCATAATCTAATGTACCTGTGTGCTAGCGAGTCCAGATTTTGTTTGACCCAAGTGATGTCTAAATCGGCAATTGTTAGGTCCCAAGACACTTTAGACATGAAATACGTCGAATAGAGAAGAATCTTGTTCTTCGGATGAAGTGGTAGCCTACTTATTGCTTCCAGCAGCTGATTGGCTGTCTCCAATACCTTTTTCTTATGCTCTTCATTGTCCATTTTAAAGTTAAAACTTCTACCAAGGTAAGTGAATGAGTCAGTAGATAAAACAGGAGGGATTCGCTGGCTTGAGACAAACACCTTTGGGCTAACTTGACTGCAATTTGTATTGACTTTCATCATACCGAATGCTTTACATTTGTCTGGCCTCGCTTCCATGTTTGCCCAAGAGCAGAAAGCTGTGAAACAGTTTAGAAGGATCTGATTTTCATATTCTTGGCCGGTTACTACGCATGCGTCGTCTGCAAATTGGAGCCAATTTCTGGGCCTTAAGAATTCATCGTGTTTATATCCTAATTGCGATTAATCTTCTTTTCGTATAAGTTGAATGAAAATGTTAAATATCATGTTGAACGTAAGAGGGCTTAAACAATCACCCTGAAGGACACCTTTAGTCACTGGGATAAATGGTGTTGCATACCCTGTGGTAATGACTGACGTTTTGAAATCTGTGTACAGATCCTTTATTAGGTTTTGGATCTCAGCTGGAACATGATGGAATCTGAGTGTTTCTTGGATGAGATTGTGATGGACCTCTCCGAAGGCATTGCGAAGATCGAGTAGTGTGATAAACAGAGATCGTTGCTTTAATCTAGCTTGGTTGATAAGAAAAGCCATTTGCGCTGTATGTTCACACGTTCCCGAAATTTTTGGTATGAATCCTTTTTGAATGTTATGTTCAAGATATCTGTTTTTGAGAAGGAAGTCAAACATCCTGTTACGAATTAGGGATGTAAACACTTTCAGGGGCACAGACTCGAGTGTTATTGGTCTGACGTTTGCAGGAACATTGGGATCACCCTTTTTGTGAATTAGCACCGTTACCGCCCTTTTCCATGTTGAGGGTACTGAGCCAGCCTTCCATGCTTCTACCAAAATACGGTGGTTGTACGTTCTGAGATAGGGCATCCTCTGCAAACAGATAATGGATATTTGGTCCAAGGGGCAGGGGGAACCCGAGGTTTTCATTCGTCGAATAATTCTAGTTACTTCTTGGTAAGTTGGTTCCTTTAGGTCAAATTCGATAGACGGCTGATCGAATTTTGGTATGTGATCAGGTACCCTGAAGAGTTTTCTGGGATTAATGACATTGAAGGTCTTTTTGAAGTATTCTATGCAATCATTTTTTGAAAATGTCGGTAAGATCTCTGATGGTTTTTTGATAAATTTCTTCGCGTAGATCCAAACGTTTTTCTGTACAAGGATATTATGATCTTCTGTAGTCGAGAAAGGAACTTGATTTTCCGCATTATCCTTAATTTTCTTTCGAAGTAGTTTCGCAACGTATTTAATCTCATTAGAATCGATGCCCTGTCCTCCTTAAAAAGAGAAGAAAGAAATTTTAAAAGCCTAATTTACAATTTCATAACTATGAATAAATATCGCATTAAAGGGCCCATAAGGATTTTTAAAAGCCTAATTTACAATTTCATAACTATGAATAAATATCGCATTAAAGGGCCCATAAGGATTTTTAAAAGCTTAGTATATTAAGACTACTTCATTTAGATTTTTAAACATGAAGTAGTTTTAATATACTGGGCGTTTTAACAGTCATCATGGGCCCTTAAATGCGATCTTTATTCATAGTTATATAATTGTAGATTAGGTTTTTAACATTTCTTTCTTTTCCTTTTAAGGAGGACAGGCATTGAAACCAGCAATATTTTTGTTGAAGCTTTTATCCTGTTGAAATATTCGCATTATTATTGTTATTATTATTATTATTATCATTAGAAAGGCAAAACGAGACTGCTAAAATTCCAAACGTTTCGATCTAAAATCTTCCTCAGTCTATGCCCTGTCTCAGTCTATCTAAAACCTGCCTCAGTCTATTATTATTATTATTATTATTATTATTATTATTATTATTATTATTATTATTATTATTATTATCATTATCATTATTATTATTATTATTATTATTATTATTATTATTATTATTATTATTATTATTATTATTATTATTATTATTATTATTATTATGACTGATTCATAACCGTTGCCATGGTTATCGCCTTGCCTGCTATTGTTTAGCTTTCCACTGCATCTCCATCGATGTCGTCCTAAAACTTGGAAATCTTTCCCGCAATAATCGCAAATAGTGAGCACCAGGACGAGTCCAAGAACTGTCAGCGATTTCATAATGTCTTTTCCAGTAACGTGTGAGTCGGCAGTAAAAATTTAATTGAATAATTTAGGTAAATAGCCTTGATTTATAAAAGTTTAAACAGAGCTTAGTAGAAGCACGTCAGTCCTTCCTCATAAGCAATAATAAGCCAATAATAATGATAATAATAATAATGATGATAATAATAATAATAATAATAATAATAATAATAATAATAATAATAATAATAATAATAATAGTAATAATAATAATAATAATAATAATGATAATAATAATAACAATCATAATCATAATCATAATCATAATCATAATCATAATCATAATCATGATAATAATATAGTGGCTGCAAAAAACTTGCCCAAAAGGAGTATAAGCGTAGACATGACAAAGTTGCGTGCTTCATCCATTGGCTCTTATGCAAGAAATATGACCTGGAGCATACAGACAAATGGTATCAACATCAGCCAAGTCCTGTTGTAGAAAACAAGAGATACAAACTCTTGTGGGATTTCTCTATCCAAACTGATCGAGTCATAGAGCACAGAAGACTGGACATTGTCATCGTCGATTGGGAAGGAAAAGAATGCATTGTCACTGATGTAGCCATTCCTGCTGACCAAAATATTGCAGACAATGAATGGGAGAAGATCACCGAATACAGTGAACTAAAGCTGGAAATCTATATTAATATTTTATGAAGCAAATTTTGTTGCACGTAAAACTCGAGCACCGTTTCACCAATCCTCGCCAAACCTTCCAAATATCTTCGTCTTCACCGTACCTAACGCAATAGATATTTAGTTTTTTTCAAATTCACCCTAACAGCGGGGTAATGGGGCAAAGCGGAAACGTCAAAGGATCGGTGGACTCCCGGTGCGAAATGGAGGCTAGAGAAAGAGAGGAAGGCGAGGAACGGGATAACAGGACCTGCTGGAATAGTAAATCAAAAATGGTTGATAACTTGAATACTGCAGAACTAAGGCTCACGAAACTTCCTAAATATATCTTTGTCTTCCTGCTAGATACTTCAATAAATATTCCATTTCTTAGATTTTCTCCATAAGGAGTGGGAAAGGGCAAGATAAGACCTTAGGTGCCTCAGCTGTAGGATGCTTTTTGAAGCTTTTCCAGTGTTTAGATACTGAGATACTAAAGAAGTAAGCTAAGAAACAACTTTAACAAACAGCAGCTTTCCATGCCGATGCTGTCTAGCTGGGGTCATATTTAAAAAAACACTTTTGGTAGGGGTTAGTCGAGTGGTACCTTTTTGAAGGTGGGGGCTTCTTCAAGGACCTATGGTAGGTTTTGCATTACAAAACTTTTCGCATGTTCATTCTGGGAATCCCCAATTAGGCGTGCTCATATTCACTTTTCATTTCGTGTTGCAATTGTCATTACAGACGGCCTCATGTTTCCGTTGTAGACATAATAACTAAAGTTAGAGGTGCGGAGCCTATGAGCGCTGCAGGCATTGGTCATTATGTTAATTAGTTCACAGGAAAGGGATATTGCTCAGAGTCTCTTTGCTCCGGTAAAGTGATTTACTATACTGCTAAAATGCCAAAAGGCAGCAATTTCCTCCCCAAACAATTACCCGGTACGACGGCTGCGTCAAACACAATTATATGCTAAAATAGCAAAAGGCAGCAATTTCTTCCCCAAACAATTACCCGGTACGACGGCTGCGTCACACACTTAAGTAAGGATTTCACCAGAGTGAAATCCCACTCAGAAAGCAGGGCCACGGAGACATTTTCGAGGCCTGGGAACAAAAACGCGGAATGAGGCCCATACAAGGGAAGCCAGCAGAAAATGTTGTGATCACAAATCAAATCAGATGAAATGAAATCGTAATCAGCCTTTAAAGTTGGTGGAACGTAGCTGTAACAAACTAATTCATACCAACTATTTACAAATTCTACAATTACATTTTTCACCCGTTAGGTTGGCTAAATGAATTTCAGAACACCTCCTGTTGTCAACATGTCAAAAATCTTTGATTACGAGGGCCCCCAGACCCTGAGGCCCCAGGGGCAAATTGTTCCCTGTCCCCTCTCGGTAGCCCTGTCAAAAAGAAATTTTTATTTCAAAAAGGGGGGGATTTCCACGGATTTCTTTTTTCCACCTTGAAGTCTCAATTAACATTTTCTGATCCTCATTTTTTGGTCATCTAAGGGTTCATGAATAAAGTATCCATTCATTCAATAGCGTCCATTATTGTCAGGTTTCAGGGTATGGTTTTTCAAAAGTTTTAGAAGCATGTTCTTCAAGAAACCATTTGTCAGAAGGGAGATATATTCATAGGAAACTGTTAATTGGTTAAAGTCGTATCTTTCGAGGAAAATTCAGGAAAATCTGCAACTGTTAAGAGAGGTTGGTTGGCATGGCCTGCTTTGTAAAAAATGAATGTCAATGAATTACGAACACTTCAGAAAAGAGTGCTAGCGTGTGTGGGGCAGGAATCGTTGGAATGAGATAGTAGAATGAAATTAAGGTGAAATTTGCCCTTGATTTACTCAGGTTGCTGGTGCAAAAAATATGGAAGACATGGGAGAGGGTTACCAGAAAAGGTCTTTAGAATAGGCTTTGTAAATGTTTGGATCTTTATTCAATAAATAAACGAGGAAAGGAGAAGCATAACAATAAAGAGACTCAGCTCTGTGATTTTAGAAAGTAAAAAAATGGATACTTACAAGCAAACTTTGGCAATTTCTTGATTTGAATAGTAACATTCTTATATGACTCAATAGATTGCTGCAAGTGTTGACAGTTAAGAACAAAGGAGACGCTACTAAATTCATAGAATAGTAAAAGCGACCAAGAGAAGAAAATAGCTGTAAAGTACATGGAAGTGAAAGTAGAAAGAAGTCAGATAAAAGCTATAGTGCAATTTATATAAATTGGATGCAGAAATTCGGCCTATAATGGTTTTATTTTCTTTGTCTGCAATATGGGGGCTGGAGTACATCCATTTTTATCCGGACTATCAATATGTTGGCTCTTTATCGTACTGCAGTCCTTATGTGACGAAAAAGCTAAAAGAGAGGCCAGGCTTACTTAGATCGCTTTCTTTTTCCCAGCCAAGCTCCAGGGGAGTTATAAAGGAAGGTCTTAATGAGAGTCTTGAATGAGAGGGGAAGCTAATTCTAAGCGAAATGGAACTGAAAACGCCTCAAAATCCAAGGCTTTCTTTCCTCATGAATTCCCGGAAATGAGAAATTTGAGCAAGAACGATATGGACGTGTTCTACCACAGGGAGCTACAACGGGGATGCAGTGAGAGGGAAAGTTTTTCTGGGGGTATTGGGCTAAAAAGAGACAGTAGCTCATGTGTTATCACACTTTTATTAGATTGGTGCAGCTTCTTTTTCCAGCCAAGACAGGCGGTGAGAGGTTTAAGAGGTTCACGGATTCTGTTTCATACCGAGGTGAGCTTCAAGGGGGCTAGAATTAGCAAGTTCTCTTAAGAGCATATGGGTAAATGGAGACAAAAGCTACCTTCCTTCTCGGGAAATCGGTTCCAGCTAAGATATCATTGGCTAAGGAAAAATACAAGAAAGTGGCAGTGATGCGAAACACTGGAAGACATCTACAAGTTACGAACCAACCTTAGATGCACTCATCCTCCTAAATATCGGCGGAAATGTCTATGTGCAAACCTGAAGTTGAGAAGAAACTCTTCAAAGAAGACAGTGGAAAATGGATATTAAATATACCAAAAAAAGCCGAGGTGTATAGGGGTTTTTTCAGGCTCCTGTTCACTCCAGTTGTGATTTCCTGCCAGTCCTTTTGAGTCTCCGTAATTTTGCTCTTTGTTCCTGATCTTATTATCGTTCATTATTCAGGCTCTGATAGGGTTTTGGGGAGCAAGGAAGCATGGTATAATAAAGGCCGCGAGCCAGGGAGTATGAATAGAAAATGCAGGACTTTGAGGGCCCTTGAGAGCACATGCATTTTTCGAGAACTTACTTCAAAGTTTTATGCTTTCCATTAAAGTACCATGCACCCTCCAATTATTGTACAGGTTCTCTACCATGAAATGCCAAGGTAACCAAATGCAATCAATGAGTTATCTTTTAAGGGGAGGGGAATGTTGAGCCGTAATGAAAAAACGGCCATGTTTTGGAAACTTTTTGAAGTGCCTACAAAGATGGGGTCTTGCGACAAAAGTATCGTCCCTCGCCAAAGAAAAGAACGTGCTCTTGAAACTTTTCCGAGTTCATCTCTTTAGACCCCAATCTTTGCTGCACCACAGGGGCGGATCCAGCCCGAAGTTGAAGGGAGAGGCCATTTGCAGAGTGGGCGCCAAAAATATAGTGAGAAGTAGGCACGCCGAAGGCGCTCAGAAATTTTTGGGCCTTTATTGAGGAAAAGTTCTTTGGCTTTTTCAATTGAATAACGCCTTAATTTATATGTTTCCCAAATTCAAAACGAAACACGAAAAAAGAGTGCATTTGGGTCAGGATAAGGGGCGCCCTTCTTGCCGAAAATGGGGTGCCAAGCTGAGTTTTCATAATGAAGGGGGGGGGCAGTTGCCCCCAACTGCACCTCCCTAAATCCGCCACTACTGCACCAAAGACACAAATCAATGCCCTCTTTCACTAACATGCTCTTACGGGTCTGTTCAGCACCACAAAAATGCACTCAAGGCTGGTGCAAAAAATGTGCAAGAAATCATCAAATCTATGTATTACCCGAGGTTTTTTGGGAAGACAGTCCAATGACAGATTTGCCAAGCCTGATATATCACGAGAAATCTAAAGCAAAATTAGCAACCATCTTAGAAACCAATCGACGACTTGGCTTTAAATATTTCAATCTAAACGAAGAATGGAAGCATCATAGGAATTATTGTGAGGACAAGGCTAATTTTGAGGGGAGCAAAGGAACGTCCTGCTTTTTAAGAGGGGAGCAATGGAGCAAACATCCCCCTTTAGGGGCCTCATTATGACATAATGCTTTGAAGAAGAACGATTGGGACTAATCTGCAATGTTAACATTTTCATAGAAATATATGGTTTTCCCAAAGGTATACAAGGTCTTTACAGAGTCATAGCCCCTATCGCAGCCAGTATGTTTACAGTAAGCCCTTGAAAAAGCCCCAAGAAAATATTTTTGCTAAAAGATATCTTTGGATGCGTCATATTCTGGGGGCTTATTCGAGGGAGGGGGTATGTTTAGCAGCAACAAAATATGTTACCAATGCTATTCTTTTCTTCGCTTGCTGCTTAATATGCTTAAAACAGACGGCAGATATATTAGTATAATTGCTTTCGAGGCAATATCTATGGATCTAAGCCCTGAGTGTGACATGAATTCTAAACGTTGAACAAAGAAAGTCAGTCAGATACAAAGGGGGCACTCGACAAACACGCATACGGGGGCAGCCAGTTCAAGAAATTTTAAAGCAACCCTAAAATATTAGTTCAGTTTGATTGAAACCAAAAATATCAGCCCTTTTCATGGTATTGCATTCTTAGAAACCTGTGCATGAAAATGATACATCACGAAACAATGCAGATTAAGGTCAGAATAGCCTTTTTAAGAAACCCATTTTTATTTATTTAAGAAAATTTTGCGGGGTGAGTGGCCGAGTGGCTTATACAATCTTCGTCAGGTGACTGAAGTTAAGCTTGGTCGAGTGAGGTCAGATTTCGGATGGGTGACCACTGAGGCCTGACCTCGCAACTCACTTCGCCGTCCTTCGGAAGGGACGTTAAACTAGGAGTCCCGTGCCTGGATGCGGCATGCACAGTGGGCCTAAATTAGCTTTCAGTAGCTAGAAATCCTGACAAGCCCACTCAAAACAAATTGAAAACAAACAAACAAACAAAAACCCAGAAATATCAGTTGAGCAATATTTGATGCCAACAAATATTATGAACATAAGCATGTATCTAATGATATTCAATTCGATTAGAAACAACACATTTCAAGAAGAGCTCATTTTATTGTTTTAATTGTGATACTGGTAATGATGGCAACCATAACTTATTTCTTCTTATTATCGTGGCAACAGAAACAATAGAGCAATTTGACTTAATCAAGTGATTTTGATTGCTTCCACCAAAGTTTGATGATCATAGGAACTTTTACCATGAGCGATAGGACACCCCGTGTGTAGCAGTTTGAAATTCATAACAGAAGCGAGCCACCTTAAAATATTGTTTTTTTGTGTTTCAACTTATTTTTACTTTGCTATGCAGCCACCTTTCACTTAGTTACAGGCTTTACGGTTAACGTGGCTTTGCATTTAAGGTGGCTCACTACCGAAAAATTTTACAATTATGAAATTGAAAGGTGGCTGTATACCAAGCAAAAATAAGTTCAACACACAAAAAACAATAAGTTAAGGTGGCTTGCTTCTGTTATGCATTTCAAACTGCTACACAGTGGGTGTCCAATCACTCATGCTTTTACAGCAACGAAATAGAGGACAGTGGAATCTGCCCTCTTAGGAACTCCCAGATGAGGTAGGGTTAAAGAGTGGGTGCACACGAGGAAGATTAAGGATACAACTAAAGAGTAGGGAATGGAGAAACGGCAGTGATGAACCTCCAGAGTGAAGAATGAACAAATGTCAAGCGGATATATGAACGGCCATTTCGTAGATCGAACCTTAACGAAACCATTATGACAATAGTTTGGCCACATAAAGTAATTAACAGCTACAAATGCCAACAGGCGCAGCAAATTCCTCCCTAAGAAATTACTCGGTACGACGGCGGGCCAGCGCAGCGCCGCAGGCGCTGCGCGGCAAGCCTAGTAATGAGATTATGGAATGTTAAAGCAAAAGTGATTCCAATAGTGGTTGGGGCCCTTGGCTCCATTCCCAAAAAGTTAAAAGAACATTTGAAGAGTTCAGGATTACCAGGTGATATTCACTGCATCCAAAAGTCAGCCCTCCTTGGAACAGCTGGGATACTAAGAAAAGTATTGAGTGTCTGAGGCTGCTTGTTGCAGCTTGACATTTGATGAACCATTCCTCCAGACTATGAACTTTAGGAGTGAACTCGCAGATAATAATAATAATAATAATAATAATAATAATAATAATAATAATAATAATAATAATAATAATAATAATAATAATAATAATAATAATAATAATAATAATAATAATAATAATAATAATAATAACAATAATAATAATAACAATAATACATTTATTTATAGTTGGCTAAAGGAATAGAATAGTTATACAAACTAATAAAGGCCAACTGGTGTTATCTATTTACAATTTTCTTTCATCTATATATTAAACAATTACAGTTGGATCCCGTCCAGTTTTTAATATTGTTTTTAAACTGACAGACGCTATTTGCAGATTTTATTGTGTCAGGGAGTGCGTTCCAAAGTATGCTTCTTCTAAAAGTCAATGAATTATTCCCGTATCTCAAAGTCCTCGTTTCTGGAAGTTGGACGAGATCCTTTACTCTCAGATCATAGTTAACGGGTTTACGTTTGAAGAAGTCCCATAGATTGTCAGAGGTTAAGCATTTGTAGACCTCCAGCATTAGCTTTTGCAAGTTTCTTGTATGTATTGTGTGTTCACCCCTCTTACGAAGGAGTTCTTCAAACGTAGACTCATAGTCATCTAACAGCACTCTCAGGGCACTCTCAGCCGAAAATTTTAGGGAAAAAAGGGGTTAATTACCCCCAACGCAGAATGAGAATTATTTTGGGGAAAACTTGTCAAGGGTCGTTGATTTCTACTCCAGAACCAACGATAGTGTCTTGATACTTGGTGATTTTAGCATGAAGGTGAATAGCCCTACTATACGTACTATGATGAATGATCACAACATATCCAGTCTCATTCCAGCTCCAACATGTTTCAAGTCTGCCAGTGGTAGATGCATTGATCTCATACTAACCAATTGCAAGCATGGATGTTTCAGTAGTAAAACTTTCGAGACAGCATTAAGTGATTTTCATCATATAGTGTATACAAATCTTAAAACTACTTTTACAAAGCTGCCTCCAAGGGTTGCCAAGTTTAGGAGTTATCGTAGCTTCTCAGAAGAGCATTTTAGGGCAGAACTTGGTCAGAAACTGTCAGAATGTCAATAAGAAAGATATGAAAATCTAGAGCAAATGTATCTAGAAACTCTGAATAAGTATGCCCCCCATGAAAACAATTTCAATCCGTGGCAATAATAAACCCCATATGACAAAGGACCTAAGAAAAGCCATGATGAAACGGACAAGGCTAAAGGGGATTGCTAACAAAACTCATTCTCATGAGGATATTAGGAAATATGAGAAGCAAAGAAACTTGGTTGTTAAGATGAATAAGCAATCAAAAATTGAATTCTATAAGAAACTTGACCCAAAGGAGTTGGGTAACGAAAAAGCATTTTGGCGCATTTTCAAGCCTTTAATGTCTGGCAAATGTTCAAATGCTACAGAGAAAATTACCCTAGTTGAGGATGGAGTCCTTCTTTCGAATGATGAGGATGTCACTGAGTGCTTTAACACCTACTTTGTAAATATAACAGAGACACTTGGTATTGATAGGGCCCCCTGTAGGATGATTAGTGACCCATCACTGCATCCAGCACATCTAGCTGTCTTAAGATATAGTGAGCATTCAAGCATTATTCGAATCAAAGAGAGGGTTAACGAAACAAATAAATTTGCTTTTCAGGCTTTTGAGTTTTCAGATGTATGGGATGAAATCAACCACCTTAATGC
Source organism: Aurelia sp. 4 Dawson et al 2005 (assembly GCA_964019985.1). Lineage (NCBI taxonomy): Eukaryota > Metazoa > Cnidaria > Scyphozoa > Semaeostomeae > Ulmaridae > Aurelia > Aurelia sp. 4 Dawson et al 2005. The sequence goes on along the minus strand of OZ026496.1, from coordinate 22,698,887 downwards.
AACCAAAACAACTAGTGGAGATATTCCTACACAAATAATAAAAATGACCTCAAATCTTTCTTTCAACAAGGTAACAAGCATTGCCAACTCGATGGTCCAATCATGCACCTTCCCTGATGCATTAAAACTGGCTGATGTCTCACCAGGATTTAAAAATGGAATCAGCACTACGAAAAAGAATTATAGACCTATCAGTGTATTATCCTCTTTCTCAAAAGTGTTTGAAAGACTCCTAAAAAAGCAAATGGTGCTGTTCATAGAATCAAAGCTCTCCAATATCATTTGTGGATTTAGAGAGGGACACAGCACCCAACATGCTCTTTTTAAGGTTATCGAAACAATTCGTGGGTGTATCAATCAGTCTGGTGTATGTGGAATGGTGCTGATGGACCTCTCGAAGGCATATGACTGTCTGCCACATGACCTCCTTCTTGCCAAGATGGAGGCCTATGGGTTCAGTGTAGATAGTCTAAAACTCAAACACAGTTACCTTGTTGGGAGGAAACAAAGAGTAAAAATAGGTTCTACGTGTAGCAGTTGGCAAGAAATCAAATCAGGTGTTCCACAGGGGTCTGTTTTGGGACCCTTCCTATCTAATTTATTTATAAATGATTTCTTCTACGACATGCAGCACTCTCAGGTTATGCAATTTTGCGGATGACAACACGATCTATGCGTGTGGGAAAAACCTAGATTCCGTCATTTCAAACATTGAGAAGGACATGAAAGTTGCTATAGATTGGTACCAAGACAATGAGATGGTTGCAAATCCTGAGAAATTTCAACTAATGTTCCTGGGCCTAAAAGACGATCCCAAACTGTGTATTGACATAAATGGAAATGTCGTTCAGATGACTGACAGTGTGAAACTATTGGGTATTACAATTGACTCAAAACTGAGCTTCAAGCAGCATGTACAGTCAATATGCAAAAAGACATCAAATAATGTTAGTAACCCCCAACGCAGAATGAGAATTATTTTGGGGAAAACTTGGGGAAAAAATAATCAGGCAATAATCAATTAACGGGAATATTATAACTCAATGTGCATCGTGCAAGCGTCATTCGTAACAAAACATGCCAAAGAAATAAACTGTGCATCAGGAAATAATAACATGTTGCTGAAAAAAATGAATAAAGGTTTTGTGTCTTAACAAAAACATCAGTACTAACAGGAAAATTTATTGAAGAAAGATCATTTGGTTTGGCGCAGAATGTATCCTCTGATTCAATATTTACCAGTGCTTAAATGGAGGGTTGACAATTTGGTATAAAGTATCTTGCATATCAGCTAACATATGCTCCCCAACTATTTTTCTTTCTATTCTAATGCAGACAATAATAATAAACGCATTTAGAGAGAAGAAGGTTTGCAATGCCATCTATTTCATACATTTCCTGATACCCAGTATTTTACACAAACTAGATATTAGAGTACCTTTGGGTGAGCTAAAAATATCCCATTCTTGAAAATTCATAGCACCAAGGGAAGATTTCATTTCATTTTCATTTCATTTTCAATTTTCTAGGCATGGTAGCCCCTCAGTTAGAGAAAACTGATTTACAGGGGGCCATGCAATAAAATACAGTAAAACTAAATTCAATATATTACACAAAATAAAACTAATCGATAAATTGATTATCGATAAGAGAAATGAGTGGTTTGGAATGAGTCAACTTCTGCTTGATAGTCGAGAGATTGAAGTATTTTACCAACATTGAAAATATAGGTAAGTTTGACTTTAACAAAATTTCATGGCTTCGATTGCCCGAAAAAGGCTGAAAAAACTTGATCAAATGAAAGACAAACTCCTGGAACAGAACGATAAAGACAGCAGGATTTCACAGATGAAAAATATCGTATGCATGTTTGACGCCATGGGACTGAATTTCTTTGGTATTTGTTTTGAATTCTATTTCTCTTATGACAAGTCTTGAGGGAGAACGCATTTGGACATTGCTCGATGTGAGAAGATTGCTTATGACTTGATCGAGCGATTTAGGTCCATTTTCAGGCATTTCGAAACCAAGAAATTTCGTTAAGTCGAGCTTACCTTAATTCTTAGTGCTCTTGAAAAGCGTATGACATAATAGATCACATTCGAATCAAAGGAGATTCATTGCATAATCTCATCCGGCCATTTCTCAGAAAGATTCTTATAAAACCTATATCCCACCATTTTCTCTTTGATTTTGAAGGAATCTCGAGGACCACCTTTTGGAAAAATGGGGGCCCGTGGCCACGCCACTGCTATTGAGAAACAGTTTTAGAGTAATGAGCCATCTATTAGAGGCAAATTCACGTTGCTTGAGCAACCCAAATCCGTATACTTTTTGTGATAATCATGTGGCCCTCAAATTCAAATTAAGGATCGGACCTAGCGATTGATCCGACGAGAAGGGAAAATGCCGCGGAAACTTTCTATTCATAAACAAACTCTTATTTCCGTAAACCTTAACTGACTTCATAGACCCAATTTCACAAACAAATTTCTTGGCAGTGATTCCGGAAATTACAGTAGCGTCCCGCATATAAGAAACAATGGTTCAATTTTTGGTCTGATTTGTTTCTTATAATATGAGATACAAAGTTCAAATCAGGGTAAAGTTAGTCATATACTATCAATGAACCACTGAGACACAAGCTCCATTGGCATATAAACTACATTATTTCAATTTGTATTTGTAAATTTTCACTACCAAGAAAAGGTGCAGTGCTTTTTGCTTCATTTGCATATAAAATTTTTGCTTTCATTTGACTATGTACAGTCTGATTCAACTGCAAAGCTGAATTTGTTATGCTTTTCAAATTTCCAATATATGCATAGCTTTGAATAAGAAACAAGCCTTTTTCAGACCTGCATCAGTTTCTTATAAGAGGGGGTATTACTTAAAAAATCAAGGTCTTGTGTGTCTTAAATTTGTGTTTCTTAAATGCGGGACACTACTACATGAAGAATTTGCTGAAAAGGAAATTCGTAATTCCATGAAGTGCCTGAAAATTGTGAAAAAGAGATCAATCATTTCGTAAGGGTTTGAAAAATGAGCCCCTTAGGTACGGCAGGCCCCCAAATCACAAAACGTAAGAAGAAATCCTCCCGAGAGAAGCTAGTAAAATTTATTCACTCCCTCGAATGGGTTCTGATCTTTACCAAAATCACAAGAGATGACGTTTTACCAACATAGGGAAGGAATGCAAAACGAAAGCGAGGCCATAATGGCTGACTGGTCAGCTCACTTCGGCTTTAAAAACCGGAAACATACGACCTACTGACAAGCCGGCTTTTGATGGGATGGTGAACGGTTGGAAGGAGTTAGAGAGGAGGTCCTGGAGGCCACATACGAATCTAGTTACTTGTTGGTCTATACAAAGAAGAAATAACTGCAAAGCAAAGGACTTTTTCAAGGCCAACTCATTGCAATGGCACTTTTTGAACGATGATACGACAAGGAACGCGAACATTTACGAGCACGTCCACTGAGTGGAGAAGTTGTGGGACCGGCAAGTTCTCAGCATTCAGGGGATCAGCCGAAGGGGTTACTCTGGAATGAGTAGGATCGGGTTGGCAGGCTACGGTATAGAAAATCACCAAACGGTTGTCAGCAGAAAAATTGACCTAAGGAATTAACTGTCAATTGACTGACCAGAAAAATAACCTTGGCCCAAATTTTAGATCCAAAGAATAACTTGAGTATCCCCATCCTAAAAATACCAGAGCATGTCCTTGGAGGAAAGCAGTCATTCAGAGGGAGGGTGCTCATTCAAGAAAATACTGTCACAAACTATGACTTCTTTTCAATGATACTATGAAAATAACAAGTTGCCTTCCTGAAAGAAGATGCACTTTCTTGTGACTCTACATATACTTAACTAAAACCGATGAAAAGTTAAAAATGCCTAGATGCTCCGGAGAATAGTGAGAAAATTTAAAATTGTTTGACCTTAGAAATCTAGAACACCCCATAAGAAAAATTCAGCTTGCAATAAGCTTGCACAAGCTTGAAAGGGGCATGATTTTGGCTTGAAGGAGCTTGAAATGAGTATGCTGACACAATTTTGGTCAGTTTGCATGTATGATTAGAGCTTGATAAAGCTTGACTATAATCACATGCTAAAGTCATTCTCAAACATACTATTAACAGACAGATTAGATGTAATCACATGTCACTGTCAACAGAATGCAGCATATCATTGTTGCCATCACAATCAAAAAGATGAAAACCCTGAAAACCACATAGATATGCAGTTTAATATGCATGTCCCCATAACGCTGAGCACTAAAAGTGCTTTCATGAATGATTTCTAATTCAAATCCTGTAGAACTGAAAATACTTTTAGGGAGGATGTCCTCAAGTGAAGGATGTAGGCTCTCCCTTTCTAAGTTCATTGGCTTTCATAAAAATAAAGGTAATCCTATAGGATAAAAAATCTTTATGTAAATAACTCAAATAGAATGAAAATTGGCTTGGTACCCTCTGGTTCTCAAATAAATGTTGTTTGATTTGCAGACAGAACAAGTGAAGTACAAAATATAATACTTAAAGTGTGCAGCTGTGCACTAAAGCTTCACCAAGAACAATTTTATCAGTGTTTTGATCGAAATGATTCTTTTATGTCAAACAATCGTTTAAAATTAGCAGACAACGTTATTCTCATTCATATCATAATATGTGATCATCAGTTGCTCCCCTTCGACAGTCTCTCTTCATCTCTCCGAAGTACAAAACAAGCCAGAACAAGCCCAAGTGTTCACTTCAAAACACAGCAATTTTTTTTATATCAATATAAAAAATTTTACAATACATGCTACAATCTACTATACTCTAACTACTATGCAACACTACGATGACGATACCATGAGGAGCAAGAGACAATGTCTACCCCATGGCCAACACATACAGATATATAATTAAGTAGACAACTAAATAAACACGTACAAAAGAAAAGGTACACATACGATACGATACTATAAATGGTGGAAACTGTTTCACATTGGTTGCTAGGTCAGTGGAGGCGAAAATTTCACTGCTCAAGACATCACCTCTAAGTTTTTAGGGTTTATAGATCACATAAAACGCAGGTAAAAATGTTTGAAATTTTGTGTGGAAGAAATTCAGGCCTTACATCCAATGTGAAACAGAAACTAAAGACGGGAAAAACAAATTAAAGGGAAAAAGAGGCTTTGCCATCTGGGGCGGGGGGTATAGCAGCTTCTTCAAAACCACTTCAATTGAACCTGCCTGTGTTGTGAATGAAGTTTAGGGTTAGTTTGAGTACATTTTTATTAACATCAATAGGAAAGTCTTTATCACCATACAGTAAAATTTGGACCAGCACGTTGTTTGGAAGGCTGTTCATTCGAACATATGGTCGTAATAATTCCGAAACTCCAGCGAGAAGATCTCATCGTTGAATGTCATATGAAGGGCAGAGCAACAAAAAGTGCTCCGTATCCTCAATGCCATCGTTCGTTGGGCAAATTGGGTCAATTGTATCTCGGAAATCATGACTGAATTTGTGAAAATTTAATTCACTGAGACCAACCCTTATTTGGGTAAGATACGATAAGCCTAATGGGTCATGGATATCAAATACAGATTTTGCAGGGGGACGAATTATTGACAAAAGCTTTTTTTTTTAAAGATAGCAACAGACGGTGCAAGCCTGATTTCTGGATCGAGCTTGTTCCATTCAGATATGCAGTTTGGATAAAAACCGGATTGAAATTGTTCGGTTCTTGCCCTCATCCGCCCAACAACATCCTGGTTGCGAAGAAAGTAATTTGTCTGATGAGGTTGTGGGATTGGCTCCTTTGTGTACCGGGGTGCGAGATTATTCATAATCTTATAGAACAAAATAAGGCGTCTGCTCCATCTTCGGGAGCTTAGCGACTCCCAGCCAAGCTCAATGTACAGCTTTTCGCGTGAAGTTCCCTTCCAGGTTCCTGTTACAGCACGGGCAGCAGAATACTGAACAGATTCTAATTATTCCATTAAGTTTGATAAACTGATGTTTTGACTGAATTCACATACTTTAGCTGGGATGTGATAGATAACATCCCCGTAGTCCAGATGTGGTCGCACGTAAAGCTTATATAGTTCGCTTAGGGTATGTCTGGGTAGATATTTGGAGAGATATTTCAGCAATCCAATGCCCTTTCTCGTTTTAGAGATAGCAGAGTTTATATGAGCCGAGAAGGAAAGCTTTGAGTCTAAGATAATGTCTAAATGTTTATGTTCATTTACCTTTTCTACAGGTATGTTATTAAAGAGAATCACTGAATGATCTGTTCCATTTCTTTTCCTTGAAAATACTAATTCAACAGCTTGCTTTTGCGGATCAGGATTAAATGACATTCTCCAATCATGGGCCCACTGACTGATCAATTGAAGGTCATCGTTCATATCATTTGCTGCCTCGTTAGCTTCTCGAACAACTGTAAACAAGGACGTATCATCAGCGAAAAGTTTGACATTACATTTCAAATCAGCAGTCAGATCATTTATGTAAACAAGAAACAGTAAAGGCCCCAGAATAGAACCCTGGGGCACTCCCGCCGAAATATCTCCCCAATTAGAACACTGCCCATTGAGAACAGTTCGCTGTTTCCTATCCTTAAGAAAACTTTGGATGAGAGAAAGAAGTTTCCCTGCGACACCACATCGTTTTAATTTATAAATGAGACCATCATGCCATACCCTGTCAAAGGCTTTTGAAATATCAAGATACACAGAACGAACATCAAGAGAAGGATTACAGTCAAACGCCTTGAATATCGTATGCGTTATGGAAATTAGTTGGGTAACTGTTGAGTCGCCAGGACGAAAACCTGATTGATTGGGGTTGAGCAAATTACATGAAGCAAGATGCAAGTATAAGGAGTCGTAAACGAGTTTTCAAGCATCTTCCCGAAAATTGGTAGAAGAGAAGTAGGACGGTAGTTACTCTTAACATTCTTTTCATTTTTCTTGTGAACCGGGACAACATTTGCACACTTCCATATTTTGGGAAATACACCCTGTCTCAAACAGTTCGTGAATATTATTTTAAGAGGAGTAAGTAATGAAACATCGCTTATTTTTATCATTCTTATAGAAATTTCATCCCATCCATGTGCCTTGTTAGGATTAAGAGATCTTATGATATTTAAAATTTTTTCCTCAGAGATGTTAAAGTCGTTGATCAAAGAAGTAGGTACTGGAATTTGTTGAGGAACTTCACTACCAGTGTCAATTGTTGTACATTGAAGTATGAAATAATCATTAAATAACTGAGCCTTTTCAGTAAAATCAGTTATAAATAACCCGTTCTCTAAAAGGGGTGGTATTATAGGAATCTTTGCCTTATTCCGAAGGGTATTGATTAACGACAAGTATGTTTTGCGAGATGTCCCTGGGTTAGCTAAAGCTTGCCCTGTTTTGCGGAGATAATTTTGTTTGGCATCCTCAACCATTTTTGCACCGTCATATATCATCTTTTGTATTCCTTCGAGCTTGTCTCCTGACTGACCATTCCTAACAAAAGTTTTATAGGCATGATTCTTTTTCCTGAGGAATTTTTTTAGCATTGTGCGTTATCCAGGGAGCCTCACGATGCCTGATCGTCTTAACTTGGTTTGGAATGTAATTAGAGTAAATATTCAAAAGGACTTCGTTGAGTAATTTTACTTGTTCGTTAGGGCATGTAATTTTTCCAAGATGTTCCTCCCAACGAAACATTCCAATACTTTTCATAATGGCGACGAAATCTGCCTTATCATAATACCAGATTCTGCGGGTATGAGGGGGCAGTGTAACATTCGAGACAGACAATTTCCCATGGACGATTTGATGATGACATTGCTCATGCAGTGATGGATGAACCCCTGACTCGATAACGAGGTTTGGTTGATCACTAAAAATCAAATCAATGCAGGATTTTGAATCACCCATTAAGTGAGTTGGTTCCGAGATCAGCTGATGGAGACCAAGGTCAGATGTTATTCCCTCAAATAGCTTTCCTTCATTATTTTCGACATCATTTTCCCACCATTGGGACGAGCGACAGTTGAAATCACCGGTAGATAACAGAGAATGGATTTTCAGCATGCAGTTTTGAAAGCAACAACTCAAAATTCATTGTGAAGTTATCAAATTCACTCTGATCTTGACTTGGACTTCTATAAACAACTACGAAAAAGTACTTTTTCCTGTTTAATTGGATCTCACACACAATGCACTCTGGAAGAGTTACCAGGTCCGAACGATTTTTGGAAGGAAGCGAATCCCTAACATATAACCCAACGCCACCTCTTTTCACATTTAGCGGGTGATTTGCTTTATGAAATGTATAGCCATCTAGTGAAAGCCTATCTTCATCAACGGTGCTGTCAATGTGGGTTTCAACAATGCCGATTAAGTCATAGTTGCACACCGAGTTGCATGCCTCAATAAGGGAAACTCTTAAAAAATCATATGTGGTAATACTATTCAAATTCCAAGAGCAAAAATTAAATGATTCCGGACCAGGATTTGTTTCTACATCACCACTCAACAAAATGATTCTGAGAATCAACGATCCTATATGAAATGCATAAAAGCAACGCGCGCCATGTGAAAGTAAGCATAATGGGAGTGAAAGGACTTCCTACGAACAGCAACAAGGATAACTAGCGGAATTCGCTTGACGAGTTCCACGACAATGTACAGCACTGTCTTCACAAACTGATGCACGTGGGCGAACAAAGGCAAGAAACCCGATTGTATTGCAGCAAAATGCATAGCAAAAGACTGCAGAATCAGTACGAATGGTGGCACAAAGATTGAAATTGCGATAAAACAACAACAAAACCAGTAGAGGCAAAAGACGCGCGAGATAATTGAAAATGGCCTAAAGATTTTGCATTTGGAACATAAACCGTTAATGGTTACATGGAAGCACCCTATTGTTACTCGCCATTGCTTCATTTCAACCGGCATCATCACAAGGAAACCCTCTCGCGGGTCCTATGGGGAAATACCCTCCAATCCGGAAGAAGAGATGCGTGCTATTGTCCATTTCAATACAACCCCCACCACCGTTTGCAAGCCTCAACAAAAATACATACATTAAGAAAAACGACTTACAGGAACGACAAATATTAAGATAAACACAAGTTGAATGAAACGCTAAATACAAAGGTATTCTTGCTTCGAATGCATGGGCCTTGTTGGTTTTGACTTTTCCATTGTTCTCATATTCTCATAAGGGAGAGTAACTATTCAATGTTGTTTTATTTACCTGCAAACAAATTTCCTAGTGGAATTCCCGAAGGATAAAAATAATTGGTTCCGACCATTCAAAAAATTGGCCCAAATGTGCCTTTAAAATGAGCATTTTTTTAAATTTTTCATTATCTTACTCTTCTTATCAATAGAAGTTGGATTGAAGAGATTGAGGAGATTCAAAACTTTAAAACTTTTATTGTTCCAGGAAAAAAAACTTTCCAATTTGCCATTGGCATCAACTGTGGCGACTTTTGCATAGTAAACCTAAGACAAAAATGAGGTTCATAATCACGTGATACATTCAAGTAGCTGTGTAAACAACGCAAATTTGCCGTGCGAAATCGCTTCTACCGCGCGAAAAATCTTGAATAGAAACCTTGTTCCGTAAACCATATCCTAGGAGCGTATCACTCCCCCGAAAAAAAACGCACTCAAATCTCTCATTAGGCTCCTCAAAAATCGCAGGACATTGCGATAACAATTGAAAGCATTTGTAGAGGTTATATTGAGGGGATGTGAGCGAGATTTCAAGGGAGTGATTTGCCCCTATGTCCTATCAAACTGCGACAAGATTGTTAAAAGATTAGCAAAACAACAAGTGCAAAAAAAAGCACAAGGAACAAGCCTCAGTTCTTAAAAGTTTACTCTGCTTCGCTTTCATCTTCAGATTCAGAACTTTCCTTCTCGATTTGCTCTTCATTCTGCTCTTCATTTCCATCATCTCCGTCATCTTCAGTCTCAAATCTATTAACAAATGCATCTAGATCGTCATTTGCATTGAAATAAACAAACTTATCTCCAACTTTTGCACACAACCGACAGTTCACGTCAGCAAAAGCAAAGCCTAATTTCTTTGTGTCCAAGTCTTTTGACACCTTCACAATCGCATTCAGTCTTTTCTTGGTTAGATCTAATCTTATTTTATACTTTGAGCTGACTTTCCTTGCTCTGTATACCGCCGTACGATGGCGCCACGTTGTAAATCTAACGATCATGGTGTGGATATTGATTCCGTTCTTGACCTTCGGTTTTCCTATCCGATGGGCTCGATATATCACTTCATCAGAAATGGCCACTTTCAACTCTTTAAACATAGACTTAACTTTCTTTAGGCACTGGTCACCGGTCTCACTTTGTCCTTGCTTTGGAGGAACGATTCCGTCAATCCTAAGACAGAGACGGCGGTTATATTGTTCTTGCTCATCAATTCCATTTTCCATATGGGCAATGTAACTCTCCATCATCTCAACTTTTGCCTCTAGCGCATCTATTTTAGAATTTTGCTGTACAATAGTATCATGGAGGTCCTTTATGGAATCCTTCGTTGCCATTTTAGCCTGAATTTCATCGAATCTTTTGTCGAAGTACTCCTGATACTTCGGCACGGTCATTGTTCGTCGGGCGGTGGCACTAATTTCGATAGGCCTGTCGAGGCATGCGATTCCGCGAGTCAAGAAAAACGATCCATAACTTTGCTTGAGAGAATCCAATTAGCAGCACATTTGTGAAAATCTTTTACGTAGCCAAAGACAAAAACAATGTATACTCTTAAATCATGTTCACATCTAGCAACTAGCAAACAAGGCTGGAGCACGTTTTTTACACGTCCGAGCACCAGGTTACCATGATATTTACACAGCACACAGCAATGCCCAGATCCATAGGCCATTGTTAGTTAGAGAAATTACCGCCAGAAACGTAGTTTTTCAAAAACGAAAATAACACATTTTGCAAATTTTCCCGGATAATCGCAGTACACTGGCATGTTAATCAACATGTTAACTGCAAAATTAGGAAGTTTCTCCGTAGGGCCAGGAGTGAATTTGTTTTTACAACAATTTCCCCAGGGCTTGTTCAGGGGCTACAATTTCAGGCACAGAAATGTTTATCTCCTACTTTCCTACAAATATTCCGCACAGGAGTGACATTATCAAATCCAGAAGCAAAATCGAATTGATGGTCTTTCCACTGACTTCTCAAACAATTCTCTGCCTTTAATTCCAAACCTGAAGGAGTAATGCTGATTTTATGAGGGAGTGGTACTGCTGTAGCGAAATCGAGATATCTCGACCTGAGCAAAGTAACAGGAATTCGCAAACATTTTGCAAATTTTCCCAGATATCCTACCTTGTCCGCCATGTTTGTTGTATCCTGAATTTTTTTCCACCAAGTTAGATCGTAGGGCCAGGACCAGTTCTGAAGTTATTTCACTTTGGATAAATCGCTGCTATTGGACAAAACTGCACCATTTTGGTAGCCGCAACTGATGCATTTCCTAAAGCTTCTTTGATCCATCTTTGGAGATCTTCTACTCTGGCAGCTTCGCCAACCTCCCACGAGGCAATTTTGATTTGAATCCGGTGCAAATTTTGGCAGGCACGCAAGCACCGATCGGGTGCTAAGACTACAGACTGGCACCCTGCGGCTCTATTCCGGCCCGCCATATTTTTTCCTTTGCGAAGGGCTCGCTCCCAGCCTCGTTTTGCATTTCTTCCTTATGTTCGTTTTACCGTGAAGCTTTCAATAATTGATGGAGAATGATAACTGAGATCTATTTAAAGACATTAATTTAGTTTGACTCCCTCTGTCATTGCGTTGATGAAGACATCAGGCATCTTTCAGTGATGGTTGGTTATTAGCTGTTCTTGTGTAGCATTTTCCCAAAGATTTTCATTCAAAGGATAAAACTATTTGAGATCAGTCTCTCCATTAAAAAAGGTAAGATAGAAGTTGATTTCATCAGTTCAATGTCTAGTTTGGTCAAGACATGAAGCAAATCTCATTGAAGATATAATGGACTCTCATTTTTTGGTAAAAAGCTTCAAGCAAAAGAGACTTAGAAGCAACTGTTGAACTTACAAAGGTAACAGTACTTAGTTTTATCGATTTCGGTTTAGGTCACCGGTTCTTGTCAAGACGAGAAGCGCATTTCATTCACCTATTATCCTTCACTTGTAAGTTTTCATTGAATTGCCATCAATTGAATTTCTCTAAATAGAACACAAGTCCGAAAGGCTTCCGTATGCTTGACTATACATTGCAATGCGTTGCAGTCCAACCTCTCAAAATCAAATTTCTACGTACGTACTTCATCACGTTTTTACATAACTTTTTACTAAATCTAAATTTACCATTTCCGATGAAAAACAGTTTCTCGGCAAAAACGTTGGACTGATGTTATCAATTCATTTTGCTTGTGCAGCCTGACCTCACTTTTGATCTGTCCTTCTCCTTCAGAACTTCTCGAACTAAATGCTTCTACTGCATCTAGAAGTTGCACGAATAGTTTGTATCTAAATGTCAACATGCTTCTTAAGCCTATTCCCCCGGGGCAAATAATGTCTCCAAATTATCTCAAAAAACAAATAAGTACATCATTATAAGTTCCTAAATAGTAATGAAATTTTTGGAAAATCTAAAAGTGGAATTGTGTATTAATTGGTCACGTGGCTTGATTTCAAGCAAACAAAATATAAGACGATGTCGCGGTGAGCTTCAGTGCTGAAAAAACGGCAAGTGCTAATAATTGCGGAAGACAACGATTAAAGGATAAACAACTATTTGAAAGTATTGAAAACACAATTTTCCGTCAACTCAGATCATGATGTTTAGGTTTGCTCTTTCTTCGCTGGAAATATTACGTTATCAATAAAAAGACGTTATAGTTAGAATCTATTAATTGCTAATTTCAGCCAATGCAAATAATGTACATAAATATCTATGAAAAGCAGTTTGCAAGGGCAATAGTTTGGTACCAAACTCGAATTAATCAAAGTTAAAGAAAAGAAATTATGATTTCGTTTGTTATTCTTTGTGACCCCTCTCCAAATATGGGTATCTATTGGTCACATGACTTAAAGCTTAAAGTATGACCATGAAAAGCGTAAAATTTAATTGCCAGTTAACCCTATCTGACCTTGGGGATTTGAAACACTCAATGCCTGGGGGCGGATTCCGCCCCCCCCCAATGATCTCTGTTGTTGTTTGAGATATGGCAACCAAATTTGGCACAAAGGTTCTTCATCATATAAACAATTAATTTTTAAAACAATGGTCTAATTAGCATTGTTGTTGTTGTTGCTAGAGCATTATTAATATTATGACGTCCTAGAAATGAAAGTGTGTTAAAAGGTCGTAAATCTTTAATTTTGACATAGAAATGAACTATAAAGATCAAGATAGATGTAAATTCATAGTTTTGACTTAACTGGACCAATTGAAAAGGGTTAAAGTGAATGACCTGAGATATATAGCGCTTGTCTATAAATAGGAAAAAGAAACACCTAATCCCTCCATTGTTTTCTTCGGCTCTGCTTTCTTTCGCCACGAGCTGGATTATCAAATACAATAGGCTATTTATAAACCTATGCGATCTCATCTTTTAACTCAGGTTATTTACTTTAAGAGAGATACAATGTATATTTTCCACAAAGTGGTGCACAACAACTTGGTTACCATGGAGACAAGGCTAAAAATATAACATCAAAATTGTTACCGTTTCATTGCTTTATGATAGAAAGTTAAACTTGCTAAATCTTAAAGGCATCCAGCAAACACGGAAGAACGTATAAATGAAAATGTACGAGGTGGGGCGGAATCCACCCCCTCCCCCCAGGTCAGATAGGGTTAAAGAGTAGGAAACGTCATTGATTTCTCAATTCTGTATGCTCTTTACTCTCTGTTTTAAAACCAAAAGTTTGGGTGGTGGCATTTTGTGCTCACGCTGAGTAGGAAAGGGTTTAAGAATGTAATCCTGAAACTTTCAGTTTATTTCATTGTCTTATTTAGGGACATTTGATTGAATAAGAAAAAAAGGCTTCAATGTCAAATGAAGAGGGTTCCAAATAATGTGAAATTTCTTGCTGAGACAAGATAAGCTGATAAATCATTACTCTTGTGCAGTTTATGATGAAGTGTCATGTTGCAATCAATCTCATTATCATCTTAATAAATATCAAAGCAGGCTTTTTATATGGCACCATTCGACTCCTCAATGAGCGTCAAGGTTTTGTGCAAGAAGAATACCCAAATGCCAAGTTCCTTTGCAAGAGCGAACAGAAAATAGTGCAGAAAGTAGCAAGCAAGATTCAATGCATTCATCGATGTCTGCGTATTTTGAAATGTGGCATCGTCAATTACATTTCTGTGGATGGCACTGACAACGCTTGTGAAATCTTCGAAGCAATGCATGATCAAGCAGTGTGTGATGTGTCTTATGGATATCATCGGTCTTTCGCTATCATATTAAAGGTATTATAACTTTCTTACTTGTCCTATATTCCAAGAAATCTTTCGTTCAAAGTTCTTTATTGAATTATTAGACTCGCATATTTAACCAGTGGCGGCGCCACGGGGGGACTGGGGGATGCGTCCCCCCCATTCGTCACCAGAATCGATTTTTTAATTCGTCCAAATCCGAGGAGAAATTGTCAGGGGAGGGTGAGATTTAACAGAGATACTTTAATATTTTATGAAATTGCCTGCCTTAGGAACTGCAACATTACGTTGCGTAGGAACTTTTCGTATTGTTCCTTATCAGGAGAACAGGCTTAATGACTCATATCTGAATGAGAAGTAGAGACTACATTACTACCGTACCTAGCAGACATTGCTTTGTTTGCAACATTGGTCATCAGAAATCTCAAGACCTTGACAGTCTCGCTGCTCCTTAATGTTGAGTTGCATTTGAGCAGCGTTCCCCCAGCTGTAGACATGGGCGTTCCCTATCGGTAAAAGGGCGTTTCATAGCATAAAAAAGGGCGTGGTCCCAAAAAATTTTGCCGTCCTCCTATCCCCCCATCCCCCTTCGTCCCCCCCATTTCTTGGCGGCTGGCGCCGCTACTATATTTAACTCAAAGTTAAGGATAATATAATACCTCATAAACCAGTTCAAACCATGGGTTTTTGGAAACGAGGAATTTCTCATTGCTATTAGATTATCGTTGTAAGGATCAGAACCGTTTGGCCTAACTTTGTGTGCCCTTTGTTTTTCCATCCTCTCCGTTAAGCCCCCCCCCCATAGTACTGTGGAATTAGCATTTTCAGTTGCTCCCGATCACGCCTGAGATTTTGCCAAATGTGAGACCATAAAATGGCTTAGGATCCTCAGTTGCTTCTGTATGGTAATGATGGTACTGTAATAGTAGAGAAACACAAGAAATACATAACCAAAATTATGCCACAATCTTTATTGTGAAAACATAAAACTTGAAAACAAATGGTATATTTAAAAAATTTTTTGCTTCTTTTTTGAGTTAAACAAAACAAATCTTAAACAAAATCTTAAAACGAATCTTTAACAAGTATTTCAACTGAAAAGGTAACTAGTTTTTGCATTTTTTTAGTTTTGATCTTGTTGAGATTTGTGAGAAGCCTCTGCTTCACCATGACCTATATACCGGGTGAGTTAGAAAAAACGTGGGGCATTTGGCGGACTGGGACATCGCATTTAGTCACCCGATTGTCGTGAACTAAAATTTTGCGTGTAGCCAAGAGTCTAACTTAGATCATAACCTTTCCCCACCTAAATCAGTCATTTCACACATTTTTTACAAAAGACTTCTTCGTAAGACCTTGTATGGGAGTCTTGCAAACTGGTGAAATCTTATGCCAAGCCCCTTCTGCATTTCATTTTGGCAAGAGTTACAGGTACACGTGGCATTATCAGGGGAGAATCAAATTGCTAGGGGATAGTATTTTCTCCTCTGGGATGTCTTAGCATAACTTGTCCTGCATGGAAAATATGTTTGAAAGACATTAATAATGCGTACATATTTGTCTTGCAAAGAGGTCTCTTTCAAGCAGATCAGCGTAGTGTATGCCGCAATGGGACTTTTTGCCGACAACCCATTTCCTAAGGCCTGGTCCAAAATAGGTCTTTTGAGTCGTTTCAGTAGTGTAGAAAGACCCAAAAGACAAAGGATTCAAACTCTGAGTCGCCGTCTTTTTGTTCTTTCTGCACGATCTTAGCGATCCAAACGAGCTAGTGTGAACTAGGCTTAACTCTTTCAATATCCCCAGATAATTCAACGTGTACCTGCAACTATGGCAAGGATAAAGGCTAAAATGCTGAAGAGGTTTGATTAAAGATTCCATCAGGTTGCAAGAATCCCATACAAGGTCTTACGAAGGAAATCTGTTTAACAAATGCATTAAGAGACCGATTAAACGGGGAAAAGTTTATGATCTAAGTTAGACTGTTAGCTGCTTGGAAAATTTATTTCACGATCATCGAAAGACTCAATGTGAAGCCACAGTCCGACAAACGCCCCACGTTTTTTCTGACTCACCCAGTATATGTGCCACATCCCTACGCTACCTTAGCCTTAATGTTCAATATTCCCAAAAATGAGATGCATCATTTGTTGGGACCTGTTGGAATTTTGGCAAAGAAAACGTTTTTCTTTCTTTTTCCACCAATTTCACTTTTCCAAGACCACTATTTTCAATTCCAAGACCATTATTAGTGTAAAAACCACGCTTAGATTAGGCACTGAAGAAGGCTCCGCACTCTCCCCACCCTTTGAAGGAGCTCCAGACCAACCAAATTGAGGCCGTTAAAACACTGAAAACAACACGGAGGTGGCGATGATGAGGAAAAAGAATGAGAGCACACTGGATATGCTAAATCGACAGGACAACGGAAAGGATGGAGAAACAAAGAACACGTGAAGGTACGCCTGACGCTTCTGCTTCTTTACAGCGATAATCAATCTGATAAGAAATTTCACGTTTCGCAAAAGCCATGTATTAAACTAAACCAGGTTATTAAACAGAGCCTTCCCATTGAACAATTCAACAAATCGAACGCATTTGATTGGCTGAAATTTAAGCTGACTTAACTAAGGCTGGTTTAACTGCGTCAATGTGAGTGTGCTATAAGAAAGTCTCAGTGGGTCCATCAAAGATCTGTTATAGCAACCAGACCCGGGTCAAGAAGGCTAGCATAATTCTTTCGTCCAAGAACGTAAATTGTAAAGTGAAATCAATTTCAAAACTTTTGCAAGTCTTGAGAAAATTCTTGATCATTCTATTCTGAAACTGGCAAACTGAAAAGGGTAATTTCGAAAGGCCTGGAATGCAAAAATATTACGTCGAGAGAGGAAACAAGATGCAGAATGACCATATTCATAATTGATGGAAATACAAGAATGAAAAATTATCATTAGGAAGTTTCTCTGTCTTTGAGTAGCCTTCTATGAGGGACTAGGCTGCAAAATTGGAATGCTCCAAACATGCAAAAAAGTATCCACATTTCAAAAATGTCCAAAAAGAGTCTACAGCCTCAAAAGGCTACGTTTGTGCCAAAAAAACAGTGAAAAAGCGTTGAATGTGTACCAGATGAGTCAGGGGAAGTTGATACGATTGGCGAGAAAAATGTCTGCAAGAGGTTTCTATGGGAATTGAGAATAGCACGTTCCATTCTAGTCCATGATTTATTGCGCATTACAACTCAAATTCAATACCATTGTCAGTTTCAGACATGAATTTTAATTTCAATAGCAAGTAAATCATAGACCAGAATGGAATATGGAATCTTGACTCGCAAACAAACCCGTTACCAGCATTTCCCTAATTTCTACGTTTATGAGATGAAAAGTATTGCCAAAAAATAAATTTTCAGACCTACGTAAGCGTCTGACTACTAGATTACCATTTTAGTTCAGAATGTACGCTGCATACGTTTTATTCCACAGCCCCCCAAACGCGTAAAATTTTGTTCACTCAACCTGTAAACATGCATGAGAAGTTAACTGTTTTTTTAATGAAAAACATTCGAAGAAACTTGTATCTTTATCTCCTGAGATGAGAACATGTTATAAATACTAAAGTCTGAATTAGAATACTTTGCTAAGAATATTGGGGCACAAAACAAAATTAAACATTCAAAGAAAAGATGTCGCTAGTTTTTAAAATTGCACGAGTAAAAATTTCACGCACCCATGACATGATTTGTCAATTCGCACACCTTTTATAGAAGTGGGACATTCACCATGAAAAGTCACAGGGATTTCTAAGCGTTTCATAGAATATGGCAGGAAAGGTAATTGCAACATTGATAGAGATAGAGAAATGTGTAACATTGATCTGTCTTGAAATTGCAATCACCTTGGCTGTGATGTAAGTCAAAGCAAGTTCATAAACTTTTATGAAGATGTACCTGTTTATTTTGGAGCTGTTCATCGAGTTAGATAATAAAGAAAACATTATTTCTTCAATAATACGACTCAACAATGTTCTGGTTGGTTTACTTCCTTCTACTTTATGTACGCAAGAAATTTCGCACTAGGAACCCATTTCTATAGATTATTTTCCGCTAAGTTTGAATTTTCCTTACTTTGGACTTGACAGAGTTCTAATTCATAGCGATTTCAAGTACCATGAATGTTGTTTACTAAATAAATTAGAATGATTTTGATTGCTGCTGATCGGAACATTAAAGTTCACTGCCATACAAGCTTCACTGTTACTTGTGCAAAAGAAGATCCTGAAAGTCGGAAATGTTTTAAGGCAGTCTGTCAAGTCTCTGATTGGCCGCGACAAAGTCAGCACTCAACACAACAGATTTCTTTGAGTCTGTGTTTTTGAAACAACGGAGGGCTAACAGTCTTAACTTTCTACGGCCGTAGAAAGTCAGAGGATTAGCAGCCAATGAAATTTCCTATTCTTTGTACTGTCTAAATCACCCAGTCAAATTCGTGGTAAACTGTCTTGAAACAAATCTGTCAAATCTATTGCCTCAGACAAGTGCATATTGTTTTCTACAGTTTGTTCAATGGCGTCACCCAAGCCACCATAACATAACCGTTAATATTCTACTTTCACGCAATGAGCAATGGTAAGAGGTAGGGAAGTTTGGTTTCATTATCTGAGAAGTACAAAGTTCGCAAAAGAATGGTTTCACTTTGAGAAGAAAAGAGATAAAAATCCTCTATCACATTTCCTTCGAAAATATCGCAATGTTATCTTTTCAACGAAAATTTTGCAGGCCGCAGAACTATTGAATTTTTTATAAGCTTTGTAATACAACACATGACCTCGTTCTTAGTAAAGCAACAAAAGTCTGAAATAAAACGAAGATTTACACTAATTAGCAGCTGTTGCCACCAACTAAGTGGCCGAGCGCTGCCATGAATATTTGGTTTCTCACTTTTCTTTGGGTGTTCTTGCAGGTCAAATAATCAGCTGAAAAAAATCAATTATGTTTCAAGCAGCTGCAAGTAGACTGGTGTAGATATTACCACTAACCTTTTGTTAATGCTTGATTAATTTCGCTTGACTGTTAGTTCGGCCGCTAAGTGCCTTTAAAGATGTTGACTCAACGGACCATTAAAAGCACTCCTTAGCCCATATCGGTGGCGACGCCACGGGGGGGGGGAGGCGTGCCGGGGCGTCAGACACAGCATAGCTTTGAAAAATTGAAAAATATACTAAAATTTAGGACATTCCAAGACCCGAAAAGCATACTAATTGTTTCAAGAGACTAGGAGTTTCATTGCCTTTTCCGCGATGGCGCTGCAATCTTTTGGTAAAAACAATCAGCCTTCCACTCGCCTTTTCAAATTTTCTAATCACCAACCCAAAAATATACTGATTTTGCTCCAAATACCGCACAGCATTTCGCAGACCAAAAAGTGTCTCATCTCCATTAGCCTAATACCGTGCCCCGGTCAGTGCCTCCCTTCGATTGCGAGTGCGTGTGCGAGTGCCCCCCTTGGGGGAGATCATAACTGAAATTGCTAAAGCACATCTAGGCGACAATTAGTTTGCAATCAAGAACTTTCATGAAATAGTAAGGATGGAATTCAACGGTAACTGATGACTGCATTTCATTAAGGTTGACTCAGGGTTGATCAATAAAGTCTGATGAGTTAGTCAGGTTGCACTCTTCTCTTTGGCCATTTTGTTGTCATCGTGAGACGATGCGGTGGAATTTGAATCTAATTGGTTTCTGCTATAACCATCAAGTTCATTTGGGAATCTTCTATTCCAGCTTCTGAAGCCACCATCTCCTGAGAAAGGTATGCGATATTTTCATAGTAAACATTTTTCAACTTCCAATGCGGGATAACAGGGTGTTACTTTGTCCTAAACAGTCAAACATTGCATTTGATTACATGCCGTTCTCAAAGGACTCTGCTGATTTTACTCAGTGACCCAAAAGGAACACTGGGTGTCCCAAAAAGCTCCCCTGTTTGAACAGTTCCAGAAAACAACCATTCTCTAATATTAAACGGTGTAAATGGCACTCTCCTGCTTAAATACTAAATCAGATCAATATGATTTTTGCCAAAATTTTTCTCATCAATTCCAAAACAAGACTGTTAATTGAGAAGCTGCATTCAGTTAAGTTATAGCCGATTTGTGATCGTATTCTATGACCGGAAACCTTGAATGCCTCATTTTCACGGACCAATCAGACGGCGAACAAGCAAAGAAGACAGAAGAAACGTTTAAGGTTTTCTTTTAATTTTACCTACCTTCATAAAACGCAACCAGGACAAAAAACTATGAGAAATTTCCCGAATTATTTTGAAGATATCTACTCGCCAGATTTGGGTATCCAGATCTGGATGCCGGCTTAAATACTTCATGGTTTGGTTGAGATATAGCGTTTCTGATAGGCAAAATCGGCCAAAGCTTACCAAGTAACGTTCATGCCACTTTTTTATGTCAGGTGATAAACCTTTTGATAAAAGCTCCTTCCAATCTTGTGACTTATTGCACGCCATGAAAATTTATGCCGTGAATGCAAAGAGTAGTACAATACAGAAATTTCTCAGGAGTATTGCCATATGAATTGAAATGTGTAAACAAGCCTTAGCAAATTTTGTCAGTGCAAATACAAATGTAAGGTGCATTGAATCTTGAACCAAAGAAACTGCTCTGGGATGACGATGACAAGAAAAATTAAAAACGTAGATACCTTGCGTTCTGGTATCGTTCTTACAACAATCACAATTGTTATTACCATTGTATCTCAACTAGAAATTCTATTGCTTAAGGTTTAGTGCCTCATCGGTTTGGAAAGGCCATAACTCCTAGAAACCATGAGGCATCTAAACCGGCATCCTAATCTGGATACCCAAACATCTGAAGAGTATATCTCTTCAAAAAGCTTTTGGACATTTCCTACAGTTTTTTGTTATGGTTTCGCTTTATGAGGGTAGGTAAAATTTAGAAAAATCTTCACACATTTCTCCTGTCTTCCTTGCTCATTCGCCGTTTGATTGGTCAATGAAAATGAGGCTTTGGAGGTTTCCGGCTATGGACCACGAGCAAAACTCGGCTAAAACGTTTGATTATAATCTTTATTCAGTTGAGACATGAAATGGCTTCGTTATATCATACTTCTAAATAACACAGGTAAGTCCTTCGGTATATACACAGGTATATTCGTTCCTAAACATGTTTTGAAGAGTTGTTTTCAACTGATTAAAGGAGCCCTTTGCCTTCCAGCATCCACCGACCCCCTGCTAACAAGTCCTTGCGTATGTCCTACCAAATTGAGCTTAAGAATGACGAACTCCTGGTTCACATATATAGAAAGGTTCTTGTTTCTTGGATTAGGGAAATTGGGATGTTCCATATTTCATTTAGTCC
Organism: Aurelia sp. 4 Dawson et al 2005; assembly: GCA_964019985.1. Classification (NCBI taxonomy): domain Eukaryota; kingdom Metazoa; phylum Cnidaria; class Scyphozoa; order Semaeostomeae; family Ulmaridae; genus Aurelia; species Aurelia sp. 4 Dawson et al 2005. The sequence continues at coordinate 22,677,038 of OZ026496.1, read as the reverse complement.
TTGTTCATGGCTAGTATCACTGACAACTTACCATCGGAAGCTCGAGCCAACAATTTAGGCCCATCCGCCTAGCAACCTCGGCCTAGAGCACTCAGCTGATCGTACAGTGTTGATATGGACCTTTTCGTGAAATTGAGGGGGAAATCATCGTCTCAGTTTTTCAACGTGAAAATCCATGGGTCGTAGTTTGATCGTCCATCAGTTCATCAATAGCAATAACTATGAATATAGAATCAGTCTAAGTTTTAAGGTGATTTTCTAGTTCATTTTTAGTTTCAGATTCATTGAATTATCAATGTAACATACATTCAATTCTCACGATACAATTAGATGAGTCTGTTAAATCGCGTGCCATGCGTGCCCTTTAATCTCCTCGTGCCCTCGTGCCCAAAACTTCGGCATGCCGTCGTGCCTTTGATGTTGGCGTCCCCTCGTGCCCTCTTGCCCGCGTGCCCAAATTTTCGGCGTGCCCTCGTGCCATCAGTGTTAGCGTGCCCTCGTGCCCTCGTGCCCTCGTGCCCAAAATATCGGGGGCGAAGAAAGGAGGAACCAACAAAGAGATCGAAACTTCAACCCAAAAAAGAAGGTTGTTATCTTCGGGGATTCAATGCTGAAACAGATTAAAAGACAGGATATCAACTATCATTTGCACGACACCATCGCACACGTCAAAACATTCCCAGGTGCTACCAGCGAAGACATGAAGTCATACATCGAGCCAACGCTCAAGTCGAAGCCTGATGAAATAATCCTGCACTGCGGCACAAATGATTTGAGAAATGAAGAGCCACAGGAGATTGCTGAGAAAATCGCAGCAAGGAATTCAAGCCCGCGGGCAGAAAGTAACCTTATCGGGACTAATACGAAGAACCGACTCCCCAGAACTGGAATCGAAGAGAAGAGCAGTAAATGTCTTCCTTTTGGAAAAGCTACGAGGTAGTCAAATTGGTTTTATAAATCATGATAACGTGAATCCAGCCCATCTAAATAAATGGGGCTTACATCTAAATCAGTATGGAACTAAAGGCATCACAGAAAATTTCATAAAGTATTTAACACAAAACTGACTGTCGAAGAACAGCATGGGCAATTCATCTAGTTTGTCATCTATGAATGCTACCTTACCATCAACAGAATTACAAAGCAATCCAACCACCCCCACAAGAGGGGAGCATATTTCTAGAAATAATGAAAACATGGAGAGCACTCTGGAAGAACTTCATGAATTAGAAGAATTAATTAGGCTGCGAAACAAGTATACAAACAATCCAGTAATTACGTATCTAAACATAAATAGCTTGCGAAACAAGATCTATGATCTTAGGGAGATAATGCAGAAAGCTCTGCCAGATATTCTGGTAATGGCAGAAACTAAACTAAACAATGATTTTCCGACTCAAAATTTTATTGTTGAAAATTACCAAACTCCGTTACGAAGAGACAGAAATGAACACGGAGGAGGTCTTATGCAATTTAATAGAAAAGGAGTTGTGTGTAACAGAGTGCCAGCTTTAGAGAGCGAACATTTAGAAGTGATTTGTACCGAGTTAAATATAAATAAGAAAAAGTGGGCCATTTTTGCCGTCTACAGGCCCCCTATTTCGTCAAACATTGAAATGTTTTTTCCAAAAACTATCATCTTGTATAAATAATGCTCTAGACAAATACGAAAATGTTGTAGTTATAGGTGACATAAACATAGATGGGCAAGATCGTAGACACCCTGGTTTTGAAAATCTCAAAGAGTTCTGCGACGTTTTTGGTCTTGAAAATTTAGTAAAAGTCAAAGCCCGTTTTACAAGAGATCATAGCTCTTCCATAGACGTGATTCTTACAAATCGCAAACGGAATTTTCAGAAGACATCTGCTTTCGAGACTGGATTAAGTGATTGCCATTCTTTGATAGCCACTTGTATGAAGTCATGTATTCCTCGCCTTAAGCCAAAAAAGGTTGTTTATAGAAGCTACGAGAAGTCCTCCCCAGCAGATTTTTTGTCTGATGTAAAAAATGCTAACCTCGGATACA